>CM074790.1:1896425-3110509 GCA_037355745.1 Pseudo-nitzschia multiseries | reverse complement strand
CCTGGTTGGCATCAGCTAGGGCCTGTTTACGAAGGGCTTGACGATCCAAGCGAGGGGAGGAAGTCAGAGAGAGGGGACTGCGGGAGGAGAGACTGCTTAAGAGCTGGAGCAGGGGCGGGAAGAGGGGCGGATGATGTGGGCTGCTGAAGAGCTGAGGGAGTAAGAACAAGCTGCTTGAGAGCGGGAGGCTGAAGGGGAGGAGACTTAAGGGCGGGCTGTTTAGAGTCCCGAGGAGTAGCAGGCTTCTTAGCAGACCAAGTAGAGGAGGCCACAGATGAATCAGAGGAAGAGACAGACATGGAGGTATCAGAGGACTGGCTGGCCGAGGAAGAGGAGGCAGATGCAGCGTTCCGAGGGCGAAGAGAGGAAGGAGAAGGAGTAGCTCGGATAGGAGCGGGGGAAGAGGGGGAGGACTTCTTCAGATGGGCGCGCTTGGGGTAACAAGAGCCAGATGCAGAGCGGGCAGACGAAGAAGATAGAGAGGGTGTAGACTGAAGTCTTTTCTTAGGGGAGGAAGCGGAAGAGCAACCGGCAGTAGATGCAGGAGAAGTTGGGGTAGGCATGCTGCATTTTGGAGTGGGGGAGGCTGATGAGGAAAAACGTGATAACTCAGTCAATTTCTGGAGTCCGGGGACAGGGATGGTACTGGCGTGTCTGCAATAGTGAGGAGAAGCCGTTGACAATAAGAGAAGGCGGGATGGGGCGAGGCGAAGCAACAAAAATTCTGCAGCGGAGCAAGAATTCAGTGTCGTGGTAGGGGAGACGGATGGGGAAAAGTGTGATAGCTCAGTCAATTTCTGGAGGCAGGGAACAGGGATGGTACCGGCGTGTCCGCAATAGAGAGGGGAAGCCGTTGACAAGAAGATAAGGCAGGGAGAGGGAAAATCGAAGCAACGAAAATTCGATGACTGAGACGCAAAGAAAATTTGCGGTGCTGCGGCAATCGCTAGTAGAAGGGGCAGGGGATTCAATGAAGCAGGCAAGAGCAGCGGCGACGGGCGGTGCTGTGAGCTGCTGGTGGAATGGGGGCTGTGGCCGCAGCAACCAAAGGTGTACGGTGTGGTGGAGGGTGATGATCGGAGGAGCGGACAGTGTAAATTAAATGTTGGAGCGAAACGGAGTCTCTGGCTCCGGCTACGTAGAAACTGTACTGGAACCCTCGTAGAAAATTATGTGTCGGCCCAGAAGTCCAACAATGGCGAGGGAAGAGCAGCCAAAGTAACCACAGGAAGTCAGCAAGCAGACAACCAACCAATAACAGCAACAGAAGGATCAAGTCGCAATTGAGAGGTGTGGGGCCTGTTATCTGGATTGGTAAAGGGATAGAGGGGGAAAAAGAGTATAAGGAAGTCTGCGTAGAAGTCTACGTGTTTTAAGTACTGGAAATTCGGAACGTCGGACAAAGTCGCTGGGTGCCGAAATTGTATGATGAATGGTTGCAAAGTGAAATGGCAATCTGCCTTTTTGGTCAAATTGTGGGTGAATTAGGTAACTGTCTTTGACAGGAGGACTATCAGTTGATGCATTGCATGATGGCAGCGCCAGTTAGGCTCTCGGCCATGTGAGAAAAAGAGAAGGAATTGTTATTAGAGACATTGTTGTCGGAATTTTTTGTGGCAAAATAAGACGTGAGGGTAGTTAGTGTATGGCTGAGGGAGTCTGTGGCTATGTTTTCTGGGCCTTTGATGTAGTGGTAAATATGGTTGTATTCTTCTAGGATCAGTTTCCATCGGAGGACACGTTGGGTGTTGTATGTTGAGAGTTTGTATGTGAGGTTTTTATGATTGGTGTACAGATGAATGAGTGCATTAAGGAGCATGGGACAGGAGTATTCTTTGAAAGTTTTGGCGATTGAGAGAAGTTCCTTTTTGATTGTTGTCTAGTTGACTTCTGAGCTTTGTTGAGCTTTTGTGTGAAGTAGGCAACTGGAATGTTGTTCTGTTTGATGACTGCTCCAAGTTGGAAGTCAGATGCGTGGGTGTAAATGTGAAATGGGATGTTGTGATCTGGGTATGTGAGCATTGTTTCAACGGTGACAATAGATTTCATTTCTTCAAATGCTTTTTGGCAAGTGTCCTACCATTGAAAGGTGCAAGGGGGTTTGAAGAGATCGGTGAGCGGGGCTAGTATATGAGAGCGTTGGGGCCACATGTCACAATAATATGTGACTAGACCAAGAAAAGCTCTGAGTTGTTTCAGAGTTTTGGGTGGAAGCATGGCTAGAGTTGCCTTCACTTTTTTATGTACAGTTTAATGCCATTTGGTGTAAGCCAGTGGCCAAGGAAGTCTGTTTCCTGGATGATCCATTCACATTTGAGCAGGTTGATTGCAAAACCTCTGTCTTGCAGTCAAATGAGTACTGTGTCAATGAGATGTAGGTGTTCGTCAAAGTTGTTGCTGAAGCATGCAATGTAATCGATGTAGATTTCAAGATTTGGTATATCTTGTAGGACCCTTTCCATGATTTCTTGCCTACGTCTGGTGATTGAGAAAATCCCATGGGTAGGCAATTGTATTTGTAGAGGCCAAAGGGAGTCGTGATGGTTGTTAGATCTTTGCTTTCGCCGTTGAGAACAAATATGTAGTATTGCACGGAGATGTCCATTTTTGTGAGGTATTTGTATCCGGAGCGATGTGATAGGATGTCTTGAATATGCGGAATGGGATAAACTTTGTATTTGATGGCTTTATTGAGAGCGCGGAAATCCGAGACCCATCTGATATTTCCATCTTTCTTGGGAATGATGAATGTCGGCGAGATCCATGTGGAGTGACTTTGATGTGACAGCATGCCGATGTTGACCAGCCGGTCAAGTTCCTTTTTGAAAAGAGTGAGTTGTGTTTTGGGGACAGGATAAGCGTGGGAATGATTGGGTTTGACTGTTGGGTTGATGTCGAGATGGATTTCTTTGTCAGGGTAGTGCTTGAGTGTTCCGTCAAAGATTGTTTGATATTTGCACAGTACGGTGTATATTTGTTCACGCTGATCTTGCGTTAAATGAGTGCATTTGTTGCGGACAGTTTGTACGTTGTGTTGATTGTAGGTGGAGTTGAGAATGGCAGTTTTGTTCTTGCTGAGTGCAAAACTGATGTCTGGAGTAATGGACGTGTTGATTTATGTTGCGTGAATTTGAAGAGCAAGAGCGGCAGGAATCCATGAGTAGGCGCGGAAATGTCCGCATTGGAATGGTGTGTTTTGCAGTTTTGATGCAATTTGCATGAAAATTTAAAACTATTTTGAAATGTTGGAGGATGTTGCATCCGAGTATCACGTCGTAGCGGCACGGTGCTTGAAAGACGCGTGCGTCAAGAGGGAGGGGAGAGTTAATTCTGGGGCGAGTTTGGGGAGGGTGAAGTGTTGAAGCAAGATTTGTTGGTTGGAGTTGAATTCTCAGGCCATTGTTACTTCTGAGATTGACGTGGTGACGGTGGGAAACAATTGAAGCTGGTAGGGCGTGATGACTGAACCAAGTCGTATTGGAGCCGGAATCACATAAGATGAGGTATGGACAAGGGGAATGGGATTGTTTGGATGAAGCAGGTGATGGCAATTCTATAGTCCTCATGAGCGTCCTGATGATAGCAATTGTCATCTTCATTGTCATATTCCTGTGTTAGTGGTGCGACCTTGTGTTCTTGGGGATTGTGAAAGTAATTGTCTTTGTGTTCCGGTCCTTGGTGAAACGGTTCAGTATCCGGCTCATTGACTCCGTTGTTGTCGTAAAAGTCATCGCTCATTTCAAGATGATGAGCGTCACCTGACTTCCCCTTATGGTATGATTGCATCTTGTGCCGGCTGTTCCTTGGTTTGTGTACTGGTGGATTCTTGTCTGCATTAGGAGGGGAGTGACCCGCTCAACCAGGGTATGGGCGTAGGTAAGGATTATATTTGTGTGCTGGTTTCAATCCGGTATATCCATGGTAAGGACGGAGGGTCTGGGTGTAGGAACTCTTATAGTTGGGGGTGTATGACTGGCAACCTGATGAATTATTTGCGGAATTGTTGTAGGACGAGTTATAACAATGACGCGGTGCGCGAGTGTGATAACCGTTGTTGTTGTAACCGCCGTTGTTATTATTGTTGCGGCGGTTGGGCTGACAGATGGATTGTCCGGCGTCGTGATGAAGGCGCTGTTGCTCCATGAATGCGGCAAGGCATTGGAAGGGATGGTTGGCATCATCAAGTTGATTACCCGTCTTGTTGAATTTCAACTGCCATGTTGGAAACATCAGATGATAGAATGAATTTTTCATAGAGGTTTTGTCCGGAAAGAGTTTCTTTCCGTTTGATACTGGCAAATGAACACTGAGAATGTTCATGAGACAAAGATGATGTGATATTGTTTGGTTGCTTTTGACATATATTCTTGTTGAATGAGAAAGGTGTTGGAGGGAAGAAACAAGGAGAGGAAGTTGCGAATATTTTTGGCGAAATGCACATCTTGAATGTCAGCGCCTGCGTTGGTGATGATTTTGTCTCAAGTGTGCTTGAGATCGCCTCCAAGGACTTTCGCCAACTTTATAGTGTTTGGCATCCTTCTTGATGCTCAAATTGTGTTGTCCAACTGCATCAATAAAATCGCCAATGACGCAAATGAGACGTTTGGCATCGGTTGAATGGGGACAGAACGTAGTGTCCTGTTTCTTGAGGATAAGAGGCGGAGGAGGACGAGGTGGTAAAGTGAGCGTGCTTGCGCCTGTTCCTGGGGTTGCCGGAGTGGCAGATGCATCAGGAGCGGTGGGGTTGAACCTGGTGACGCTATGCACGAGACAAATGGTTGGATAATCCTGATAACAAATTACGGGTTTGAAGAGGAAGTGAGCCTGCTTTGCAGCTTGAAGTTGGGCAACAGCAGACATGGTGGGTTATCGGTTACGGTTAGTTTTTAGATATTTTTATCGATTAAAAAAATTCCAAAGCAATATTGCGATTGAATTCAATATGAACTACGCTGTGTATGAAATTGTGTGCTATTGAGTTTTAGTGTCTACTATGACTTCAAGATAATTCGAGAAGCTTCCCAGCTAGTTCAGTGATAGTACAATTGGAAAAGAACTGGGTTCTTTGATAATTGGAATTTGGATGAGACTTCAAGGAGAAGGTTCTATTGATGTTTGAATACGATTGAACAATGACAGATGATCGGGATAGGTGTCATTGACTCATGACTGTTGGAGTGTGTCAATGATGGGTGACTGGACTGATGGAGTGTGTCAGTGACTCATGACTGAAGTGTCTGTGCATTGTTCAAGTACGAGTACTCGTACGAGTACTCGTACGAGTACTCGTACGAGTACGCACCATACCGTATTGACTCTGTGTGATGAACAGATTCCAGCAACGAAAGTGAACCGAACATGAGCAATCTATTCTCCCCCATTCCGCCCGTCACTAGACGAGAGGAAGCGTTGGAATTGAAACAACGCTAAATTCATGGCAGCAACCGAAACCGGAATCGAAACCGAAATCGAATCCGGCGCTAACACACACTCTACTAAAGAGCGAAACCAAACCGAGAACGGAAACGGAAACGGGAACAACGACACTATGCGCCGAGCCTCGACGCCTTCCGCTCCCGGTGGAAGGAACAGCTCGTCAACCCACTCGCGGGAAAGATCATTGTGGAATCCCGTCCACGGGCCCTGGAATCGCAAGTGCGTGACCACTATCCTGTCGCAACAGCAGCAACAACAACAGCAGCAGCAGCAGCAACAACAACAATTGCCGTACCAGAGCGGTTCCACGGGGGGAGGGGACAACACTGGTCACACTCACACTCACGGCGTCCACGCCGTCGTCGAACCCTCCTACACGCTGTGGGATCTGGTATCGGTGGGAGTGGGGGGGACGGTTGGTTCGGGAATCTTTGTCCTGACGGGGTACATTAACCACCACTACGCGGGTCCGGCGACCTTTCTCAGCTTTGCCGTTTCTGGATTGGCCGCCCTGTGCTCGGGGATTTCGTTTGCCGAGTTTGCCGGTCGGTTGCCGCGCATCGAGGGATCTACGTACACGTGAGTGAAGTGAAGTGAAGCGAAACGAAACGAAACGAAACGAAACGAAATGAGCTGCGTTGAGCCGAGCCGAGTCGAGCCATCGAACAGAGATGCAATGTTTTAGGATTCTCTGGATGGGATGAGAGATGACGTGACGTGACGTGACGTGACGTGATGTTATGAATTCGATGCGATGCGATGCGAAAGAACGCCATTGGATTTGATTGCAGTCTGGGAGTAGGGTAGCATAGTAAATGATGCATGCATGAATGCACATCACTTTCGAGTGAGTGCTCGGCACGTCCCTCTCACCTTTTTTTCGCGCCCGCGTTTTTCGTCGCCGTGTCGATGGTTCGTCATCGCCCCGTCTTCTTCGACTTCTTCTTCTTCGCGGCAGGTACGCCTACGTGTCCATGGGGGAATACGCGGCCGTTCTAGCGGCTGCCTGTCTGACACTCGAGTACGGGGTCTCGGGAGCTGCCGTGGCCCGGTCCTGGGGCGACAAGGTGCTGGAATGGACGACCCAGTGGTCGGAATCGGATGACACAGATCGAACCAACGAAGAAGCAACGGCAGAAACAGAAACAGAAACACTGTTCAATCCGCTGGCGGGAATCATCTCCCTGGCCTCGGTGGTCGTCCTGGCTTGTGGGGTCCGGGAATCCAAGGCCGTGACCAATTTCTTTACGGTCACCAAGATGGTGCTGGTAGGAATCATGGTCGTGGGCGGGTTCTGCCTCTTTTCACCGGCCAACATGACGCCGCTGGTGGTTCCCTTCGACGGATCCTCGTTTGGGGTCGCCGGCATCCTGCGGGGGGCCACCAGCAGCTTCTTCGGCTACCTGGGATTCGACGAGGTCTGCTGCCTTGCCTCGGAAGCCAAGAATCCCAGCGACACGCCCAAGGCGGTCTTGTACACGCTGGCGATCGTCACGACCATTTACATCCTGGCCTCGATCGCCCTGAGCGGGATGCTCCCCTACGAGGCCGTCAGCGACACGAGCGGTTTTCCCATGGCCTTTGGAACGCTGGGCTGGAACCGGATCGCCAACCTGACGGCCCTGGGAGAGGTGGCCACCCTCCCGGTGGTGGTCCTCATCAGCCTGCTGGCCCAGCCCCGGCTCTGCGCGGCCATGGCGCGGGACGGACTCCTGCCTGCCATTTTTTGCAAGCAATCGCCCAAGGACGGAAACCTCTTCTGGTCGAATATTCTGTGCGGGATCCCCATGACGCTACTGGCCACCTTTGTGCCCTTTTCGTGGATGGACGACGCCATTTCGGTCGGAATCCTCTTCGCCTTCAACATGACCAACACAGCCCTCGTCGTTATGCGGTGCGGCTGGAGCTGCGGCGAAATACACGCAAGCATCGGCGTCGATGTCGATGTAGACGGGAACATCCGAACGCCGGGAGCGGTCGTGACCGCCGTGGACGAAGCCAACGACATCGTCTCGTCGTCCTTCCATTCCCGCGGCCGACGATGGCCGCTGCCGGTGCACCTGGGGTGCTACCACTGCCTGGCATTGCTGGCGGGATTGACGTCCCATCTGGGAAGCGGCGCCTCACCGTCATCGTCGTCATCGTCGCCAAACTGGTCGGTGCAGATCGGAGCCGCATTTGTGACGCTGGCCTATGCGGCGGGCTTGCACCGGAGGTTTCCCTGCACGGGACGCTTTGGGGACGACGCCTCCTCGTCCTCGTATGGGCTGCTGCTGCTGCAACGCCACGACAGCAATGCCGACCTGTCTCCTCCTCCGGATCCACCATTCCGCACGGAACCGCAGGCGGCTGCTGGTATATTCCGGGTTCCGATGTGTCCCTTCCTTCCGCTGGTGGGAATCTACCTGAATTGGTACCTCATCTCCCAGCTGGAATGGAGCGGCATGATCCTGCTCTTGGTCTTTTTGGTGGTCATTTCGGGACTCTATTGGGCTTGCATCAGCGGGAAACCATCGGTGTCGTCGACGTACAGTTCCCTGCAACAGCAATCCACGCCGGCGTCGACGCCGACATCAATATCAATATCGCCCCGCCACGATCCACTGAATGCCGAGGGTCCCGTTTTGTTGCGAGAACTCTCGTTGCCGAGCCGGCGGACCGTGACGTGACGCAACGCGAACGAGTTTGCTGCCGTCCACCTCTCCGAGCGAACGGAAACAAGTGACTCGAACCATAGAGAAGCCATAGAGGAATAAATCAACAGCGAAGTAGAGCATGAATAAATATATTTCGAAACAGTTCCGCACAATACCAATCGATGAGAACTCGATTGAACAAACCGAATAGATACTCTTGTTACGATGCAGCAGCTTTGGCGCAATAAAGAGAACTGCGCACGCACCACACCATACCTTTTAGTGCCGTACGCCTACGTACTAGAATCGACAACCGCTGTCGAGTCACTAAAACTGATGCATTCTTATTGCACTCTTACTATTCATTATTATTACTCATTTACAACCAATTGATACCAAGACTGATTCCAACGCCGATACTCGCTCCTTGTCTTTCTCCGCGGAACGAAAACGAGCGTCTCGCATGCGAAACCTGCCGGGTGTTTGCTTTCGCCGGCACTCACTACCTAATTGTCCTCCGTCGAGACTGGCCTATTGGTGGATGGCGGGATGGAAGACTGACTGATTCATTTCCTCGATCGATCGATCGATCGATCGATCGATGGACCGATCCCGCAGTGACTCACTCGCTCACCCCTTGGAATGCTCCTCACGCACTCGCATCATCTCCCCATTATGGTGACCTGGTTCCGAACGTTCACATCGACATGCTCATCGACATGCTCATCGACATGCTCATCGACATGTCCTCCTCGGTGATGGCGACGGTCTTGGGTTCGCTCGGCATGCTCATGCTCATGCTCATGCTCATGGACATGCTCATCAGGTCGGCCAGCTTGGGTTCGCTGGGCATGCTCATGCTCATAGACATGCTCATCGACAGGTCGGTAGCGGTCTTGGGGGACGCGGCGTCGGACTCGTATCCAATGTTGGCGGGATTTTTGCTTATGCGCCTATCGCTCTTGCTGTGCAGTTCTCGCTCGGCACGGGATTCGCGCAGGTATCGCTGCTTGATGCGTTCCATAGTGGTCGAGTCGATGTCCCGCACTAAACTGTCGGTGTCGTGTTTGGTGGCTACCCGGAGGCTGCGGTCGGCGGCGTCGGCGGTGAGGGCGAGGAGGAGGAAAGCGGCGGCGGAGGTGAACTTCATCGTGGCAGGGAGGATATTATTATTTTTTTTTGGTGGAGGGAGAATGAGCGTGATGGTAAAAATGAGATTGAGGCTGAGTACAAGTTAGAGAAGAAGTGATATGTTAAGATCTGGATTGGCAAAACTGCACCGACCCGCGATGGTACGAGTACCGTACACTAGGAATGCAAAACAATTCGGTAGGTCACGAATCTTCCGCTGCGGGAAGAGCAGAAAAATCGAGGATGGAGGATTTTGCGTTTGGAAAAGTGAACGGCGATCGCTAATGATCGCTCGGTACATATCGAATCGGCTTGCTTTGTACCGGCCATTCCATACGGGACACACCAGCATCCTTCGCACATGATATCGGGTAGGAAACGGTAGTTTTCTGACAGTTACAAAAGGACTGTACGATGAAACGGACAATGTGTTCGTGCCACGCAAGAATTAACGGCTCGATACTACTGGTTCCGTCGGCTTAGCATTAGTATCTTGGGAGGGGTCGAGAGAATGGCACGTGTAGCAAACAATGCATCGCAAGGTTACTATTATGCCTTAGCATTCCATTCCGAGGAAAAACGGCGATAGTACTACGGATAAATAGTACGGGACACATTCTTCAAACCAAACAACATGCGGTACTAACTTCTTCTTTCAGCAATGTGTTTAACGGCTCCTTTTCCTGGCTCAACGAGCCCATCGCTCATAATGAATCAAGCATAGCACGAGTCGTTTGATATGCCTAATGAAATGACTTCAAACACTTGATTAGCTTCGTAGAGAGAGCTTATTTTTGATTGATGGTACATTATTTGTCATTGAATCTTGCTTGCTGTTTTGTACCACCGTTTTTGAAAAATTCCACCCATCATGAGGTCACGGACTGTCGTATCCATGGTTGAATCGGAATCAGAACTTTGTCGTATGCCTCTAAAAAAGGTACTAAAATAAGGTTTATGTATTGGTTAAAAACTAAGATTGTGAGCTAGCTCTTCTGTCAACCACTCCGAGGAGCAGTTGGGAGCTTGTAACAGTAAACAGCCGTTGAATAGAAATTCAACGTACAGTTTACATAGAAGATTTGGATATGCTGTTCTTCATCCAGTCTTCAATATTGAAGACCGGCTTGCTTTTCAGATTTTCTTGAATCGTGGGTAATTTCAATCGTGAGCGTTGGAATACCACACTCTTCTCCTTCTCGTAAAAGTTCGATTGGTGGCACAGAATTTTGTTAGTCGCATGCGACCATTATTCCTTAGATAAGAAATTTTAATTGGCATGATATGGTTTCAGATTTCGAATGTTCATACGTTGGATAACGTGATTTCTTAAGAGAAAGGAAACTGTACCATTGGTGTGGATTTGCTGGATAGTATACGGGCCTTTGCTTCTCGCATCAAAAGCTCCAGGAATTTGCTTTTCATTTTTCACCATAATTTGGTCTCCTACACTGTAATCATGAATCTTCCTGTGGCTGTTTTCTTTCATAGCGTTCTTATCTATCTGAGCCTGTCGTTTGTTTCTGACCATGGCCAAGTCAGTGATTACAGGGATTGGAAGGAACATGTCTCGATGGAAGACAAGGGCTCCGGGCATCATTCCGAAGGTCTTGTTGATGATTGATCTAACTGCAAACTGGGCGGACGCAAAGACACTATCGATGATGTCAGTGGCTTCTTGAAGGGTCTGTGGAGGATTGGTATTGAGTTCTGTTCTCATTGCAGACTTCATTGTATCATGGACTCTTTCAAGTACGACCGTTGGATTGTGGGTTCCAAACTGAGCAGACCTTGGCCTTGATTCCTAGGTTGGCAAGGTGGAGTTGGAAGTCATTGCTCATGAAGTTGGTTCCTTGGTCCATGATACAATTTACTGGTTTGGGATATCTGGAGAGCCAGCCATTGTCGAGGGCATGGACTGCCATGAGGCCGGTTGGATTTACTTGTGGGGCTCGGATGATTTCAAGGAGGTTGGTGCACATGTCCATGATGGTGAAGCCATTGAAGGAAACGGTTCCATGGCCAGGGATCTTGATTTTCCAGGGGCCTACTCCGTCGATTGCGATAGTATCCCAAGGGACATATTGGTTTTCTTTGGTCGGGAGTTGTCCATGGCTTTGGTGGCTGTTCTTGTATCGTTGGCAAGCGTCGCAGGAGCAGCAGAAGGAGTTGATTTGGTCCTTCAAGTTTGCGGCATATACGAATTGGTTAATGGTTTGATACAATCTTTCTGCGCCGGCATGGCCAAGCACATAATGGTAATATTTGATTGTGGCTTGCACTCGGTTTGGAGGGAGTACAATTTTCTGTCGACCGTTGGAGTCTACAACTTTCAAGTTGGTGCCATTGAAGTTTTCAGTTGTGTACCAAGGATTGGTAGAGATATCTACATTGGCTGCTTGATCTTGGGTGAGTTGGTTGAAGGCTAAGGGGTACATGGGGATGTCTTCTGGGTAGTTAAGAAACAATTCGGAAAGAGAGAGAAGGTCGGAGTCCGTTGAGTCACAGTCGATTGCAGTTTCAAGGTCCGAGTCGTCATCCGTTGGATCGGGAGCGGGAGTTGGACCGAAGAACTCCTTCTTTTTCTCCGGAGTGTCTTGCTGGAGAGGGAGCCTTGAGAGGGCATCAGCAATGACATTGTCTTTGCCCTTGATGTATTTGAATACGGGGGGAAATTCTTCAAGGAGCATTCTCCAAGTCATAATTTGGTGGCTTGTAAGATTTTGCCGGGTTAGGTTGATGTGGTCTGTCCATACTATGATTTCAGCACCCCAAAGAACGGTGCAAAAATTCCTTGAAGACTTCGACAATACAGAGCATCTCTTTATCGACCGTTGTGTATTTCCGTTGAGTGGCGTTGAGTTTTCTTGAGAAGCAAAGGATGATTTTGCCATCTTGGAGGATAACAGCTCCGAGTTGGTAGTCAGAAGCGCCAGTATAGACATGGAAGGGCTTGTTTGGATCAGGAAAGGCAAGGAGGATATCATTGGCAATGAGGGACTTGGCTTTGTTGAAGGCTTCAAGAAGTTCTGGAGTTGGAGAGATTTTGCCTTTGGCTCTTCCAGAGAGGTTGGTAAGGGGTGCAAGGACCTCAGCCCGCTTGGGATAGAAGTTTCGATAGAAGTTGATCATACCAACAAAGGATCAAAGTTGGGTTGTTGTTGAGGGAAAAGCAAGTTTCAGGATAGGAGAAATCTTGTTCGGATTGGGTCTAATTCCATCACGAGAGATAATGTGGCCAAGCCAAGGAGCTTGGGATTGAAACCAGTGGCACTTGGAGGGCTTGACCGAGAAGTTGTGGGACTTCAATAAGGAGAGGACAGAAGAGACTGATTTACAATGGGATTCAAGAGTATCTGAGAAGATACCAATGTCATCGATGTATACTTCAATGTCCTTCAAGTGTAGGAGCATTTGTTCCATACAGCCTTGGGCCCAACTTGGAGAGTTGAGGAAGCCCATTGGCAATCGAAGCAGTCGAAACTTTCCAAATGGAGTAACAAGGACACAAAGCCAGGTGGAGGCCTCATCAAGTTTGAAGGTGTGGAACTGCATGCTAACATCAATAAGGGTGACATATTTGAAGCCTCTTTGTCTGTGGAAGATATCTTGGAGCTTTGGAAGTGGATAGTGAAGTTTCTTGGTTACTTTGATGAGTTCTCTAAAGTCACTGATAAGTCGACAGGAGCCATCTGGTTTTGGGACTACAAAGGTTGGCATTCCCCATTCTGTGGCATAGCATCTTTCTAGGATGCCCAGCTTCACTTGGCAATCAATTTCTTTCTTCACTGCTTCTTGTTGGTGCAGTGGAATGGAATATGGTTGTTTTACATGATATGGAGTTGCGCCTTGCTGAAGATCAATGTGGAACATTTGATTAGGGAAAATACCTAATTCTTTGTCATTCAATCCTTCAAAAAATTCTTCATTCTTGTTTCTCTTGGTAGGAGAGATGGTTTTGTTCAGTGACTAACTTGTGGAGGTCTGTCTTCTCATACTTGGTGGTGCCATCCACATACGATTGTTGGATAGATTGGTTGGAATAACTTTCTGCAATGGCGTGTGGTTCTGCAGACATGACTTTGTGGAGCAAGGACTTGTTGTCGAAGTAATTCCTGGGGTGGAAGTCCATTGTCTTCTCATACCATTCAATGGTGCAAGTCTCAAAGTCCATCTTCATTCCAAGATCTCTCATGGTTTTCCTTCCAATAAGGAGGTGGTAGTTGATATTCTGAGAGACTACAAAGCACTTGATTTGTAGGACTTTCATCGAGTAGGATAGTTCTGGAAATACGGTGTTCTCCAAGGTTACATAGTGGTTGCAAGTGGTTTTTCCATTTGTTGTCTACATTTGGATTGGTTGGTCTAGAAGGTGCTTCTTGATTCCGGAGGGAATTGCTGATTCCACTATGAGGTTGTCAGTTGATCCAGAATCGAAGAGGGTTTTCAAGTAGTACTTGCCAAGGGATCCATTGATGGAGTTGCAGACACTTACTGTGGTTGGAGCAAGGCCGGCAGTCGACATTGGCTTTGCTAGGAGCAACATCTTGCCTGTTGTTGTCAGAATCGGTGTTTTCAGAAGGAAAGCGTTGAAGGTCTGAGTTGTAATATTCCTCATCGATGTCCATGTCTACATGGAAGAGATCCGGCCAAGGAGTTGCAGGGATGGTAGTTTCTTCTGGTTCATTGATGAAGACACACATGTGTTGTTCTGGTTCATGGAAGTTACTGCCTTGTGAAGAGGAGGTAGTGGATCGATTGCTGTTGTTGGAATTGCTGCGATCATTCACATGCGAGTCGGTGTTCTCTCTGTTGTTGGACTGATTGGAGTTGGTGCCATATTTGTTGGTGTAGCATTGTCCCCAAGTGTGGTTGGTACCCGGATGGATAGGACATGGTGAGTCATTGGAGATTCTAGTCGGCCCTTTGTTGTTGCCTTGGTTGTTGTTGCGTTGATTACTGTTGTTGTTGTTGTTGCATTGGTTGTTATTGTTGTTATTGTTGTTGTTGTTGCGATTGCCGATTGTTGCGATTGTTTCGGTTGTTGCGGTTGTTGCTTCCATTCCGGCTGTTACGATTGTTGTTGGCATTGTTGTTGCTGTTGTTGGTGTTTTGAGATGGGTTATCTGATTTCTTCTTTCTATTCTGCGCATATTGATATTGTTCGAATCTCATCATCATTTCAGAGAGGGAATCCCTATGGGGAGAGTGGTGTTGCTGGTAGGTGTGTTTCCAGTCCTCAGGCATCAATTCAAAGATTAGATTCTTGAACTCTTCGATCCTTGATCTCTGCATCCTCAGGTGGGTGTCCTGGGAGTAGTGGAAGGATGACATGGTTGTGGAAGTTGATTTGTGCTACAAATTGGTGTACTGTCATGGTGGTTGTCTTCTTGATATTGGTGAGGAATTTTCTGTGGTTTTGATAGGCGTCAAGGTTGTTGTCAAACTTGTAGTTGACAAATTCCTCCACTGTGGTTTGGAAGTTGTCCACAGTTCTCTGTGGCACATTGGTTGACACATAGCTGTTCCACCAGCTACTGTCAGTGTAGTCTCTGAGGAGATCTACAAACTTGTCATAGAGTCTTGGTCCTGTGGTTAGATTGAGCATCTTCTTGGATCACATGAACTCATTGATGGTAAAAAGGATTTGTAGTTTGGTTGATCCTGCAGTAATCAAGGGAATCTTGATCTTGGTTACTTCTTGAACTCCATTAACTTCTTGTGTATTCTTGAAGTCTACTTTGTCAATAGACTCTTGGTCAAAGTCAAACTTGAAAGGGATGATGGAGTAAGACATTGTTTCTCTTGTTCTTACTGGACAATCTTCGGGATCAGTTGGTTGTTTATTAGATGTAGTGGTAATTTTTGTTCGCGTAGTTGATGTAGTCTTTACCGGTAGTAATAGACCACAACAGACCGGCACCTCAACTGGACTGCAGCAATTATCGTTAGTGTCGATTTCCCTTGCCTTTGGATTGATCAGCTCAACAGCCACTTTCAGAAGGAAATTAACAGTTTAGAGTCTGATTCAAAGGCTTCTGAAGAACAGCAACGCTGTGTTAGTGTGTTAGTAGACGAAACGACTGTACTCTACTGCATGACAATTGTGTTTGGATACTTTCAGCAACGGACAATCTTACTACAGGCGAGACTATGGAAACGCCAGATCTCTTCTTACTACCAACTTTGCTAGCACAGCAAGATAGATCTTAGGTATTGTAGATTACAAGTAGTTGTTAGCAACTAGTGTGAATTTTGGAGATATAATCAGTTGAATGTTAAAAGAATGAGATAAAGTGAAATCTTGCCAAAACGCAAGATATCTCTTTTATTGAGGTGAAAGATGTTGTGACTGCTGTTGTGTTGCGATGGAATTACTTGCTGATTATTTCCATGCATGTATTGATCAGTGATCGTATATATATATATATATATATATATATTGTGTGTGTGTGAGAAGCTTCTGACAACCATTTTCTTCTCCGGCAATCCTAGGAAGATTCCATGAGATGTTTATCAATGAAATCAGAGATTGCTCACCGTAGGTCGTGTGATATTTCCTCGAACCAAAGATTGCTCACCGTAGAATCTGGGCAATACTAGAAAGCAGGGATTTCCCACCATCAATACGCAATGGGAATCAGCGCGCCGTGGGGATCAATGTGCCAGTGGGAATTGATTACTTGACTGGATCAAACTGCATTGATTTGTTTGAATAGAACAAACTGCTGTTGTGTAGCATTGGTACTACTGGACATGATAGGAATTTAATACTCCCCATGTCTCCTTGTGAAAGAACATCACATCTAAATGATGCTTCCATCATCCTGTAGGAGATCTCCAGTATTCCCACAGAAGTGGAAGATGGGCTTGATCAGTGGATATACAACTGAGTGTCCCCAATGCTTAGTGAGGATGTCTGCACAATTATCCTTACCGGGGATGTGCAGCATTTGGATGAGACCTTTTGCTATCATGCTTTGTACGTAGTGATACAACAGGATATGATGACGCTTGTGCAATCTTGCATAGGGGAAGGTTGCTGTCTGAATCATCTTCTTTTTATCTCCCCATGAATAGGAGATGTCATGAACTTGTGTTCCGAGGTATCGGAATGATTGACAAAGATCAACGATCTGTTCAATGCAGGTTTGTCCTGCAACAAATTCAGCTCCAAATGTGATGGTTTCCGTAGTGGCTTGTTTCTTTGAGAACCACATCATGGGAGTCTTGTTTGCAAAGTGAAGGATGCCGGTTACAGCCTTCCCACTGAGAATATCATGCATGAGGTTTGCATTGTAGAAGTGTGTTAACACTACTGTCTTCCGGAGTGGTGCAGGAGCATCATTGGGTAGCTCTTCAGATTGCTCCCCATAGACGGTGTTGGACCAATCGATGGTGTCTGTTTCAGTCAATATAAAATCTGGAGGTTCCACTCTGAACCTGATCTTGAAATGTCTGAACTTGGAGATGTATCCATAGATACGCTTGGCGCGGTCAAGATGCCCTTTTCTAGGTTTGGCCCTAAAGCTTGAGAGTGTCATCACAGCGGTTTGCACATCAAATCGTCCAATGGCAATGATCCATTGAAGCAAACCAATCATGCTTTGGTATTTCTGGATACCATTGTCTTCCAGGAATGCTGATGAATCTAGTTCAGGATGATTGTTCTTGGCAATGGGTGATTGAAACCTGGTGTTAGGTTTCCATCCAAACATTTGTTCATACAATGCTTCCATCTTTTCAATGAATTTGATGGGATTCATGCAAAGAACACCGTGTTCATCACGTTCAAAACCGCATCCCAAGAGAAAGTTCATGGGTCTGGATCCGTTCAACTTGAAGTTGTATGGCTCAGATTGTAGGATCTCCAGAAACAAATTAGGATCAGCCATACAGAGACATAGGCTGTCAACATATGTGCATATGAGTTCATATACACACTCCCCATGTTTGTTTACTCCAGGCTTGAGAAAGATCTCTGGTTCAGCACGAGACCTTTCGAATCCAAGTTTGATGAGGCATGCCGCGAGTAGGTCATCAAAGCACTTGCCAGATGACCTGAGTCCATACAGAGCCTTGTATATGATCAAGAAATGACCTTCTAGTGGTCCGAATTCTGGACCTGCCTTGATACAGACTTTCTCACATGTCACTGCTTCAAGATATGCATTTCCGATATTGGTGCTTCATGCTTCCAGGCTGTTTAGTTCGGCTAGGAACAGGCACATGCGCAGGCCACGTAGTGAGACAACACCAGCATACACACTGTGGACAGGTGCTTCAGTAAGGTTGCCATTCGCAACAAGACGCGCCTTGTGTCTACCATCATGCTTGACAGCATAAATCATGTGTACCTTGATCTGTTGGAATCCGTTGGGAATGGATCGGACCTTATACTTTCCCTTATTGATGAAAGTATCGTATTCCTTGAGTTGTTCCATTTCAAGAGTAATGGCGCCTTCCCATTTGTGGTTTCCATTGGCCTGGTCGAATTGGATGGCTTCTTGGTGATTACGGGGAACCTTATAGTTGTATTGGTATTGCGGAGTGGTACGGAAGGAGCAAAGTTTGGCTTGATGTACGAGTCTATCAAGCTTCTTGGTTCTATGTGTGAGGTTGGTGATTCGTTTGAGTCATTTCCAACCTGGTAGGTCAAGCATGTTGTTGTCCTTGCCATATTTAGCCACAGTAACTGGATCATCGGCCGCAATATTGGCTAATGGTTCATATGTCCATTCCATATTTTCCCATTCAATCCAAAAGTTGTACTTCAAGCCTTTGTACTGAGGATGCTTGTTATCCAATGAACCTTGATGTCCTAGGATTCTGTGAAAGGACCATAGCTTGCCATCTTATTGGGTTGAATCACGGTGGATATGATTCATGACATTGTTGTACTCAATAATGTCTTCAAGTTTGTCATCAGAATGTTTACACTTAAATTTGATGAAATCTTTGTTGCGTTCAAGGCTGTCTTCTACATCAACAAGGGTTAGACGTTGGCGAGTACCGTCAGTGTTGGTCACAAGGAAAGATCTGCCTTGTAGGTTGGCAATCGGGATAGTTGGGATGGTTATTGGTTGACCATTGTCATCGAATTGCGCATTCCCTTCTACGTTGGTAACAACTACCTCTGATGGGTCTACTGTAGGAGTAGCAGGGTTAGTGTGTGGGGTCGTGACGTCACTAACATCAAAGTATGCTAGCTCCGGTGGATCAAAATCATCTTCTGTACGAAGGACGCCGTCGGGTGTCTTACTGAAGATGTGTGTCGTAGGAGGACCATCAAAATTCTCCCCATAGTTGTTAGGGAGTGGAGAAGGGGACCAGCTGGGGCTGCCGTTGACCTTCTTGTATAGAAAGCTTGGTAAAGAGGGTTGGGCGGGTGGCTTGATAATATACTGATTATCAGGTGCTGTAGGCTTGTTCTCTTCAAGTTCTGCAGAATTGTCTACGCTCTTCTTCTTATCAGGGTCTGCAGAAGATTCTTTGCTATTAGGAGCATCTGGGATGTCATCAGGCTTAGACTCCCCATTTGGGACATCTGTTCTCTTATGCTCCCCACGTTCTGTATTCGTAGGCGCATCACCAGATGCATACAATTTTTTGAGGAGTCCTTTGCCTTGCGCCACGTGACAAAATCATCCTTGGTAAATAGGCCCGCTTGTTTGTTGCGGGACTTGGGCGTAAGAGCGGAGCGGACACCAGAGCAATCAAGCAACTTGTTGGTGACTGGGTCCCAGATCTTGAAGCAAAGGCCATTGCTGACGTGTTCAGCAATGCCAACAAAATGATCAAGGCGTTCGGTTGACTTTGTACCAAAAGGTGAATCATTTGTTTTGAAGTAAACAGGTTCGAGCCAAAAGAAAATGGTATAAGTGTTAATGTTGCCAACAGAATTGGTTGCGATGAAGATTGGTTGCTTATCAGAAAGAGTGGGATCTGAAATAGCGTTGAGGAGACCATCAAAATATACCATACACAAGAGCCATAGGTGTGGTGGTGTACCGGTACGATCCATGACGCGGTTGACGATACGTTTGAACGTTTGGTATCTTCGCTCAAATTGATTCTGGTGTTGGTGGTATGGTTCTCTTTGCCAGAGTCCAATCCAGAGCATCTTGAGATAGTCGAGGACACTCTTACTGGACTGGTAGGATCCATGGTCACACAAGAGTCGAAGAGGTCTGCCCCATTTGCGAACAAAGTTCTGAAAACATGACAGGAGGAAATCTCCAGTGGTACGCATTTCTTCAACGTGAATGATATGGGATGTACGGTCCGAAGAAGATTTGAGCAACTTTGGAATCACTATTGATTGCCAGGACATCTGAGTATACAACATCGGACAAGACATCATTGTTGAATGGCCGAACATTCATTGCTGGTTGTGGAGATTGGAATCGCTTAAAGAGATTTCCATCTGGACTAACAGCTAAAGAACCATATTGCGTTGAGTTTGCAAATGTTGCCTTGATGTGGTTGGTGGAAACCCAGCAAAAGAAGGGTTTCAAGAATAAGTAGTCATGGTTGTTGGGATGGCGCTCACAAGGTGTGGCTGCAACACGTGGCAAGATGCTTGAGGTACAATCCGTAGGGAAGGCAAGGAATGTTGCCGATGGTGAGATGGAGGTACAACGGGCGAGACGTTCTTGATGGTCATAGTCCGTGGGAGTAAGCCAAAAGGAGCAATCGTGCATGTCATGATCATCGGTAGGAAGGAATGCCGTGCAAGTACATTGACTGGAATACAAGCTGAGGGATGTAACCGTGGATGAACCGGGGGACACGGATATATTCCAAACTTCAAGACATCGCTGGTTCCCATATTTGTCATATGTAGAATATGGAAGCTGCTGTGGTTGGGGCGGATACTTCTGAAGGAAAGTTTCATCCTTGGCACTGATGATGGTATCAAGAACGGAAGGATCCCAATGTTTGTCAGATGTCATAATAATGTGTGGCAGCGTGTTGAATTCTTCAGTAGTATACTTGCGCATAGCCAGATATGGTAATCCATGACAGATTCGTTGAAAATGAGGATAATGGGACCTCTATTGGAGACGGAATATGCTCCGCATGTTGCAATGGGAATATTCTGCACTTGATGGTTGTTGATGCCGGTAACATTGACATACCGTGGAGGGATGTCCTTGGAGATGAGGCATGCGTCATTACCACTAATGCACCCATTGGTGTCACAATCAACCATAGCGAAACCAGGTGTGGAGACGTTGGTTTTATGTGCACAATAGGTATATACCAATACTTGATTTTCATGCTGAAGGGTCAAGTCGTCCTTGGGTTGGTACCATTTATGGAAATTAACCAAGTAAGAAGACTTTCCAACGGGCACAAGTGTATCGCCATCTTTTTGATAGCGAATGTCAGGGTTCTCACAGAGAAATCTGGCAGGATGCACAGGTGAGACAGATGACTTGAGGGGTCGTTGGTCTTTAGAAGAAGAGGTCTGAGACTTGTAGACACCAAGCGATGCGTGGAACACACCCTGATGATTGTTCTCCATGGCGGGATGTAGATCTTCCGATGTAGCATTGGGGTTTTCTATATTCAGAGTTTCATCATCAAGAAATGTGACAGAATGATCATGCGTATAAGCTTTTCAAGTGATAGGCTTGGTGGCGTTGGGGCCCGGCTGACAGGTCAGGAAGTAACTCAGATTGTAAGCAAGTGACTAGCTTTTTCTTGTCTTCCGGAAGAAATTCAGCCAGTTCTTCATGCCGTGTTTGGTGAGTGTTTTCCAAATACCAGTCGGCAACCTTGTAGTAGGGTTGGGCGAACGTCCTGCCTTGAACACTGCGTAGTCTTGGAAATCACCCTCAAATTCTATGGGAAGAGCATATTTGTTGTGGTTATGTCCTTGCTCAGAAGAGAAATTCGTGAACATGCGCCCGAACTGTGGATTTTGGGGCAGACATTGACGATTGAGAGTCGAGGCGTGTTGCTTCGAGTAGTAGGCGATCTTGAGCTTGTGAGTGGCCGTAGCTTCAGCTTGAATGTGAGTACTATTATTATTTGAGTCAGCAGGATTGGTTGCTTTGGCAAATTGCTCGCTTAGTTGGAAGCTAGAGTAACAGGCTTGACAGAGTGCTGATTTGACGGCATGGTACTCAAGGGGTCTATTAGGAGGACAAAGTTTGTTGAGATGGTTCAACTCGTCGAACCAATTTGTGATGAATTTGACCTTGAATTCCTTCCATTTATCAAGATTCAAATTCAGCAGGGTCTAAAGTTGGGTCAAATCATTGTTTACCTTAGCCTTTGATTTGCTATGTAGGTTTACAAAGTCGAAGTATGCTTGTCGACCATTTCGTGTGGCAGAATGACTATGTACGCATGATGATGAGAGGTCACTCTTGAAGACTTCTAACATGAGGACCCAGAAGAAGGCACATTGTTTGACAAAAAGGTCACGGGTGAATCCTTGTAGTGCGGCTGGGGGCCAGGTTTCATTGAGGAATGTGGCGGTATCGATGTTGTATGCCTCAAGTTTTGCCTTGAATCCTACAAGCCAATGTTTGAACCTTGAATCGTTCGTGTGAGGTGTGAAGGACTTTTTGTCACGTGAGTTTCTGCACCAAGACTCGTAACAGTACTTGTTGTGTTGACTTGGTCTTGTTTGTTCCTGGAGGAGGGGGTGGAGGATTCAAGATGGACTCATTCTGGAGACGCATAGCGCGTTCCATGCGGAAAACGTTGAAGCCGTCATATGAATATAATTCCACATTCTTCCAATCTCTTTCATTCTTGCTTAAGTCCTTGACGAAGTCTACAAGTGCTTCTATAGTCCGTTGGATAGATCTAGGAAGTGGCGCTTGTAATCCGCTACCAATGCCCAGGTAGGTAAGTTCTTGGGCAAAGTCATGTTCAAGTATTGCATCGAGGAATGTTAACCATTTGTGCAGTACTCCTTGGATGAGGGCCTTACACAATAAGTTATTTGTTTCCTTCGTAACGTAGAATATGATGGATATAAGTACTATCTTCATGTGGTCATCGAAGGTAGGGAGGCTGACCGGATCTGTGTCTTCGTTTCCGTCTTCATTGTGTCCGTTGCCACCGGGGTTTGCTGGTACCGTTAGCATATCTGCTGTCTTTAGTGCATCCGGATTATCGGAGGATGAAGAGGACAGAGAGGATTCTGACTGAAGAGAATGAAGGGGATCCACTCAACTGATCCAAGGGAGGAGGCGAAGAGCGACTATTGAGTGATTGAAGGGAACTGCTTCGTAGACGATGTGCGATTGGCATATGCCAGCGTAGGGTGCATGTTCACTTTCCGGCTTGTTCTTTGTATGCAAGCTGCCTTAGAGCTTGCAACTGTTAATCTATTATTTTCCTCCTGAATCTGGTCCGTTTAGAGTCTGATTCAAAGGCTTCTGAAGAACAGCAATGCTGTGTTAGTGTGTTAGTAGACGAACGACTGTACTCTACTGCAGTGACAATTGTGTTTGGATACTTTCAGCAACGGACAATCTTACTGCAGGCGAGACTATGGAAACGCCAGATCTCTTCTTACTACCAACTTTGTTGGCACAGCAAGATAGATCTTAGGCATTGTAGATTACAGGTAGTTGTTAGCAACTAGTGTGAATTTTGGAGATATAATCAGTTGAATGTTAAAAGAATGAGATAAAGTGAAATCTTGCCAAAACGCAAGATATCTCTTTTATTGAGGTGAAAGATGTTGTGACTGCTGTTGTGCTGCGATGGAATTACTTGCTGATTATTGCCATGCATGTATTGATCAGTGATCGTATATATATATATATATATATTGTGTGAGAAGCTTCTGACAACGGCTTTCTTCTCCTATGTCATCGTATGTCCAATTAGCAACCAAGAGAGTAGCATGTAGGTGATACAGCTTGGACGTTTCATCCTAATTCCTGTTGTTGTTGTTGTTGATGGTGCCTGTGATAGGACTGGTTTTGTCAGGCAAGGTTTAGCTTGTATGCTGGGTTGTGATGCCAGAGGAACTGTCAACAACAACAACAACAACAGGAATTCTTATGCAAGCTGCCTGAGAGCTTGCGACTGTTAATCTATTATGACCAATCCGACAGCAGATCATCGAACGCTCGACTGCGGCCGACGATCGATAGTTCTCTGATCCGATTACACATAATATGAGCTTGATAGCATCACGATGCCGTTTGGTGAAGCACACAGCAGGCAATTCATTTGTCAGAGAATGTGCCCCATAAAGAGGCTTCCAGAGACCAATCATGGATTGTGGTATGTAAATCGATTCGTAGATACCAACTCAGAATTGCAAATAGTCATGATGGCTGTCTTGTACAGAAGAAAATGCCCCTGCAAGATAGTTGGAAAGACGATATGGCAAGTATCTGTCGTGTTGGATAGAAACAATTGAATGATCGTATATCGAATCGGAGAAAGCGGTATCGGTTGCTTGGATCAGAGAATCGATTGATTTGGGTAATCGAATCAAGGATAGATCAAATCATAGAATCTAATCGATTGAGTATCACATCAAAGATGAGTGAGTAACAATCGCTGGTAATCGAATCAAGGATAGATCGAATCGTAGAATCTAATCGATTGAATATCACATCAAAGATGAGTGAGTAACAATCGCTGGAAACTTTGTGAGCATACTAGATTGAATCGTAGAATCGAATCATAGGAAATGATTGATCATATTCAACCGTATCGATCGAGTTGGAGGAATCCAGACATGCCCCATATCAAGCAATGTCATCGTATGTCCAATTAGCAACCAAGAGAGTAGCATGTAGGTGATACAGCTTGAGCTTGATAGCATCACGATGCCGCTTGGTGAAGCATACAGCAGGCAAGTCATTTGTCAGAGAATGTGCCCCATAAAGAGGCTTCCGACCAGGGCAAGAGGATGCACCATGCTGTGAATAGGCATGACTTGTGCTTGGTACGATGGCATGATCTGAGCTTGGAACAACATTATCCTTAGAAAATGCCCCAGATGATGGAAGTTGCAACAAAGGAATGGAAGTACTAGGCTTGTGGGAAGAAAGTTGCTTGGGTGAACGGTGGAATGTCACAGTAGCAGATTTAGGATGAAACATCCATGCTGTATTAGCTGAAGGCTGAGGGGAAGGACGTGGGGAGTGACGCTTTGGAGTAGTATGAGAGGCATCACCGGGTGGAGTGTCCGGGTGGACAGTAGGAATGGTTGAGGAGACAATTCGTCTGAAGCGAACTGATTCAGTGCGGGGGAAGTAAGTCCAAGTGTAGGATGGAGTACTTGTGGAAACAGGGACGGGATCAGTAATGGGACGGGCTAACTTATGCGTTTCTGGAGATCCAACCGGGTTCTCATTGTTGGCAATAGTGGAAATGGCAGGCGTTTTGCAAGCAGGATTAGACGCTTGAGATGGTGAGGAAACAGGTGCTGGAGTCGTGACCGAAACATATGCTGGAGGCGTGACCGGAACATGTGCTTGAGCCGTCTTAGAAACATATGTTGTTGTCGTAGATGATGCCTGTGATAGGACTGGTTTTGTCAGGCAAGGTTTAGCTTGTATGCTGGGTTGTGATGCCAGAGGAACTTGAGCAGTGACATGTGGGAATGGTGCTAAAGGAATTTTAGCAGTAGCCTTGTTTTGGATAGCAGCCATTCCAGGAGACCGATCTCGAGTATCGCAAAATGCAAGGAAAACATCCCGAGTGTACTGATGATGGTCATACCAGTTGTGGCCAGCTTGGGAATTGATGAGATATGTAAGATCAACGAATGTGGTTAATGTTTGTTGATCATCCATACTGATAGAACGATAGCCGGTCTGAACGTGGTATTCGAGGTCAGCAACATAACCATAATCAATGATAATTGTAATAAACCAATCCCAGGTGGTTAAGTTTGCCAGAATGAGGGCTTCACATAGATGGTTACAAGCTTCCTGAGGAACATCCAGGGTTGTATGTAGGATACGAGCAAGTTTCAGGTCAAAGGATGGGAACAGTAATTTGAGATTGGAATCCGACATGTTGGATTGGTGAATGAACGTGTCGTCACGGAAACTTAATATTGGGAGACAGAAGACCAGGATGGTACCAACGAAATTTCGTTTCCTGTTGTTGTTGTTGTTGATGGTGCGTAGCGGTGAAACACAACAATTCGTTTTCCTTTTCTGTTGTTGTAGAAACAATCGGGCGATGTCGGTGAATACGTTGTCGCTATTGGCGTCGGCGATAGCAAAGAATCGATCGTAGGTTCTTGTTTTGGTGGAGTGCACGGCGGTGAAGCAACAAAATTTCGTTGTTTCGCTGTCGTTGTAGAAACAATCGATCGATGGTAGTTTCCAAACGATGTCGTTGGCGTTCACAGTGAAAAATGAAGATCTTCGTCGTTGGGTGCGTCGTCGGCAATAGGTGTTGTTGACGAATAACCAATCGTTGGTGGCGTGTCAACAATACTCGGTATCGTCGTCGGCCGTTTTCGTCGGCGGCAAAGAATCGATCGTAGATTTGGTGATTGATTGTAGAATCAAGTGGTAAGCATCGTATGAGTGGTTCTGATAAGGCAATTATTGATGGAACAATTGCAGTTGGTGGTTTACGGTGCTTAGCACAATCAAATGGGCGTCGACGGGTCCCTGACAAAGTTGGTGTCACGAGGAGTGTAGACGCGGAAAGTATATAATCCGGGAACTTGTGTTCTTTGGATGGGGATATTGCTATTGGCGTGTCCAATGCAATAGGCTTCTATTAAAGACCAACGGCTTGTCCGTTGATGGTCTTTGTTGTGTGTAATCGGATCAGAGAACTATCGATCGTCGGCCGCAGTCGAGCGTTCGATGATCTGCTGTCGGATTGGTTGTTGCGGTTCGGATTGGTTGCAGCGGTTCTTCTTATGCAAGCTGCCTGAGAGCTTGCGACTGTTAATCTATTATTTTCCTTCTGAATCCGATTTGTTGAGAGTCTGATTCAAAGGCTTCTGAAGAACAGCAACGCTACGTTAGTGTGTTAGTAGACGAACGATTGTACTCTACGCGTGACAATTGTGTTTGGATACTTTCGGCAACGGATAATCGGACTACAGGCAAAGCTAGGGAAACGCCGGATCTCTTCTTGCTGTGACTTATTCAGATTGCAGCGAGACAGACCTTAGTATGTAGATTACAAGTAGTTGGTAGCAACTAGTGTGAATTTTGGGATATAAATCAGTTGAATGTTAAAAGTATGAGATAAAGAGAGTAATCTTGCTGGAGAGCATGATATCTCTTTTGGTGCAGTGATGAATACAGTACACCGCTAATCGTACAGCACTGTAGAATCACATGCTATCATGAGAAGCTTCCTTCCAATCGTACAGCACTGTAGAAGGATGTGCTTATCATGAGAAGCTTCTTTCTAATCGTGATCATCGAAACAGCTGTTACAAGAAGCTTCTTCGAACCTCCCTTTTTTGATCATGAGTATCGAAACACATGATTGGGAGTATCAAAATGGCTATACCGGAACCAGGCAATTCACTTTGTTTTGGTCATGAAAACAAGAGGAATCTTGCTTCCGATCTTAAGTATTGAACTTCGATCGTGAAAACAGAAAGAATGGGCCTTTCCCGGTCATTTACCATAGATATGAGAATACTCCAATCCTGTTTACAGAAAGAATGGGCCTTCCCGGTCATTTGGCCTTTGAGAAGAATATTCCAATCCTGCTTACAGAGGTGCATATGACTCAATCCTGCTTACAGAGATACTCCAATCTTGCTTACAGAGGTGCATATTACTCGATCGGTAGTATCGTACCACTCCAGCTGCAGTACTGTAAATTACGCAGAAATCTACGTAAGTTCAAGTACTGTTCTGTGGTTCCCTCACATTCGTACGAAAGGAATTTAATACTAGGAAGATTCCATGAGATGTTTATCAATGAAATCAGAGATTGCTCACCGTAGGTCGTGTGATATTTCCTCGAACCAAAGATTGCTCACTGTAGAATCTGGGCAATACTAGAAAACAGGGATTTCCCACCATCAATACGCAATGGGAATCGGCGCGCCGTGGGAATCAATGTGCTGTGGGAATTGATTACTTGACTGGATCAAACTGCATTGATTTGTTTGAATAGAACAAACTGCTGTTGTGTAACAATAAGTTAATTCGAACCCCGTGAAACAGTTCTCGGACGCATTTTGTGTGTGTTTGTACGTGGGAATATATTTTTTGTATGTGACAGTTTTGTGTGTGTGTGTGTTTGTACCATTGTGGTGTGTGTGTTTGTACATGGGCATCGATTTTTGGAAGTGGCAGGTCGCCGTTTTGTTGTTAATTTTTGGCGGTTCGCCACATGTAGAAAATGTACCAGGTTCCACTGTGTCATACCAAAATTAGCACCTAAACTCTTACGAACTCTTACTTCGTTGCAAAGCCAAAATGGATGACGCACAGACGTGTGTCGCACCCCTCACCAAATTTATCAACCCCTGGGCCCGGTCCAAAAACTATATGGCTCCCCCATCTTACTGCGATCCCGAGTACCGTATTGGTAGTTATTAAATTCCTTTCGTGTCCAGCAGTACCAAAGCTACACGACGGCAGTTATTCTATTCATACAAATCAATGAGTCCTATATCAACCAAAGTAATCGATTCCCACGGCATATTGATTCCCACAAGCGCATCCATTCCATCGTGTATTAGCGGTGAGCAATCCCTGTTTTCTAATATTGCCCTTGTCCTTTGGTGAGCAAACTTGATTTCGAAAAGTATCACACGACCTACAGGAGCAATTCCTGATTTCATTGATAAACATCTCATGGAATCTTCCTAAGGGAACAAGAGAAGGAAACTGGTGTCAGAAGCTTCTCACACAATATATATATATACATACGGATATATATGGTCAACGATCAACGCCCCTCACGAACGACTCAAGGTTCGAACATTGGCTCGTTGGCTTCAAGGCAAAGCTCAAAGCGTACGATATTGACACCAAAACTTTTCTCGATGAAACCTGGCCACCTGCTGCATTACAAGGTTTCACCCGTAACCTCTTTGTCAAACAATGTGCCTTCTTCTGGGTACTTATGTTAGAGATTTTCAAAAGCAACTTATCAGCGTCGTGCGTCCACAGTCATTCCACCACTCGCAATGGCCGGCAAGCATATTTTGATTTTGTAAACCTACACAGTGAATCAAAGGCCAAGGTGTACTGACAACTCGACTCAATTACAAGTGTTACTTAAGTTGAATCTTGACAAGTGGAAAGAATCCAAGGTAAAGTTTATCACGAACTGGTTTGAAGAGTTGAACCACCTCAATAAACTTCGTCCTCCCAATAAGCCTCTTGAGTACCATACCGTAAAATCAGCATTGTGCCAGGCATGCTATTTGAGCTTTCAACTAAGCGAACAATTTGCCAAAGTCAGTGACCCTGGTGGCCCAAATAGTACCCTCACGGATATCCAAGCTGAAGCCGCTGCTATCCACAAGCTCAAGATCACACTCTTACTCAAGGCTGCCCGTCTTGACTCTCAGTCAGCAATGTCTGCTCCTAAATCTACAGTAGGTGTTCATATTCACGAGTTCTCTTGCTCTTCCTATTGAATTTGAGGGTGACTATCAAGACTAGTACGCTGTATTCAAGGCAGGACGTTCACCTGATCCCTCCACACATTTACCGGCTGCTGGTATATGGAAGGCATTATCACGTCAAGATATGAAGAATTGGCTGAATTTTTCCCGAAGGCAAGAAAATAGTAGTCACCTCTTTGCGATCTGAATTGCTCCCTGACAGTCAGCCGGACCCCAACGCCATTAAGCCCATCACTCGAAAAGCTTATACACATGATCACTCTGTCATGTTCCTTGAAGATGATACCTTGAGTGGTGATAACCATACCAATGCTTCAGAAGATCAACACCCGGCTGTTGAAAACAATCGACGAGGCGTTTTCCACGCATCACTTGGTGTCTACAAGTCTCAAACCTCCTCCTCCAAGGACCATCAACCCCTCAAGTCATCTGTGTCACCTGCTCACCCAGCCAGATTCCTTTCTGAGAACCCTGACATCCGATACAAAAGGGATGGTGACACTCTTGTGCCCGTCGGAAAATCTTCCTACTCAGTTAATTTTCACAAATGGTACAAACCTGAAGATGACTTGACCTTACAGCACGAAAACCAAGTATCTGCATATACCTATTGTGCCCATAAGGCTACTGTCTCCAATCCTGGATTCACTATGGTTGACCGTGGTGCCAATGGTTGTATCATTGGTAATGATGCATGTCTCATCTCCAAGGATATCCCACCTTGGTATGTAAATGTCACCGGCATGAACAATCCTCAAGTGCAGAATATTTCCATTGCAACATGCGGAGCATATTCCGTTTCAAATAGAGGTCCCATTATCCTCATTTTTAACGAATGCGCATACACAGGAAGACACCCCTCTATCCTGTTGTCTGGTCAGATGGAAGCATACTTCTCTACTGTTGATGACACATCCATCAAAGCGGGCGGTGGACAAGTCATCACCACAACTGATGGATACGCATTGCCCCTCAGCATTCGCCATGGCCTGCCATATCTTGCCTATGCGCAAGTATACCACTGATGAATTCAACACACTCCCACATGTTATCATGACGTCCGATAAACATTGGGACCCTTCTGTCCTTGATACCATCATCAGTGCTAAGGACGGAACTTTCCTTCAGAAGTATCCACCCCAATCACAACAGCTTCCGTATCCCACATATGATGAATATGGGAACCCTTGTTGTCTTGAAGGCTTGGATATATCTGTATCCCCTGGTTCGTCCACGGTTACATCTCTCAGCTTGTATTCCAGTCAATGCACTCAATCAGCTTTTCTTCCTATTGATGATCCCGGCATCAACGATTGCTCCTTCTGGCTTGCTCCTACCGATTATGACCATCAGGAACTTCTAGCTCTTTGTATTCCGTCTCCGGCGTCTGATATGATCCTTGCCTTCCCTACGGCGTGTACCACTGATGACACACCCCGTGTCACAGCTACGTCTTGTGAACGTTATTCTAACAAGCATGACTACTTATCCCTGAAACCCTTCTTTTGCTGGCTTTCTACGGACCGCATCAAGGCTACCTTTGCCAATTCTATGCAATATGGTTCCTTAGCTGTTAGCCCACATCAAATTCGATTGAAAAAGCCGATGAGAAAATTACAACGGAGGTGCGAAATACGAATATTCCGCTGATTGAGCCTTAGAATCAAACGCACCTCCACTACTTGCATATCCCTAAGTGGTAAAAACGATATCACTTAGGACTACAAACAAAAGAAGTTAATCGGTTAGAAACAGAACATCTCTTAAGACCTGACCGATAAGTGAACACTTGGAATCCTTAAGTATTCAAAAGAATATACTCGATGTCCCGTGAGGAAATTCCTTATTGCAATCAAGAAAATCGATACCGATTCCGAATGGGCCTCATCTATCTCAATTACCACGAACAAGCATACGCCCCATCGGATAAAACACTTAACCTCATAAATGACCAATACCATCAAATGACCAATACCGTAAGACCGGCACGCAACACTAATACAGCAACAGCATCGAAAGTATCGGTACGAGAACGGTAACAACTAATCGGGGAAGATCTCTAACATGTAAAAACAGCAGAGAGCCCCGATACAGTAAAAATACACAGTAACAAGATAAGAAGCCTCTCTCTGAGTTCACTTCTCTTTAAATTTAAATAATTCGTTATACCTATCCGGTCGATTTTTAGAGTGACAACAGAAAACATGTTTTTTTTTTCACCGTCAATAACCCACGAGTTGCAACGTGGGGTTTTTTCACAGTGAAAAAACCACTTGAACCCACGTCACTCCACGAACCCACGAATGGGGTAATTGTGGGTTCATGTGAACCCATGTTAACCTACGTTAATCCACAAAAAATAACCCACAATAAGCACGATAACCCATGATAACCCAGTAATAACCCACGGGTTTTTTTTCACCGTGAAAAACCCACGAATGCAACATGTTTTTTTTTTCACCGTGAAAAACCCACGTATTTTAGGGGGAGGGAAAAATAAAGGGGGCGGTCATGGAGAACGAATGTAAGTTCACGCAAAACAAACCAGTCCCAAGTTGACACAAAATTGCATGCCCGCGCAAATTTATTTAGTTCCGGAGGGCCCAGGAAAACCCAAACGGGGGTATTTCCTCGGGTATTTCTTCCGGAACCAATACCCAGGAACAAAAACCCAACCCACAAAAATAACAAAAACCATAAGGAGCGCTGGTGAGGAAATTACTTATGCTGCTCATGAAAAATGAGCAATCGAGCGTGCTGATTTTGATGACGATTGCACATGTGGAACAAAAAGACACTTAATTTCCGATTACTTTGGTTGATACGGGACTCATTGATTCGTACGAATAGGATATCTACCATCTGGTAGATTTGGTATTTCTGGTCACGAAAGGAATTTAATAAGGGGAATGAACAACGCACAGACACTTCAGTCCTGTGTCACTGACACACTACTTCAGTCCAGTCACGAATCATTGACACACTCCTTCAGTCACGAGTCACTGACACACTCCTCCAGTCCAGTCATGCGTCATTGACACATTCCCTCAGTCATGAGTCAATGACATTGTTCCCGATCATCTGTCATTGTTCAATCGTATTCAAACATCAAATAGAACCTTCTCCTTGAAGTCTCATCCAAAGTCCGATTATCAAAGAACACAGTTCTTTTCCAACCGTATCACTGAACTAGCTGGGAAGCTTCTCGAACTATCTCGAAGTCATAGTAGACACTAAAACTCAATAGCACACAATTTCATACACAGCGTAGTTCATATTGAATTCAATCGCAATATCGCTTTGAATTTTTTTAATCGATAAAAATATCTAAAAACTAACCGTAACCTCTAACTCACCATGTCTGCTGTCGCTCAACTTCAAGTTGCTAAGCAGGCCCCCTTCTTTTTCAAACCCAAGCTTCGCTATGAAGATTACCCCACCGTTTGCCTGGTGCACAGTGTAACTCAGTACACCACGCGTCCCTCTGCTGCGGCAACCACACCTGCCACCCCAGGCGCGAACCTACCTCCTCCCCCTCCCCCGGTGACGACTTCTTCCTCGTCCGTCAAGAAACAGGATACCACCTTTTGCCCCGGACTCCAGCGACTCCGAACGTCTCATTCGTGTTCTTGTTGATTTCATCGACGTCGTTGGACCGCACAACCTCAACATCAAGAACGATGCCAAACATTACAAACTCCGTGAAGTTCTCGGTGGCAACCTCAAGCATACCTGGGACGAAATCGTTACTGACGCCGGCTCTCGCATTCAAGATGCCGACTTTACCGACAATCTCAACGCCTTCATCTCCCTCTTTCTTCCGTCCAACGCGTTTCTCATTCAACAAGAATACATGTCCAATGCAACCAAGACGTACCACATGAATTGCTTCACAGCCGCCGGTCGCCTTCGTTTGATCAACATCCTTAGTGTTCATTTGCCAGGATCCGGAGGAATGCGACTCTTTCCCACTAAGACCACCATGAAAAATGCCTTCTTTTGTCTCATGCTTCCGACTTGGCAACTCAAATTCAAAGAAACCGGAAATCAACTCAATGATCAGAATTTTCCTCTTCATCGTCTCGTCGCCTTCATGGAACAGCAACATCTACATCATGACGCCGGTCAAGTCTCTCGCCAATCCAATCGCCACTCATCCTCTTCCAATGGTAACCGCAATGGACACAATGGAAATGGCAATGGCAACGGACACACCAATCGCCCTCGTTACTCCTCGTCATCCCAGTATACGTATGGCAACAACAACAACACGTATTGCCGTCCGGCATATACTCCCTGCACCCGCGACAATTCAACACAAACCAGTCGCTCGAATCACGGATATACTCCTCGCTGATACAGTCCTTATCCTCGCTCAGACCGTCCTAATCGTTCCGACCAACCACCCTCGGCTAAGCAGGAAAACCAACGACCGCCACCATGGAGGAGGATTTTTGCTTGCTTTCTTGCTTCGTTGCTTGCCGAAATACGCTAAAACGGAAATCTATTTCGTGGGTTTTCCTGGGTATCTTTCGTGGGGGTTTTCTTCCGGAACCAATACGAGTACCGTGACATACATTCCTGGCTACCAATCGTGGGTTTTTCTTCCGGAACCAATACCCACGATTTAGGGAGATTTATTGATGGGAAAATAAATTCCCCCCAAATCGAACTCGAAAATCGCGCGAAAATCTGTGGGTCCCGGAGGGCCCCCAGCCTTTTTTTATATTTATTTCAATTCAGGAGACAAACTAAACTCCGACTATTTTTCAAGCCAACGGAATTGTTTACTGAGTGATTCCATCCAAAGGGAATTTTCTTTCCCTCGCTACTATTCTCAACGGCTAGTTACCTTAGTGAATTATGACCCCTGCAGGTAAAATCCACAAGGGTAGCAACTCGGCGCACCCTCGAAGACCTTACCGTACTTCGGAATTTTCCAATTTTTTGCAAGACAGAGAACCGTACCGTACTCCTAGTTACGGGTAAGACCTACCGGTACTCGTACTCGTAATCGTATTTCTTTGTACTTGTACAATAGTACGTACGAGTACCGTACGACGTCCATGACAAACAAACGTAAAGGCAATCCATATCGGTGCTCTCTACTCTCATATTGTCATTCTCCCTGCAAGACTATTATTCACTACGATAATTTATTGCTTGTTATATAGTCCCCTCGATATGATTCGGACAAACAGAGTAGCAAACAAGGAAACACTAATGCAACGAAACAGAACCATGGGGAAAACCGAAGAAGGAAAGACCCGTTCGAGGGGCCCCAGCGCCTTCGAGATGATCCCGGCGCTCCTGGTGGTCGGCATTTTGATGATGATGGGGTCTCGTACTCTACCCACGTTTACCCGCAGGGGAGAGATCAAATATGATTACAGTATCGACGCTCCCACCGTTGAAGTTGGCGTTGGCGTTGGCGTTGGAAGCAGCAGCAAAAAACAAGCCAAGACACCGAAACAAACGGCAGCCGGCACCGACAGCAGCAGCAGCAGCATAAAGCAACCCAAGGCATCGAAACAAACGGTAGCCGGCACCGACAGCAGCAGCAACAGCAAAAAGCAACCCAAGGCATCGAAACAAACGGTAGCCGGCAGCGGCGGCAGCAGCAGCGGAAGCAGCAAGAAGATTGACAGCACGAGTACCAAAGCCAAGGTACAATACCCACTCCAGCCTCCCTTCCACCTGATGCAACTGGGAACACCGCGGACGGGAAGCACCTTCCAGGTGACGCTGCTGGATGCCATTGCCACCCTCAAAACACAGCAGAAACTCCAACTCGAGGATCCGGATGGTCCTCCCTTTGAGATTTCCCTGTTGTCCAATAACTCACCCACACCTAAAAACGGAAAAATCAAGCCTTTTGTCATCAAGAGTCATCGAGTGAATTTTGGGGCATTCAAGAACATGACCAAGAGGCTCGGCGTCGATATTCACCTCTTCACGTCTACCCATGGCACGGACAACCTGGACGCTGCGGAGTTTGCGCTATTTTCCGAGATTTCCCACCACGAGCAGACCCTTTCCAATCTGTACAACTGCAGCATGTGCGAGATCGAGAAATACGTACCGATTTTTGGCCTGACCCCGGAGGACCTTGCCACCATCAAGGAGTACATGAGCAAGTACGAGATTCTTAGGCAGTGCTGCGGCCTCCAGCAATCCAAGTACAACCGCTACCGGTTGCACGGATGCAACGTGACGCAGCTCCTCGCCGACGATCCGACCATTCACTACCCGTACTGCGAGCGTCGCGACATCCCGGCGATCGAGAACGAGTTTGCCGCGTTGCCGATCAAATACCGGTCGCGGTCCGGAAAGACCTGGACCGAGCCCGGGGACTGCGCCAAGTTCGACGAAAAAATCAAGAATGGCAAGGATTTCAACGGCTTTCCATTCAGGTCGTGTGACACATTTCTGAAACGGTATAGCCCCGAAAGAATTGCCCAGCAACAAAAGATGACCAAGAAAGCGAAAAAGGCGGGCCTAATCACTATTGAGGATAGTGGAAGGGAGGAATCGTAGTTTTCAAATCAAGAGGATTTTGAAACCCTCTCTCCCGCAAGGCAATCGCTTGCAGCGTTCGAAGCGAATGGAATGGAATGGACGCCTCGAGCCAAGGATTTACTTCTATCGATGAAGTAGGAAATGAACGAAAACAATAGTGTTTGTGCCGATCAAACGATCCACTGATGTGTTCGAAGCCGAAAGCGGGAGAAAAAGACATCATCGCGCTGGAGAGAAAATACGGTACCAACCAGTGAAGCAGAACCATCTCAACGGCATGGGCAACCGTTCTCACCAACAAAAGCATCCTTTTCCGTGCCGGCTCATCTTGCCATGGGGAAGCTGCCTGGCGCCACCGAAATGAGTGATTGGTGACTGTCTTGGCGAACGGTTTGACGCTTGACAGGTGCTGCGTTGCGCTGCGAGAATACAGAATTTGTCTGGACTATTACACGAAGATATTGTAAAGACAGAACGTTTAATCCACGACACCCCCTAAGTAATGGATGCAGAGCTCTTTTTGGTGCCCACAGGCCCAAAGCGGGTTACAAATTTTATTTAGATGCCCTTGGGACTAAAATAGTGATTTTCGTTCGCTTTCCGGTGTTCTGAACAGAAAATACGGTATCCTTACTGCATTGTATCACGTCTTGTTCGTGGCAACTACAAATCAAGAATGGAATTGTCTCGCAGGATTGATCAGCTTCTTGTGCACAGCCAGTTCCTTTGTGACCAACGGTGAGAATAGTACTCGGTGCGTGGACGTGCATTTTGCTCAGACGGGGCGATACGCCGTACGGTATGTGCCCTCGCAAGGCACCGGGCAAATGTCTTAGCCGTCGGCAAGTCCTCCGTTTCTTCCTTCATTTTTTTCAACTACATGCATTTGATGCTTCTGCATATCATAGTGTCGTTCAAACGATCGAAGGGTGACGATTGATTTGCGAATCTCATGTTCTCCCTCGAGCTACGAGTACCGGTAGGTTGACGTTTGCGCGTATAGTTGGGTTCAAACCAGGCATGGTGGGCATGGGACGGGTCCGTTTTGGCGAGACATGAGTGCCATCGCCACTAGTTTTCGATGACTCCTCTCACACGTGTAACGTACTGCGGTCATACGTACCAAGCTACCTACACATTCGTACTATCTGAGATACCATCGAAGATAGGTACCTACGATCGAACTAATGAGACCTGGACGACTACTCTAGGAATCATTAAGTATCGAACCATCACATCTGTATACGCTGGTATATAGATGGCAGGTGGGCGCATGATATTATTATCATGTGCCATAGATGAAAATTCATGTGTGATCGAAGCAAGCACGCTCGATCGCTCATTATTGTATCTGTTAAGTTTCCATCCATTTTCGCAAAGTATTAATCTATCATAATTATCACTCCTACTCAAATTCTACCCCTAGTGTGTTACACAGTAATTACTGTTACAGCTATTGTAGAATAACGAATCTTCGAACGAAAGTTTCGAAATTGAGTGATTCCCGGCAGTGATAAAGTAATAAAAGTTTGCGACCAGAGTAATAAATTTATTCTCTAAGTAATAGATTTATTCCATTTTTATTCCATACTCAATAGAATCTGGCAGTCGAAGCAGCCTCGACTGCCAGATTTTATGACAGAGAATAAACTCCAACAGAATCTTAGAATCATATCAGTACGGTACTAAAATCAAAGTTTTTAGTCCCCAATGCACGAATGAATCATGTGCACCTCTTTTGCCGGGCATGCTTGCATGCTATTTTTGGTGATCATCGCCAATTTTGCTGAGCTGAAAAATTGCAAACAGTCGAAAAGAAAAGAAAAAGAAAGTCCGTAAAGAAACAGCAACAATAGTACGACTTGTCTCTCCAGCACATTAGACAGGGCATTGGCACAACCCATGTCGTCCTACATTACTGTTGCTGCGCTTCTTCGCGCTTGCTACGATATTAGTAGACGATTCGTCAGAAAATGAATCGAGTTCACATAAGAAGTCCAAAGAACAAAAACCAATACCATCGATCATAACAATCAACAACATGCCCTCGGCAGCTGGAGGAAGGAAACCCGGCGTCGGTAACTACACCAAAGCCAAGTTGGAGCACATGTTTGCCGCCATTAGATCTATCATACCCACTGGAGGAGAAGAGTGGAATGATGTTGCAGACCTACATGCTACAAAATATCCTGGAAGGGATGCTGAATCCATTTGCAATAAATACAATCGATTGAACCGGGTGATGGCGCCAACTGGCAATCCAAACATGAAATGGGACATTAGGGAGGCAAAGGAAATCAAGGATCTCATTGGTGAAAAGGCGCAGGTTGTACAAGGAGAAGATAGGTACAATGTGGAAACAAATGAGTTTACTCCTCCTGCTGCTGCTGCCACCACAACTCAACCGGTACCACTTCTACTCGGTCAACCAACACAACCTGAACAAGTCACCCAACAGTCAGAAGTAGCAGAGCTAACAACAACGACCGAGCCGACGCCTGCCAGTACCATTACTAGTAACAAGATGAAGAGACACTACAATCGCAAAGGCGACAATGAGGCAAAGATGATGAATGTGATTGCTACTGTATTGAAAGAGGGAAGAGAGGATAGAAAGCTTCAGCAGCGAGCATTAGAACTTCAGCAACAAAGACAGGAGAGGGCAGATGAAGAGAGGAAGCAGGCAGATCAAGAGAGGAAGGTGATATTGCAGGCACTCCTTGTTCAACTTACTGGTCGTACTACTAGCGGCCCTCCTACTAGTGGCCCTCCTCCTACTAGTGGTGCCGGCGTTGGTCGTCCGAATATTACTACTCCGCAGGTTTCTACTCCCCAAGTTAGTAACCTCAAAAGAAAGAAAGTGAACACTCTCCAGCAGCGTTGCGATTACAGCAGCAGTGACAACAGCAGTGTCAGCAGCAGCGACGATGACTTAGACTTGTTTGACAAGTAACAAGTGAATCTAATCGAATCGATACTTGTAGAATCGAATCGATCGTTAGTTAGTTAGTTCAAATAAAGGAATCGATTATTAGTTAAACTCAACAACAACACCATCATTGCTCCAGACAGAAACTTAGGCCACAAAGCAGGTAGAAAAACCTCTATTGCAACACCTTAAAAGGGGGATCAAAAACCACTAGAGATGCGCTGGAGCAAAATTATTTGAACGTGTTGTCGACTGCTCTAAATACGACTAATCAATCGATCAAATCGATCAATCGATAGTACTACGAATCGATTGGACGTGATACGACTTGCTGACTAACTGATCAACTCTGCTAATTTGTAACTACTATTGATTATTATCTAATTCGTAACTAGCAATCGATCGATTTGTTGAATTGATTCAATCGATCGATTCGACGACTCTAAAATACGTCGTTTGCGATTTCAGTTGGTACCAATCCATAGGAGAAGAAGCCTTCAGTCTGGCTCATGTAGGTGTTGAGTATGGTGTTGATTCCAACCTTAGCTGTCTGGAAGTTGTACAACAACACGACAAGCTTCAGAATGATCCTCCTGTCTCCCGTTTCTTCCAGCAACATGTTATCTTTGAGTCGAGGGAACCCACCTTGGATCTGTCTCATCCCCCATTCAGACATCTGTCTAACACTAGTTGCATCTCTGTTCACTGTAATAGCCTTGCGAATGGCGCGTTGTTTCATCGCCGCGGCCTCTTCAGTAGGTGTACCCTCAGGTATTTCTACAGGAGCTGTTAGAGGGTCATATTGACTACTTCTAACAAGGTCGTCATTTGTAGATAACTTAAACGCCGAATCGACAACAACCTTTACCATGTACAGCTGATACATAAGCTGCATCTTTTGATAGAGCCCATAGTCAGCTTGAGTACTATCATGCCAAGATCCAGGACAGTTCAAGACACAAGCCCGGATCCTCCCATCTGGGCAGAAAAGAAAGACGCTGTTGACATATGTAGCAGACGTCCAACCGTTGTAGTATGGGTTCTGTTTGGTCCAGTCACCAGACTGCTGGATATGGAGTTTAAGCCCGTTGCAAGCGGCCCACTACCCGGTGTGGACCAAGCGCTGGATACTTTGCAGCAATAGCATCGACGTATTGTTGTGTTTCTTCTTCGTTTGACAAGCAAACCTTGGCAGCAGGATGATCTTGCAATGCGCAAAGAAGCAGTTTGCGTCCGAATTTCAGCCATCTGTACATAGGAGAAGCTGTAATTCCAAATGCTATGGCAACTGCTCTTGCTGCTGATCCTCTGGTTCGAAACCAGAATAGAATAAGAGCAAGACATCCAGTTGCATCAAACTCTCTGGCGACGACTATAATTATATTCTTCCTTAAACTTCCGGATCGATCCAGTCTTTTCGTCATACATGCGTCCGAGAACTGTTTCGCGGGGTTCGAATTTACTTCTCGCGCACAAATTTTGTGCGTGATTTTAACACGGCAATATTTCTGGACACCCTGAAATTTGTGGGCAAGTGGCGGGCTATAAATTAACAGAGCACTATTTCTGTGCCCGTCATGCACATTACTCTACTCTCAAATAAAAATAATTTATTTCAGTCTCTAGCAGAACCCAATTATTATTCCGTACGAACAACACTTACTTCTTTTCACGAATAAAAAAGAAATCTTTACTCAGTATTAATTCTAAAATATTAATCTCCCAAATAACAATTCAATACTGCTCCCCTAATTGTGAATTCTATTTCTCGACTACAATATTCCCTTTTTAAAATGTAGATTCTATTATGCTTGATTTATTCCTATTGCAACGTATTACTGAATCCTCCATAATTTCTAATATTCTCAAAATTAAGTTCAAGATTATTAGTAGGTTTGTATTATGTATGTACTGTTATTTTCTACATTAGTTCACCAATAGATAAACTTTCATTCATTGATGCTGTTATTGCCGGATCAATATAGACGTTTCTTTTCTTTTTCTTTTTTGGTCCACTACAATTAGTGGAGCTGCTACTAGTAATATTTGCATCGCCATGCTTATTGTTGGTGTAATCTGTTGAACTTTCGTTCCTAAATCTCTCCCTCATCATTTCTTTCAATTTCCTTCCTGTTTCTGGGTGTTTTCGCATCTCGCCAATTTTGTCGCACAAGTCACTGAACAACCCGCGTCCTTCCTCCATCCATCCATTTCTGCTTCCACTGTCTGAATCGCAGAATTTTTTTTGTCGCGGAATCGTGGCATCACCCTTTTGCCGCTGCTGGTTCACCCATACATGATGCTCATTGTAGATCAGTACCAATGCAAATGCTTCATCTGCTATAGTAAATATATCACTCAGCAAGTGCCTCTCCTTCCGTTGTTTGAAATTGGAATTTGTCGGATTGATTGCCGACATGATTCTTGTAACAAAATAATAAAAATCTTCATTTTCCGTGTCTTTGTATGTTCTGTATTGAGGGTTTAAAATACCTGTGTCCTCATATTCTGTGTCTTGAATAACTGCAACAGTACCAGGGAATGTGATAGGGACTCGACCTTTTCTGTAATCGTCTGTACGGAAGTATCATCAGTATCAACGGGCAGCATGTTAGTGTTGTTGGACCAAAAATAGATTCCAAAATTCCTAATTTCAACAACCGATTCTCCCACCTGTATTTACCTATCCAGTTTTTTCTCGCTAATGTTTGTGAGTTGTGCCTCAATGCAGTCAGTACTGTCCCTACTCGTTTCCTGTAAAAGGAACAGAATGACGCAAGTGGAATATTTGGTGGCTTCATAACCGCACTTGCTTGAACAGCTTTTTGTATTACATGCGCCGTTACCTTGTCATTGATAGGGAACTTCATGTTGTGGTACCAATGTTTTTTGACGTAATCCCTAAGCTGCTTGTCCAGTGTTTCAGTCATATCACTCAAAGCCTTAAGCATATCGTTGTCTGTTATAAGCCCATATTCGTCTGTAATTGTACTTACTGCTCGTTCTCTTGTGTCGCCGGCATTATAAGTCCCCTCTCCCTGCATGGTTGCCTCCGTTTGTTCAGGTACCATTACTACCTTTCCCACCCCTATATGTGGTTCCCTCTCTTGTTGCCGTAAGTGTTTTGCCAGTTCCTGTGCCAATTTGTCATATTGGATTTTTTTCATGACACGTTCCGCAACATCCTCTAAATCACAGCATTCTCCGTTAGATGTTTTCTCTACCACATTGGTTTTTGTTCCTTCTTTCTGTTGGTTTGTTACTGTAGTGGTGGTTGTGTTGGTAATGCTCAGTGCTGGTTCGTTACTCTGGTTGATGGTGTTTTGTTCTTCCGTGTTTGTAGTAGTAGAAATTGTGTTGTCGGTACCATTTTTTTTATTGTTGCCCTTTGATGCGTTCATAGTTGTGGTATTACTGTTACACACTTTGTTAGTAATTGCGGTGTTTGTTTTCACTCTTTTTTTCTTACCGTTGTTGTCCCCTGTATTTTGATGATCACCGGGCCGGATGGTTTTGTTGTTTCAAAGGGTCTTCCCCTCGGATTTTTTGCTTCGTCGTGTCTTTCCGATAGCATTCATATTTTTTTATTTTATTTTCTGAATACGGTGTCGATCAAGAATCATGTGTTTCTTTTTGTGTGGTTTTGTGTGTGTACTAATAATTTTGTCGGGTTGTGTACGGTGTTTTGTATTAAATTCCTTTCGTGACCAGAAGTACCAAAGCTACCAGATGGTAGATTTCCTATTCGTACGAATCAATGAGTCCCGTATCAATCTAAGTAATCGATTCCCACGGCATATCGATTCCCACGGCGCATCGATTCCCATCGCGCATCAACAGGTGAGCAATCCCTGTTTTACAGTATTGCCATTGTTCTTCGGTGAGCAAACTCTGATTTCATAAAATATCACACGAGCTACGGGAGCAATTCCTGACCTTAATGATAAACATATCATGACGTCTTCCTAACAGAACAAGAGAAGAAAACTGTTGGCGTGTGATTCTCACACAATACATATACATGCATACAGATATATATGGTCAACGGCCAATACATGTACGGAAATAATCAGCGAGTAATCTCATCACTACGCAACAGCAGTTGCAACGTATTCATCTCAATAAAAGAGATATCTTGCATTTCGGCAAGATTTCACTTTATCTCATACTTTTAACATTCAACTGATTTATATCCCAAAATTCACACTAGTTGCTACCAACTACTTGTAATCTACATACTAAGGTCTGTCTCGCTGCAATCTGAATAAGTCACAGCAAGAAGGGATCTGGCGTTTCTCTAGCTTCGCCTGTAGTCCGATTATCCATTGCCGAAAGTATCCAAACACAATTGTCACGCGTAGAGTACAATCGTTTGTCTACTAACACACTAACGCAGCGTTGCTGTTCTTCAGAAGCCTTTGAATCAAACTCTCAACGAATCGGATTCAGAAGGAAAATAATAGATTAACAGCCGCAAGCTCTAAGACAGCTTGCACACAAAAAGGAACAGGAACGGAATTGAATACAATCCCTACGCTGGCATATGCACATCGCACATCGTACACGAAGCAGTTCCCATTCTCAGTCACCGCGCAATTCCTTCGAAGGCTCGGAACTATCACAGATGCCGAACATACCGATGATGCCCGGCAATGCACTCGGGGGCGAAGAGAAGAATGACGCCGAAGTTACCACTATCAACCGCTTTCCCAGCTTTGATACTGATATGAAGAAGATACTCGTATCCCTACTCAACGTAACAAGTGAGACTACTAGCAAGTTGTGTCTAGCTCTCAAGGAAGGCGGATTATGCGAAGTGGAAGTCGTTCCTCGACGCACTTATCGAACCGGACTTTGCACGCGAAACTTACCTATACGGAGGGAGGACTGCCAACGCATATCCCTCGATCCATTCAAAGGAGCATAGAAGCACTTGCGGATTTCGCTATCGATCTACAAGAAGTCGATGTCGTTCTAGAAGAAGACGAGAGGAACTGGAAAGACGTAAAGTCATATACATACAGGGAATTCCAGTCATTCCGCGAAGAACGTGCCCAACGCTTGCGTAACGAATCTGCTCTGAACCCCCCACCTCCTCCGGCGGGGAGTAACAAAAAGTCACCTCAGCAGGTAAAGTACGAATCATGGTGCCGAAAAGCACGGGATGAAAAGTCCTTTACGCCCCTCACGAATGACTCAAGATTTCGAACACTGGCTCGTTGGTTTCAAAGCTAAACTCGAGGCATACGACATCGACACAGAGACATTCCTTGATGAAACTTGGCCTCCAGCTATGCTTCTGGGTTATACCCGTGATCTCTTCGTCAAACAGTGTGCCTTCTTCTGGGTACTAATGTTGGAAGTCTTCAAAAGTGACCTTTCTGTATCATGTGTACACAGTCATTCTACCACTCGTGATGGACGCAAGGCCTACTTCGATTTCGTAAACCTTCACAGCAAATCAAAAGCCAAGGTATATGACAACTTGACTCAGCTACAAGCGTTGCTCAAGTTGAATCTCAACAGTTGGAAGGAATCCAAAGTGAAATTCATTACACATTGATTTGATGAATTAAATCACCTCAATAAGCTCCGTCCTCCCAACAAACCCCTTGAGTACCATACTGTTAAATCAGCATTATGTCAGGCATGCTATTCCAGCTTTCAGCTAAGCGAACAGTTTGCCAAAGTCAAGGATCCAGGTGGGACAAATAGCACCGTAACGGATGCGGTCGCCGAAGCCGCTGCTATCTATAAAAAGTGTGTCGTAACAAACAAACAAATGCAATCGGTCTTACGATCAATTAATTTAGTGAGTAGAACAATCAGTTTGTTACAGTTCAATCGTCTTTGCCGATCGAATCGACGGGTTAATTACTCGTCGTATCGTGTAATTTCAAGCATACAAAACACATGTAATTCTTAAGACACAAAACACACGCAAACCATCTTCGATTGGTCTTTCTTAGTATCGTATTACCGTGTAATTCACCGTGATATTCTCATTGGAATATCACAGTATTTGTACCTTATTACGTAGAATTAGTACTAGGTTGTACATAGATTTTAGGGCATGATAGTGTTTTAGAGTTGTTAATTCTTCGAAGAGTGAGCTGATGGGGAAATTTGGTAAAGAGACAAACCACATGGAAACGCCGACGATTATTCACTCAAGTTAAATAACCTTACGAATAAGGTTATTTGCCCTTATGACTTTTCGTACAGTACGCGTTACACGGTGAATTCTTTTCAGTCCCCTTCAGTCATAAATCCTCCAACCGTTAAGCGGCTGGATTCTATGGCTTAATATGTTCATCGTGAGTTGAATACCAAACTGTATCCAGTTACCATCAGAGGCCCTATCAAAAAGAAATGGGGCGGCGTTTTGCCTTTCATTCTGGCTCATATCATGGCATTTTGCCCTGATCCTTGCCAGTTTGATATATTGTATTCATGGATCAAATTATCCATCTTCGAAATGCTCATTGCAGATCGAACATAAAATCAACTTGTTACTTCAATCGAACAATCGATCGAACATTCCATCGAATGATTGATTCTTTACTTTACCACATGCAACGAGAACAATGTTCCCGGAAAACAGCGCCGCTCATTAGCTTTGTAAACAAATCAGCAATATTTGTTGAACCTGGTTCCTTTGCAACTCTGATAATTCCTGCTGCAATAGATTCACGCGCTTTGTGGTATGCAATGCTGTTGTGCTTCTTCTTACATGGGCTTTCAGGTCGTGTAACATTTGTGACAACTGAATCATTATCACAATACACATTTGTGCTCTCATCAATTGGAACACCCATCATTCTCAACTTGTACCTTAGACCTTCAACCAATTCGATTGCAATTTTCAAAGCAATGATTTCAGATCCAAAAGTTGATGTCTCAACTGTTGTTTGTCTTTTGGAAAACCAAATGATCGGTGCATTATTAATGAAGATAATAACACCAGTATGAGACCTTCTCGTCGCCTTGCATCCGGCATGGTCGGCGTCAACGAAACAGCTCATTGTTACATGCTTTCCCAAAGCTTCAGGCATATCTGCTGGTATGACTTCAGCGGCACCAGGATAAAATTCAGACCAGTCACATTTTTGAAATTTACTCTCGTCAACTTTTGGTACAGTATCATCAAAAACCAATTTTGACCTGTTGTACTTTTTTAAATATGCAAATATATGAAATAATTGATTCAAATGCCCGATCCTTGCCTGTGCCAAATACCTTGACATCAGTGAGACTGGCATTACTATGTCAAGTCTTCCTAATTCACAAATCCACCTGAGAACTCCAATTAAACCTTGATAGTAATTTTGCAATTCAGGATTCAATTCTTCTGATATATCAATTTCCGGTCGATAATCATGTGACAGTGGACTGGATGCTGATTTTGGTAGATACTTGTAGCCATATTTTTCAGTTCCTAACTCTTGTTCGACTGCTGCAACAGCTTTCGCTGTGTACTTAGTGCTTGATAATGACCATCTTGGCTTTGAATCACCTTCAAAGTAGAATTTCCCAATATCAGCTCCCAAATACAGAGTTGGCTCTTCAATTGTATCATCCTTCAATTTGAACTTTCGTTCAATGTTTTCAAGCTGGAACTTTGGATCTTCGCCAGAACATAGGATATCATCTACGTATGCAATGAGCATTGCCCAGTATCTGGATCCATCTTTCCTGGTTTCAATCCTTAAGTGCACATCCGGATCTGCCTTGCAAGGTGAATATCCAAGATCTCTCAAATGCTGGGTGAGGTATGACCTGAAAGATGCACCAGCAACCGGCAGTCCATACAATGTGCGGACAATCTTGCAAGGTCTTCCTGCAAGGTGAGGTGGAAAACCATCTTCTTCTCTCGCTTTTAGGAAGTATTTCTCTTTAATCGGGGCTGTCAAATATGCATTTTGAATATCAGCTGATAGAACCTTCAAATCATTCAGCGCTGCCAGCATAAAGAATATTCTTACTGAGTCTCGACTGGGAACCGATGAATAAGTATTTTCTTTGGCCACTGCAGGGACTTTGTGTCCGTCCCCTACCAACCTGGCCTTCCTTGTTAGGGATCCAAGCTTGATGTCAAAAATCATGTGGGTTGTTATCTGTTTATGGCCAACTGGAATAACATCATCATCAGAAAATTCAAACGCTGCCATATTATTTGTCATTTCCTTATGAATTGCTCTTTCCCAGTGGTCGGTCCCTGTTTTCTTATCAATAGCCAGCGCTTGTTTGATTGAATGTGGCAACTCAACTCCATATTTGTGAGTCTTCAACCAATACTTTGCTGTTTTGGCCGCTTTAAGGATTCGGTCCTTCCTCCTCAAAATTTTGTGCACCCACCATCTGAAAGCTGGTGATTTTTCAAGATTATTGTTAACTGCATACTCGGCTAATTGCACTGGAAATGATTCTTTCACATCGCTTAACTTACACCATGATTCAGTGCCATCCTTCCAACTGGCAAGAATTCTCCAACCCCTAGTTGTCGGCTTATGGGTTTTCCTGCCATTTTTTGCTATGGTCGTGGCTTCATCATCAGTTAGTGCAGTGTTGTCGCATTCGTGGTCAATGAGCTCATCTAGTAGAGTGAACATCCTCCCGTCATCATCAACAGAGCTGTATAGGCTTTCTGCAACAATATTTGCCGTGTATTCCTCCATGGTGCCATCAGGTAGTTGCAATTTATACAGCCTCGTGTCTAGTATGGGATTCTCATTTCTGATTCCTATTGGTCTGTTTTGCAAGTCGCGAACCCTGTCCTTGACAACGCACCTGAGTCTTTCATCACCTCTTTCAATGATCACTTCATTTCCCAGATATTCATCTGGTTCATCAACATCTTCTACCGATGCTTCTGGCTCAGCCATTTCAAGTTTCATATCCGGTGTTTTTACTGGTTGATTCTCAAATAGCTCTATTTGGGGCTCTGGGTAGTTTTCCTGGAAGAATGATGCGCTGTCCTTGACTTCATCTCCAATCTTGGATTCAATTGATTTGTCAATGGCTTCCATTCTTCTGAGGATATCTCTGTCCCGCCATTCAAATTCCTTGACGGGTCTTATTGAATTTGTAGATATTGGTATTGCTGATTCGGTCAGGATCCAAAAACAATCCCCCCCACCTACCCTATTCCCACAGGGGCCCAACCATCGCGCCAGCCTTTCAACACCTCGGGTGGAAGAATCACCTTTTTCATAATAAAACACAAAATCATACCATTCTGATGAAGTGTATAATGTAATATCGGGCCTATAGCCATGGACCAATTCAAATGGGGTTCTCCCCATTGAAGAAGGGTTGTTGGAGGCTGTTCGCTGCCTGATATTAGCACATAGTTCACCACAAAATGACCATAATCTTCTCGGTGACTTCTTCTTTGCAGACTTGGTTGTGATTGCACTACCAAGATGGCCAATCGCTTGTTCTGCTCGATTTTGGAATGGGCAATGTGGCTGGATGAATGTCTGATGAATATGGTTGCGCTTTACAATTGAATTCCAGTGTGTTTTGTAGGTTCTTGGGGATCCTTGTTCTGGCGCACCATCAGAAATCAAATGCTCTGGAATTCCAATTTCATGAATGAATGTCTTCAGTCCTTGATGGGCTTGTGATTTGTCCTGTATTGGTATAAATACTTCAAACCCATTTCCATTTGTAAAGATCTGTGCACATTTTTCTTGCCTCATGATACTCGTGGTTCTTGCATGCCATGTATCAGTGTACCAGGTTCCTTGTGCGACTCTCTTGTTCCTGAAGCGCTGAGTAGGCAGCCGCTTCATCAATGGTGATTGCAAATTTCTGAGTGCCTTCTGCGTCGTGACTTTCAATGTCTGCTCAGCTTTCTTAAAACTAATGTTCCAAGTTTTGGCTAGGCGTTCACAGTCAACTTTGTTTGGACCTTCAATTGTTATCACTGATGGCCCCCATTGATTTCTTCTGTCGAGAGACCTTCTTTCAAGCGTATTGTCAATTTCTTGCAAGCTAGGGGCCTGTTTTGATTCTTCTTCAGGAGCTTCCATAAAGTCAAATTCTGTATCATCAAACAAAAATTGGTCTACCCTTCGCGCGTTTGAAATATTCCTTACTGAAGAAATCCGATGAGCAATATTTCCATCTGTTGCAATCTGGCATTCAGTTAGCATTCTCCTTGTTGATACTTGATGGACCCTCATCAGTTTGCATTGCTGCATGACACTTGGATGCCGTTCTTCTCCTAAGCTGGTCTTGGGAAGTTTATTTGTGACATTACTAGCAGGTTCTGTTACAACAGAACTTTCCTCCATTGCTTGGTCCTCTTCGGTCGACATAGCTTGAAGGCTGAATTGGTCCCCTGAAATTGGATCTCCATTGTCAATGGCTAGCTCGGCCATCCTGAACTTCAGTGAATGTGGATCCCAGGGGGTATCATTTGTTGCTATCAAATGTTGACATTCGTCAAGTTCCATTCTTGTGGGCTTTCTTGTGGGGAAATATGAGATCACGTTTCTCATACTCAGTTTGATAAAAACTTTCTTCGGATCATCATCCTCCATTGGAGTTTGAATTGTAATTCCATGCTTGGATCTTGGATCAAATTGGCGAGGTGTCTCTTCAACAGAGTTGAAATTGCAGTCCCTCACTTGATTTGGGCATATCAAGCTGTTTTTTAATTTGTCCCCAAAGTACAGTGCTTGGTGGAACACTATGATATATACTTGGCCTGATGTTGGATTCGTCCATGCAGTCGCACAGCTTCCAATGGGGATTTTCTTGATGGGCTTGTATTCTTCAGAAAAGGGTGCAACATCAACGTGTGTTGTGATTTGATCAGGATTCAGCAATACCATATTGCTTCCTGCTGCGGTAGTATCTGCATGTGAGTCTAACTCACAATATCCTTCTTCATTTTCCCCATCATCAAAACCTACAGGGACATTCATCTGGTATAATGACCGGCTCACCATTTTTAACAATTTGTGTTCTAGTGATAGTGTCCGGTTATTATGTCATTTCTTAGATTTTGATCCAAAACTGTCACCCGCGCCTTCATTTTCAGTTTCTTTCTTTTTAGTCTCAGCAGCCTTGAGATTTCTTTTCTTTTTAGCCTGTCTCATCTGGTAAAGCTCCTGGCGCTGTTCTTTTGACATTGTTTTATAAACACTTGTTGGGTAAGGCTTGCACTCAACTTTTCCTGTAAAAGTTCCAGTTGTCTTTTGCTTTTTGTTGCTGGTTGTGCCCATAGAATACAAACTTCTGGAACCTCTTTTATGCTTCCCGGTTGCGAGCTTTTTCAATCCAAGACGATTGGTGAATAGAATCAAGCATTCATTGAAATTGTCCCGGTAATCTTTGCTCTCGTCAATTGCATCAGCTTTAGCAGCATCAAGCCTCTCATCACTGATTGAATTGATAAAATCCCAGACAAATCTTCTTTCATTATGATTCTTTTCAAATCTCAGAATTGTACCATGAAAAGCAGTCCAGTTCCGTTTGTGCTTGTTCCAGTCATAATTCTTAGAATCTCCAGTGTAGTGTGAATCTTTCATTTCCTGGTATGTCTTGTTTAGAACCATAGTGATATTGGTATCAGTGTAAGCATGTTGCATCAGCGAAATGAAAGCGTTTCTTGCATTTCCTGAGTTCAGCGCGGTGTTTTGGAAATGTGCCACATATTCCCAACCAGGACCCTTTCTTGTTGCATCACACAGCAACCTCCAGACAACATTGTTGTCCTCATCATACTGGGGACCTGACAGGACGCCACATCTTTCATTGTAATCACTCCAAGTTGGATAAGTATCTATTGTAGTTTGCCCGACTGTTCCAGCCCTGGCTTCATCAGTAACTTCTTCCTTTTCTTGGGGTCTTATGACATACAAGATTGGAAAACCCTCAGAGTTGAATCTGTATCTCAGGTTTTGTCGGAAGCCTTCCTCCCATTCCCTGAATTTTGTGAGATCCTTCAGCTCGGGTGGGGTTGCTTTTTCCTGTGATTTCACACTTGATTCCATCATCTTGATTCTGAATTGCTGCATTTCCAGGTTGTTTGGGTTTGCGTTCCAGTCGATAGCCCTTGGCTCAACTCCAATCAGTGGTTGGTATCGAGCCCAACTTGCCCATGTGAGAAGCCTTGATGATAGCCTGTTACCATAGTGAATACTTTTCGGGTTAGGGCATTCCGGACTGATAGATTTCAATCCATGCATGAATGATTTGATGCTTTCCTTGTTGAGGTCTGTAATTTCGCGGATATTAGACATCCCTCCCCTCATAATTTCTTCAGCTGATTCATAGTTGATACCAAAATCCATCAAGCTGCTTCTAAAGGCAAGCTGTTCTGGATTCAGAAATCTTCCACTGTTGAATCCCCTGATTTTTATTTTTGGTTGGGATGATCTCCTTCCGTGTCGTTCAGCCCTTAGGTCGACGTCTAGTTGGTTCTCATCTTCATTGCTGTTATCGCTATCACTATCGCCCTGATTGACGTCATTTGGATTTCTGTGTTGCTCCACCGCATCCTGTATCCTTCTGATCCTTCTCTTTACTTCCTTGTCGATGACTCTTTTCCAAGTTGAGTTTGTTTCTGGATCAGTCATGGCTTTTTCCATTACTCTCATGATCCTTGCATCGAACTCCTCTTCACTATCTGGATACTTTTCGGAATCCTCGTCCTCGTCTCCATCAGGACCATTCGGATCTTTATCCACCTCCATTTTTGTTTCTTCTATATCACTATTTTCGTGTGCTCTGGTTCGTACCATGGTGGAGTGCGATATTTCAAACGGTGTTTGGAATTATTTTGAAGGAGTATGGATGGTCGATTCGTAGTGTGGTATCCGATGGAAGTTGGTATTGGGTGGAAGAGTGTAATCAATCGAGGATTGGATGTGAGAGATGGGTATTAATCGTTTGTGACTGCCGAGTGAACAAAAGTATACAATTTTTGTTCTGGTTTGTATACTTTTGTTCGGATCGAATTTTCGTTCCGGTTGTCTCTATTTGTGTGAGCTTTTGCTTTTGTTGCAAATTAAGATTGTGAGCTTTCCTATCCTTTCTCTGGATTTTTGCTCATTTTGTATTTCTGTGGTTAAAGATTACTTCCTGAGAATTTGGTGTTCTCTTTTCCTTTTGGATCTTTCCGATCTTCGGGATTTGGTGTTCTCATATCTTTGGATTTTCGTTTTCGTGCGGGCAGATGCTTTTTTTTACAATCTGTTCCTTCCGGGCAGATGCTCTTTGCAATCTGTTCCTTCCAATCTGTTTCACCACAGAATACTTCAGGCTCAATCTTCTGGCTCACTCATTCTTGTTTTCAGTGAAAGATCAGTGTTCTCGAATATTGATTCCTTTCAACTGATGCCAACCTGGGCGGCCCTTTCGACTGAGCCGTCCAGCTTCTTTTCCCTTGCTTGTTTTTCTGCTGGATCCCGAAACCTGGTGGAGCCACCACCTTGGTTCGGTTCTTTGGTCTCTTCTTTCAGGGAGACCGCCCTGGTGTTGGTCTATTCCAGGGCTCCACAGGCAACTGCCTCTTTTACATCCTTGAGGGTTGATGCCGGTAGCTGATCAGGCTAATCCGGATTCTTTGTCTTCGAGCTCAACTGCGTTTCGATGGAAACTCCATTCGTCCTCCACAGCTCGTAGAGTGCTGTGGGTCTGATAAACTATAAAAAGTGTGTCGTAACAAACAAACAAATGCAATCGGTCTTACGATCGATTAATTTAGTGAGTAGAACAATCAGTTTGTTACAGTTCAATCGTCTTTGCCGATCGAATCGACGGGTTAATTACTCGTCGTATCGTGTAATTTCAAGCATACAAAACACATGTAATTCTTAAGACACAAAACACACGCAAACCATCTTCGATTGGTCTTTCTTAGTATCGTATTACCGTGTAATTCACCGTGATATTCTCATTGGAATATCACAGTATTTGTACCTTATTACGTAGAATTAGTACTAGGTTGTACATAGATTTTAGGGCATGATAGTGTTTTAGAGTTGTTAATTCTTCGAAGAGTGAGCTGATGGGGAAATTTGGTAAAGAGACAAACCACATGGAAACGCCGACGATTATTCACTCAAGTTAAATAACCTTACGAATAAGGTTATTTGCCCTTATGACTTTTCGTACAGTACGCGTTACACGGTGAATTCTTTTCATATCCACGATCTTAAAATCACGCTTTTACTCGAAGCAACTCAACTTGATTCCCAGTCCGCGATGTCTGCCCCTCGGTCGACTGTACGTGCACACGTTCATGATTTTTCCTCTGAACAAAGCCAAAACCATGATGACTATGCTCTCCCTATCGAATTTGAAGGAGACTATCAAGATTATGCTGTATTTAAGGCTGGACGTACCCCTGACCCTACCACAAGGTTGCCTACAAACATATGGAAGGCCTTGTCACGTCAGGACATGAAGAGTTGGCTTAGTTTTTCTCCGGAAGGCAAGAAAATCGTGGTCGTATCATTGCGACACGACTTACTTAACACGGACCAACCTGACCCCAACAGTGTCAAACCCATTACCCGGAAGGCATATCAACATGGACATTCGGTATCATTTCGAGAAGACGATACTTTGACCAAAGATGAGCATGCCAATTCCGCAGCAGACCTACATCCTGCTGTAGAAAATGATCGTAGAGGTGTTTTCCATGCATCCCTAGGTGTATACAAATCAACGACCTCTTCGTCCAAGGACCAGCGACCTCTCAAGTCTTCCGTGTCACCCGCGCATCCCGCTCGATTCCTTTCCGAAAACCCTGACATTCAGTACAAAAAGGACGGTGACACCCAAATACCTGTAGGAACATCCTCATATTCCGCCAATTTTCACCAGTGGTATACTCCTGAAGAAGATCTCACCTTTCCTAACGGTAGTCCAGTAACATCATACACATACCGCATACACAAAACTACGGTTACTAGCCCTGGTTTTGCCATGGTCGATCGCGGCGCAAATGGTTGCATCATCGGCAATGATGCGTGTCTCATCTCCAAGGATATCCCACCACGATATGTCAATGTCACCGGCATTAACAATCATCAGGTACAGAATATCCCCATTGCTACATGCGGGGCATATTCCATATCGAACAGAGGCCCCGTCATCCTCATTTTTAATGAATGTGCCTATACAGGGCAACACCCTTCTATATTATCCTCCGGCCAGATGGAAGCATATTTTTCCACTGTCGACGACACATCCATCAAAGCGGGCGGTGGACAGGTCATCACCACCTCCGATGGATATGCACTGCCTCTTAGCATACGACACGGTTTACCATACCTTGCGATGCGAAAGTATACAACTGTTGAGTTTGACACGCTCCCACATGTTATCATGACATCCGATAAGCATTGGGACCCATCTGTTCTCGATACCACGATCAGTGCGAAGGATGAACAATTTCTCCAGAAATATCCTCCTCAGCCACAGCAACTCCTGTATGCCGATTACGACGAATATGGAAACCCACGTTGTCTTGAAGGATTGGATATCTCTGTTTCCCCCGGCTCCTCCACGGTCACGTCCCTCAGTTCGTATTCCAGCCATTCCACTCGATCTCCCTTCCTTCCTATTGATGATCATAGGGCCAACGATCGCTCTTTTTGGCTTACTTCCACCGACTACATTCATCAAGAACGTCTCGCATGCTGCACGTTACCTGCAGCCTCTGGGACAGTCACTGCGTTTCCGACGGATTGTACTGCCAGTGATACTACACGTATTGCGGCTACGCCCCGCGAGAGATACCCCAACGAACATGACTACTTATCCCTGAAACCTTTCTTTTGTTGGGTTTCCACCGATCGCATCAAGGCCACGTTTGAAAACTCAACCCAATATGGTTCATTAGCGGTTAGCCCTGATGGAAACATTTTCAAACGCTTTCATTCCCCTCAACCGGCCATGAACGTTCGACCCTTCAATGACGATGTTATGTCCGATGCTGTCTATTCAGATGTCCCAGCAATTGATGGTGGCTCCAAGATTGCTCAGATCTTCTTCGGCCGCAAGTCACATATTATACACGTTGAAGAAATGCGTACCACCGGCGACTTCCTATCTTGCTTCCAGAACTTTGTTCAAAAATGGGGCAGGCCCATTCGCCTTCTTTGCGACCACGGTAACTATCAATCCAGTAAGAAGGTTGTCGATTACCTCAAAATGTTATGGATTGGACTCTGGCAAAGTGAACCTTATCACCAACACCAGAATCAATTTGAACGCCGATACCAAACGTTCAAGCGCATTGTCAATCGCGTCATGGATCGTACAGGCACACCACCACATCTATGGCTACTGTGCATGACATACGTCGCGGGTCTCCTCAATGTTGTTTCTGATCCTACGCTGTCAGATAAACAGCCGGTCTTCATTGCTACCGGTACACTTGGCGACATCAGCGCATACACCAGTTTCTTCTGGTTTGAACCTGTGTATTTCAAAACCAACGACTCCCCTTTCGGTACCCAGTCTACTGAACGCCTAGGTCACTTCGTCGGCATCACCGAACATGTTGGCAATGGACTCTGCTTCCGGATCTGGGATCCCGTTACCAACAAGTTACTTGACCGTTCCGGTGTCCACTCGACTCTTACACCTGAGTCTCGTAACAAACGCGCAGGCCTATTCACTGATGATGGTTTCATCAAATGGCGTAACACCAAGGATTCCTTGCCCCGTTTATACGCCACTGGAGAAGCTCCAGCATTCAAACATGGGGAGCATACCAATCAGAGTAAACCCATTGACGAGTCTACAAAACCAGGCAACTCAATTCCCCCTAGCGTTTCACGCGCTGATTCTGACACTGCCGATGACACCATCCCATCTGTACCCAACGAACAACCAGATACTACGCCCCACGCATCTGGCACTCCACCAATTCTCCACCCACCCGCCCACCCCTCGTTACCGAGCTTTCTATATAAGAAGGTCAATGACAGCCCAAGCTGGTCACCTTCTCCACTCCCTAACAACTATGGGGAGAGTCTTGATGGTCCTCCTACGACACACATCTTCAGCAAGGCCTCCGATGGCGTTCTCCTTACTGAAGATGATTTTGACCCACCGGAATTAGCATACTTTGATGTTAGTGACGTCACAACTCCACACACCAACCCCGCTACTCCTTCAGTAGACCCATCACAGGTAGTTGTTACCGACGAAGAAGGTAACGCACAATTTGACGCTGATGGTAAACCCATTACCATTCCTACGGTCCCGATTGCCGATCTACAAGGACGATCCTTCCTTGTAACCAACCCAGATGGCACCTGGAAACGTCTTACCATCGTCGATGTTGAAGACAGTCTTGAACGCAACAACGGCTTCATCAAGTTCAAGTGCAAACACTCCGATGACGAACTTGATGATATCATTGCATACAATGATGTCATGAATTACATCCATCGTGATTCAACACAAGAAGACGGCAAACTTTGGTCATTTCGCCGCATCCTAGGACACCAAGGTCCACTGGATAACAAGCATCCTCAATACAAAGGTTCCAAGTATAACCTTTGGATTGAATGGGAAAATATGGAACGAACATATGAACCTCTAGCCAACATTGCGGCTGATGACCCGGTCACCGTTGCAAAATATGGGAAAGACAACAACTTGCTTGACCTCCCGGGTTGGAAACGCCTCAAGCGAATCACCAACCTAGCGCGACGAACCAAGAAACTTGATCGACTCGTGCACCAAGCCAAACTACGTTCTTTCCGTACCACTCCGCAGTACCAATATGGATTCAAAGTACCTCGTAACCACGAAGAAGCCCTCCTATTTGATCAAGCCAACGGAAACACCAAATGGGAAGATGCCACCACTCTGGAAATGGCACAACTCAATGAATACAATACATTCATTGATAAAGGCGTGTACAAGACAAGCTCCGTTCCCCCCGGATTCCAACAAATCAAGGTACACATGATATATGCTGTCAAGCACGACGGTAGACACAAGGCTCGTCTCGTTGCTAACGGCAATCTCACTGAGGCCCCTATCCACAGTGTTTACGCAGGTGTCGTATCTCTCCGCGGCCTACGTATGTGCCTATTCCTAGCTGAACTCAACGACTTGGAAGCATGGGGTACCGACATAGGTAATGCCTACGTCCGAGAACTGTTTCTCTACCCCCCGCGGGCTATCGCGCGGTATTTTTACAATTCTCGACCCTATTTTTTAAATTTCCTATCTTTTTAGGTCGCGTTTCTACTAAAAAACCTCGCGCGTCGCACACCTTTACTTTTGAGACAAAATCTCGTCACTCCTCAAACAAAATAGCTATTTTAGGGTTAAGGATATCATATTCTTTTCGTGTCAAGCACTATTTTGTGTACAACTTATGCACGAATCATGACTATTTTTATCTTCTCAACATGTTGCCACCATTTAACCGGCGTCCCGACTCCAACTCCAACTCAAATCCAACTCCAAAAAATCCCATTTTCATTTCAATGGATAGGGACCTGTCCCCCCCCCTTGTATCTCATAAACCAAGAACTCCAAAAAGTTGGTAGGATAGGCAAACGATTCTGGACAACAATACTAAGAAGGCCTGCAAGTCTCAAAGGGATCTGCTGTATGCGTTTGATTAGAAGCAATAGGAGGGCCTAGCAGAGGACTCCAAATCCGAATTTTCACCTCCACAGAAAACACCCCCTCCAAACCCAAGGGACAGCAGATATCTCCATACTGAAGTCACCGCGGGCAACGATATTGCAGGGATCCCTTCATTATATCGAGAAGAACAAGGCCTGCAAGTTTCGAATCGATTGATCGAGTGGATTGGAAGTATCTAACCGGCAAAGCATTGGACACACAAGGTCCATTTTGAAGGTAAACAATGGAAAAAAAACGGTGAATATTAATATCTCCATACTGAAGTCACCGCGGGCAACGATATTGCAGGGATCCCTTCATTATATCGAGAAGAACAAGGCCTGCAAGTTTCGAATCGATTGATCGAGTGGATTGGAAGTATCTAACCGGCAAAGCATTGGACACACAAGGTCCATTTTGAAGGTAAACAATGGAAAAAAACGGTGAATATTAATATCTCCATACTGAAGTCACCGCGGGCAACGATATTGCAGGGATCCCTTCATTATATCGAGAAGGACAAGGCCTGCAAGTTTCGAATCGATTGATCCAGCACATTAGAAGAATCAAACCGGTGAAGCAGATTGGGAAAATTTGGTTGTATTTCAAGGAAGCAACCCAAATAACGGTGACAGCAGATATCTCCATACCGAGGTCGCCGCTGCCAACGATATTACACAGACCTCTTCATTATATTGAGAAGGAGACGTACTCCAAGTTTCGGATCGATTGATTGAGAGGAATAGAAGAATCGAACCGGTGAAGCAGATTGGGAAAATTTGGTTGTATTTCAAAGAAACACCCCAAATAACAGTCACAGCAGATATCTCCATATCAACGACACCGACAGCAACGATATTGCAGGGTCCGCTTTATTACATATATAAGAACAAGCTGCCCAAGTTTCGAATTGATTGATCCAGCGGATCAGAAGAATCGAACCGGTGAAGCAGAGGGGCAAAATTTGGCTACATTTCAAGGAAGCAACCCAAACAACAGTCACAGCAGATATCTCTGCACTAACGGCACCTACAGCAACGATATTGCAGGGATCTCTTCATTACATCTATGAGGAGACGCCCGCCAAGTTTCGTATTGATCCATTGAGTGGATTAGAAGGAACAGACTCAACATAGAAAAGTGACAAATTTGGTTGTATTTCAAGGAAGCGACCCAAGTAATGGCGACAGCAGATATCTCTATAACAACGACACCAACAGCAACGATATTGCAGGGTCCGCTTTATTACATCTATGAGGAGACGCCCGCCAAGTTTCGTATTGATCCATTGAGCGGATTAGAAGGAACAGACTCAACATAGAAAAGTGACAAATTTGGTTGTATTTCAAGGAAGCGACCCAAGTAATGGCGACAGCAGATATCTCTATAACAACGACACCAACAGCAACGATATTTCAGGGATCTCTTCATTACATCTATGAGGAGACGCCCGCCAAGTTTCGTATTGATCCATTGAGCGGATTAGAAGGAACAGACTCAACATAGCAAAGTGACAAATTTGGTTGTATTTCAAGGAAGCAACCCAAATAATGGCAACAGCAGATATCTCTATAACAACGGCACCAACAGCATCGATATTTCAGGGGCCTCTTCATTACATCTATGAGGAGACGCCCGCCAAGTTTCGTATTGATCCATTGAGCGGATTAGAAGGAACGGACTCAACATTGCAGAGTGACAAATTTGGTTGTATTTCAAGGAAGCAATCCAAATAACGGCGACAGCAGCAACAAGAACTAGCGAGGGCAACAGCAACAGTGGCTAGCAAGAGCAAGAGCAACAGCGACCAGCAACCAGCGACCAACGACCAACAACTAGCGAGAGCAACAGCAACAGCAACAGCAACTAGCAACTAGCAACTAGCGACTAGCAAGAGCAATAGCGACTAGCGAAAGCAGCAGCAGCAGCAGCAGCGAGAGCGACTAGCGAGAGCGACTAGCGAGAGCGACTAGCGAGCAGCGATTTGTCTCCTCCTCCTCCAATAACAACAACAACAAGAACAACAACGACAACAACGGGGATTCTTCTCCTCCTCCTCCAACAACAACAACGGCAATTGGTCCCCTCCTCCAACAACAACAACAACAGGGATTTGTCTCCTCCTCCAACAACGGCGATTCGTCTCCTCCATCCAGCAGCGAATCCGCTCCTATCATCCAACAGAGCATGGATTCGTCTCCTCCTCCTCCTCCTCCTCCTCCAACAACAACAACAACAACAACAACGGGGATCCGTCTCCTCCAACAACAACAACAACAACAACAACAACGGGGATCCGTCTCCTCTTCCTCTAGCAACAACAACAACGGTGATTCGTCTCCTCCTCCGACAACAATGGGGATTCGTCTCGTGGAGGAGCAATTCGGGTGGAGCGCCGGTGGAGGAGCGTTTCGATGCCAATGATTCGTTGCCGTTGTTGCCAAGGGGTATTGCTGTTGCTGCTGCTGTTGTTGTTGTTGTTGCTGTTGCCGGCGCTGTTGCTGCGGTTGTTGCTCTCGCGGTTCGATCCGATTGTTCCCGGTGGCTGTTGGGTCGATTGTTGCCGGTTTCGGCGTTGCCGTTGACGACGATCCTATTTGCGTATGTGATATGATAATTGAACAAAATGGGTGAGTATCTATTGATGTTCTACATAGATGTAGTAGAGTAAATAATATCAACAGAAAAATATAATCTACACGCCACTAACCAAGACTGTGCTGTTCCTGTTCCTGTTCCTGTTGTTGCTGTTGGCAACGATTGTTGTTGCTGTTGCTGTTGGCGACGATTGCTGTTTGCGGATTGATTGCTGTTGCCGGCGATTGCTGTTCCGATGATTGCTGTTGGCGTCCGATCAATTCGATGCTGACGCCGATGCCGACGCCTCCTTCGATTTGTCCGATCGATTCGAAAATTGCCTCGTTGTCGTCCCTGAAACAGTAAGAACAAAAGCCAAAGTTAGAAAATACATCATCTGTAATTTGGTTGGTACAGCAGAGCATTGTTGATTTAGAGGAAGTGGCAAAACGCTTACGGAAACAAGAGAGGGAACCACATATAGGGGTGGGAAAGGTAGTAATGGTACCTAAACAAACGGAGGCAACCATGCAGGGAGAGGGGAGTTACAATGCCGGCGACACAAGAGAACGAGCAGTAAGTACAATTACAGACGAATATGGACTTATAATAGACAACGATATGCTTAAGGCTTTGAGTGATATGACTGAAAGAGTGGAGAAGCAGCTAAGGGATTACGTCAAAAAACATTGGTACCCCAACATGAAGTTCCCTATCAATGACAAGGTAACGGCGCTTGTAATAAATAAAGCTGTTGGAGAAAGTGCGGTTATGAAGCCACCAAATATTCCACTTGCGGCATTCTGTTCCTTTTACAGGAAACGAGTAGGGACAGTACTGACTGCATTGAGGCACAACTCACAAACATTAGCGAGAAAAAACTGGATAGGTAAATACAGGTGGGAGAATTGGTTGTTGAAATTAGGATTTTGAGAATCTATTTTTGGTCCGACAACACTAACATGCTGCCCGTTGATACTTATGATACTTCCGTACAGACGATTACAGAAAAGGTCGAGTCCCTATCACATTCCCTGGTACTGTTGCAGTTATTCAAGACACAGAATATGAAAACACAGGTATTTTAAACCCTCAATACAGAACATACAAAGACGCGGAAGATGAAGATTTTTATTATTTTGTTACAAGAATCATGTCGGCAATCAATCCGACAAATTCCAATTTCAAACAACGGAAGGAGAGGCACTTGCTGAGTGATATATTTACTATAGCAGATGAAGCATTTGCATTGGTACTAATCTACAATGAGCATCATGTATGGGTGAACCAGCAGCGGCGAAAGGGTGATGCCACGATTCCGCGACAAAAAAAAAAATTCTGCGATTCAGACAGTGGAAGCAGAAATGGATGGATGGAGGAAGGTCGCGAGTTGTTCAGTGACTTGTGCGACAAAATTGGCGAGATGCGAAAACACCCAGAAACAGGAAGGAAATTGGAAGAAATGATGAGGGACAGATTTAGGAACAAAAGTTCGACAAATTACACCAACAATAAGCAGGGCGATGCAAATATTACTAGTAGCAGCTCCACTAATTGTAGTGGACCAAAAAAGAAAAAGAAAAGAAACGTCTATATTGATCCGGCAATAACAGCATTGATGAATGAAAGTTTATCTATGGGTGAACTAATGTAGAAAATAACAGTACATACATAATACAAAACTACTACTAATCTTGAACTTAATTTTGAGAATATTAGAAATAATGGAGGATTCATAATACGTCGCAATAGGAATAAATCAAGCATAATAGAATCTACATTTTAAAAAGGGAATATTGTAGTCAAGAAATATAATTCACAACTAGGGGAGCAGAATCGAATTGTTGTTTGGTAGATTAATATTTTGGAATTAATACTGACTCAAGATTTCTTTTTTATTCGTGAATAGAAGTAAGTGTTGTTCGTACAGAATAATAATTCGGTTCTGCTAGAGACTGAAATAAATTATTTTTATTTGAGAGTAGAGTAATGTGCATCACGCGCACAGAAATAGTGCTGAGTTTACATATACCCTTATACGATCGTCGCGAATTTCAGGGTATCCAGAAATATTGCCGTGTTAAAATCACGCACAAAATTTGTGCGCGAGAAGTAAATTCGAACCCCGCGAAACAGTTCTCGGACGTATCTAGAAGCAGTTACCTGCGAGAAAGTATGCATCAAGGCAGGTCCCGAATTCGGATCGCTGGAAGATCACCTGTTGATCATTTACAAAGCCCTATATGGTCTCAGGTCTTCAGGCAAGTGCTTTGGAGACTTACTCGCAGCTTGTCTCATTGAACTCGGCTTCGAAAGATCCCGCGCAGAACCGGAAATATTCCTCAAGCCTGGAACGAACAAGCATGGTGAACGTGTATATGAACTTATATGCACATATGTCGATGACCTATGTCTCTGCATGGCAGATCCCAATTCCTTCTTGAAGATATTGCAGTCGTCACCATATAACTTCAAACTGAAGGGATCCGGACCTATGAACTTTCACCTGGGTTGCGGATTTGAGCGTGACGAACATGGTGTTCTATGCATGAATCCCATAAAGTTCATCAAAAAGATGGAAGCGTCTTACGAACAAATGTTTGGATGCAAACCTAGCACTAGGTTCCAATCACCCATTGCAGAGAACGATCATCCCGAATTGGACTCCTCAGCCTTTCTCGAAGAAACTGGTATACAGAAATACCAAAGTATGATCGGTTCACTCCAATGGATCATCGCTATTGGCCGTTTCGATGTACAAACAGCCGTGATGACACTCTCAAGTTTCAGAGCTCAGCCACGAGACGGGCATCTCGAACGTGCAAAACGTATCTATGGATATATCTCCAAGTTTAGACACTTTAAAATCAGATTCCGCGTGGAACCACCCGATTTTATATTGACTAAACCCGACACCATCGACTGGTCCAACACCATCTATGGGGAGCATTCTGAAGAGCTACCCGACAACGCTCCTACACCGCTTGGAAAGACAGTAGTGTTGACACATTTCTATGATGCCAACCTCATGCATGATATTCTCAGTGGTAAGGCTGTAACCGGCATTCTTCATTTCGCGAACAAGACTCCCATGATGTGGTTCTTGAAGAAGCAGTCTACTACGGAAACAGCCACCTTTGGAGCTGAATTTGTTGCAGGAAGGACTTGCATCAAACAGATCGTCAATTTACGCCACTCATTCCGATACCTAGGAACACGAGTCCATGATATCTCATACTCCTGGGGTGACAACGAAAAGATGATCCAAACGTCAACCTTCCCTTACGCAAGGTTGCACAAGCGTCATAATATTCTGTCGTTTCACTACGTACGAAGCATGATAGCGAGAGGTTTCATTTTAATGATGCACATCCCAGGTAAGGATAACTGTGCAGACATTCTCACCAAGCATTGGGGACACTCAGTTGTGTATCCACTGCTCAGGCCCATCTTCCACTTCTGTGGTAATACCGGCGACCTTCTTCAAGATGATGGAAGCATCATGTAGAGCGTGATGACCCTTCACAAGGAGACATGAGGAGTATTAAATTCCTTTCGTGACCAGAAGTACCAAAGCTACCAGATGGTAGATTTCCTATTCGTACGAATCAATGAGTCCCGTATCAATCTAAGTAATCGATTCCCACGGCATATCGATTCCCACGGCGCATCGATTCCCATCGCGCATCAACGGTGAGCAATCCCTGTTTTACAGTATTGCCATTGTTCTTCGGTGAGCAAACTCTGATTTCATAAAATATCACACGAGCTACGGGAGCAATTCCTGACCTTAATGATAAACATATCATGACGTCTTCCTAACGGAACAAGAGAAGAAAACCGTTGGCGTGTGATTCTCACACAATACATATACATGCATACAAATATATATGGTCAACGACTAATACATGTACGGAAATAATCAGCGAGTAATCTCAGCACTACGCAACAGCAGTTGTAACGTATTCATCTCAATAAAAGAGATATCTTGCATTTTGGCAAGATTTCACTTTATCTCATACTTTTAACATTCAACTGATTTATATCCCAAAATTCACACTAGTTGCTACCAACTACTTGTAATCTACATACTAAGGTCTGTCTCGCTGCAATCTGAACAAGTCACAGCAAGAGGAGATCTGGCGTTTCTCTAGCTTCGCCTGTAGTCCGATTATCCGTTGCCGAAAGTATCCAAACACAATTGTCACGCATAGAGTACAGTCGTTCGTCTACTAACACACTAACGCAGCGTTGCTGTTCTTCAGAAGCCTTTGAATCAGACTCTCAACGAATCGGATTCAGAAGGAAAATAATATTTTGTGTTGTGTGTGTCGTGTGTGTGTGTGTGTGTACGGTGTTTCGTGTAGTATGTGTACGATGTTTTGTGTGTAGAGTTTTTCCGTGGGTTCTGTACTATGTTGTTTGCCCTAACTTCTTCTGTGTGTTGTCTGGCTTGGGCGCGCCCTTATATATTTGTAGAAGTAGATCACGTACCTGTGCTAGCCAGCCCTCCCGCACCATAATTTTTTCAGAAGGGAAACTTTTGATCACACTAAGGTTATGTATTTCAATCCTCTAGTCACATGTAGAATCTCGTAGACTGCACCTAACATACCTGTACTGTCTTGTGTGCCATTTGTATCTACAAACCACAACATTGTCTGTACTGTGTGTGGCAAAGTTGTTCCCAATATGCATTTAAAAGTTGTTCCCAACATGCATTTCGTAAGTCATGTGATATGCATTCATGACCTGGTCCAAAAACTTTGGTAGTCATTACCAAATGAGACTGTTTGTGCCCTGGAATTGCACAAAAAATACCCTCATGTTTGCCATATGGAGAGTCAAACCACAACATTTCCAGCATTCTGTGTGACAAAGTTGTTGCCAATATGCATTTGATGAGTCATGATAAATGTATTCATGGCTTGGACCGGACACTTTTGGAGTCATTACCCAATAAGTAAGTTTGTGCCCAGAAATTGCACCAAAGATACCCTCATTTTTGCCATTTGGAGAGTCAAACCACAACATTTTGGGCATTCTGTGTGACAAAATGGTTCCCATTATGAATTTGATGAGTCATGATGAATGTATTCATGGCTTGGACCATGTACTTTTTGAGTCATTACCCACTAATTTAGTTTGTGCCCTGGAATTGCACCAAAAATACCCTTATTTTTGTCATTTGGAGAGTCAAACCACAACATTTTGGGCATTCTGTGTGACAAAGTTGTTCCCATTATGAATTTGATGAGTCATGATGAATGTATTCATGGCTTGGTCTATATACTTTTTGAGTCCTTACCCAATAACTCAGTTTGTGCCCTGGAATTGCACCAAAAATACCCTCATGTTTGCCATTTGGAGAGTCAAACCACAACATTTTGGGCATTCTGTGTGACAAAGTTGTTCACGATATGTATTTGATGAGTCATGATGAATGTATTCATGGCTTGGATCGGATATTGTTGTAGTCCTTACCCAATAAGTTAGCTTGTGCCCTGGAGTTGCACCAAAAATACCCTCATGTTTGCCATTTGGAGAATCAAACCACAACATTTTGGGCATTTTGTGTGACAAAGTTGTTCCCAATATGCATTTGATGAGTCATGGTGAATGTATTCATGGCTTGGACCGGATATTGTTGCAGTCATTACCCAATAACTCAGTTTGTGCTCTGTAATTGCAACAAAAATACCCTCATGTTTGTCATTTGGAGAGTCAAACCACAACATTTTGGGCATTCTGTGTGACAAAGTTGTTCCCAATATGCATTTGATGAGTAATGATAAATGTATTCATAGTTTGGACCAGGATACTTTTTGAGTCCTTACCCAATAAGTTAGTTTGTGCCCTGGAATTGCACCAAAAATACCCTCATGTTTGCCATTTGGAGAGTCAAACCACAACATTTTGGGCATTTTGTGTGACAAAGTTGTTCACAATATGCATTTGATGAGTCATGATGAATGTATTCATGGCTTGGACCGGATATTGTTGTAGTCCTTACCCAATAAGTTAGTTTGTGCCCTGGAATTGCACCAAAAATACCCCCATGTTTGCCATTTGGAGAGTCAAACCACAACATTTTGGGCATTTTGTGTGACAAAGTTGTTCACAATATGCATTTGATGAGTCATGATGAATGTATTCATGGCTTGGACCGGATATTGTTGTAGTCCTTACCCAATAAGTTAGTTTGTGCCCTGGAATTGCACCAAAAATACCCTCATGTTTGCCATTTGGAGAGTCAAACCACAACATTTTGGGCATTTTGTGTGACAAAGTTGTTCCCAATATGCATTTGATGAGTCATGATGAATGTATTCATGGCTTGGACCGGATATTGTTGTAGTCATTACCCAATAACTCAGTTTGTGCCCTGTAATTGCACCAAAAATACCCTCATGTTTGCCATTTGGAGAGTCAAACCACAACATTTTGGGCATTCTGTGTGACAAAGTTGTTCCCAATATGCATTTGATGAGTAATGATAAATGTATTCATAGTTTGGACCGGATACTTTTTGAGTCCTTACCCAATAAGTCAGTTTGTGCCCTGTAATTGCACCAAAAATACCCCCATGTTTGCCATTTGGAGAGTCAAACCACAACATTTTGGGCATTCTGTGTGACAAAGTTGTTCACAATATGTATTTGATGAGTCATGATGAATGTATTCATGGCTTGGACCGGATATTGTTGTAGTCATTACCCAATAAGTTAGTTTGTGCCCTGGAATTGCACCAAAAATACCCTCATATTTGCCATTTGGAGAGTCTAACCACAACATTTTGGGCATTCTGTGTGACAAAGTTGTTCACAATATGCATTTGATGAGTCATGATGAATGTATTCCTGGCTTGGACCGGATATTGTTGTAGTCATTACCCAATAAGTTAGCTTGTGCCCTGGAGTTGCACCAAAAATACCCTCATGTTTGCCATTTGGAGAATCAAACTACAACATTTTGGGCATTTTGTGTGACAAAGTTGTTCCCAATATGCATTTGATGAGTCATGATAAAAGTATTCATAGTTTGGACTGGATACTTTTTGAGTACTTACCCAATAAGTTAGTTTGTGCCCTGGAATTGCACCAAAAATACCCCCATGTTTGCCATTTGGAGAGTCAAACCACAACATTTTGGGCATTTTGTGTGACAAAGTTGTTCCCAATATGCATTTGATGAGTAATGATAAATGTATTCATAGTTTGGACCGGATATTGTTGTAGTCCTTACCCAATAAGTTAGCTTGTGCCCTGGAGTTGCACCAAAAATACCCTCATGTTTGCCATTTGGAGAATCAAACCACTACATTTTGGGCATTTTGTGTGACAAAGTTGTTCCCAATATGCATTTGATGAGTCATGGTGAATGTATTCATGGCTTGGACCGGATATTGTTGCAGTCATTACCCAATAACTCAGTTTGTGCTCTGTAATTGCAACAAAAATACCCTCATGTTTGTCATTTGGAGAGTCAAACCACAACATTTTGGGCATTCTGTGTGACAAAGTTGTTCCCAATATGCATTTGATGAGTAATGATAAATGTATTCATAGTTTGGACCATGTACTTTTTGAGTCCTTACCCAATAAGTTAGTTTGTGCCCTGTAATTGCACTAAAAATACCCCCATGTTTGCCATTTGGAGAGTCAAACCACAACATTTTGGGCATTCTGTGTGACAAAGTTGTTCACAATATGTATTTGATGAGTCATGATGAATGTATTAATGGCTTGGACCGGATATTGTTGTAGTCATTACCCAATAAGTTAGCTTGTGCCCTGGAGTTGCACCAAAATTACCCTCATATTTGCCATTTGGAGAGTCAAACCACAACATTTTGGGCATTCTGTGTGACAAAGTTGTTCACAATATGCATTTGATGAGTCATGATGAATGTATTCCTGGCTTGGACCGGATATTGTTGTAGTCATTACCCAATAAGTCAGTTTGTGCCCTGTAATTGCACCAAAAATACCCCCATGTTTGTCATTTGGAGAGTCCAACCACAACATTTTGGGCATTCTGTGTGACAAAGTTGTTCCCAATATGCATTTGATGAGTAATGATAAATGTATTCATAGTTTGGACCGGATACTTTTTGAGTCCTTACCCAATAAGTTAGTTTGTGCCCTGGAATTGCACAAAAAATACCCTCATGTTTGCCATTTGGAGAGTCAAACCACAACATTTTGGGCATTTTGTGTGACAAAGTTGTTCCCAATATGCATTTGATGAGTCATGATGAATGTATTCATGGCTTGGACCGGATATTGTTGTAGTCATTACCCAATAACTCAGTTTGTGCCCTGTAATTGCACCAAAAATACCCTCATGTTTGTCATTTGGAGAGTCAAACCACAACATTTTGGGCATTCTGTGTGACAAAGTTGTTCCCAATATGCATTTGATGAGTAATGATAAATGTATTCATAGTTTGGACCGGATACTTTTTGAGTCCTTACCCAATAAGTCAGTTTGTGCCCTGGAATTGCACCAAAAATACCCCCATGTTTGCCATTTGGAGAGTCAAACCACAACATTTTGGGCATTTTGTGTGACAAAGTTGTTCACAATATGTATTTGATGAGTCATGATGAATGTATTCATGGCTTGGACCGGATATTGTTGTAGTCATTACCCAATAAGTTAGCTTGTGCCCTGGAGTTGCACCAAAATTACCCTCATATTTGCCATTTGGAGAGTTTAACCACAACATTTTGGGCATTCTGTGTGACAAAGTTGTTCACAATATGCATTTGATGAGTCATGATGAATGTATTCCTGGCTTGGACCGGATATTGTTGTAGTCATTACCCAATAACTCAGTTTGTGCCCTGTAATTGCACCAAAAATACCCCCATGTTTGTCATTTGGAGAGTCGAACCACAACATTTTGGGCATTCTGTGTGACAAAGTTGTTCCCAATATGCATTTGATGAGTAATGATAAATGTATTCATAGTTTGGACCGGATACTTTTTGAGTCCTTACCCAATAAGTTAGTTTGTGCCCTGGAATTGCACAAAAAATACCCTCATGTTTACCATTTGGAGAGTCAAACCACAACATTTTGGGCATTTTGTGTGACAAAGTTGTTCCCAATGTCACATAAACGATGCTCGTGCTTTCGTAAAATTCGTGCGATATTTTAAAATATTCTGAAACATTTTGTTGCGCGCACAATAAATAATTCTCTACCTATTTTTGCACGCAACAATTTCAAGTAGGACTATTTTCCTATTTTTCGAACCCTTACCGGTAACTTTCGATCCACTAATGCTCTTTCTCCCATTGTTGAGATTGTTCATCTTGCCAACATTGCCACCGCCAACGTTATCATCCCAGGGTGGGATGAATCCACGCTTGGAATCATTTGTCGTATTGAAATTGAATGTAACCCATCCTACCCGGTAGGTGTTATTTGATTTCTTGAACTCATTTATTTGAACCTTTGATTTTTCGAAGCAATCCCAAGTTAGAAAGTCCGATGGTTTGTCAAAAACAAAGTCACGACCCTGGAGGTGTTCAAACGCCAGATTCAATTCTCCCGTTCCCTTTCCATAATTGTTGACAACCTTATCGTCCAAAAATTGAACTACAAGGTTTGCCGATGATAGATCATCCGACTTTTCCAACAAATATATTGCTAGTTTTTCTGTCAACGGGGTAAATATGGTACCCATTTCTGGAAGGTAGCTATACTGAATGAATTCTTCCACCCAAGTATGATGTTGGAGAACTTCCGGATCAATTACGAATATCTCACGGAACACGTATGGAATGTGTTCCATAAAAACTCGTTGGTGCACCTCTTGTTGTGAGTTAACATTGTATTGAAGGAATCTTGTAACACAAGTTTGATTCTTATGTTGTTCTTCCAATCCGGACAGTTCCAAAATACCAGTTACAAGTTCTTCTGGTTTATCGTCAAAATTGACATGGGCAAATTTGGTCTTACTCAGAACACATGCCGTCGGGAAAATGTACAATCGATCATTCCTTTGAAAATACAGAACACTTCCCTCCGTTGATTCGGTGACCATAGCTCCTTTTAGAAAATTCCTCTTGGTCAATACCAAATCTTCAATAGTTTCCATCACATGATCGTAACTGACAAATCCTTTGTTATGGGTTTTGAAGACTTTTTGTATCATTTTCTTACAAACATTGTCAATTGAACAATCAAAGGACGAGCCAACGCCGTCAACTCGAATCATTGATGCACATAGTACTTGAGAAATGAACACATTACATGCTGTTTCCAACGAAACGACCACGTTTACCCCAAGCTTGTTCCCGTGGTGGACAAATTTTGTTATCAACCATTGATGCACCAAATATAGGATTCCTTTCGGCACCTTGAAATATGCCAGATCTATTTTTCCGGTGTCATGTTTGCATGGCGACAGGGTGACAAGGTCCTCATCGATATCAAAATGTATGTTGTAATATTTGGTGACCGTGTGCTTGTAGTGGATGACGTAGTGGAAAACCAATTGAGAATTGAGTGGTAATAACACTTTTCCCGTTTCCGGAATTTTCGTGTCCCCTTGTCGATGAAATCCTACTGGAACCCACTTCTCCCCCGAAAGTACCGTGGTGCCCAAGACGAATGAATTGTTCATTAATTCGGGTAAGTAATACTGATAAAAATCTTCGTGTGTCAAAACTTTGATGTCGACATGACACATGTCGATGGTGGTAAAAATGTATTTCGCCTTCCCTTGAAAGCGTAACCAATATTCACGAATGACCTCCTGAAAAGCAGTTTCTCGTTCCGTTATCTTCATCAACTTTTTGTTTGACACAACAAGTTCTTTAAACTCGATGTTTTCTGTTGGTAAGGATTTTAAGCATTCAATACGCTGCTTCTTGAAATGTTTGTCTAAGTCCACCTGATTGCAGCTATGAGTCATTGAAACACGTAGAGAGGTCTTTGCCATAAGACAGTCCAAGAAGTTCCTCATTGCTCTGACGTATGCTTTCAACCGACTGGGAGAACAATTGTCGCCTTTAGTATGGAAACACAAATCCTCAGACGAAATATCCGACCCGGGTGGATACTTCACATTCTTCATGTACCAAACCAATATCTCACGGTACATTATCATGTACTTCTTCATTGTAACGTAGTTGACGACGTTGCGCCCATAGATAGCATCCACGCCTGATGTGTTGTTAACATTCCGCAACAGTGACTCGAACCTATTCCACTTGTTCGCCATGTCGTAGTCATTGAATCGCTCGGTTAATTGTCTCCTGCTCAAAAATTTCAACACTCCAGTCACCCCGTTGTCAATTTCAAACAAAAATAAATCCACCATGACGTCTATTTGATGGGGAATAGGGCCTAAGTCACTTAAGGTGGTATCGGGTTTTTTCTTCTTTCCCTTCCCCTTCTTCTTTTCCGCAGAGTTAGTAGTAGACGTTGACTTCCTGCAATCTGGTGTAGGTTCGGATTCAATAATTTTGGATACAAGGTAAACCTTCGTCAACAATGCAGTGAAACATGTTGTAACCTCCAGACTGAGGTTCCTCACAAACTCCTCTGTTCCATATGACTCATCCTTCAAAGCCTTTCTAAGGTTACTAATTACCGCCTGTAGATGATCTCTTTGATCGGCATCATGTTTGTCAACACTATTGGGTGGTGGGTCTTTCAATCTACCCTTCTTACAACTTGACGTTTTCTTATTTGAATTTGGATTGGCCCCACGCTTGCGAGCACTATTAGTCGTAGGTGTCATTGGCAATGTAAAATGTTATCAGTATTTGAGTCAATCTTTTTATTGGTTGAAAACAATGAGAATCACTGTTGTGTGAATCTAGTTTACCCGAGTTACGAGCAAACATTGAATGACAGAAGGATAGTACACCTTGAAAATTCTTTCACAAGAGATCACCGCTCACGTAGCGACGCGACAGTGGTAATCATCTCTCAAAAACCATTTCTCAAAAAACCGATAACGTATAAGGTGCCTGTAACTGTGTCATTGTTGTCGTGAAAACGTTCTACTACCACTAACCGGAAAAAGAGTTAAACAATATCGTCACAATTATTTGAGAAATAAAACCTGCAACGACCAACGCAAGGGCGGGGTTTTGTGTGTGAACCCCTTAAGATCAAAAAACCATTTTGTGTACTTGGAAACGCCGTTCCCGAAAAACGGAAATAAGGTTTTTTTTGGGTGGGATGAAAGGTGAGAAGAAGAAAAGAAAAAAAGGAACATTTTCCAATTTTGAAAATGGCCCCATCGCTGAATTGTTCCATTTTGTGTAGAAAAGTACAGTCCTATGAAACACCTAGTAGCGCTAAATATGAAACTTGGGCATTGCTTGTAACTCCGTTGGCAAAAAACAAATGGTACGATCGCTGAATTGGTGCAATTTGTGTAGAAAGGTACACTTGTATGAAACATCTCACGCTAAATACTAAAAAGGGCTTTTGTTGCAACGCCGTTGCCAAAAAAGTAAATTGGTCCGATCGATGAATTGGTGCATTTTGTGGTGTAGAAAGGTAGTTTGGTATGAACTATACTATCGTATGAACCATATCACGCTAATTAAAAAAAAAAGACCATTGGTTGCAACGCCGTTGCATTAAAAAAAAAAGAATTAACGGACCAATGTCATTCTTACGTTCGAATTACTACGTTGTAGTGTCGTATGGACCATATCACGGTAATTACAAACAGACCATTTGTTGCAACGCCGTTGCAAAAAAAGAAAAGAATATAATACTTAACGGACAAATGTCACTCTTACGTTCGAAGTTAGTTGTACTGTCGTATTTAGAAAAAGACAATTTATTGCAACGCCGTTGCAAAAAAAAAAAGAACATAATAATTAACAAACCAATGTCATTCTTACGTTCAAAGTTCGTTGTACTGAACCATATCACACTAAATACAAAAAGACCATTTGTTGCAACGCCGTTGCAAAAACAAAAAAAATAATAATGTTACTTACCAGAAAATGTATCGAACTGATGTCATTATTACGTTCGAAGGTTGATACCGGTACTTAGCATAACATCTATCGAACCGTTGTCATTCTTACGTTCGAAGTTGGATTCTTTAAGTACTAATTTGTACTTAGATTACAGTCAAAGTTTGTTGCTCACCAACTCGGGTCACTTTTACTTGTTGAAAATTTGTATTGTTTCAGTTACCGACAAACCTCATTTTCCAACTTATCTGAGTAGAGTGTTGTTGCTTTCCAACAACACTCCGTCCGAGAACGTGGGATCCGACCCTCTTTGTCACATGCCACATGCGACGATGTCACGAGCACAACGATCCGTTCTCAGATATTTCAGTCCAATATAACAGCCTTGTACTGCAAAAGAAGTAGAAAGCATTCGATTAGGGATTAGTTGCTGGAAAGATATTCTTGTTTGGACGGCCGCCTTACATAAACATCTTGAAAGCACAAAATCTGCATCAATTGCCTATATATCAACAGGAACAAGTCCCTGTTTTTCGTGACATAGGAATTACTACAAGTCTGCAAATCAACGGCAGCAGAAAGAACAACGACAACGAATAACAAACCGGTAAAAGGAATCATTGGAGGCAACAACGTATCTGCGGCAACAACATATCGGTGACAAAAACGGTAAAACGAATCAGAACAAGCAACGGTACGAATGAGATAGACAACAATGATAATACTTCCTCGACCGGCATTACTGATAATGTATTTCTTCCCTTATGTTTTTCTTCTTAATTTCATAGGACCGGATCGGAATAACAGATTGGAAACAACAGATTAGAAATTGGCAATCACAACGGTACGAATGAGAGAGGAGATAGACAATGATTAAACTTCCTCTGGCATTCCTGATAATGTATTTTCTTCCTTCTCTTTTTCTTCTCATTTTCATAGTACCGTATCGGAGCAACGGATTTGAAACAAGGGATTGGAAACAACGGATCGGAAGAACCAATCTTTCCTGGTGTGGCAAATCTTTCCTATAGGTGCAAAGGATACAACGAATCGAACGCGACACTGAATCGAAGTCAACACCGAATCGAAGGTAACAACAATGGCAACAACACAGCAACACCACCAATCAACAACAACAACGAAAGGAAGCAAACGGTGTACGTTGGTAGCATGTAGATTATATTATTCTGTTGTTATTATTTACTGTACTACATCAATAGATACTCACCCATTTTGTTCAATTATCATACCAAATATTCTAATAAAATCGTTGACAACGTTAACAACTCGTTGAACCACAGATAGCAACAGCGGCTATTGGCAGCAGCGAGAGCAACAGTGGCAATCGGCAGCGATAGCCACAGCGGCAGCGGAAAGCAGCAGCGAGAGGAACAGCGGCAATTGGCAGGGAGAGGCGCAGCGGCAGCGGCAAGCGGCAGCAAAACCAACAATAGCAGCAATTGGCAGCAGCGAGAGCAACAGCGGCAATCGGCAGCCACAGTGGCAGCGGCAGCGGCAAGCAGCAGCGAAAGCAACAGCGGCATCCACAGCGGCAGCGACAGCCACAGCGGCAAGCAGCAGCGAGAGCAACAGCGGCAATCGGCAGCGACAGCCACAGCGGCAACAAGCAGCGAGAGCAACAGCGGCAGCCACAGCGGCAGCGACAGCCACAGCGGCAAGCAGCAGCGAGAGCAACAGCGGCAATCGGCAGCGACAGCCACAGCAGCAGCGCCAAGCAGCAGCGAGAGCAACAGCGGCAATCGGCAGCGACAGCCGCGAGAGCAACAGCGGCAACCGAAAAGTGTCAAGCAAAAAGCGGCAAGCGGAAAGCGGCAAGTGGAAAGCGGCAAGCGAAAAGTGTCAAGCAAAAAGCGGCAAGCGAAAAGTGTCAAGAAAAAAGCGCACGGGCGAAACAACTAATGGCAACGAATCATTGGCTTCGAATTGCTACACGTACTCCAACCATGACGAGAAATCAGTTCTCGGACAGAGCTATGAAGCAAAAAAGAGATAGGAAACATGAGAAAAGAAGAAAGCAGAGAATGTCATCGAACTTTCTTAGGATTGCAGCACCGGTGTCAACGAGCCATAAAACTTATACAAAGTTGTCCGACATAAAACCAATGAAGAAGGAAAGGACAAATAGGCGTAGTACTTGCAAAGATGGTGTCAGTACAATAGCGTTGAAAAACAAATACAGAACAACTGTGGTCAAAGGAAAATACATGGAGACAAACTGGGGTGGCAAAATAGGAGGAAAGAAAAAGTATGAACCGGAACAGGCTTTGTTGATAGATAAATTCGATACATTGGATAGTACAAAAGATGAGCATATTCTTGCGTTTGACGAGAATAATCCGTCGTTGCGCATTTTCGCAAAAGTTTCCAGAAAATTTGCCAAGCGACACCTTGCTACGAAGAATAATATGAAACTGTTAAGAGAGTTTGCTCCGGAAATTGTTGGATCCAAACCGACAGTTGCCAGAGGTCAGAACCGCGGCAGTATCAACGATGATTATGCTATCATTGGAGTTAGACCAGAAAGATTGTCTTCCAACAATGGTGTGTACGTATTCAAAAGTCATGTGAAACAAAACATGAAACTGGAGCTGGAACAGACGACAGTGAGAATTGTGAAGCATATGCATCATAGTTTAACACACATCGAACCATTTGTTGAGGATGAAATGGATGTGTTGTCTCAGATTCTGACTCGTACGCAGCTCAATGCCATTGGGAAACAGGCGTTAGCTTTTTCGATTGGTCGAAATTACCATTCTCGATGCCATGTTGATGATGATATGAATTATACTCCTTTAACAGTCATAGCTCCATCGGGAGTGCATGCTGACGAAGTGATTTATTATTTTGTCTTCCCAACGTACCGTATCAAAGTGCCGTTGCGATCTGGGGATACTCTGCTCTTTAATCCTTTAGTGTTTCATAGCTGTTCGAATCCGAAACACGAAGGGTGTTATATTATGAGTGCCTATGTATCGCGCAAAACTATACTAAGAAGTAATCCATTATAATAATAACTTGATACTCATGAAAAAAAATGTATGACTGTACCGTACTAGGACTATACCGTCCAAAATACTGGAAAAGGGCATTTGGTGCAACGCCGTTGCAGAAAATAGAAAAACGCAAAATACGCATGAGAAGGGGGGTATGATTGTACCATACTAGTATACCGTCCAAAATACTGGAAAAGGGCATTTGGTGCAACGCTGTTGCAGAAAATAGAAAAACGCAAGATACGCATGAGAAGGGGGTATGATTGTATCATACTAGTATACCATCCATAACACAGGAAAAGGGCATTTGGTGCAACGCCGTTGCAGAAAATAGAAAAACGCAAAATACACATGAAAAGGGGGTATGATTGTACCATACTAGTATACCATCCATAACACGGGAAAAGGGCATTTGGTGCAACGCCGTTGCAGAAAATAGAAAAACGCAAAATACACATGAAAAGGGGGGTATGACTATACCGTACTAGTATACCATCCAAAATACGGGAAAAGGGCATTTTGTGCAACCCCGTTGCAGAAAATAGAAAAACGCAAAATACACAGGAAAAGGGGGGTGCGACTGTACCGTACTAGTATACCATCGGAAATACGGGAAAAGGGCATTTTGTGCAACGCCGTTGCAGAAAATAGAAAAACGCAAAATACACATGAGAAGGGGGGTATGATTGTATCATACTAGTATACCATCCAAAACACGGGAAAAAGGGCATTTGGTGCAACGCCGTTGCAGAAAATAAAAAAACGCAAAATACACCTGAGAAGGGGGGTATGATTGTACCATACTAGTATACCATCGGAAATACGGGAAAAGGGCATTTGGTGCAACGCCATTGCAGAAAATAGAAAAACACAAAATACACATGAAAAGGTGGGTATGACTGTACCGTACTAGTATACCATCGAAAATACGGGAAAAGGGCATTTTGTGCAACGCCGTTGCAGAAAATAGAAAAACGCAAAATACACATGAAAAAGGTGGGTAGAATTGTACAGTGGTAGTAACGTATACCATCGAACATACGAAAAAACTGATTTCCTGAAACAACATTGTTAAATATGAACAATTCACTGCAACGACGTTGCGATACTGAAAAAATGAAAAAAACGGAAAATCCATTTATGTACAAATATCTCATAATAAACTGGTTCATTCAAGTCATGTGCTGTTTTCACCATCTCGTACTATTGATTGTAAATCCTTCTTTTCCAGTGACGCCATTGTCTCACGGAAATTAAACAACCATTGTTCACGATTACCCAGCACAAAATATTGGTCAGGACTACCATGGTTTCTAACAACGGCAGCTTCGGACTCAATGGCGTTGCAGTCGAACAAATACAATTTGTTCCGAAGCTCACCTAGCTTTACCAACGCATGATGGTGTTTTGTTCCTTTATCCCTCTTGCTCGGTATGGGGTCTGCAGAAACAAAGCAACAAGAGATGGCATAATAACCATCGTGCACTAATTCGAAACCACTAACAGAGCTACCCACGGGGAAAGGACCTTCGAGGTAAAGCAGGCACAGAATCTGACATGGATAAACTTTCAGTCCACGTCCATCAAGGAGGTCGAGTTGAAAATTAGCCCAATCGTACCATACATTGGACAATTGTCCAGAATCAGACTTAAACGATGGGTGGGCACGAAACAATAATTTCATCTCGCGAGATTTGTCATACCTCTTGTGCTCCGTGGTTCCAAAAACCTTGCTGCTGCCCACAGCCGGTAGGACCACGTCACAACAAAATTTGAGAACATCAGATGGAAACCAGGGTAAACTTGAGTTTTTTTTTTCATCCCACTTCATGTAAGGGAGACCATTCATCACACATCCAAAACGAAGACCCACCTGACCAACCACCCTCCTTAGGATGATTTGGTCCGGTTACGGGTCTATGTTCGAACAAATCAAATTCACGGTCAAGTCGATCAATAGTTCGATACTCCATCACTCGGTTGCAAGTTTGCTTGATAAGTGTGGACTTGTTTCGTTGAGTTCTCTTAGCAGGAGCCTTCACTTCAGTTTTATGATTGCTCTCACTTGCGGCAGAGTCCCACCCAGTTGGAGGACCAAATAATCTCATGTACTGTGATAAATGAAAATACATGTGATTCTTCACCAGATTGTTACCCTCTCCCTTACTTTGTTGAAGATTGTTATTTACACAGTTGATGAAAAGAACAACCATTTTGTCAACATTCAAAACACCTTTCTTGTCTTCTTTGAAAACCTCGTCAAACGTTCCAGCATACTTTAGGAACTCTTCCATGCCCAACAACAACTCAATGGCGTAAATACGTCAGGTCAATTTCCTCTTCACACTTTCTGCTCTTGTTCTCAAGATTGGAAGGAGTCTTTCGAGACAACAACAATTGACGACCTCCAGCAGACAGAAGTGACAGCATCTGAATATAAAACATTCCAATGTACTGGTTACCCTCCTTCTTCGCTGTATGTATTGATTCTGAAAAATTGGTTCGTGGGAAGTCACGATCGGATTGCCTCTGGACAGCACCACCGTAGTAACTGGCTAACCTTTCCATCTCACCAAGAAGCCGCTTGTTATTGCCTAAAAGTCCTCGCGGAACGTCTCTGCTGCACGCTTTGCGCAACCAAGTTGGTGCATATGGAGTCTCTCTCCGGGAGACGCTAGATGAATATTATGTGGGTTTTCCCCAAAATCAAGATCATAAAAAGCGTTGCCGTTATGTACGCCATGGTGAGAAATGTTTTTGAAATACTGTTCAACATTCACTCCTTTGTCAACCATTGGAGCAGTAAAATCAGATATATTCCAGAGACGAATGGATTGGTACTCTTCCCCATTTTGGTGCTTAGACACTTGCATGTTACCACTTTTAACTGAAACAGGAACCTTCAAAACATTCACACGAGCGTTAATACCAAGTGCTCTGGGACAATTGCAATGCCTACAGATCATCTTTGAATTCGACGTTTGATAATGTCCACAAAGTTGGTCGTGCTGGGGAGTATCACCTATGAAATAAGCAACCGCAAATTTCATTCGAACCGACCATTTCTTCTTGTTCCACGGCAAATTAGACCATTCAATACCATCTGTTTGGTTGCAGGCATCTTTCAAAGAAGAAAGAGCCAAACAAAGGCCAGAGTGAAGATTGTTCACATTGTCAATTGATTCGGCACCTTTATCACCTGGACATGTTGGGTGATAATATATAGCCTCCCACGCATCCGGCCGGGAGTTTCGAGTTAGGGTGTTGAATATGCCAAGAGTCATGTTCAGTGGGGTAAGAGTGGTTTGACCACTATTGTCAATTGCAATTCCATCCATGTAGAGAATAATAGGAACCAGAATTTCATTCGATCCAGATTTGCATCTCTTCTCCCAAGTGTTGATCCACCATTCACCGTGATGGAGTTCGTCAATATCAATATTCCCTTGAAGTTCTGGATAACGGACTGGTAAGGTGGGGTCTTCAGCATGGGGGAATGACAGATTATCTTCCTTCACCAAAGTCACATTTGTTAATAGGGAATGAAGTGCTTTTTGGAACGACCGGACGTAGATTTGTTTGCGACTGGAAACATCAGCATTCTGTGATTTCTTAGAACACCAGTCAATAAGATGAGGTTCAAACCCATCGCCTTTTATTTCAGGCACAGTTGCGGAAATCTCCTTCATAACACTTGCCCTGGTCTTTATGAGATTGCCTTTAGTCCATGAAAATAAATTAAGCCGCTCCGATTCAATAGGCCATTCATACAATTCCTTCTCGGCAACTAATGGTATGCTATGATTCCGCATGATTTTCATTAACTTGATCTTGACCTTCAATTTGTCAGATATGTTCCTCCCTACATTGGGTGTCGTAATTAATAGCGTGTTTGAAGCACGATGGGAATCGTCAACATCAATGTTGATGCCTTCTTCATCATTGACAATCGAAGAGTGGGGGGCCTCTATGATCTCACTTCCTTCTTCCTCATCGTCATTGTTAGGAAAGAAAAAATTGTCATCGGAGACAGAATCATTGTCATCAACTATGTTTGATAATTCCTGACCAATCAAGGCACGCCCAATCGATTCGAAAGAAGGGTCATACATAACTTGATTGTCAAGCAACTCTGGTAATGCGCCGTCACAACTCTGTGGACCGTTACGGGTGTTCGTTAGACCTAATTGTTGACTAACATCCTCAAGCTTCTTCCTCTTTTTTCTAATGAATATGCAAGATGCAAAATCTACTAGCCCCGAAGATTGCTTGAAATAAGAATAGCATGATGCGTCATTAACAATATGGTCACGAAGACCAGGAGAAACAACTACTCCCGTTTTCTTTCTTCGTCGCGCTGTAAACAAGGGGGGTTTCTTCTTCTTGGTAACCTTCTGCTTTCCGTAACCAGTAGTGATCAGAGGAGAGTCCCGGTAGCAACGTACACAATATACCTGATATTTGGGAGTGCGTACCATTGTTACTACTGAAGTCGTACGATAGCCAGTAATAACAATAAAAATGGGGAAACGATTGAGATTGAAAAATTGCAACCATGCACTGTTTGTTTCAGGCATAAAATTCAGTAACATGCCACTACTTCCAAAACAGATGCCAGAGGGGTAGGAAAATGAAATGTGCATAAAAATATTATGAGTTCGACATTAATTTTAATAAATAGGATGAAATTACAAAGGGGGACCAGTGGAGTTCAACCCAAATATGCGCGTGATTCTGAAATAACCCTGAAACTCGTTTCTGTGACGAATATGCATTTGATGAGTCATGATGAATGTATTCATGGCTTGGACCAGATACTTTTTGAGTTATTACCCAATCAATCAGTTTGTGCCCTGTAATTGCACCAAAAATACCCCCATGTTTGCCATTTGGAGAGTCAAACCACAACATTTTGGGCATTCTGTGTGACAAAGTTGTTCCCAATATGCATTTGATGAGTCATGATGAATGTATTCCTGGCTTGGACCGGATATTGCTGTAGTCATTACCCAATAACTCAGTTTGTGCCCTGGAATTGCACCAAAAATACCCTCATGTTTGCCATTTGGAGAGTCAAACCACAACATTTTGGGCATTCTGTGTGACAAAGTTGTTCCCAATATGCATTTGATGAGTCATGATAAAAGTATTCATAGTTTGGACTGGATACTTTTTGAGTCCTTACCCAATAAGTTAGTTTGTGCCCTGGAATTGCACCAAAAATACCCCCATGTTTGCCATTTGGAGAGTCCAACCACAACATTTTGGGCATTCTGTGTGACAAAGTTGTTCCCAATATGCATTTGATGAGTCATGATGAATGTATTCATGGCTTGGACCAGATACTTTTTGAGTTATTACCCAATAAGTTAGTTTGTGCCCTGTAATTGCACCAAAAATACCCTCATATTTGCCATTTTGAGAGTCAAACCACAACATTTTGGGCATTCTGTGTGACAAAGTTGTATTATTTTCCTTCTGAATCCGGTCCGCTGAGGGTCTGATTCAAAGGTTTCTGAAGAACAGCAACGCTGCGTTAGTGTGTTAGTAGACGAACGATTGTACTCTACGCATGACAATTGTGTTTGGATACTTTTGGCAATGGATAATTGGACTACAGGCGAAGCTAGAGAAACGCCAGATCCCTTCTTGCTGTGACTTATTCAGATTGCAGCGAGACAGACCTTAGTATGTAGATTACAAGTAGTTGGTAGCAACTAGTGTGAATTTTGGGATATAAATCAGTTGAATGTTAAAAGTATGAGATAAAGTGAAATCTTGCCAAAATGCAAGATATCTCTTTTATTGAGATGAATACGTTGCAACTGCTGTTGCATAGTGATGAGATTACTCGCTGATTATTTCCGTACATGTATTGGTCGTTGACCATATATATCTGTATGCATGTATATATACTGTGTGAGAATCACACGCCAACGGTTTTCTTCTCTTGTTCCGTTAGGAAGACGTCATGATATGTTTATCATTAAGGTCAGGAATTGCTCCCGTAACTCGTGTGATATTTTATGAAATCAGAATTTGCTCACCGAAGAACAATGGCAATATTATAAAACAGAGATTGCTCGCCGTCGATGCGCGATGGGAATCGATGCGCCGTGGGAATCGATATGCCGTGGGAATCAATTACTTTGGTTGATATGGGACTCATTGATTCATACGAATAGGATATCTACCATCTGGTAGCTTTGGTATTTCTGGTCACGAAAGGAATTTAATACTCCCCATGTCTCCTTGTGGAAGGGTCATCACGCTCTACATGATGCTTCCATCGTCTTGGAGGAGGTCGCCGGTATTCCCACAAAAGTGGAAGATGGGCTTGAGCAGTGGATACACAACTGAGTGTCCCCAATGCTTGGTGAGAATATCTGCACAGTTATCCTTACCTGGGATGTGCATCATTAAAATGAAACCTCTTGCTATCATGCTTCGTACGTAGTGAAACGATAGGATGTTGTGACGCTTATGCAACCTTGCGTAAGGGAAGGTTGACGTTTGAATCATCTTTTTGTTGTCACCCCAAGAGTAGGAGATATCATGGACTCGTGTTCCGAGGTATCGGAATGAGTGGCGTAGATCAACGATCTGTTTGATGCAAGTTCTTCCTGCAACAAATTCAGCTCCAAAGGTGGCCGTTTCCATAGTAGACTGTTTCTTTGAGAACCACATCATGGGAGTCTTGTTCGCGAAGTGAAGGATGCCGGTTACAGCCTTACCACTAAGAATATCATGCATGAGGTTGGCGTCATAGAAATGTGTCAACACTACTGTCTTCCCAAGTGGTACAGGAGCGTCGCCGGGTAGCTCTTCAGAATGCTCCCCATAGACGGTGTTGGACCAGTCGATGGTGTCGGGTTTAGTCAATATAAAATCGGGTGGTTCCACGCGGAATCTGATTTTAAAATGTCTAAACTTGGAGATATATCCATAGATACGTTTCGCACGTTCAAGATGCCCATCTCATGGTTGAGCTCTGAAACTTGAGAGTGTCATAATCACGGCTGTTTGTACATCAAAACGCCCAATAGCAATAATCCATTGGAGTGAACCGATCATACTTTGGTATTTCTGTATGCCAGTTTCTTCAAGAAAGGCTGAGGAGTCCAATTCGGGATGGTCGTTTTCTGCAATGGGTGACTGGAACCTGATGTTAGGTTTGCATCCGAACATTTGTTCATAAGACGCTTCCATCTTTTCGATGAACTTTATGGGATTCATACAGAGAACACAATGCGCGTCGCGCTCAAATCCGCAACCTAGGTGAAAGTTCATAGGTTCGGATCCCTTCAGTTTGAAGTTATATGGCAACGACTGTAATATCTTCAAGAAGGAATTGGGATCTGCCATGCAAAGACATAGGTCATCGACATATGTGCATATAAGTTCATATACACGTTCACCATGCTTGTTCATTCCAGGCTTGAGGAATATTTCCGGTTCTGCGCGGGATCTTTTCGAAGCCGAGTTCAATGAGACAAGCCGCAAGTAAATCACCAAAACACTTGCCCGAGGATCTGAGGCCATATAGGGCTTTGTAAATGATCAATAGATGACCTTCAAGCGAATCCAATTCGGGACCTGCCTTGATGCAGACTTTCTCGCAGGTAACTGCCTCTAGGTAGGCATTACCTATGTCGGTACCCCATGCTTCTAGGTCGTTCAGTTCAGCTAGGAATAGGCACATACGTAGACCGCAGAGAGATACGACACCTGCATAAACACTGTGAATAGGGGCCTCAGTGAGATTACCGTTAGCAACGAGGTGAGCCTTGTGTCTACCGTCATGCTTGACAGCATATATCATGTGTACCTTGATCTGTTGGAACCCGGGGAGAATGGAGCTTGTCTTGTACACGCCTTTATCAATGAATGTATTGTATTCATTGAGCTGTTCCATTTCCAGAGTGGTGGCGTCTTCCCATTTGGTGTTTCCGTTGGCTTGATTAAATAGGAGGGCTTCTTCGTGGTTACGAGGTACTTTGAATCCATATTGGTACTGTGGAGTGGTACGGAAAGAACGAAGTTTGGCTTGATGCACAAGTCGATCAAGTTTCTTGGTTCGTCGTGCTAGGTTGGTGATTTGCTTGAGTCGTTTCCAACCCGGGAGGTCAAGCAAGTTGTTGTCTTTCCCATATTTTGCAACGGTGACCGGGTCATCAGCCGCAATGTTGGCTAGAGGTTCATATGTTCGTTCCATATATTCCCATTCAATCCAAAGGTTATACTTGGAACCTTTGTATTGAGGGTGCTTGTTATCCAGCGGACCTTGGTGTCCTAGGATGCGGCGAAATGACCAAAGTTTGCCGTCTTCTTGGGTTGAATCACGATGGATGTAATTCATGACATCATTGTATGCAATGATATCGTAAGTTCGTCATCAGAGTGTTTGCACTTGAACTTGATGAAGTGTTTGTTGCGTTCAAGACTGTCTTCGACATCGACGATGGTAAGACGCTTCCGAGTGCCATTGGGGTTGGTTACAAGGAAGGATCGACCTTGTAGATTGGCAATCGGGATGGTAGGAATGGTAATTGGTTGGCCATCATCGTCAAATTGTGCGTTGCCTTCTTCGTTGGTAACAACTACCTGTGATGGGTCTACTGAAGGAGTAGCGGGGTTGATGTGTGGAGTTGTGACGTCACTAACATCAAAGTATGCTAGCTCCGGAGGATCAAAATCATCTTCAGTAAGGAGAACGCCATCGGGGTTCTTGCTGAAGATGTGTGTCGTAGGAGGACCATCAAAACTCTCCCCATAGTTGTTAGGGAGTGGAGAAGGGGACCAGCTTGGGCTGTCATCGACCTTCTTATATAGAAAGCTCGGTAACGAGGGGTGGGCGGGTGGTTGAAGAATAGCTTGATTATCAGATGCGGGAGGTGTTGTACCTGGTTGTTCGTTGGGTACAGATGGCGTGGTGTCATTGGCGGTGTTGGAATCAGCGGGTGAGACGCCAGGAGGGGGATTAACTGAGTTGCCCTGTTTTGTAGAATCTTCAATGGGGCTATTCTTAGTGATATGCTCCCCATGTTTGAATGTTGGAGTGTCTCCAGTGGCGTATAATCGGGGCAAGGAATCCTTGGCTTTATGCCATTTGATGAAACCATCATCAGTGAATAGGCCCGCGCGTTTGTTGCGAGACTCAGGCGTGAGAGCAGAGCGTACACCGGACCGGTCAAGTAACTTGTTGGTAACTGGATCCCAGATTCGGAAACAGAGTCCATTGCCAACATGTTCTGCTATGCCGACGAAGTGACCAAGACGTTCGGTAGACTGGGTACCGAAAGGGGAGTCATTGGTCTTGAAATAAACAGGTTCGAACCAGAAGAAACTGGTGTATGCGCTGATGTCGCCAAGTGTACCGGTAGCAATGAAGACCGGTTGTTTGTCTGACAGAGTAGGATCAGAAATAGCATTGAGAAGTCCGGCAACGATGTCATGCACAGCAGCCATAGATGTGGTGGTGTGCCTGTATGATCCATGACGCGATTGACAATGCGTTTGAACGTTTGATATCGCCGTTCAAATTGGTTCTGGTGTTGGTGGTAAGGTTCACTTTGCCAGAGTCCAATCCATAACATTTTGAGATAATCGGTGACCCTCTTACTAGATTGGTAGTTACCGTGGTCGCAAAGGATGCGAATGGGCCTGCCCCATTTTCGAACAAAGTTCTGGAAACATGATAGAAAATCACCGGTGGTACGCATTTCTTCAACATGTATGATATGTGACTTTTGGCCGAAGAAGATCTGAGCAATCTTGGAGCCGCCATCAATTGCTGGGACATCCGAATAGACAGCATCGGACATAACAACGTTCATGGCCGGTTGGGGGGAATGGAAACGTTTGAAAATGTTTCCATCAGGACTAACCGCTATCGAACCATATTGCGTTGAGTTTTCAAACTGTAGCTTTGATGCGATCTGTGGAAACCCAACAAAAGAAAGGTTTCAGGGATAAGTAGTCATGTTCGTTGGGGTATCGCTCACGGGGCGTAACTGCAATATGTGTAGTATCACTAGCAGTACAGTCCGTGGGAAACGCAGTGACTGTCCCAGAGATTTGAGGGGAAGTGCGGCATGCAAGGCGTTCCTGGTGAATGTAGTTGGTAGGAGTAAGCCAGAATGAGCGATCACTGGTTCCATGATCATCAATAGGGAGAACGGGAGACCAAATGGAATGGCTGGAATACGAACTGAGGGACGTGACCGTGGAAGAGCCAGGGGATACAGAGATGTCCAATCCTTCAAGGCAACGTGGATTTCCGTATTTGTCGTAATCGGCATATGGGAGTTGCTGTGGCTGAGGAGGATATTTCTGGAGAAATTGTTCATCTTTTGCACTGATTGTTGTATCGAGAACAGATGGGTCCCAATGTTTATCTGATGTCATGATAACATGTATGAGCGTGTCAAACTCAATAGTCGTGTACTTTCGCATCGCAAGGTATGGTAAGCCATGCCGTATGCTAAGGGGCAGTGCATATCCATCGGAGGTGGTGATGACCTGTCCACCGCCCGTTTTGATGGATGTGTCATTGACAGTGGAAAAATATGCTTCCATCTGGCCGGAGGACAAGATAGAAGGGTGTTGTCCCGTATACGCACATTCATTGAAAATGAGGATGACGGGACCTCTATTCGATATAGAATAAGCTCCGCATGTAGAAATGGGAATATTTTGTACCTGATGATTGTTAATGCCTGTGACATTGACATATCGTGGTGGGATATCCTTGGAGATGAGGCATGCATCATTGCCGATGATGCAACCATTTGCACCGCGATCGACCATGGCGAAACCGGGATTAGTGATCGTAGCTTTGTGTGCATGATATGTGTACGATGTTACTTGACTATCGTGTGAAAAGGTCAGATCATCGTCGGGATTATACCACTGGTGGAAATTGGCGGAATAAGAGGATGTTCCTACAGGTATTTGGGTGTCACCATCCTTTTTGTACCGAATGTCAGGGTTTTCGGAGAGGAATCGAGCGGGATGCGCGGGTGACACGGAAGACTTGAGGGGTCTTTGATCCTTGGAGGAAGAGGTTTTAGACTTGTATACACCTAATGATGCATGGAAAACACCTCTACGGTCATTTTCTACAGCGGGATGTAGGTCTGCTGCGGAATTGACATGTTCATCTTCGTTCGAAGTATCATCTTCTAGGAATGAGACAGAATGTCCATGTTGGTATGCTTTCCGGGTGATGGGCTTGACATTGTTAGGGTCAGGTTGATCCTTTGAAAGAAAATCGTGTCGTAACGATGCGACCACGATTTTCTTGCCTTCCGGAGAAAAGTTTAGCCAACTCTTCATGTCCTGACGTGATAGGGCCTTCCATATGTTTGTGGGCAGGCGCGTGGTAGGGTCAGGTGCACGTCCAGCCTTGAATACCGCATAGTCTTGATAGTCACCTTCGAATTCGATAGGGAGAGCATAGTTGTCATGGTTTTGACTTTGTCCAGATGAGAAGTCGTGAACATGTGCACGTACAGTTGACTTAGGAGCCAACACCGCGGACTGGGAATTGAGTCGAGTTGCTTCGAGTAGGAGCGTGATTTTAAGTTTGTGAATAGCAGCTGCTTCAGCGACTGCATCTGTCACGATGCTATTCGTCCCACCTGGGTCCTTGACTTTGGCAAACTGTTCACTTAGCTGGAAGCTGGAATATCATGCCTGACATAATGCTGATTTTGCAGTATGGTACTCAAGGGGCTTGTTGGGAGGACGGAGCTTGTTGAGGTGATTTAATTCATCAAACCAATGTGTGATGAATTTCACTTTGGATTCTTTCCAATTGCTGAGATTCAACTTTAGCAACGCTTGTAGTTGAGTCGAATTGTCGTATACCTTGGCTTTTGATTTGCTGTGAAGGTTTACGAAATCAAAGTATGCTTGACGTCCATTACGTGTGGTAGAATGGCTGTGTACACACGATGCGGATAGATTGCTTTTGAAGACTTCCAACATTAGTACCCAGAAAAAGGCACACTGTTTAACGAAAAGGTCACGTGTATAACCTTGAAGTGCAGCTGGAGGCCAGGTTTCATCAAGGAATGTTTCTGTGTCGATGTCGTATGCCTCGAGTTTAGCTTTGAAACTTACAAGCCAATGTTCAAATCTTGAGTCATTCATGAAGGGCGTAAAGGACTTTTCATCCCGTGCTTTTTGGCACCAAGATTCGTACTTTACCTGCTGAGGTGTCTTTTTATTACTTCCTGGCGGAGGAGGTGGAGGGTTCAGAGCAGATTCGGTCTGCATATGGATGGCAGGTTCCAAACGGAATTTTCTGAATTCTTCATACGGATATGACTTTACATCTTTCCAGTCCTTTCTCGTCTTCTTGTAGTTCGATAGAGAACTCCGCAAGTGCCTCTATGATCCGTTGGATGGATCGATGGAGATGTGTTGGTAGCCCTCCTTCAGTGTAGGTAATCTCGCGGGCGAAATTCGGTTCGATAAGTGCGTCGAGAAATGCCGTCCACTCGCATAATCCTCCTTCCTTGAGAGCTAAACACAGGGTGTTATTTGCTTCCCTTGTTACGCGGAATAGAGATATAAGTATCAGCTTCATATCAGTATCAAAACTAGGGAAATGGTTGACAGCAGTGGCTTTGGCATCACCTGTGCTGTTTCCGCCCCCAAATAGATTGGCGGGCATGTTCGGCATGTTCGGCATTTGTGATGGTTCCGATCCTTCGAAGGAATTGCGCGGTGAATGAGAATGAGAACTGCTTCGTGTACGATGTGCGATTGGCATATGCCAGCATAGGGATCTATTATCCTTTTTGTTTGCAAGCCTTCTTGGAGCTTGCGACTGTTAATCTATTATTTTCCTTCTGAATCCGGTCCGTTGAGGGTCTGATTCAAAGGTTTCTGAAGAACAGCAACGCTGCGTTAGTGTGTTAGTAGACGAACGATTGTACTCTACGCGTGACAATTGTGGTTGGATACTTTTGACAACGGATAATCGGACTACAGGCAAGACTATGGAAATGCCAGATCTCTTCTTACTGTGAACTTATTCAGATACAGTGAGACAGACCTTAGTAATGTAGATTACAAGTAGTTGGTAGCAACTAGTGTGAATTTTGGGATATAAATCAGTTGAATGTTAAAAGTATGAGATAAAGTGAAATCTTGCCAAAATGCAAGATATCTCTTTTATTGAGATGAATACGTTGCAACTGCTGTTGCGTAGTGATGAGATTACTCGCTGATTATTTCCGTACATGTATTGGTCGTTGACCATATATATCTGTATGCATATATATATATATATATATTGTGTGAGAATCACACGCCAACGGTCTTCTTCTCGTCTTGTTCCATTAGGAAGACTTCGTGATATGTTTATCACTAAGATCAGGAATTGCTCCCGTAGCTCGTGTGATATTTTATGAAATCAGAGTTTGCTCACCGAAGAACAATGGCAATATTATAAAACAGAGATTGCTCGCCGTCGATGCGCGATGGGAATCGATGCACCGTGGGAATCGATGTGCTGTGGGAATCGATTACTTTGGTTGATACGGGACTCATTGATTCGTACGAATAGGATATCTACCATCTGGTAGCTTTGGTATTTCTGGTCACGAAAGGAATTTAATAAGTTGTTCCCAATATGTATTTGATGAGTCATGATAAATGTATTCATGGCTTGGACCGGATATTGTTGTAGTCATTACCCAATAACTCAGTTTGTGCCCTGGAATTTAACCAAAAATGCCCCCATGTTTGCCATTTGGAGAGTCAAACCACAACATTTTGGGCATTCTGTGTGACAAAGTTGTTCCCAATATGCATTTGATGAGTAATGATAAATGTATTCATAGTTTGGACCGGATACTTTTTGAGTCATTACCCAATAAGTTAGCTTGTGCCCTGGAATTTAACCAAAAATACCCCCATGTTTGCCATTTGGAGAGTCAAACCACAACATTCTGGGGATTCTGTGTGACAAAGTTGTTCCCAATATGCAATTGATGAGTCATGATAAATGTATTCATAGTTTGGACCGGATACTTTTTGAGTCATTACCCAATAACTCAGTTTGTGCCCTGGAATTGCACTAAAAATACCCTCATGTTTGCCATTTGGAGAGTCTACTAACCACAACATTTTGGGCTTTCTGTGGGGCAAAGTTGTTCCCAATATGCATTTGATGAGTCAAGATGAATGTATTCATGGCTTGGACCAGATACTTTTGCAGTCATTACCCAATAAGTTTTATCTAGTACAACAAGCGACTTGTAATCTACTCGCGTAGGAACCTACGTGGATTCAGTACTACGTCCGACGTAGTATGTATCTTCTACAACAAGCATGTAGTACTCGCGTAGAAACCTACGCGGATCCACTACCAGTATGTATCTTGTACAACAAGCGTGTAGTAATCTACTTGCGTAGAAACCTATGCTGATTCAATACTAGTATGTATCGAGTACAAATAGTATGTAGCAATGCACGGGTGTACAAATATAGTAACAGTACGATTCAGTACCGGATATATTTTTGTATAAAAAATCTACTAGCGTAGAAACCTACGCGGATTCAATACCTAAAATTATCTAGTACTAAAAAAGTGTAGAAATCTATAGGTGTAGAAACCTACATGGCCTCAGTACCGAAAATTATCTAGTACTGAAAAAAGTGTAGAAATCTATAGGTGTAGAAACCTACATGGATTCAATACCGAAAATTATCTAGTACTAAAAACGTGTAGAAATGTATGCATGTACAAACCTACACGGATTCAATACCGAAAATTTGAAAAGAATTCACCGTGTAACGCGTACTGTACGAAAAGTCATAAGGGCAAATAACCTTATTCGTAAGGTTATTTAACTTGAGTGAATAATCGTCGGCGTTTCCATGTGGTTTGTCTCTTTACTGAATTTCCCCATCAGCTCACTCTTCGAAGAATTAACAACTCTAAAACACTATCATGCCCTAAAATCTATGTACAACCTAGTACTAATTCTACGTAATAAGGTACAAATACTGTGATATTCCAATAAGAATATCACGGTGAATTACACGGTAATACGATACTAAGAAAGACCAATCGAAGATGGTTTGCGTGTGTTTTGTGTCTTAAGAATTACATGTGTTTTGTATGCTTGAAATTACACGATACGACGAGTAATTAACCCGTCGATTCGATCGGCAAAGACGATCGAACCGTAATGATCTTGCTCACTAAATCAATCGATCGTAAGACCGATTGCATTTGTTTGTTTGTTACGACACACTTTTTTTAGTTTATCAGACCCACAGCACTCTTGAAAAGAATCCACCGTGTAACGCGTATTCGTACGTACTAAGCGGGCGTATAGCACGAAAAGTCATAAGGGCAAATAACCTTATTCGTAAGGTTATTTATCAATGAATAATCGTCGGCGCTTTTATGTGGATTGCCTCTTAGAGGGATTTTCCTCTCAGCTCACTCTTCGAAGAATTAACAACTCTAAAACACTATCATGCCCTAAAATCTACGTACAACCTAGTACTAATTCTACATAATAAGGTACAATCACATGTGATATTCAATGAGAATATCACGGTGAATTATACGGTAACAAAAGACCGATCGAAGATGGTTTTGCGTGTGTTTTGTGTCTTAAGAATTACATGTGTTTTGTATGCTTGAAATTACACGATACGACGAGTAACCTGTCGATCGCCACCGACAAGGTCGAATGAACTGTAACATCGATTGTTCTACTCACTAAATCAATCGGTCATAAGACTGATTGCATTTGTTGTTTGTTACGACACACTTTTTCTAGTTTATCAGACCCACAGCACTCTACGAGCTGTGGAGGACCGACGAATGGCGTTTCCCGAAACGCAGTTAGAGCTCGAAGACTAATCCGAATAGCCTGATCAGCTACCGGCATCAACCCTCAAGGATGTAAAAGAGGCAGTTGCTTGTGGAGCCCTGGAATAGACCAACACCAGGGCGGTCTCCCTGAAAGAAGAGACCAAAGAACCGAACCAAGGTGGTGGCTCCACCGGGTTTCGAGATCCAGCAAACAAGCAAGGGAAAAGGGCTGGACGATTCAGAGAAAGAGTCGCCCAGGTTGGCATCAGTTGAAAGGAATCAATATCCAATTCGAGAACACTGATCTTTCACTGAAAACAAGAATGAAGTGAGCCAGAAGATTGAGCCTAAAGTATTCTTTGGCGAAACAGATTGGAAGGAACAGATTGCGAAGAGCATCTGCCAGCAAGAAGGAACAGATTGCGAAGAGCATCTGCCCGCACGAAACGAAAATCCAAAGATATGAGAACACCAAATCTCGAAGATCAAAAAAAAAGATCCAAAAGGAAAAGAGAACACTAAATTCTCAGGAAACAACCTTTCACCACAGAAATACAGAATGAGCAAATCCCAAGAAAGGATAGGAAAGCTCACAATCATGATTTGCAACAAAAGCAAAAGCTCACACAAAACTAACTAACCGGAACGAAAACTCGATCCGAATAGTCAAAAGTATAACCAAACCGGAACAAAAAAAATTCGATCCGGATAAATACGAAACAGATAAGCAGACCACCTGACAGTCACCAACGATAAATACCCATCCCTCACATCCAAACCCCGATTACCTTCTCTCTCCAACATACCACCTCCGACTCACACTGAATACCACCCAAAACGAATATTCGAAACTTACTACGAATCGACCATCCATACTCCTCCAATATAATTCGAAACTCCGTTACAATTCATCACCATGGTACGAACTAGAGCGGACGACGACATGGAAGAAACAAAAATGGAAGTGGATGACGATGACGATTCAGACGATGACGATTTGGAAGAGAAATTGGAAGATAAAATCATGGAAGTCATGGAAAGGGCCTTTGAGGACCCAGAATCAAACTCAACCATGAAGAGAATCATCGACCAAGAAATAAAGAAAAGAGTCAGGGCAATGAGAGATGCAGAAAGAAAGGGTGTGAATCCAGATGACGCGGATAGCGAAAATGAGGATGAAGGAAACGATGCTGACCAAAATGCAGAGAACGCAAGAGCTGAACGGCTGGGAAGGAGGTCATCCCAACCCAGGATAAAAATAAGGGGATTCAACAATGGTAGATTTCTGAACCCAGAACAGCTTGCTTTCAGGAGCAGCCTAATGGATTTTGGCATCAACTATGAATCAGCTGAAGAAATTATGAGGGGAGGGATGTCTAATATCCGAGAAATTACAGACCTCAACAAAGAGAGCATTAAATCGTTCATGCATGGATTGAAATCTATCAGTCCGGACTGTCCTAATCCAAAAAGTATCCACTATGGTAACAGACTATCATCGAGGCTCCTAACTTGGGCAAATTGGGCCCGGTATCAACCATTGATTGGAGTCAAGCCAATGGCTGTCGACTGGAACGCAAACCCAAACAACTTGGAACTGCAGCAATTCAGAATCAAGATGATGGAATCAAGTGTGAAATCACAGGAAAAGGCAACTCCACCCGAGCTGAAGGATCTCACAAAATTCAGGGAATGGGAGGAAGGCTTCCGACAAAACTTGAGATACAGATTCAACTCTGAGGGTTTTCCAATCTTGTATGTCATAAGACCCCAAGAAAAGGAAGAAGTTACTGATGAAGCCAGGGCTGGAACAGTCGGGCAAACTACAACAGATACTTATCCAACTTGGAGTGATTACAATGAAAGATGTGGTGTCCTGTCAGGTCCCCAGTATGATGAGGACAACAACGTCGTCTGGAGGTTGCTGTGTGATGCAACTAGAAAAGGTCCCGGTTGGGAATATGTGGCACATTTCCAAAACACTGCACTGAATTCTGGTAATGCCAGAAACGCTTTCATTTCTCTCATGCAACACGCTTACACCGATACCAATATCACTATGGTTCTGAATAAGACATATCAGGATATGAAAGATTCACACTACACTGGAGATTCCAAGGGTTATGACTGGAACAAGCACAAGCGAAATTGGACTGCTTTCCATGGAACGATTTTGAGATTTGAAAAGAATCATAATGAAAGAAGATTTGTCTGGGATTTTATCAATTCAATCAGTGACGAGCGACTTGATGCTGCAAAAGCAGATGCAATTGATGAGAGCAAAGACTATCGTGACAACTTCAATGAATGTTTGATTCTATTCACCAATCGTCTTGGATTGAAAAAGCTTGCAACAGGGAAGAATAAAAGAGGTTCCAGAAGTTTGTATTCTATGGGCACAACCAGCAACAAAAAGCAAAAGACAACTGGAACTTTTACAGGAAAAGTTGAGTGCAAGCCTTACCCAACAAGTGTTTATAAAACAATGTCAAAAGAACAGCGCCAGGAGCTTTACCAGATGAGACAGGCTAAAAAGAAACGAAATCTCAAGGCTGCTGAGACTAAAAAGAAAGAAACTGAAAATGAAGGCGCTGGTGACAGTTTTGGATCAAAATCTAAGAAATGACATAATAACCGGACACTATCACTAGAACACAAATTGTTAAAAATGGTGAGCCGGTCATTATACCAGATGAATGTCCCTGTAGGTTTTGATGATGGGGAAAATGAAGAAGGATATTGTGAGTTAGACTCACATGCAGATACTACTGCAGCAGGAAGCAATATGGTATTGCTGAATCCTGATCAAATCACAACACACGTTGATGTTGCACCTTTTTCTGAAGAGTACAAGCCCATCAAGAAAATCCCCATTGGAAGCTGTGCGACTGCATGGACAAATCCAACATCAGGCCAAGTATATATCATAGTGTTCCATCAAGCACTGTACTTTGGGGACAAATTGAAAAACAGCTTGATATGCCCAAATCAAGTGAGGGACTGCAATTTCAACTCTGTTGAAGAGACACCTCGCCAATTTGATCCAAGATCCAAGCATGGAATTACAATTCAAACTCCACTGGAGGATGATGATCCGAAGAAAGTTTTTATCAAACTAAGTATGAGGAATGTGATCTCATATTTCCCCACAAGAAAGCCCACAAGAATGGAACTTGATGAATGTCAACATTTGATAGCAACAAATGATACCCCCTGGGATCCACATTCACTGAAGTTCAGGATGGCCGAGCTAGCCATTGACAATGGAGATCCAATTTCAGGGGACCAATTCAGCCTTCAAGCTATTTCGACAGAAGAGGACCAAGCAATGGAGGAAAGTTCTGTTGTAACAGAACCTACTAGTAATGTTACAAATACACTTCCCAAGACCAGCTTAGGAAAAGAACGGCATCCAAGTGTCATGCAGCAATGCAAACTGATGAGGGTCCATCAAGTATCCACAAGGAGAATGCTAACTGAATGCCAGATTGCAACAGATGGAAATATTGCTCATCGGATTTCTTCAGTAAGGAATATTTCAAGCGCGCGAAGGGTAGACCAATTTTTGTTTGATGATACAGAATTTGACTTTATGGAAGCTCCTGAAGCAGAATCAAAACAGGCCCCTAGCTTGCAAGAAATTGACAATACACTAGAAAGGAGGTCTCTTGACAGAAGAAATCAATGGGGGCCATCAGTGATACAATTGAAGAGCCAACTCTGTATTTGGGAGCTGATATTGGGAAATTCTACTTTGAAGGTGATTCAAAGCCAAGATGGTCATTATCAAGCACTAAGTACACAGCGAAAGCTGTTGCAGCAGTTGAACAAGAGTTAGGAACTGAAAAATATGGCTACAAGTATCTACCAAAATCAGCATCAAGTCCACTGTCACATGATTATCGACCGGAAATTGATATATCAGAAGAATTGAATCCTGAATTGCAAAATTACTATCAAGGTTTAATTGGAGTTCTCAGGTGGATTTGCGAATTAGGAAGACTTGACATAGTAATGCCAGTGTCACTGATGTCAAGGTATTTGGCACAGGCAAGGATCGGGCATTTGAATCAGTTGTTTCACATATTTGCATATTTGAAAAAGTACAACAGGTCAAAACTGGTTTTTGATGATACTGTACCAAGTGTTGATGAAAGTAAATTTCAAAAATGTGACTGGTCTGAATTTTATCCTGGTGCCGCTGAAGTCATACCAACAGATATGCCTGAAGCTTTGGGAAAACATGTGACGATGAGCTGTTTTGTCGATGCTGATCATGCCGGATGCAAGGCAACAAGGAGATCTCATACTGGTGTTATTATCTTCATTAATAATGCACCGATCATTTGGTTTTCCAAAAGACAAACAACAGTTGAGACATCAACTTTTGGATCTGAAATCATTGCTTTGAAAATTGCAATCGAATTGGTTGAAGGTCTAAGGTACAAGTTGAGAATGATGGGTGTTCCAATTGATGGGAGCACAAATGTGTATTGTGATAATGATTCAGTTGTTACAAATGTTACACGACCTGAAAGCCCATGTAAGAAGAAGCACAACAGCATTGCATACCACAAAGCGCGTGAATCTATTGCAGCAAGAATTATCAGAGTTGCAAAGGAACCAGGTTCAACAAATATTGCTGATTTGTTTACAAAGCTAATGAGTGGCGCTGTTTTCAGAGAACATTGTTCCCGTTGCATGTGGTAAAGTAAAGTAAAGAATCAATCATTCGATGGAATGTTCGATCGATTGTTAGATCGAAGTAACAAGTTGATTTTATGTTCGATCTGCAATGAGCATTTCGAGAATGGATAATTTGATCCATGAATACAATATATCAAACTGGCAAGGATCAGGGCAAAATGCCATGATACAAGCTAGAATGAAAGGCAAAACGCCGCCCCATTTCTTTTTGATAGGGCCTCTGATGGTAGACTGGATACAGTTTGGTATTCAACACGAATCACGATGAATAGATTAAGTCAAAAGATCCAAACGCTTAACGATTGGATTTACGACTGAAGGGGACTGAAAAGAATCCACCGTGTAACGCGTATTCGTACGTACTAAGCGGGCGTATAGCACGAAAAGTCATAAGGGCAAATAACCTTATTCGTAAGGTTATTTATCAATGAATAATCGTCGGCGCTTTTATGTGGATTGCCTCTTAGAGGGATTTTCCTCTCAGCTCACTCTTCGAAGAATTAACAACTCTAAAACACTATCATGCCCTAAAATCTATGTACAACCTAGTACTAATTCTACATAATAAGGTACAATCACATGTGATATTCAATGAGAATATCACGGTGAATTATACGGTAACAAAAGACCGATCGAAGATGGTTTTGCGTGTGTTTTGTGTCTTAAGAATTACATGTGTTTTGTATGCTTGAAATTACACGATACGACGAGTAACCTGTCGATCGCCACCGACAAGGTCGAATGAACTGTAACATCGATTGTTCTACTCACTAAATCAATCGGTCATAAGACTGATTGCATTTGTTGTTTGTTACGACACACTTTTTCTACTCTACGAGCTGTGGAGGACCGAATGGCGTTTCCCACCAAGAAACGCAGTTGAGCTCGAAGACCAGACTAATCCGGACTAGCCTGATCAGCTACCGGCATCAACCCTCAAGGATGTAAAAGAGGCAGTTGCCTGTGGAGCCCTGGAACAGACCAACACCAGGGCGGTCTCCCTGAAAGAAGAGACCAAAGAATCGAACCAAGGTGGTGGCTCCACCGGGTTTCGAGATCCAGCAAAACAAGCAAGGGAAAAGAAACTGGACGATTCAGCTGAACGAGTCGCCCAGGTTGGCATCAGTTGAAAGGAATCAATATCCGAGAACACTGATCTTTCACTGAAAACAAGAATGACGCGAGCGAAAAGATTGAGCCAGAAGTATTCTGTGGTGAAACAGAATGGAAGAAACGGATTGCGAACATCTGCTTGCAAGAAGGAACAGATTGCGAAGAGCATCTGCCCGCGAGAACGAAAACGAAAATCAAAAGATATGAGAACACCAAATCGCGAAAGACCAAATCGCGAAAGATCGTCGAGAACACTAAAAGGAGAACACTAAATTCTCAGTAAACAATCTTTCAACCTTTCACCACAGAAATACAGGATGAGCAAAATCCCGAGAAAGGATAGGAAAGCTCACAATCTTGATTTGCAACAAAAGCAAAAGCTCACACAAAACTAACCGGAACGAAAACTCGATCCGAATAGTCAGAAAGTATAAAGAAAACCGGAACGAAAATTCGATCCGGATAAATACAATACAAATCACTCGGCAGTCACAAACGATTAATACCCATCTCTCACATCCAATCCTCGATTCTTACACTCTTCCACCACATACCACCATCGATTGAATATTCAATATTCCATCGAATATCATCTATCGAATACTCCGAATAATCCGAAAACTCTCTTCAAAGTGACCATCCGACCATTAGAATACACAATTCACCACCATGGTACGAACTAGAGCGGACGGCGACATGGAAGAAACAAAAATGGAAGTGGATGAGGACGATTCACAGAATTCTAATGAAAACAATGGAAGAGGTATGCAAGAAAAGGAAGATTTGGAAGATAAAATCATGGAAGTCATGGAAAGGGCCTTTGGGGACCCAGAAACAAACTCAACCATGAAGAGAATCATCGACCAAGAAATAAAGAAGAGAGTCAGGGCAATGAGAGATGCAGAAAGAAGGGGTGTGAATCCAGATGACGCGGATAGTGAAAATGATGAGGACGGACGAAATGATGCTGACCAAAATGCAGAGAACGCAAGAGCTGAACGACTGGGAAGAAGGTCATCCCAACCCAGGATAAAAATCAGGGGATTCAACAATGGTAGATTTCTGAACCCAGAACAGCTTGCTTTCAGGAGCAGCCTAATGGATTTTGGTATCAACTATGAATCAGCTGAAGAAATTATGAGGGGAGGGATGTCTAATATTCGTGAAATTACAGACCTCAACAAGGAAAGCATTAAATCGTTCATGCATGGATTGAAATCTATCAGTCCGGACTGTCCTAATCCAAAAAGTATCCACTATGGTAACAGGCTATCATCGAGGCTCCTAACTTGGGCAAATTGGGCCCGGTATCAACCATTGATTGGAGTCAAGCCAAGGGCTATCGACTGGAACGCAAACCCAAACAACCTGGAACTGCAGCAATTCAGAATCAAGATGATGGAATCAAGTGTGAAATCACAGGAAAAGGCAACTCCACCCGAGCTAAAGGATCTCACAAAATTCAGGGAATGGGAGGAAGGCTTCCGACAAAACCTGAGATACAGATTCAACTCTGAGGGATTCCCAATCTTGTATGTCATAAGACCCCAAGAAAAGGAAGAAGTTACTGATGAAGCCAGGGCTGGAACAGTTGGGCAAAGTACAACAGATACTTATCCAACTTGGAGTGATTACAATGAAAGATGTGGCGTCCTGTCAGGTCACCAGTACGACGAGGACAACAACGTCGTCTGGAGGTTGCTGTGTGATGCAACAAGAAAAGGTCCTGGTTGGGAATATGTGGCACATTTCCAAAACACTGCACTGAATTCTGGTAATGCCAGAAACGCTTTCATTTCCCTCATGCAACATGCTTACACTGATACCAATATCACTATGGTTCTGAATAAGACATATCAGGATATGAAAGATTCACACTACACTGGAGATTCCAAGGGTTATGACTGGAACAAGCACAAGCGAAATTGGACTGCTTTTCATGGAACAATTCTGAGATTCGAAAAGAATCATAACGAAAGAAGATTTGTTTGGGATTTTATCAATTCAATCAGTGATGAGCGACTTGATGCTGCAAAAGCAGATGCAATTGATGAGAGCAAAGACTATCGTGACAACTTCAATGAATGTTTGATTCTATTCACCAATCGTCTTGGATTGAAAAAGCTTGCAACCGGGAAGAGTAAAAGAGGTTCCAGAAGTTTGTATTCTATGGGCACAACCAGCAACAAAAAGCAAAAGACAACTGGAACCTTTACAGGAAAAGTTGAGTGCAAGCCTTACCCAACAAGTGTTTATAAAACAATGTCAAAAGAACAGCGCCAGGAGCTTTACCAGATGAGACAGGCTAAAAAGAAAAGAAATCTCAAGGCTGCTGAGACTAAAAAGAAAGAAACTGAAAATGAAGGCGCGGGTGACAGTTTTGGATCAAAATCTAAGAAATGACATAATAACCGGACACTATCACTAGAACACAAATTGTTAAAAATGGTGAGCCGGTCATTATACCAGATGAATGTCCCTGTAGGTTTTGATGATGGGGAAAATGAAGAAGGATATTGTGAGTTAGACTCACATGCAGATACTACCGCAGCAGGAAGCAATATGGTATTGCTGAACCCTGATCAAATCACAACACACGTTGATGTCGCACCTTTTTCTGAAGAATACAAGCCCATCAAGAAAATACCCATTGGAAGCTGTGCGACTGCATGGACAAATCCAACATCAGGCCAAGTATATATCATAGTGTTCCATCAAGCACTGTACTTTGGGGACAAATTGAAAAACAGCTTGATATGCCCAAATCAAGTGAGGGACTGCAATTTCAACTCTGTTGAAGAGACACCTCGCCAATTTGATCCAAGATCCAAGCATGGAATTACAATTCAAACTCCACTGGAGGATGATGATCCGAAGAAAGTTTTTATCAAACTGAGTATGAGAAACGTGATCTCATATTTCCCCACAAGAAAGCCCACAAGAATTGAGCTTGACGAATGTCAACATTTGATAGCAACAAATGATACCCCCTGGGATCCACATTCACTGAAGTTCAGGATGGCCGAGCTAGCCATTGACAATGGAGATCCAATTTCAGGGGACCAATTCAGCCTTCAAGCTATGTCGACCGAAGAGGACCAAGCAATGGAGGAAAGTTCTGTTGTAACAGAACCTGCTAGTAATGTTACAAATAAACTTCCCAAGACCAGCTTAGGAAAAGAACGGCATCCAAGTGTCATGCAGCAATGCAAACTGATGAGGGTTCATCAAGTATCCACAAGGAGAATGCTAACTGAATGCCAGATTGCAACAGATGGAAATATTGCTCATCGGATTTCTTCAGTAAGGAATATTTCAAGCGCGCAAAGGGTAGACCAATTTTTGTTTGATGACACAGAATTTGACTTTATGGAAGCTCCTGAAGCAGAATCAAAACAGGCCCCTAGCTTGCAAGAAATTGACAATACACTAGAAAGGAGGTCTCTTGACAGAAGAAATCAATGGGGGCCATCAGTGATAACAATTGAAGGTCCAAACAAGGTTGACTGTGAACGCTTAGCCAAAACTTGGAACATTAGTTTTAAGAAAGCTGAGCAGACATTGAAAGTCACAACGCAGAAGGCACTCAGGAATTTGCAATCACCATTGATGAAGCGGCTGCCTACTCAGCGCTTCAGGAACAAGAGAGTCGCACAAGGAACCTGGTACACTGATACATGGCATGCAAGAACCACGAGTATTATGAGGCAAGAAAAATGTGCACAGATCTTTACAAATGGAAATGGGTTTGAAGTATTTATACCAATACAGGACAAATCACAAGCCCACCAAGGACTGAAGACATTTATTCATGAAATTGGAATTCCAGAGCATTTGATTTCTGATGGTGCGCCAGAACAAGGATCCCCAAGAACCTACAAAACACACTGGAATTCAATTGTAAAGCGCAACCATATCCATCAGACATTTATCCAGCCACATTGCCCATTCCAAAATCGAGCAGAACAAGCAATTGGTCATCTTGGTAGTGCAATCACAACCAAGTCTGCAAAGAAGAAGTCACCGAGAAGATTATGGTCATTTTGTGGTGAACTATGTGCTAATATCAGGCAGCGAACAGCATCAAACAACCCTTCTTCAATGGGGCGAACTCCATTTGAATTGGTCCATGGCTATAGGCCCGATATTACATTATACACTTCATCAGAATGGTATGATTTTGTGTTTTATTATGAAAAAGGTGATTCTTCCACCCGAGGTGTTGAAAGGCTGGCGCGATGGTTGGGCCCCTGTGGGAATAGGGTAGGTGGGGGGGATTGTTTTTGGCTCCTGACCGAATCAGCAATACCAATATCTACAAATTCAATAAGACCCGTCAAGGAATTTGAATGGCGGGACAGAGATATCCTCAGAAGAATGGAAGCCATTGACAAATCAATTGAATCCAAGATTGGAGATGAAGTCAAGGACAGCGCATCATTCTTCCAGGAAAACTACCCAGAGCCCCAAATAGAGCTATTTGAGAATCAACCAGTAGAAACACCGGATATGAAACTTGAAATGGCTGAGCCAGAAGCATCGGTAGAAGATGTTGATGAACCAGATGAATATCTGGGAAATGAAGTGATCATTGAAAGAGGTGATGAAAGACTCAGGTGCGTTGTCAAGGACAGGGTTCGCGACTTGCAAAACAGACCAATAGGAATCAGAAATGAGAATCCCATACTAGACACGAGGCTGTATAAATTGCAACTACCTGATGGCACCATGGAGGAATACACGGCAAACATTGTTGCAGAAAGCCTATACAGCTCTGTTGATGATGACGGGAGAATGTTCACTCTACTAGATGAGCTCATTGACCACGAATGCGACAACACTGCACTAACTGATGATGAAGCCACGACCATAGCAAAAAATGGCAGGAAAACCCATAAGCCGACAACTAGGGGTTGGAGAATTCTTGCCAGTTGGAAGGATGGCACTGAATCATGGTGTAAGTTAAGTGATGTGAAAGAATCATTTCCAGTGCAATTAGCCGAGTATGCAGTTAACAATAATCTTGAAAAATCACCAGCTTTCAGATGGTGGGTGCACAAAATTTTGAGGAGGAAGGATCGAATCCTTAAAGCGGCCAAAACAGCAAAGTATTGGTTGAAGACTCACAAATATGGAGTTGAGTTGCCACATTCAATCAAACAAGCGCTGGCTATTGATAAGAAAACAGGGACCGACCACTGGGAAAGAGCAATTCATAAAGAAATGACAAATAATATGGCAGCGTTTGAATTTTCTGATGATGATGTTATTCCAGTTGGCCATAAACAGATAACAACCCACATGATTTTTGACATCAAGCTTGGATCCCTAACAAGGAAGGCCAGGTTGGTAGGGGACGGACACAAAGTCCCTGCAGTGGCCAAAGAAAATACTTATTCATCGGTTCCCAGTCGAGACTCAGTAAGAATATTCTTTCTGCTGGCAGCGCTGAATGATTTGAAGGTTCTATCAGCTGATATTCAAAATGCATATTTGACAGCCCCGATTAAAGAGAAATACTTCCTAAAAGCGAGAGAAGAAGATGGTTTTCCACCTCATCTTGCAGGAAGACCTTGCAAGATTGTCCGCGCATTGTATGGACTGCCGGTTGCTGGTGCATCTTTCAGGTCATACCTCACCCAGCATTTGAGAGATCTTGGATATTCACCTTGCAAGGCAGATCCGGATGTGCACTTAAGGATTGAAACCAGGAAAGATGGATCCAGATACTGGGCAATGCTCATTGCATACGTAGATGATATCCTATGTTCTGGCGAAGATCCAAAGTTCCAGCTTGAAAACATTGAACGAAAGTTCAAATTGAAGGATGATACAATTGAAGAGCCAACTCTGTATTTGGGAGCTGATATTGGGAAATTCTACTTTGAAGGTGATTCAAAGCCAAGATGGTCATTATCAAGCACTAAGTACACAGCGAAAGCTGTTGCAGCAGTCGAACAAGAGTTAGGAACTGAAAAATATGGCTACAAGTATCTACTAAAAACAGCATCCAGTCCACTGTCACATGATTATCGACCGGAAATTGATATATCAGAAGAATTGAATCCTGAATTGCAAAATTACTATCAAGGTTTAATTGGAGTTCTCAGGTGGATTTGTGAATTAGGAAGACTTGACATAGTAATGCCAGTCTCACTGATGTCAAGGTATTTGGCACAGGCAAGGATCGGGCATTTGAATCAATTATTTCATATATTTGCATATTTAAAAAAGTACAACAGGTCAAAATTGGTTTTTGATGATACTGTACCAAAAGTTGACGAGAGTAAATTTCAAAAATGTGACTGGTCTGAATTTTATCCTGGTGCCGCTGAAGTCATACCAGCAGATATGCCTGAAGCTTTGGGAAAGCATGTAACAATGAGCTGTTTCGTTGACGCCGACCATGCCGGATGCAAGGCGACGAGAAGGTCTCATACTGGTGTTATTATCTTCATTAATAATGCACCGATCATTTGGTTTTCCAAAAGACAAACAACAGTTGAGACATCAACTTTTGGATCTGAAATCATTGCTTTGAAAATTGCAATCGAATTGGTTGAAGGTCTAAGGTACAAGTTGAGAATGATGGGTGTTCCAATTGATGGGAGCACAAATGTGTATTGTGATAATGATTCAGTTGTCACAAATGTTACACGACCTGAAAGCCCATGTAAGAAGAAGCACAACAGCATTGCATACCACAAAGCGCGTGAATCTATTGCAGCAGGAATTATCAGAGTTGCAAAGGAACCAGGTTCAACAAATATTGCTGATTTGTTTACAAAGCTAATGAGCGGCGCTGTTTTCCGGGAACATTGTTCTCGTTGCATGTGGTAAAGTAAAGAATCAATCATTCGATGGAATGTTCGATCGATTGTTCGATTGAAGTAACAAGTTGATTTTATGTTCGATCTGCAATGAGCATTTCGAAGATGGATAATTTGATCCATGAATACAATATATCAAACTGGCAAGGATCAGGGCAAAATGCCATGATATGAGCCAGAATGAAAGGCAAAACGCCGCCCCATTTCTTTTTGATAGGGCCTCTGATGGTAACTGGATACAGTTTGGTATTCAACTCACGATGAACATATTAAGCCATAGAATCCAGCCGCTTAACGGTTGGAGGATTTATGACTGAAGGGGACTGAAAAGAATTCACCGTGTAACGCGTACTGTACGAAAAGTCATAAGGGCAAATAACCTTATTCGTAAGGTTATTTAACTTGAGTGAATAATCGTCGGCGTTTCCATGTGGTTTGTCTCTTTACCAAATTTCCCCATCAGCTCACTCTTCGAAGAATTAACAACTCTAAAACACTATCATGCCCTAAAATCTATGTACAACCTAGTACTAATTCTACGTAATAAGGTACAAATACTGTGATATTCCAATAAGAATATCACGGTGAATTACACGGTAATACGATACTAAGAAAGACCAATCGAAGATGGTTTGCGTGTGTTTTGTGTCTTAAGAATTACATGTGTTTTGTATGCTTGAAATTACACGATACGACGAGTAATTAACCCGTCGATTCGATCGGCAAAGACGATCGAACCGTAATGATCTTGCTCACTAAATCAATCGATCGTAAGACCGATTGCATTTGTTTGTTTGTTACGACACACTTTTTTTAAATTTTCGAGTAATAAAAAACGTGTAGAAATGTACGCACGTAGAAACCTACATCGATTCAATACCGAAAATTATCTAGTACTAAAAACGTGTAGAAATGTACGCACGTAGAATCCTACACGGATTCAATACCGAAAATTATCTAGTACTAAAAAAGAGTAGAAATCTACTGGTGTAGTAAAAATGTGTAGAAATGTACTTGTGTAGAAACCTATGCGCATTCAATACCGGAAAATATCTAGTACTAAAAACGTGTAGAAATCTACTCACGTAGAATCCTACACGGATTCAACACCAAAAATTACCTAGTAAGTTGTAAACATCTTTTCGTGTAGAAACCTACGCGGATTCAGTACTGAAAATTTATCTAGTACTAAAAACGTGTAGGATTCTACACTAGTACAAAATCATGTAGAATTCTACATGATGTACTAGATACTTCGATCGATCGATCGAAGTAAAACAAAAATCGTACGCGAAAAAAAAAAAAAATCTCTCTCACACAAACACACAGTAATTTTATTTTCTACCTCGCGACAAAAAAAATCACTTTTTCTACCTTTCTATCATAATCTTACCCGACTTATTTGAGTAGAGTTGCTAGTAATTGGCACTCCGTCTGTGAACGTGGGATTCCACTTAATACTGTTCAATGATCCCTTGATCGTTGATCAGCATTAGGCAGGTAATCCGTGCTCGAATATTTTAGTCTGAAATAACAGCCTTGTACTGGAAAAAGAATTAGCTCGCATTGGACAAGAGGTGGTTTGCTGGATAGATATTGTTTGAATTGGCCCCCAAACATATATGTCTTGAAAGCAATAAATCTGCATCCATTGCTTCTATATCAACAGGCTCTTGGTACTGTTTTTCGTGACAGAGGGTAAGAAGGCTGCAAATCAACGGCAGCAGCAACAACAACCATTTCATCCGGACGATTGTCGGAACAACAACGATTGTCGGAACAACGGTAACAAGCAACGGTACGAATGAGAGAGATAGAGAATGATTATACTGCCTCCGGCATTGCTCATACTGAATGTATTTCCTCCCTTCTGTTTTTCTCTCATTTTCATAGGACCAAATCGTAACAAAGAACAATCGTCGGAAGATCGAGGTGCAGGGAACAACGATTGGGGAACAACAATTGTCGGAACAACGATTAAGTGCAGATCGAGGTGCGGCGAATTTGATATATTTCCTCGGGACGATTGTCGGAACGTCAGAACAAGCAAAGGTAAGAATGAGAGAGATAGACAATGATTATACTGCCTCGGGCATTACTGATAATGTATTTCCTCCCATCTGTTTTTTCATCTTCTTTTCATAGGACCGGATTGGAACCAACGAATCGGAATCAACGGATCGGAAGCAAAGGATTGGAAGAACGGATCTTTCCTGGTGTGGCAAATCTTTTGTTGACGTGCATCGTCTTCTTCCCTGTAGGTGCGGCGAATTTTTCCGGTTGGTGATAATTATGAATCGATCGGCATGTACATTTATGATATTATTCTGTTGTTATTATTTACTCTATTTACTACATCATTAGATACTCACCCATTTTGTTCGATTATCATATCATATATTCGAATAGGATCGTCGACACCAATCGATCCGTAACACCAATTGATCCAACAGCAATCGATCTGCAACAGCAACACCAATCAATCCGCAACACACAGATCAATCCGCAACCCCAATCGATCCAACACCAATCGATCTGCAACAGCAATCGATCCAACACCAATTGCTCTGCAACAGCAATCGATCCAACACCAATTGATTCAACACCAATCGCTCCGCAACACCAATCAATCCAACACCAATCGATCCGCAACACCAACACCAATCTATCCAACACGCTCCACCAACGTTGGCAACTCTATCGGTATCGGCAACGGCAATTGATTGGTCTTCCACTCCATTTGCACCATCGAATACAATCAACCGGGAACGATCGAAGCAACCGGGAATCAACCGGGAAGGATCGAAGCAACCAGCAACCGGGAACGATCGAATAGAAGCAAGCGGGAACGATTGAAGCAACCAGCAACCGGGATCGATCGAAGCAAGCGGGAACGATCAAAGCAACCGGGAATCAACCGGGAACGATCGAAGCAACCAGCAACCGGGATTGATCGAAGCAAGCGGGAACGATCGAAGCAACCGTGAATCAACCGGGAACGATCGAAGCAACCAGCAACCGGGAACGATCGAATAGAAGCAAGCGGGAATCAACCGGAAACGATCAAAGCAACCGCAAGGGTTCAACACAGCAATCCGGCACACCTTGATCAACTGCAACAACGTCGGCAAGAGCAACAGCAGCGAGAGCATCACCGGCATCCGTCGCCGGCAACAACGTAGGCACCAACGTCAGCAACAGCAACGAGCGGCAGCAAGCCAATCGTTTGTCAACAAATCAACAGCAACAACGACAGCAACAACAACAGCAGCAGCAACAACAATAGCAGCAACAGCAATACCTCTAGGCAACAACGGCAACGAATTGTTGGCATCGAATCGCTCCTCCTCCTCCACCGGCGCTCCACCAACGTCGGCAACAGCAACAACAGCCGCAGCAGCAGCAGCAACAGCAATACCCCTAGGCAACAACGGCAACGAATCGTCAGCATCAAATTGCTCCTACTCCTCCACCGGCGCAACCCAAGGAGGCAACAACGGCGACGAATCGGTGGCATCGATTCGTAGTTGTCCTCCAACGGCAAATCGATTCTCCAACGGCAAATCAATTCGTTGTCATCCTCCAACGTCAAATCGATTCGTTGTCATCCTACAATGGCAATTCGTCTCCTCCAACAACAATGGAAACAACCACAACTAATCGAAAGCAATTGCCAGCAAAAGCAATCAAGCAAAAATCAAAGAGGAAACGTGGGAAGACTGAGAGAAAGAAAATGACTTCAAATTTTCTCCCAAACGCAGCACCATCCTCATCAACAATCCACCAGACTTACAAACACTTGTCGGAGATAAACCCTAACAAGACAGCAGAAGGGGACAGGAATCGGCGCCGAGATCCAAATGCAATTTTCAAACATGTCGAGGAAATAGCATTGAAAACAGTTCACAAAAATGGATTTCAAGGAAAATTCATGGCTACAAATTGGGGCCGGACAACAGTTGGAGAGAAGAAATATTCTTTGGCACAGGCTGTGTCTATTGACAGTTTCAAAACATTGGATAGTACCGAAAAGAAGTTTGTTCTAGCGTTCGCTGAATCAGAACCATCATTGAGACTCTTTGCAAAAGCTTCCAGACAATTTGCAAAACAACGTTTGGGTACTCCCAAAAATATAGAAATCACAAGAACATTCGCTGGGCAGATTGTTCAATCTAAACCCAAAATAGGCCGAGGAACCAAATGTGACAGTGTAAACAGTGGATATGCTATTATTGGGATGAGACCAAATCGATTGAAATCGGGAAATGGTGTGTACGTTTTCAAAAACAATGTGGACTCGACAACAAAAGCCAACCTTGAACAAAAAGCCCTACACATTGTGAAGGAAATGCAGCTTTGTTTAACTCCAATGTCCAAATTTGTCAACCTTGAAACGACTGTGATGAATGAGGTTGTTAATCGTACAACGCTGAATGCAATCGGCCATCACGCAACGGCATTTTCTATTGGAAAGGATTATCACTCAAAAAGCCATACCGATGCCGATATGTTCTATACAAGGCTGACGGTTATTGCTCCAAAACATGCAAGTCATGACGAGGTGATTTATTACTTTGTGTTCCCAACGTATAAAGTGAAAGTTCCATTGAGGTCAGGCGATACTCTATTGTTCAATCCATTAGTATTACATAGCTGTTCGAATCCCAAATTAAAAGGGTGTTATATTATGAGTGCATATGTATCTCGCAAAACTGTGCTTAGAACTAACCCTCTATAGTAATATTAAACAATAGTTTAAAGTTAGCCGTTACATTCACCCTTGCTACTCAATCTATTACTTTCCTTCTGACTCCGGTCCGTTGAGGGTCTGATTCAAAGGCTTCTGAAGAACAGCAACGCTGCGTTAGTGTGTTAGTAGACAAACGATTGTACTCTACGCGTGACAATTGTGGTTGGATACTTTTGGCAACGGATAATCGGACTACAGGCGAAGCTAGAGAAACGCCAGATCCCTTCTTGCTGTGACTTGTTCAGATTGCAGTGAGACAGACCTTAGTATGTAGATTACAAGTAGTTGGTAGCAACTAGTGTGAATTTTGGGATATAAATCAGTTGAATGTTAAAAGTATGAGATAAGAGAGTAATCTTGCTGGAGAGCATGATATCTCTTTTAGTGCAGTGATGAATACAGTACACCGCTAATTGTACAGCACTATACAGTACACCCCTAATCGTACAGCACTGTAGAAGGATGTGCTTATCATGAGAAGCTTCTTTCTAATCGTGATCATCGAAACAGCTGTTACAAGAAGCTTCTTCAAACCTCCCTTTTGCTCATGAGTATCGAAACACATGATTGGGAGTATCAAAATGGCTATACCGGAACCAGGCAATTCACTTTGTTTTGGTCATGAAAACAAAAGGAATCTTGCTTCCGATCTTAAGTATTGAACTTCGATCGTGAAAACAGAAAGAATGGACCTTCCCGGTCATTTACCATAGATATGAGAATACTCCAATCCTGTTTACGGAAAGAATGGGCCTTCCCGGTCATTTGGCCTTTGAGAAGAATATTCCAATCCTGCTTACAGAGGTGCATCTGACTCGATCCTGCTTACAGAGATACTCCAATCTTGCATACAGAGGTGCATATTACTCGATCGGTAGTATCGTACCACTCCAGCTGTAGTACTGTAAATTACGTAGAAATCTACGTAAGTTCAAGTACTGTTCTGTGGTTCCCTCACATTTGTACGAAAGGAATTTAATATGCCCCATCTTCTTGCACGTGATCAAGTGTGTCACATAGCTCGAAAAGAAGAACAAGTAAATTTTGTGAGTACCGGAAGTAATTTAATATGCCCCATCTTCTTGCACGTGATCAAGTGTATCACATACTTCGAAACAAAAAGAGAAGAAGAACAAATGAATTCCGTGAAGCATGCAATATGCCCCATGTTCTTACTCGGGAAAAGGAAGATTCAGAGGACTTTATCACAGGAAGAATACCAAAGGAGAAGAATGCCCCATGATTGGGCATGGATTTGCATAGATCAAGATGCCCCATGGTAGTGCATCGATAATTTGGAGAATTGATTCAAATGGAATCGTATCAATAGGATTCAATCGTAGAATTGATTGCAGACAAATTCATAGATCAAGTACAATCGTAGATTTCGATCGTAGGTGGATTGATATAATTGTAGTAGCAAATTGTAGCAGCAAATCAAGGGATATCAAAACAGGAATGCAGAACGGAGACGTAGAATCATTTGACTGATCAAATCATAGAGATCGATTGATCATGTCGTAGAAATCGATGCATCAATCGTTGTATACTTGGAAACAAGTCATAGAAGACAAGCGCAGCTTGAGAATCAAGTCGTAGAATCGAATTGTAGTAGATTGAATCGGAGAATCGAATCGGAGGATGCGATTGATCAAATACATTCATAATCGAAGCTTGATTGGGGAATCTAATTGGAGATCTAAGTCGTACAAAAGCTTTGGAACAGCAATCGTAGAATACGACATGGATTTGCATAGATCAAGACAGTTGAGCTGACTGTCTGTGAATACATATCAGATGGTGGATCTTGATCGTAGACAAATCATAGAATCGAATGATTTGTATAGACCATGCCTGAAATGAACCAAATCGTAGGAATAATTGAATTGTAGTATCATCGATTTGGGGAATTGTCGACTTGAAAGGAATCATAGGAATCGATTTGTGGATATCAAACACCAATACATAGTCGATTCGTAGGAAATCGAAGTTGTAGAGAGATACATAGTCGATTCGTAGGAAATCCAACCATGCCCCATATCAAGCGTTGATAGTCAGAAAGGCGACATGTCAAGTGGCTTTGTCGCAGATCAACTCGTAGAAAATGATCAATTCGTAGGAATCCAATCTGATTCGTAGGAATCCAATCATGTCCCCATATCAAGCAATGTCGTCAGTATAGTCCAATTATCGACCAAGAGAGTAGCATGTAGGTGATACAGCTTGAGCTTGATAGCATTATGATGCCGTTTGGTGATGCACACAGCAGGCGAGTCATAGGGCAAAGAATGTGCCCCATAAAGAGGCTTCCGACCAGAGCAAGAAGATGCATTATGCTGTGGATAGGCATGACCGGAGCTTGGAATGATGGCATGATCTGAGCTTGGAACGACACTATCCTTAGAAAATGCCCCAGATGGTGGAAGTTGCAACAACAAAGGAATGGGAGTACTAGGTTTGTGGGAAGAAAATTGCTTGGGTGAACGGTGGAATGTCACAGTAGCAGATTTAGGATGAAACGTCCATCTTGGATTAGCTGAAGGCTTAGAGGAAAGACGTGGGGAGTGACGCTTTCAATTTGAAGTATGAAAGGCATTACCAGGTGGAGTGTCCGGGTGGACAATAGGAATGGTTGAAGAAACAACTTTTCTGAAGCGTACTGATTTTGTGCTAGGGAAGTAAGTCCAAGTGTAGGTTGGAGTACGTGTGGAAGCAGGGAGATCAGTATTGGGAGCTAACCTGTGCGTATCAAGGGATTCAAGAGGGTTCCCATTCTGGGTAATAGCAGAAATGACAGGCATCTCATAAGCAGGATCGGATGCTGGAGGCGGTAAGGAAACAGTTGCTGGAAGTGACGTTGGTGTTAAGACTGGTTTTGTCAGGCGAGGTTTAGCTTGTTCACTGGGTTGTGATGCCAGAGGAACTTTAGTAACCTGTGGCAGTGGTGCCAGAGGAATCATAGCATTAACCTTGTTTTGAATAGCAGCCATTACAGGAGACCGGTCTCGAGTATCGCAAAATGCAAGGAAAACATCCCGAGTGTACTGATGATGGTCATACCAGTTGCGGACCAGCTTGGGAATTGATGAGATATGTAAGATCAACGAATGTGGTTAATGTTTGTTGATCGTCCATACTGATAGAACGATAGCCGGTCTGAACGTGGTATTCGAGGTCAGCAACATAACCATAATCAATGATATCCAGTAATAAACCAATCCCAGGTGGTTGATTTTGCCAGAATGAGGGCTTCACATAGATGGTTACAAGCTTCCCTGAGGAACATCCAGGGTTGTATGTAGGATACGAGCAAGTTTCAAGTCAAATGATGGAAACAGTGATTTGAGGTTGGAATTCCGACATGTTGGATTGGTGGATGGGCATAGCGTCACGTTTGGGCCCGTGTCAAGAAAAGTTTGGATATCTCTGTCAATATTGGGAGATAGAGGACCAGGATGGTACCGGTATATCCAGAACAATGAGAGGAAGTCGTTTTTGATGAGGTACGACGGGTCGGTGAAGTGGCGAAGCAACGAAAATTCGTTTACTGTTGTTGTTGTTGTTGTAGAAACAAGCGGGCGATGTTGTCGAATATGTTGTCGCTGTCGGCAGGCAGCGGCGGCGCCAAAGATTTGATTGTAGGATTGAGTATTGTCTGTGTTGTCGTTGTTGGCGTGTCGACAATAGATATTGTCAGCGGTCGTTGGCGAATGTGTTGTCGGTCGTATCAGGTGGCGGCGTTGAAGCGGCGTCGTTGACAAAGGATATTCGATTACTTCGGAAACCGAAAAAAAAAATCGTTACCTTTGTTGTCGTAGACTGGCGGCGGCGGCAAAGATTCGATCGTAAGAACGAGTTTGCGAAAGACAATACGATGGTTCTGCTCGAGCAACCAGAATGGTACTGGCGTGTCCACAACAGCGAGAGGGATCGTTGTTTGTAGATTCTTGTGTTGTGTATCAGGAAGGTGATTGATTGTAGAATCAAATCGTAATCATTGTAGGTCTGATAAGCAATTATCGATAGAACAATTGCAGTTGGTGGTTTGCGGTGCTTAGCACAATCAATTGGGCAAAACGACGTGTCCTGACAAAGTTGGTGTCACACGGAGCGTAGACGCGGAAATATATAATCCAGGAACGTTGTTCTTGGATGGAGATATTGCTATTGGCGTGTCCAATGCAATGAGCTTCTATGAAGACTTCGGCTTGTCCGATTTGTGTCTTCTTGTATGTATCGGATCAGAGAACTATCGAATTGATTGATGGGTCTGCTTGTTGGATTGTTTGCGGCGGTTCGTCTTATGGAAGCTGCCTGAGAGCTTGCAACTGTTAATCTATTATTTTCCTTCTGACTCCGGTCCGTTGAGGGTCTGATTCAAAGGCTTCTGAAGAACAGCAACGCTGCGTTAGTGTGTTAGTAGACAAACGATTGTACTCTACGCGTGACAATTGTGGTTGGATACTTTTGGCAACGGATAATCGGACTACAGGCGGGACTATGGAAACGCCAGATCTCTTCTTACTGTGACTTGTTCAGATTGCAGCTGAGACAGACCTTAGTATGTAGATTACAAGTAGTTGGTAGCAACTAGTGTGAATTTTGGGATATAAATCAGTTGAATGTTAAAAGTATGAGATAAGAGAGTAATCTTGCTGGAGAGCATGATATCTCTTTTAGTGCAGTGATGAATACAGTACACCGCTAATTGTACAGCACTATACAGTACACCCCTAATCGTACAGCACTGTAGAAGGATGTGCTTATCATGAGAAGCTTCTTTCTAATCGTGATCATCGAAACAGCTGTTACAAGAAGCTTCTTCGAACCTCCCTTTTGCTCATGAGTATCGAAACACATGATTGGGAGTATCAAAATGGCTATACCGGAACCAGGCAATTCACTCTGTTTTGGTCATGAAAACAAAAGGAATCTTGCTTCCGATCTTAAGTATTGAACTTCGATCGTGAAAACAGAAAGAATGGGACCTTCCCGGTCATTTACCATAGATATGAGAATACTCCAATCCTGTTTACGGAAAGAATGGGCCTTCCCGGTCATTTGGCCTTTGAGAAGAATATTCCAATCCTGCTTACAGAGGTGCATCTGACTCGATCCTGCTTACAGAGATACTCCAATCTTGCTTACAGAAGTGCATATTACTCGATCGGTAGTATCGTACCACTCCAGCTGTAGTACTGTAAATTACGTAGAAATCTACGTAAGTTCAAGTACTGTTCTGTGGTTCCCTCACATTTGTACGAAAGGAATTTAATACAATCGGAACTGCTGTCCAAGCTTTCGCTCTCTGAACTAGGATACATAATCACTGGATTCGTTATCATTCAATGCCATCTCAAACGGTTCCAACTGGATGTCGTCCTGTAGTGTGCATGCGTTGTACAAACATTCATAAGACGGTGGTGTAGCAGCATTTTTGCTTTCAAAGAAATCGAGCCACGATATACGATTTGATATCACAAGCCAATCACAATTGGTTATGGAGCCATCTTTTCCTTGCTCTGGGACAACTGCCAGCTCGGAATGGATAGTGTCGACATGAAATAGGTACAGTGAATTCATCAGGCGACCACGTTGGACAAATTCAGAAGCTGTTTTCTTAGGCACATCTTGAAACCGACGAGCCACAGCATACATTCCGTTTGTATCAATTGGATAGCCACCAATACTACTGTATGGCTGCTTCAAACTCTGTACAGTTAAAAAGCATAGCCAGATGGCACGGTATGAGCTTTGGATTGTTATTCAAATCAAAGTCCAATTTCATATAACACCAATCCTTCCATACGGAGTTCAGCAGAGAACTGTCCGATCTATATGAAGGATGCAAGCGAAATATAAAATTAGACCCACAAGCAACATCAAAACGATTGTGCTCTGTAACTCCACAAATGTGCGAAGGATTCTCCAATAAAGGTAGCACAGAATCACAAACAAAGTCAAGTATGTCAGAAGGAAAAAATGGTTTGGTTTTGTTGGTAGAATGAAGCCACTTCATTGATGATTCCCCATTCTCGGTTCTCATTATTTGAAAATGAGAACCGCCACCATCAGGGCGTTCAATTGGAGTAGGGTCAGGAGGATTCAAGTTGTAGTGATATGATGCCTGGCTTAGCATCATTTTCTCTGACTTTCGCTTCGCCGTTTGACCGATTAGTGATGCAGCATTACCTTGCGTGTTCTTGGAAGGAGCTTTAATCTCAGTTTTGTGGTGAGACTCATTGGGAGCACTATCCCAGCCTGCGGGACTACCCCATAAAGAGATATAATCTGGTAGGTGAAAGTACAGGTGATTCTTGATTAGTTTTGTTCCCATCCCTTTCCTGTGACATGTTGAGTTTATACAATTAATAAAGTGAACAATTGTTTTTGGGAGATTCTTTAAGGAAGCATATTTCATCCGACCGTGTTTAAGAAATTCTTCCATTGATAGAATTAGCTGAATTACCTCTATCTGTTTCTTTACAAAATGATGGTCACCAATAATGTCAGATCCAGGTTTGGAAACCATAGCGATCAGAAGAGAAATAAGCATTCCAGAGAAATCATGCCCTTCTTTCTTAGTGGTTGATAAAAACTGAGTCCCAAATTTGGTGCGAGGAAAATCTCTATCAGACTGGCGTGATAACAAACCACCGTATCGTTGTGCTAAATGGCCAATACTGTTAGCAACAGCCACGCCGTGCTTCAAATTGGGGGCATAAACACATGGAACACTTCCGCGGAGCAACAATTCAATTGACTCGATGGCCCGTTTGGCAGTACCAAGCTGGTGCATGTGCAAACATTCACCGGGAGTGGCAAAATGAATGTTGTTCTGATTAGTACCAAAGCATAAATCATGAAATACATTCCTGATGTTATGATGAGAGTTGTTTTTGAAGTTCTTATTGATATCGTTTAGATCATGTGCCGGGAAAACAATGAAAATTGGCAGGCGACCACTTCTTTGTTGCAGGTTGAACAGAAGGAATGTTTATGTTTGGAGAATAACAGTTGCAGTGACGGTACATCCGCATGACACCCTTATTGAAGGACCCGTATTTTCCACACAATTTATCATGAAGTTCTGTGTCGCCAATAACATAGGCAATGGCAAATTTCATTTTTACCTTCCACTGTTGATTTGCGTACGGAAGATAATTCCATTCGATACCACCGTCTTCGTTACACGCGGCTTTGAAGGAACAAAACGCTACTTCCAAACCATTGTGAAGATTCTGAATTTTTCCCTTTGAAGTGGCAGGACGAGAGTGTCTGGTTGACTCCCATTCAGGGTCGGGATGGAAGTAAATAGTTGTCCTTGCTTCAGGTCGAGAACTGGGTCTCCACATTAAAGATACCAAGTGTCATGTTCAATGGTGTTAACGTAAGTCGTCCGTGCGCATCCAAAGATATGCCATCCATGTAAAATATAATAGGAACAAGAATTTCTTGCGAATTGGGATTGCAAATTTCTTTCCAAGAAGATTTCCACCACGAGCCGTGATGCAATTCTGAGATTACAGAATGAGGATTCAACTCAGGATTATTGTCGGGAGATAGAGGGGTGGAATTGTCAGGAAATGAGAGGTTTTCTTCTATCATTAGCTGCTGGTCAGAAAGAAGAGAATAAATGGCATCCTTAAAAGAACAGACATACACCTGAGTGGGCTTGTTATCAGGTAACCAATTCAGTATATGAGGATGAAATTTCATATCAGAGAGACCCAGATTGGATTGGAGATTGTCAAAAATTGTTTTCCGAGATCTAATTTTGGCATCGCAAAAATCAAAACCCGGTCTCATTTGACTTTTCTTTGCCCACTGGAAAATGGATTTGAATGTGTTCAGTGGCAATTTATGTCTGGCCATTAAATTCATGAGTTCCAATTCAGCAAGAAGATGAGGGGGCGGCGGTAGTTTTGTGTGGCTTTGAAATGCATCCTCTCTTTCGTTCAAATTAATGCTTTCATGAAAAGATGGTGGTGGAGGGGCTGGCTGAGCAGTAGCGACGTTAACATCAGAACCATTAGTGTGATCTTCTTCGTTGTCTTTTAATCTATGTTGTTGGTAGAATTGTTGTCATTATTTTCATTTACGTCATCGTCATTGTCATCCTCGTCATCGGAATTGTCGATATCATTATTCAGCGGGAATGCATCTTCATCTTGAACAGCAGAAACAGCCATGTAAGATTCAATGGCGTTCCGATCCATTGGTGGTAAAAAGACATCATGTACAATCTGTTGGTTTAGAACAGAATGAAGACCCGTCGCTGATTGACTTGTGACGATGTGGTGCTGGGAGAGATAGGAAGGGGGAACAGATGGACCGTTTTGTGTCATAGTCATCCCAAAATCTGATGGAGAATGTTGAACAGACGGCAAGGTAGGCTGCACTTTGATAGAGGTGGAGAAGTTATAGATCTTTCGTTTAATTAGACCCTGACTATGGTAAAAATCCCGGCACGTATCTCTATGCCAGAGATGTTTTCTTAGGCCGGTGGAGACGTATTTCAAGTTACCATTTGAAATGGATTTATATCCTAAAAACTCCTTTGATTCTTTTCCTTTCTTATCCCAGCAACCACGGCAGTAGAATAGAAGAGAGGTTTTAATAACAGGAGGCATGATGTTGCTGAGTTGTTTGAAGGAAAATATCAGTAGAATGGGTCAAGAGGACGGAGGTCGAAAAGATGAACCGTTGAAAGGAAAAAATTAAATGTATTATTTTGTGTGTGATGTGTTTTCTTGTATGGTAGATTTCCTTACTACCATACTTCGATTGCAAAAATGGTCCGTAAAGTAAATGCATTACTACTTAGTGATGATTGCAACATTCCTCGTACAATTTGTTTAGTAGTGCACAGCATGTACAGTCAACAGAAATGTTGAGAAGATGAAACAAAATAGTGCTTGTCACAAAAAGAATATGATATCCTTAACCCTAAAATAGTTATTTGATTTGAGGAGTGACGAGATATTGTCTCGAAAGTAAAGGTGTGCGACGCGCGAGGTTTTTTAGTAGACACGCGACCTAAAAAGATAGGAAATTAAAAAAATAGGGTCGAGAATTTTAAAAATACCACGCGATAGCCCGCGGGGGGTAGAGAAACAGTTCTCGGACGTGTATTGATCGTAGAAAGGCTTGAATAAATCTAGGAACTCTCTGAATACTACGAAGAAGCAGTCAAGGACTACATCAAAGAACACTACTGCGATGCAGGTGATGCAAGAGAAATCATGCAGACCTATATATGCAGTGACACATGCAAGAAACCACACGGTGTTACCGCCAAGGATCACGCACTTTGCATCAACCGGCTCATTCGGTACTCCGGCAAACTACAAGGCCATGGCCCTAAACTCAGCCAACTCAGCAAAACAACCATGTTGCTACACACCTTTCCCAACCTTTGGATCAAACAATAGGGCCAAATCCACGGTGGCGTCACCAAAGAAACATCCATCCAAAAGATCGTTGAATATATGTCCAGCCAAGAACAACAATCCAAGCTGCGGAATGGAGGCAAGAAGCAGGGGAGACGTCCCGGAACCAATGCCAATAATTCCAATGCAAAATGCAAAAACAACACCAAGAATCAAGGAAAAGCCTCCAATCCTTGTCGGATTCCAGGTCACAACCACGACTGGTCCGAATGTCCAAAGAACCGATATTCCAAGCAAAGGAAGAAACAACGCGCAGACAACAAGAAAAACAACGACTTAGCCAGCACCACCACTACAGCCAGCAATGAATCATTCCAAGCACACATGCAGCACACAAAAGAGGCTTTCCTCCAACAACACAGAGGCAAGGCAGAACAAGCGTGCAGAGCAGTGAGCAAATATGGCTTCCATGAAGCCAAAGAGCAGTCACCCTGCCTCCAGCTCCACAGGACCTGGATGCCAATTTGGCACTGCCAATTGGGCTCGCAGGAGGACCTCTCTCCACAGAAGGGGAGACGGAGCCTACAGGACATATATCTGATGATGACAAGAGCTCGCAACGAGTCCAGTTTACAGATGAACGCGTCAATAAAAATAAAAACAAAAACAATAATAAGGGTACAGAAGCCAATAGAACAGCCAAATCGACTGACGATTCGATCGGCAATAAAAATACGGGTACAGAAGCCAAGAAAACAGCCAAATCGAATGATGATTCGACCAGCCCGGGTACGATGACGGCAAGCTGGACCTCGCGTCTAGCAAAAAGCATGCCCCTACAACCAAATACGGAATACCCCGTATCTATGAAAAGAAAGAAGAGTGATGTGGCTCCTATTGTTTTAAAAACCATCCAATATATTCAAGGCATTCCTATGAAAACAACAAAAATCATGCTTGCCCTACTCGACAGTGGCAGCACGACAACGATCATCAACAAAAGAGCGCTTCCCCTTGGAGCTCTACCAATCCAATCCAAAACAAGAGCCATCACAACCACAGCCAATGGCCTATTTGACACATCCTTGTTTGTTGTAGTGAAGAATCTCAAGCTACAAGAATTTGGAAACACAACAATCGAGCATTGTGAAACCAGATTATTTGAATCCAAATCATGCCCCTATGACATTATCTTTGGTCGAGACTTTCTATGCAGTGCCAATATCAACTTGTTATTTGAATCAAGCATGATTCAATAGAACAACGGACAAATTCCCATGCGCAAAACAGCCATTTTTATATTACTCCAAATTTGCAAGAAGCATATGTTCAAGCACTATTGGAAGAACCGATTGATTCTGAGCTATTTGTGCATGATGCCGTGTCTTCATCTTCATCACCGGTCATTCTAGACAGAGCTTATGAAGCAACCGATCCAACCGTGGTTGCAGAACAGCAAGCACATATGACAGCGGCAAAAAAACACAATTCCAAGCTATCCTTTCTAAATATCCAAGTGTCTTCAATGGAAAATTGGGCAAATATGATCCACACAAGAAAATCTTGCTCAAACTGAAGCCCAGCGCCAAGCCAGTCCACAAGAAGCCTGATGTCGTCGCATACAAATGAGAAAACTTATTCAAAAGCGAGCTCCAGAATTTGGTATATGATGGAGTACTCAAACGGTGTGACGGACTGGCTAAATGGGCATTTCCTACTTTCATCATTCCAAAGAAGGATAATAGGGTTCGGTGGGTTTCAGACTTCCGGGAACTCAATGAACTGTTAATCAGAAGGCCATATCCTATACCACGAATACAAGATGTCATGCATCATCGTGGCAAATACACCCACTTCACCAAGATTGATTTATCCATGCAATATTATTGTTTTGAACTGGATGAAGCAAGCAAGAAACTATGCACAATTGTTACACCATACGGTTGCTACGAATATCAAAGACCACCAATGGGTGTCAAAATATTAAATTCCTTTCATGTCCAGAAGTACCAAAGCTACACGACGCCAGTTATTCTATTCGTACAAATCAATGAGTCCCATATCAACCAAAGTAATCGATTCCCATGGCATATTGATTCCCACGGCGCATCCATTCCCATTGCACATTAACGGTGAGCAATCTCTGTTTTCTAATATTGCCCTTGTTCTTTGGTGAACAAACTTTGATTTCAGAAAGTATCACACGACCTACGGGAGCAATTCCTGATCATAATGATAAACATATCATAGGATCTTCCTAAAGGAACGGGAGAAGAAAACCGTTGGCGTGTGATTCTCACACAATATATATATATATATATATATATGCATACAGATATATATGGTCAACGACCAATGCATGTTCGGAAATAATCAGCGAGTAATCTCATCACTACGCAACAGCAGTTGCAGCGTATTTCATCTCAATAAAAGAGATATCTTGCATTTCGGCAAGATTTCACTTTATCTCATACTTTTAACATTCAACTGATTTATATCCCAAAATTCACACTAGTTGCTACCAACTACCTGTAATCTACATTACTAAGGTCTGTCTCGCTGTATCTGAACAAGTTCACAGTAAGAAGAGATCTGGCGTTTCCATAGTCTTGCCTGTAGTCCGATTATCCGTTGTCGAAAGTATCCAATCACAATTGCTACGCGTAGAGTACAATCGTTTGTCTACTAACACACTAACGCAGCGTTGCTGTTCTTCAGAAGCCTTTGAATCAGACTCTCAGTAGACAGGATTCAGAAGGAAAATAATAGATTAACAGTTGCAAGCTCTAAGGTGGCTTGCATAAGAAGAACAGGAAAGAAGGTGAACACAATACCTCCGCTGGCATATGCCAATCGCAGATCGTCTACAAAGTCGTTCCCTTTCACCATTCGATTCCTCGAACGAATCGGAATCATCTCGATCAAACATGCCTGCCAATCCTTCCGGTGGTGGGAACAATGCTGGAGATGGCGGCACCGCAAACAAAATCAGTCTTCCTAGTTTTGATGATCATATGAAGTTGATACTCATATCCATATTCCGCATCACAAAGGAAGCAAATAGCTATCTGTGTGAAGCTCTCCGAGAAGGAGGATTACACGAATGGACGACTTTCCTCGATGCACTCGTCGAATATGGTTTTGCCCGCAAACTTACCTACATGGATACCAGTAGCGGACAGCCAACCAAACTTCACTGATCCATTCAACAAACCATTGAAGCACCCGCGGACTTTGCAAAGGAATTACGCAAGAGCGAAAAGGATTGGAGGGATGTAGAATCATATTCATATGAAGCCTTCCGTGCCTTCCGTATGACACGTGTACTGCGTCTTCAAAATGAATTCATCCTGAATCCTCCAGCTCCTCCTCCAGGAACAAATAAGAACAAGTCCCCTCAACAAGTGAAGTACGAATCCTGGTGCCGAAAATCACGCGATGAAAAGTCGTTCACGCCCCTCACAAATGACTCAAGATTCGAACATTGGCTCGTGGGTTTCAAGGCTAAACTCGAGGCATTCTTGGTGAAACTTGGCCCCCTGCTGCACTGCAAGGCTACATACGCGACCTTTTCATCAAACAATGTGCTTTCTTCTGGGTTCTTATGTTGGAAGTCTTCAAAAGCGACCTATCTGCGCCATGCATTCACAGCCATTCCCTCACATGTAATGGACGGCAAGCATATTTTGATTTTGTGAACTTACATAGTGAATCAAAAGCCAAGGTATATGACAACTTGACTCAATTGCAAGCGCTACTTAAGTTGAGCCTCGACAATTGGAAGGAATCCAAGGTGAAGTCTATCACGCACTGGTTTGAAGAGTTGAACCACCTCAATAAGCTTCATCCTCCCAACAAGCCCCTTGAGTACCATACCGCAAAATCAGCATTATGTCAAGCCTGCTATTCCAGCTTTCAACTAAGCAAACAGTTTGCCAAGGTCAAAGACCCTGGTGGCCCGAATAGTACCGTCACAGATGTAGTAGCTGAAGCCTTTGGTATCCATAAACTCAAGATCACACTCCTACTCGAGGCGACTTGCCTAGATTCTCAGTCCGCAATGTCTGCTCCGAAGTCCACAGTGCGTGCACATGTACACGACTTCTTCTCAGGACAAGAGCACAACTCTAGCGACTTTGCTCTCCCTATTGAATATGAAGGTGACTATCAAGACTATGCAGTATTCAAGGCTGGACGCTCACCTGACCCTATCACACGCTTGCCTACTGGGATATGGAAGGCACTATCACGTCAAGACATGAAGAATTGGCTGAACTTTTCCCCCGAAGGCAAGGAAATAGTGGTCGCATCGTTGCGGTCTGAATTGCTTCCAGATGGTCAGCCGGACCCCAACACCGTTAAACCCATCACCCGGAAGGCATATACGCATGAACATTCCGTCACATTCCTTGAAGATGACACCTTGAACGGTGATAACCATACCAATGCTTCAGAGGATCTCCATCTGGCTGTGGAAAATGACCGTAGAGGCGTCTTCCATGCATCACTTGGTGTCTACAAGTCTCAGACTTCCTCCCCCAAGGATCAACGACCCCTCAAGTCTTCCGTGTCGCCTGCTCACCCCGCCAGATTCCTTTCTGAGAATCCTGACATTCGATATAAAAGGGACGGTGACACTATGGTACCCGTAAAAAATCTTCCTATTCTGTCAATTTTCACCAATGGTATAACCCCGAAGATGACTTAACCTTCCAACACGATGACCAAGTATCTCCATACACCTATTGTGCTCATAAAGCTACTGTTTCCAACCCCGGATTTGCTATGGTCGACCGTGGTGCCAATGGTTGTATCATCGGTAATGATGCATGTCTCATCTCCAAGGATATCCCGCCCCAGTATGTAAATGTCACGGGCATCAACAATCACCAGGTACAGAATATTCCCATTGCAACATGTGGAACGTATTCCGTCTCTAATAGAGGACCCATTATCCTCATTTTCAATGAATGTGCGTACACGGGAAGACGCCCTTCTATCATGTCTTCCGGACAGATGGAAGCATACTTCTCTACTGTCGATGACACATCCATCAAAGCAGGCGGTGGGCAAGTAATCACCACCTCCGATGGATACGCACTGCCCCTCAGCATTCGCCATGGCTTGCCATACCTCGCCATGCAAAAATATACCACTGATGAATTCGGCACGCTCCCACATGTTATCATGACGTCGGATAAACATTGGGACCCATCTGTTCTTGATACCATTATCAGTGCTAAGGATGAAACCTTCCTTCAGAAGTATCTACCTCAGTCGCAGCAGCTTCCTTATCCAAAATACGACAAATAAGGAAATCCACGTTGTCTTCAAGGCTTGGATATATCGTCTGTATCCCCTGGTTTGTCCACGGTTACATCACTCAGTTCGTATTCCAGTCATTGCACTCGATCACCCTTTCTCCCTATCGATGATAATGGAATCAACAACCGCTCCTTCTGGCTTACTCCTACCAATTATGTCCATCAGGAAAGTCTTGCTTGATGTATTCCGCCTCCAATTTCTGATACGGTCCTTGCCTTTCCCACGGCCTGTACTGTTGATGATACACCCCATGTCGCAACTACACCTCGTGAACGTTATCCCAACAAATATGATTACTTATCTCTGAAGCCCTTCTTTTGTTGGGTTTCTACAGATTGCATCAAAGCTACTTTTGAGAATTCAATGCAATATGGATCCTTAGCGGTTAGCCCCGATGGTAACCTCTTCAAGATTTTTCATTCCCCTCAGCCGGCAATGAATGTTTGACCATTCAATGACAATGTCTTGTCTGATGTTGTGTACTCCACAGTCCCAGCAATTGATAGCGGTTCCAAACTTGCACAGATTTTCTTTGGTCGTAAATCTCATATCATACATGTTGAAGAGATGCGCACCACTGGTGATTTCCTATCATGTTTTCAGAACTTTGTTCGAAAATGGGGCAGACCTCTTTGCCTCTTATGTGATCATGGAAACTACCAATCTAGCAAGAGGGTCCTCGATTATCTCAAGATGTTATGGATTGGACTTTGGCAGAGTGAACCCTATCACCAACACCAGAATCAATTTGAACGGCGTTATCAAACATTTAAGCGTATTGTCAATCGCGTCATGGACCGCACCGGCACACCACCACATCTATGGTTGTTGTGCATGACATACGTTGCCGGACTCCTCAATGTTATTTCTGATCCTACTCTATCGAACAAACAACCGGTCTTCATTGCCACCGGTACCCTTGGTGATATAAGCGCGTATACCAGTTTCTTTTGGTTTGAACCCGTTTATTTCAAGACCAATGACTCCCCTTTTGGTACCCAGTCTACCGAATGCCTCGGTCATTTCGTAGGCATTGCCAAACATGTTGGCAATGGACTATGTTTCCGAATCTGGGACCCAGTCACTAACAAGTTGCTTGACTGTTCTGGTGTACGCTCTGCTCTTACGCCTGAGTCACGCAACAAACGAGCTGGCCTCTTTACTGACGACAGCTTCATCGCATGGCATAAAGCAAAGGATTCAGTACCTCAATTGTACGCAACCAGTGACGCCCCTACACTTACTAAACATGGGGAGCATACCACTGCAGATGCTCCGACTGAGAAGACCAAACCACAGGATGTTCCACCTACTCCTCATACTGCCGAATCCACTACGGACTCTGACACCAAGCAAAGCCTCAACAGTCCTATGGCACCTGAAGGCAACACGCCTCCAGTCCCTACCGAGCAACAGGATGCGTCACCTCTTATTCAGATACCTGACAATAGCCAACCTTCCGCATCTGGTAATCAGGTTATTATCAAACCACCCGCCCGCCCACCCCTCGTTACCGAGCTTTCTGTATCAGAAGGTTGATGACAGCCCAAGCTGGTCCCCCTCTCCACTCCCTAACAACTATGGGGAGAGTTTTGATGGTCCTCCTATGACACACATCTTCAGCAAGACATCCGATGGCATTCTCCTTACTGAAGATGATTTTGATTCACCGGAGCTAGCATACTTTGATGTTAGTGACATCACGACTCCACACACCAACCCTGCTACTCCTACAGTAGACCCATCACAGGTAGTTGTTACCGATGAAGAAGGGAATGCACAATTTGACGATGATGGTAAACCTCTTACCATCCCGACGATCTCAATTGCCGATCTACAAGGACGATCTTTCCTTGTACCCAATCCCGATGGCACTTGGAAGCGTCTTACCATTGTCGATGTAGAAGACAGTCTTGAGCGCAATAAGGATTTCATCAAATTCAAGTGCAAACACTCTGATGACGAACTTGATGATATCATTGCATACAATGATGTCATGAATTACATTCACTGTGATTCGACCCAAGAAGATGGAAAACTTTGGTCGTTTGGCCGCATCCTAGGACACCAAGGTCCATTGGATAACAAGCACCCTCAGTACAAAGGCTCCAAGTATAACCTTTGGATTGAATGGGAAAATATGGAACGGACATATGAACCATTAGCCAACATTGCGGCTGACGATCCTGTTACCGTTGCCAAGTATGGGAAAGACAACAACATGTTTGACCTCCCAGGTTGGAAACGTCTCAAACGAAACACCAACCTAGCACGATGAACCAAGAAGCTTGATCGGCTTGTGCATCAAGCCAAACTTTGATCTTTCCGTACCACCCCGCAGTATCAATATGGATTCAAGGTACCTCGTAACCACGAAGAAGCCCTCCAATTTGATCAAGCCAACAGAAACCACAAATGGGAAGACGCCATCACTCTGGAAATGGAACAGCTCAATGAATACAATACCTTCATCAACAAAGGCATGTACAAGGCAAGCTCCATCCCAAACGGGTTTCAACAGATCAAGGTACACATGATATATGCTGTCAAATATGATGGTAGACACAAGGCTTGTCTTGTTGCAAACGGAAATCTTACTGAGGCCCCTGTTCACAGTGTGTACGCCGGTGTTGTATCACTACGCGGCCTACGCATGTGCCTGTTCCTAGCTGAACTGAACAGCCTGGAGGCATGGGGTACCAATATAGGAAATGCTTATCTTGAAGCAGTGACCTGCGAGAAAGTCTGTATCAAGGCAGGTCCAGAATTCGGACCACTAGAAGGTCACCTATTGATCATCTACAAGGCTCTATATGGACTCAAATCATCGGGCAAGTGCTTTGGTGATTTACTAGCAGCTTGCCTTATTGAACTCGGCTTCAAAAGATCCCGCGCGGAACCGGAAATCTTCCTCAAGCCTGGAATGAACAAGCATGGGGAACGTGTATATGAACGCATATGCACATATGTTGATGACCTATGTCTTTGCATGGCAGATCCCAATTCGTTTCTGGAGATCCTACAGTCAGAGCCATACAACTTCAAACTGAAGGGATCCGGACCTATGAACTTTCATCTGGGCTGTGGATTTGAGCAAGATGCACATGGTGTTCGTTGCATGAATCCCATTCAAGCTCATCGAAAAGATGGAAGCATCTTATGAACAAATGTTTGGATGCAAACCTAACACTAGGTTCCAATCCCCCATTGCCGAGAACGATCATCCTGAATTGGACTCTTTGGCATTCCTTGAAGAAACTGGTATCCAGAAATAGCAAAGCATGATCGGCTCACTTCAATGGATCATCGCCATTGGGCGATTTGATGTCCAAACAGTCGTGATGACGCTCTTGCGTTTTAGAGCTCAACCACGAGAAGGACATCTTGATCGTGCCAAACGTATCTACGGATATATCTCCAAGTTTAGACATTTTAAGATCAGGTTCTGCGTGGAACCCCCAGATTTTGTATTGACTAAACCAGACACCATTGATTGGTCCAACACCGTCTATGGGGAGCATTCTGAAGAGCTACCTGACGACGCTCCTGCACCACTTGGGAGGACAGTAGTGTTGACACACTTCTATGATGCAAATCTCATGCATGACATTCTCAGTGGTAAGGCTGTAACCGGCATCCTTCACTTTGCAAACCAAACTCCTATGATGTGGTTCTCAGAGAAACAAGCCACTACGGAAACGGCCACATTGGGGGCTGAATTCGTCGCAGGAAGAACTTGCATCAAGCAAATCCTTGACTTACGTCACTCGTTCCGATACCTTGGAACACGAGTTCAGGATATTTCCTATTCATGGGAAGACAACAAGAAGATGATTCAGACGTCGACCTTCCCTTACGCGAGGTTGCATAAGCGTCACCATATCCTATCGTTTCACTACGTATGAAGCATGATAGCGAAAGGCTTCATTCTAATGCTACACATTCCTGGCAAAGAACATTATGCAGATATCCTTACCAAGCATTGGGGACACTCAGTTGTGTATCCACTGCTCAAGCCCATCTTCCACTTCTGTGGAAATACTGGCAACCTCCTCCAAGATGATGGAAGCATCATGTAAACATGATGACCTTTCGCAAGGAAACATGGGGAGTATTAAATTCCTTTCGTGTCCAGAAGTACCAAAGCTACACGACGCCAGTTATTCTATTCGTACAAATCAATGAGTCCCATATCAACCAAAGTAATCGATTCCCATGGCATATTGATTCCCACGGCGCATCCATTCCCATTGCACATTAACGGTGAGCAATCTCTGTTTTCTAATATTGCCCTTGTTCTTTGGTGAACAAACTTTGATTTCAGAAAGTATCACACGACCTACGGGAGCAATTCCTGATCATAATGATAAACATATCATAGGATCTTCCTAAAGGAACGGGAGAAGAAAACCGTTGGCGTGTGATTCTCACACAATATATATATATATACATACGGATATATATGGTCAACGACCAATGCATGTACGGAAATAATCAGCGAGTAATCTCATCACTACGCAACAGCAGTTGCAAGCGTATTTCATCTCAATAAAAGAGATATCTTGCATTTCGGCAAGATTTCACTTTATCTCATACTTTTAACATTCAACTGATTTATATCCCAAAATTCACACTAGTTGCTACCAACTACCTGTAATCTACATTACTAAGGTCTGTCTCGCTGTATCTGAACAAGTTCACAGTAAGAAGAGATCTGGCGTTTCCATAGTCTTGCCTGTAGTCCGATTATCCGTTGTCGAAAGTATCCAATCACAATTGCTACGCGTAGAGTACAATCGTTTGTCTACTAACACACTAACTGCAGCGTTGCTGTTCTTCAGAAGCCTTTGAATCAGACTCTCAGTAGACAGGATTCAGAAGGAAAATAATAAAAAATCTCTCCAGATGTGACACAACAACTCATGGAAGATATTTTGCAGGATACCGATTGCACCGTCTATATTGATGATATTGGAATTCTGGACAAATGGTACATTCACCCACCATATGCAAACAGTGGATACAATTCTGCAACGACTGGATGAAAACGGCCTCAAATGCAACCCTCTCAAATGTGACTGGGCCTGTGCAGGAAACAGATTTCCTAGGATTTTGGATGACACCGGAAGCTGTTAAACGCTGGAAGAAAAAGATTGAAGCGATCTTAAGAATGGACCGACCAAAAATTGTTACACAAGTCAAGTCCTTTTTCGGTGCTGTTGGATACTACAGAGATATGTGGCCTCGGAGATCACATGTTATATCTCCACTATTTGAACTCATGGGAACACCCAAGAAGGCTGCCAATGGGCAGCCCAAATCAAAGTCAGCCTTCACATGGGGGACGGCTCAGGATAAAGCCTTTGAAGAAATGAAAGCAATGGTAGCAAGTGATGCCCTGAACACCTACCCAGATCTGAACCTACCATTTGATATCTACACCGATGCCTCAGATCTACAACTCGGCGCAGCCATCCTACAAAATGGCAAACCCATTGCTTATTGGTCCAAAAAGCTGAATGCAGCTCAGAAAAATTATACTACAATGGAAAAGGAGCTCCTTGCAATAGTCTTGTAGTTGCAAGGAATACAGGAAACTACTATTAGGCTGTGAACTCAACATTCACACCGATCACAAAAATCTCACTTTCAAGACCCTCTCTCCATAACGGGTACTCCAATGGAATCTCTTTCTACAAGAATACAACCTCAAGTGGAACTACATTGAAGGCCCGAAGAATGTCCTAGCGGATGCATTCTCAAGATTACCCAGGATGAATCCACCTACAGTGGGGGAGAAATAGAAGCAAGGTAAAGGAACGCTAATTGATTTTCTCAAATTAGACATACCAGAACAGTCAGATGAAGAGCTCTTCCTACAGGGCTTTCCAGAAATATTCCCACACTTATGCCATGACGCGGGCACTGAATCGTATTCATGTCTGCTGAACAATGAGTGTCTAGTCAACCTGCCAACCCTCCAGGAAATGGAATGCCCAGTGAACTATGCAACTATTGCTCAATATCAACAAAATGACAATACGCTTCCTGCTAAGCTTCAATTGCCAACCTTCTTCAAACAACAACTGGGTAATCAGGAAATTACATGCTACTCCAAGGCTGAAACCATGGAGGAATGGAAAATCTACATTCCAACTTCCCTTGCTCCGCAACTACTCAAGTGGTACCATCTACTACTAGGGCACTGCGGATCCACCAGACTCAATCAAACAATATCAGCCAGGTTCCACGTGGAAGGACTCGCCAAGCTATGCCAGGAATATACATGTCCAGATGATTGCATCAAGTACAAGAGCAGAAACGCTAGTTATGGACTGTTAGCTCCCAAGCAAGCGCCACTGGCACCATTCAGTGAAGTGCATGTGGATCTCATTGGACCTTGGAAGGTAAAAGCTCAAGGAAAAATCTACAACTTCAAGGCTCTCAGCACTTGCATTGATCCAGTGACCAACCTACTGGAAATCATTTGCATCAGGGATAAGTCAAGTCAACATGTCTCCAACCAATTCACCAACTACTGGCTATCAAGATACCCAAGACCGGTCAAGTGTGTTTATGACAATGGTGGAGAATTCCTAGGTCATGAATTCCAAAATACACTCGGGACCTACGGAATTGAAGGTGTGGCTACAACAGTCAAGAATCCTCAGAGCAATGCGGTCTGTGAAAGAGTACATCATACTATCGCAGACACCCTTCGAATATTGGTACATGTGAATCCACCACAAACCACCACGCAGGTCACACAGCTCATGGACAATGCTTTAACCACCTGTATGCATGCATCCAGGTGTGCAATCAACGCATCTATGGGTTCTTCTCCAGGAGTCCTTGTTTTCAACAGGGACATGCTGTTGGATATTCCACTCACATCCAATCTCATTGCGCTACAACAAATTCGACAACAAGGCATCAACATGAATCTACTACGACAAAATGCCAAGCGCATCAAGCATGTTTTCAAGGTTAATGATAAAGTATGGATGAAAGAACCAGATCCAGACAAATTACAACCTCAGAAGAAAGGTCAATATCAAATTGTTCAAGTACATACCAATGGAACAGTGAAATTAAGACTATCTCCAAATGTCACGGAAACAGTCAACATTTGGAAGCTCACTCCATACAAAGAGCATCCAGCAAACAATGATCCAGCAAACGATGCCCCAGCGAACCATGATCTAGCCACGGAAGAAGTCTAGTCGAATAATTCTAGGAACCGTCAAGGCGCTCATTGGAGGACTCTGTAATGTACTGCGGTCATACGTACCAAGCTACCTACACATATCGAGCTATCTACTACAATCTACCGTACAAGTCCTACTATCTGAGATACCATCGAAGATAGGTACCTACGATCGAACTAATGAGACCTGGACGACTACTCTAGGAATCATTAAGTATCGAACCATCACATCTGTATACGCTGGTATATAGATGGCAGGTGGGCGCACGATATTATTATCATGTGCCGTATATGAAAATTCACTGTGTGATCGAATGAAAAGAATTCACCGTGTAACGCGTATTCGTACGAAGCGGGCATATCCTACGAAAAGTCATAAGGGCAAATATCCTTATTCTTAAGGTTATTCCTGAGTGGATGATCGTCGACGATTTTTATGTGGATTGCCTCTTAGCGGGAGTTTCCCCATCAGCTCACTCTTTGAAGAATTAACAACTCTAAAACACTATCATGCCCTAAATCTACGTACATGCTAGTACTAATTCTACATGATAAGATACAATTACATGTGATATTCCAATGAGAATATCACGGCGAATTATACGGTAAAAGGCCAATCGAAGATGGCCGGTTTTGGTGTGTTTCGTGTCTTAAGATTATGTGTGTTTTGTATGCTAAAATTACACGGTATTATGCCAAACAATCGATGACGACAAGTAATTAACCTGTCGATCAGAGATGATCGACGCTTACCGATAAGATGATTATTCTACTCACTAAATCAATCGACCGAAAGGCCGATTGGGTTTGTTTTTGTTACAACACAGTTTTTCTAGTTTATCAGACCCAGCACTCTACGAGCTGGGGCCAGCATCCTACAATGCTGAGGACGGCGTTTCCCGAGAAACGCAGTTGAGCTCGAAGACAATCCAGATTAGCCTGATCAGCAACCGGCATCAACCCTCAACGATGTAAAAGGGGCAATTGCTTGCGGAGCCCTGGAACAGACCAACACCAGGGCGGCTTCCCTTGAAAGAAGAGGCCGAAGACACGAACCAAGATGGTAGGCTCCATCGGGTTTCGAGATCCAGCAACAAGCAAGGGAAAAGGGACTGGACGATTCAGCAAAAAGAGTCGCCCAGGTTGGCATCAGTTGAAAGGAATCAATCCGAGAACACTGATCTTTCACTGAAAACAAGAATGACATGAGCCAGAAGATTGAGCCTCAAGTATTCTGATTATGGTGAAACAGATTGGATCGGACAGATTGCAAAGAGCATCTGCCCGCAAGAAAAATCCAAAGATATGGAAACGAGAACACTAAATCCGAAGATCCAAAAGAAAAGAGAACACTAAATTCTCAGGAAACAAGACAATGAGAAGGATCATCGATCTTTCAGCCACAGAAGTACAGAATGAGCAAATCCCGAGACCGGATAGAAAAGCTCACAATCTTAAATTGCGACAAAAGCAAAAGCTCACACAAGTACAGATAACCGGAACGAAAATTTGATCCGGATAGACAAATACAAATAGATAAGCAAATCACACTTGACAGCCACCAACATTTAATATCCATCTCACATCCAATCCTCCGATCCAATTACACTCTCTTTCCACATACCAACTTCGATTGAATATTCGATCGCAACTCCCAACGAATATCGTCCGTTGAATCAAAACTTCCTCCGAAACGACCATTCGATTACACCATTAGAATATTTGAAATCTAGTCTCCACCATGGCTCAAACAAGAGCGAACTACGATTCCAATGAGGAAACAAAAATGGAAGTGGACCAGGACCCACAAGATCCTGATAGAGATGATGAAGGAGTGGGTATGGAAGAAGACGACGAATTAGATGAAAGAATCATGCGTGTAATGGAAAGGGCTATCGCTGACCCAGAAAAGAACTCAACTATGAAGAGAATCATCGACCAAGAAGTAAAGAAAAGGATCAGAGCATTGCAGGAAGCCGAAAGAAGGGGTAGGAATCCAGATGATGATAGCAGTGATGAAGGTGGAAACCAACAAGATGACGACCCAAGGACTGAACGGTACGAAAGGAGGTCATCCCAACCCAAAATAAGAATCAGGGGATTCAACAATGGAAGATTTCTGAACCCAGAACAGCTCGCCTTCAGAAGCAGCTTGATGGACTTTGGTATCAACTATGAATCAGCTGAAGAAATTATGAGGGGAGGAATGTCTAATATTCGTGAAATTACAGACCTCAATAAGGAAAGCATCAAATCATTCATGCATGGATTGAAATCAATCAGTCCAGACTGTCCTAATCCACAAAGTATACACTATGGTAACAGGCTATCATCGAGACTTCTCACATGGGCAAATTGGGCTTGCTATCAACCATTGATTGGAGTCAAACCAAGAGCCATTGACTGGAACGCGAACCCAAATAATCTGGAACTGCAACAATTCAGGATCAAGATGATGGAATCAAGTGTAAAATCACAGGAAAAAGCAACTCCACCTGAGTTAAAGGACCTTACAAAATTCAGAGAATGGGAGGAAGGCTTTCGTCAAAACTTGAGATACAGATTCAACTCTGAAGGTTTCCCAATCTTGTATGTCATAAGACCCCAAGAAAAAGAAGATGTTACTGATGAAGCCAGGTCTGGCACAGTCGGGCAAAGTCCATCAGATACCTATCCAACTTGGAGTGACTACAACGAAAGGTGTGGTGTTTTGTCAGGTCATCAGTATGATGAAGACAACAATGTTGTATGGAGGTTGTTGTGTGATGCAACAAGAAAAGGGCCGGGTTGGGAATATGTGGCACATTTCCAAAATACCGAATTGAACTCAGGACATGCAAGAAAAGCTTTCATTTCATTGATGCAACATGCTTACACTGATACCAACATCACTATGGTTCTGAATAAAACCTACCAGGAAATGAAAGAATCACACTACACGGGTGATCATAAGAATTATGATTAGAACAAGCACAAGAGGAATTGGACTGCTTTCCATGGAACGATTCTGAGATTTGAAAAGAACCACAATGAAAGGAGATTTGTTTGGGACTTTATCAATTCAATCAGTGATGAGAGACTTGATGCTGCCAAAGCCGACACGATTGATGAGAGCAAAGACTATCGTGACAACTTCAATGAATGTTTGATCCGATTCACCAATCGTCTTGGATTGAAGAAGCTTGCAAATGGAAAGCATAAAAGAGGTTCCAGAAGTGTATACTCAGTAGGCACATCAAGAAATAAGAAGCAGAAAACAACTGGGACATTCACAGGAACAGTTGAGAACAAGACCTATCCCACAAGTGTGTATAAAACAATGTCAAAGGAACAGCGTCAGGAACTGTACCAGATGAGACAGGCAAGTAAGACAAAGAGGGCTCTCAAGGCTGCTGAGACCAAAAAGGCAAAGGAAGCTGAAAAGAAAGGTGCAGGTGACAGCTTTGGTTCAAAATCTAAGAAATGACATCATAACCGGACACTAGAAAACAAATGTTTAAAAATGGTGAGCCGGTCATTATATAAGATGAATATTCCACTAGATTTTGATGATGGAGAAAACGAAGAAGGATACTGTGAGTTAGACTCACATGCTGACACCACGGCAGCTGGAAGCAACATGATATTGCTTAATCCTGATCAGATAACAACACATGTTGATGTTGCGCCCTTTTCTGAAGAGTACAAGCCAATCAAGAAAATCCCAATTGGAAGTTGTGCAACTGCTTGGACAAGTCCAACATCAGGTCAAGTCTACATTATAGTGTTCCACCAAGCGCTGTACTTTGGAAACAAATTGAAGAACAGCTTGATATGCCCAAATCAAGTAAGGGATTGCAATTTCAACTCTGTTGAAGAAACCCCTCGTCAGTTTGACCCCAGATCCAAGCATGGAATCACAATCCAAACCCCAATGGAAGATGATGACCCCAAGAAAGTTTTCATGAAACTGAGTATGAGAAATGTGATTTCATATTTTCCAACAAGGAAGCCAACAAGATTGGAGCTTGATGAATGTCAACATTTGATCGCAACGAATGACACCCCGTGGGACCCTCATTCACTGAAATTCAGGATGGCTGAGTTAGCAATTGACAATGGTGATCCAGTTTCAGGGGACCAATTCAGCGTTCAAGCCATGTCAACTGAAGATGCAAGTTCAGTGGTAACAGAACCTACAAGTAATGTCACAGACATGTTCTCCAAGACTAGCATAGAGTCCAAGCATCCAAATCTCATGCAGCAATGCAAGCTGATGAGATTGCACCAGATATCAACCAGAAGAATGCTGACTGAATGCCAAATAGCGACAGATGGTAATATTTCTCACAGGATTTTGTCAGTGACCACAAAGTTTCAAGATGCAAATATTTCAAGCGCGCGAAGGGTAGACCAGTTTTTGTTTGATGACACAGAATTTGACTTCACAGAAGTCCCTGAGGATGAATCGAAACCAACCCCTAGCTTGCAAGAAGTTGACAATACACTTGAAAGGAGATCACTTGATAGAAGAAATCAATGGGGACCATCAGTGACAACTATTGAAGATCCAAACAAAGTAGACTGTGAAAGCCTAGCCAAGACTTGGAATATCAGTTTCAAAAAGGCAGAACAGACATTGAAGGTCACTACTCAGAAAGCACTGAGAAATTTTCAACTACCTTTGATGAAGCGGCTGCCAACACAGCGCTTTAGAAACAAGAGAGTTGCTCAGGGAACCTGGTATACTGATACCTGGCATGCAAAAACCACGAGTATTATGAGGCAAGAAAAATGTGCACAGATCTTTACAAATGGAAATGGGTTTGAAGTATTCATACCAATACAGAACAAGTCGCAAGCTCATCAAGGATTGAAAATATTCATTCATGAAGTTGGAATTCCTGAACACTTGATTTCTGATGGTGCTCCAGAACAAGGCTCTCCAAGGACCTACAAAACGCACTGGAATTGAATTGTGAAACGCAACCATATACACCAAACGTTCATCCAACCACATTGCTCTTTCCAAAATCAAGCAGAGCAAGTGATAGGTCATCTTGGTAGTGCAATAACAACCAAGACAGCAAAGAAGAAATCACCAAGAAGACTATGGTCATTTTGTGGCAAACTATGTGCAAATATCAGACAGCGGACTGCATCAAGCAACCCTTCTTCAATGGGAAGAACTCCATTTGAATTGGTTCATGGCTATAGAACTGATATCGCGTTATACACATTATCAGAATGGTATGATTTTATATTTTACTTTGACAAAGGTGATTCTTCATCCCAGGGAGTTGAAAGACTGGGTCGCTGGCTTGGACCTTGCGGTAACAAGGTGGGTGGAGGTGATTGTTTTTGGATCCTGACTGAATCAGCAATACCAATCTCTACAAATTCAATAAGGCCTGTAAAGGAATTTGAATGGAGGGATTGAGATGTCCTAAGAAGAATGGAAGCGATTGATAAATCAATTGAATCCAAGATTGGTGATGAAGTCAAGGACAACGCGTCTTTCTTCCAGGAAAATTACCCAGAACCTCAACAAGAGCTATTTGAGGAACAACCAGTGAAATCATCTGATCTGAAACTTGAACTGGCTGAGCCAGAAGCGTCAGTTGAAGATATTGATGAACCAGATGAGTATCTGGGAAATGAAGTAATCATTGAAAGAAATGATGAAAGGCTCAGGTGCATTGTTAAGGATAGGGTTCGCGATCTGCAAAACCAACCAATTGGAGTAAGAAATGAGAATCCAATACTGGACACGAGGTTATACAAATTGCAACTACCTGATGGCACCATTGAGGAATACACGGCAAACATTGTTGCAGAAAGTCTTTACAGCTCTGTTGATGATGATGGAAGGATGTTCACCCTACTTGATGAGCTAATTGACCACGAATGCGACAACACTGCTTTAAGTGAAGAGGAGGCCACGACCATTGCAAAAAATGGTAGGAAAAGCCATAAGCCAACAACTAGGGGCTGGAGGATTTTGGCCAATTGGAAAGATGGAACCGAATCTTGGTGTAAGCTAAGTGATGTCAAAGAATCATTCCCAGTGCAACTAGCAGAGTATGCAGTCAACAACAATCTTGAAAAATTACCAGCCTTCAGATGGTGGGTGCATAAAATTTTGCGAAGAAAGGAACGAATCCTTAAGGCGGCCAAAACAGCCAAGTATTGGTTGAAAAGTCACAAATATGGTGTTAAATTACCACATTCAATTACACAAGCACTGGCAATTGATAAGAAAACAGGCACTGATCACTGGGAACGAGCAATTCATAAAGAAATGACAAACAACATGGCAGCTTTCGAATTTTCTGATGATGATGTTATCCCAGTTGGTCACAAGGAAATCACAACCCACATGATATTTGATATCAAGCTTGGATCCCTAACAAGGAAGGCTACGTCCGAAGGTTGGTAGGGGACGGTCACAAAGTTCCTGTGGTAGCAAAAGAGAATACCTATTCATCTGTTCCCAGTCGTGACTCAGTGAGGATATTCTTCTTGCTGGCAGCGCTGAATGATTTGAAGGTTCTCTCAGCAGATATTCAAAATGCATATTTGACAGCCCCAATAAAAGAGAAATACTTTCTAAGAGCAAGAGCTGAAGATGGCTTTCCTCCACACCTTGCAGGACAGCCTTGCAAGATAGTTCGAGCACTATGTGGGTTACCAGTTGCAGGAGCATCATTCAGATCATACCTCACAAAACATTTGAGGGATCTTGGATATTCCCCTTGCAAAGCAGATCCGGATGTGCACTTACGAATTGAAACCAGGAAAGATGGATCCAGATACTGGGCAATGCTGATTGCCTATGTTGATGATATCTTATGTTCTGGTGAAGATCCTAAGTTCCAGCTAGAAAACATTGAACGAAAGTTCAAGTTGAAAGATGATACCATTGAAGAACCAACTCTGTATTTGGGAGCTGATATTGGAAAGTTTTACTTTGAGGGTGATTCAAAACCAAGGTGGTCATTATCAAGCACCAAATACACTGCAAAAGCTGTCGCGGCTGTTGAACAAGAGCTTGGAACTGAGAAGTATGGTTACAAATATTTACCGAAGTCAGCATCCAGTCCACTGTCACATGATTACAGACCGGAGATTGATATATCAGAGGAACTGAATCCCGAATTACAAAACTACTATCAAGGATTGATTGGAGTTCTCAGATGGATATGCGAGCTTGGAAGGCTTGACATTGTAATGCCAGTTTCTCTTATGTCAAGATATTTGGCTCAGGCGAGAATGGGACATTTGAACCAGTTATTTCATATATTCGCATATTTGAAGAAGTATAACAGGTCAAAATTGGTTTTTGATGATTCAGTACCAAGCGTTGATCAGAGTAAATTTCAAAAATGTGACTGGTCTGAATTTTATCCTGGTGCCGCTGAAGTCATACCAGCAGATATGCCTGAAGCTTCGGGAAAACATGTAACAATGAGTTGTTTTGTTGACGCCGGCCATGCCGGATGCAAGGCAACAAGAAGATCTCATACTGGCGTTATTATCTTCATTAATAATGCGCCAATTATTTGGTTTTCCAAAAGACAAACAACAGTTGAAACATCAACTTTTGGATCCGAGATTATTGCATTGAAAATTGCAATTGAATTGGTTGAAGGTCTAAGATACAAGTTGAGAATGATGGGTGTTCCAATTGACGGGAGCACCAATGTGTATTGTGATAATGATTCAGTTGTCACAAATGTTACACGACCTGAAAGCCCATGCAAGAAGAAACACAACAGCATTTCATACCACAAGGCCCGAGAATCCATCGCAGCAGGAATTATCAGAGTTGCAAAGGAGCCAGGCTCAACAAATATTGCTGATTTGTTTACCAAGCTAATGAGTGGCGCTGTTTTCCGAGAACATTGTTCCCGATGCATGTGGTAAGAAATCGATCTGCAATGAGCATTTCGAAAATGGATGATTTGATCCATGGAATACAATATATCAATCGGGCAAAGATCAGGGCAAAATGCCATGATACAAGCCAGAATGAATGGCAAAATGCCTTCCCATTTTTGATAGGGCCTCTGATAGTAGACTGGATACAGTTTGGTATTCAACACACGGCAATGACTCACAATGAATAGATTAAGTCATTGAATCCAGCCGCTTAACGGTTGGAGGATTTATGACTGAAGGGGACTGAAAAGAATTCACCGTGTAACACGTAATCATACGAAGCAGGCATATCCTACGAAAAGTCATAAGGGCAAATAACCTTATTCTTAAGGTTATTCCTGAGTGGATGATCGTCGACGATTTTTATGTGGATTGCCTCTTAGCGGGAGTTTCCCCATCAGCTCACTCTTTGAAGAATTAACAACTCTAAAACACTATCATGCCCTAAATCTACGTACATGCTAGTACTAATTCTACATGATAAGATACAATTACATGTGATATTCCAATGAGAATATCACGGCGAATTATACGGTAAAAGGCCGATCGAAGATGGCCGGTTTTGGTGTGTTTCGTGTCTTAAGATTACGTGTGTTTTGTATGCTAAAATTACACGGTATTATGCCAAACAATCGATGACGACGAGTAATTAACCTGTCGATCAGAGATGATCGACGCTTACCGATAAGATGATTATTCTACTCACTAAATCAATCGACCGAAAGGCCGATTGGGTTTGCTTTTGTTACGACACAGTTTTTCTACGAAGCAAGCACGCTCGATCGCTCATTATTTTATCTGTTAAGTTTCCATCCATTTTCGTAAAGTATTAATCTATCATAATTATCACTCATACTCAAATTCTAGCCCTAGTGTGTTACAAAAAGCAGCCAAATGATTCGTTTTTCACCATGGTGGCCGAAAGCTCGTCCGCGACGCTCTTGTTGAATTGTTGATTCTTTCTCGCATTCATGGCTTTGCGAACGTCGCGGAATGCAATGCTGACCTTGCTCCGTGCGCTGGCGTCATCTGTTTCTATCCAGCCGTTTTTGGTTGGTACCAAGAAACGGCCACCGTATGCACGGATCTCTCGGATGACATCAAAGGCGATTTGTTTCTTCTGTGTTATACTTGCAGAATTGTATTCCTCGTACCTTGATTGCAGCAGCGACCGGTAAGTTTCGTTTCCGATGTGATTCTTTATACGAGGTCCTCTTCCAACAATTATATCTTTGGAGGACGGGCATAATATCCCCCGAAAGCCGGATCCGTTGCGAAACAATGCATCCTCTCGCTCTTGGCAAAACGCTATGAATTTCTTGTGGTCTGCACACTTGATGATTCCAGAAGACTTTATTGGAATTTGATCACTAGGGATTCCGTAGGTCATCAGGTTGTAAGAACATTCCTCGATGGAACCTTCATTGGATTGTGATCGAGAGACAAATATTAATTACGGAAGTAAAGAGTAGGTGAGCATAGATCACATGGTAGAAGGATTTCTTCAACAAAGGAGCAATGCGGGATCAAATGAAGCAAAAACCTGAAAGAGCTGGTGGTGTGGAGGTATTTCGCTGCAATCACGGTCGTGTCTTACCCATGTGGACTCTTGAACGTATCCGAAATTGTTTTGGTAATGCTTGTAGAATCAAATAGGAAGCGAGTCGGAACCATGGATTGTCTTGAATGCAAATATGAACAGCGGCTATTCGGATCGGTACTACTTTTAGTGAAATTACATCGAGTATTCTCCTCACCGGCTTAGGCAATATAGGATTTTTCTGGACCTCTACAAGAGGGAACCCGATGATTACAACACCCTTCATTTGGCATTCAACGTCGTTGGCTAACTCCTGGCATATGTAAAGAGCACATTTCACCTGTGTCCCGTCCAATTAGGTTAACGGTAGAGTATAGTTGTAAACAGAACCAACATTGACAAAATTCGGTTAGAAGAAAAGATCATTTACATGCGCACACAGAGCACAGTAGAACACGCCCATTCACGCACTCTGGTTTCCATATCTATGTCGTTGTCCAAAAAGAACTTTCTCCCGGTCCGAATGACAACCGGTCTCCCCAAGCGATCCCGAAAGGGCAGCACCTGAACAAACTTTCCGGAGAACAAAAAAGTATCCGATCCTTGGTTTTCTTTGTCGAGCATCATGTCGCTCAATTGAATAGGTCTCGAGAGACACTCCGGGCCAAATGTTTCTCGTATGAGCTGTAAATTGTTGACCATACGGATCGCAGCTTCGCGAGCATCGAAATGTTCAGCTCTCAAAAACTTAATTCGAAAAGAGGGATCATTCACAAGGCCATCGGCAGTGGCGCCGCAAAGGCTTTGTGCTTCGTCGAATGACGGTTTCACGGAAATAGATCGTAGCTCAATGTCCATTTGACGCAGTTTCTCTCGAAACAAATCAGGATTATGTTCCTCAGGTGGTGCCTCCCTGACTCCGTGGACATCATCCAGAATCGCAGCTCTTTCCGCTGATGTCAGGCTGTTGAGTTCGGAGGCCATCATAGTTGAGACCTTCTCATGAGTTTTCCTCAACACCTCATCATTATCCATGTTGTTTCCTTTGAGCCGATAATTAGTCCATTCAAGTGTATTGCAGTCGAGTTCTTGTGGTACCGGTAGTCTACAAACGCTTCATCCGAAAAAAAAAATAATAATAATATTATTATTACTCCATACAAAGTATTATTGTTCCATCAAATTTAGGTACTTTTACTACCGGTAGAAGCGGCAACAGGCGAAAAAACGTTAGAATGATAGCTTGCTGTGCCTTCCGTGATTATGAGAAGCGTGACTATGCCAGAGGCTTCCAATTATCGCAGATCAAAGTCATAGAAGGCGTCGTTCAACAAGCTTAAAAAGTGCACAGATTATTGTTTCTAAAGTTCACACAAGTATGGCTTACGGTAAATGCGCCAGTATGAAAAGTATTGGTAGACGCCGGCCAGTATTGGTATTGAAGTTGGGCTAAAAAATAATGGGAACGGACAACACTAAGCCCTTGTGATTAGTTCATTTTCATAGTTGTTATTTTTCTACTGCTTCCTTTCTTGCTCTTTTATTTAACAAAGCCTTCCTCTGCGACAAGGACAAATTGTGAGTTGAAAGTTGATTTATTTATACAACTTAGAAACTGATAAGATGTGGCAACATACAAGTTGCCTTTTTAAAAGAACAATTGAAAACGATGGTAGCGTACCAGTACGGTACGATAGCCAACAGAGTGTTAGGATGTACCGTACCGGTATTACAAATTACAAATCTTACCGTTACAAGAGAACCTCAATTAACGTGCACTCGTTCCGGGGCTCACAGAATCAATTCTCGGTATTACAAATTACAAATCTTACCGTTACAAGAGAACCTCAATTAACGTGCACTCGTTCCGGGGCTCACAGAATCAATTCTATTCTAGCTTTCCCGTACCGTATTATCAACGACATAGATAAAGCTCAAGTCAGCTCAATAAGTATTGTAATTACGAGACCATGCCCCTTTCTGCAGCTCTGTAGCTAAGATGAATGCTACCCTACGGTACGGTACGAGTACGTACGATAAACGTACGAGTTTTGGTGTTACAAATGGAGCGCGGTTTTTTAGACCACTTTTCAACCCTAACCCTTATTAAAAATATCCTGAACGTTGCTTTTAGTATGATCGGTACTACGCTCCAGCTGTAACTTTTTCGTTGCGTTCTTGAGGACGATTGTGATTGGCTAATGGTCTTAAGTGGTGTAACTTACAGGTGATTCATTTTCGTTTTTTCATTCTCAATTAAACTGGAATCCATTTTTTCGTAAAAAAAAACTCAACAAAAACGAAAAAAATTGAATTTTTTGATTGGCTAATCATTGAGCGATTCCCGCTAAAAAAAGTGAATAGAATGAAAATTGAATAAAAAGTATATAGAATGAATACTTTTTTATCACACCCAATGGACGAATACTTCTTTATTAACTGCCAAATTTGGAATTTGGAATTTGGAATCCCTAAATAAGAAACAGTGGTAACTGTCTCTTTAATCACTACCCGCGCCACATACCCGCCTATTTTGGCCGGCAAGCCGGAAGTTGAAAATTTCAGAATTTCATGTACCGTATGATTTGCTGATTTGCTATTCACTGAAACACACAATTTATTATCCTCACTAAAACACTCAAGGTGCTCTCCAGCAAGCGCCAAACACTCTTTTGTGAAACACTCTTTCGCGAAACACTTGACAATCAACAATCAACATGGCCCTGGAGTTAGCACTGCTTGGATACTACTATGATAACTTAACCCTTGATTACAATAGTCCACTGCTTGGCAAGGAAGAGAAGAGAAGAAGGGATTGTAGAACTCCTAGGATAGCAATTAAGAGATACAGTCAATCTGTTGTCGGTAAAAAACTACGGCAACAGAAACATTCGAAAAACGTGACGAATATTCGGCTTAGAATCAAACACACCTCCACTACTCAAAATCCTTAAGTGGTAAAAACGATTCCACTTAAGACTACAAACAAAACAGGTTAACCGGTTCGAAACAAGACATCTTTAAAGACTGGATTGATAAGTAAACACTTGGATTCCTTATGTGCGTTCAAAACGTATACACTTAACAACCCGTGAGGAAATTACTTATTGCAATCATGAAAATCAATACCGAATCCAAATGGGCCTCATTCATTCTTATTTACTCCATTTATCTCGATCAAGCACGAGGCCCATTGAACGAATTACTTAACCTCCTAAAAGACCGATACCATCAAATGACCGATACAGTAAGACCGACACGACGCTAACACAGCAACAACAGAAGCAGTATCGGTATGATGAAGATAGTAACAAATAACCGGGGAAGATCTCTACCATGTAAAATACAGAGAGCCCCGACACAGTGCCAAAATACATAGTAAAATAAGAGCATCTCCATGAGCTCACTTCTCTTTAAATTTCAATTATCCTATACCTTTTGGTTGATTTTTAGAGTGACAACACAATCTCCTTTTATTTATCTCTATCGATCGGGCAATGATCAAGCCCTTTTGAATTGCTGTGGAGTCAACCACGTAGTATTCAGGGAGCTCCTAAATATATTTGAGCCACTCTATAATTGTTACACTGTTGATAAGAACACTGGAGTTATTCAACAGAAGAAGACACGGTTGATAAACCGGTTCGATGCAATTGGGTGCCTTGCTCTTGTCTTATTCTGGTTCCCAACCAGCAGAGGATCAGCAGCACGTCCGATAAATGTCACGCGACCCAATGCGGCCCCTCGCAAGCCCCATTTTTATAAAATCTGCCCTGCTTTTGTTATGTGCAAGGGCAATTTTTAAAATTCACAATTTTTTGTGGTGAAGAGTTTCAACCCCCCTCAGGTTGCGACAAAAACTCTCCCCGAGGACTCAAAATGTCCCTTGATCTCTCAATTTTGACTAAATTGATTTAAAAAATCTAATTCTTGCTACCAAACTTCCTAACCTTAACCCAAGATATGAAATAAAATTTATTTCAGAAGTGTTTGTTTGCTATGTTCCCGCGTTGTTTCTATGTCACGTCGTGTCTTTTTTCATACCATCATGCCTTTTCATGATCGCTCCGATAGCATCATGCTCATTTTCATCACGTTCATTTAACACCACCATCAAAACCATTTCTTCCCCTCCCTTCTTCCAATAGCAGAACATGTCACAACCTAGTAAAATCCCCCTCACTTCAAGAAGGGTTGTTATACCAAAATAACCAAATCATTTATCTGTCGTAGCTGCATGTCCTATAAGGGCAAGTCAAAGACATTCATCGGAAGCAGACAAGATTCCTCTTCACACAAATCATACCAATATGTATCACGAGGCCTGTCACGTCACCTTGATTCAATAGCTTTGTGCCGTGATTTCTATTTCAACCATAACCTAATGGAATTTTTGTCATCTGCCAAAGAAGAATCCACTACAGTTTGCCATTCCCCTTCACAATATGGCCTGACATTGACAGAGAATGGTCCAATTGTTCCCTCCGCTGCTGTTGCTGCCACTCACACTAACAAGGCATCCTCTAATGAAACGTTCAACTCAGTTTTAAACAGTCAGGTAGTACACAATTTATTTGTTCCACCAATTGATAGAAATGTAATGAAATCACAGTTGTTTCCTTCAGAAGACAACAGCAACAACCATGGCATGGTTATTCCTGAAGAAATTTGCCTTCCTATTCAGAACGATAATGGTACGGATGTTGCGGAACCCACGGCATACCAACCAAACATCATCAATGAAAGAGAGCAATTGATCCGATCCCGTGTTTCTTTTTCACCTACCAATAGGCTCATTGCTGAAATGAAGCTCATGAATCTAATGACAAAACACAAGTTACCTCTAAACACATTCAAATCTATTTTTCAATGGGCAAACGAATGTCAAAATATTCATGGTGTTGACTTCAGCACTACCTTCCCCCGTCATCGAGAAGCCATATTTAGTGAAATCAAGTCCAATTTGGGTATTTCTGAGACCAAGTTTGAGCCACACATAATTAACTGGTTACCTGGCAATTTACCCACCCAAATATTTGTTCGATCCTTCCCAGACACACTTCATTCCCTTCTGACCAATAAGGAATTGATGCAAGAAAAAAAATTCTTTTCCCAATGTCGAGACTCCTCTTTCACCTGAAAACAACCCACCAATCACCAACGAAACATACATAACAGAACTACACCACGGCTCTTGGTGGACGGAATCGTGGAAGCATATCTGCAATGAAAATGAGGAAATCCTCATTCCGATCATTTTCTACATGCATGGAATCAGCTTGGATGCACATGGCCATCTCTCACTCACTCCTCTCAACGTGACTCTTGGTATTTTCAATGTTGAAGCAAGAAAACGACCTGATGCTTGGACCACAATTTATTTTCATCCCGACACTGAAATTGAGAGCATAAGACACACGAAAAAACCCATGGTGAAAGATAATATTCAAAATCTACACACCGCGCTGGCAGCGGCTTTGCAATCTTTCAAGCAAGTTTGTGAAATGCAGGGCGGGTTGGAGTGGGATTATCTTCCGTATGCAGGAAAAGTGTTCAAAGTGAAAATGAAATTTGCGATTGCATATGTTGTTGGTGATACAGAACTTCACGACAAACTATGTGGAAAGTATGGACCATACACGAAAAAGGTGAAGAAATTGTGCCGTCAATGTACATGTCCGACACACCTCATCCATAAACCAAAAGCCCAGGTGGAGGAACAGACACGACTCTGGGTTCCAGAAGATTTCGACCCCCCCCCCCCCCCCCCAAGCATGTCTGCAAAGGAATACAAGGAGTACTTCAAAAGCATTTCCCACCATCCCATAAAATGTTGTCGGCCAAAAAATCACCGTAAAAAAAACGCGACGATGAAACAAGGAAATCAACAGAGGTACAAATATTCAGCTTAGAATCAAACACATCTACACTATTTGGAAATCCCTAAGTGGTAAAAATGATTCCTCTTAAGACTACAAACAAAACAGGTTAAGTGGTTTGGAATGAGGCACCTTTAAAGACCAGACCGGTAAGTAAACACTTGGAACCCATAAGTGCATTCAAAGCAATCCACTCAACATCCCATGAGGAAATTACTTAATGCGATCAAGAAAATCAATACCGAATCTGAGTGGGCCTCATTTATTCAATATATCACGATCAAGCAAAAGGCCTATCGAACGAAACACTTAACCTCGTAAATGACCGATACAGTAAGACCGACACGACGCTAACACAGCTGTTGTAACTCTAAAAATCGACCGAAAGGTATAGGATAATTGAAATTTAAAGAGATGTGAGCTCAGAGAGACGCTCTTATTTTTACTGTGTATTTCGTACTGTATCGGGGCTCTCTGTATTTTACATGGTAGAAATCTTCCCCGGTTATTTGTTACTACCTTCTTTACCGTCGTACCGATACTGTCGCTGCTGTTTCTGTGTTAGTGTCGTGTGTCGGTCTTACTGTATTGGTCATTTGATAGCATTGGTCATTTACAAGGTTAAGTGATTTACTCGATGGGGCGTATGCTTGTTCGTGGTATGTATGCTAGATATGAGGCCCATCTGGTATCGGTATTGATCTTCATGATTCCAATAAGTAATTTCCTCACGGGATATCAAGTATATTCGTTCGAATGTACTTAAGTGTTCCAAGTGTTCACTTATTGGTCAGGTCTTTGGCGTTGTCTTGTTTCTAACCGATTCCTCACTTTTGTTTGTAGTCCTAAGTGATATCGTTTTTACCACTTAGTGTTTTTTGAGAAGTGTAGGTGCGTTTGATTCTAAGACTCGATCATCGAAATAATTGTGTCTCTGTTGTTACTCCGTATTCTCGCACCTCGGTTGTATTTCTGCACCTCGGCCGTCGTTTCGTTTTGCCGGCTTTTCAATCGAATTTGATGCCGACAAAGTCCGTATTTTTGCCAACAACACACCCCTTGATCCAACATGTTAGATGATATATGTTGGATTACTGTCGGTGTATATCTTCGTCTGAATCGATTCAATCCGGTATTTATCGAATCGGTGCAATTGTAAGATGAGATGAAATCATAAGGTGAGAGGATTGGAGATCAACTAATGATTGTATGATTGATCGAATAGCGGATGCGATTTTAGATTCGGCTGTCGATCGATAGGATAATCAAATCAAGGATGATTGGAATTTCAATCAAATCCGCGGCTTAACGCGAATGATTTAACCTGGGTAGTGTCCCATGATGTATCTTGCATGTCGGGCGTGCAAGATCCATCCCAATGGTTTGGTGAGATCATCTGCAGGGTTGATGACTCCGGGGATATGAATCATCTTGATTTCGCCATTTTCTTTCCAAGCTTGAATTTGCAAAGAACCTGATTTTAATATGTCTTGTTCTTTCAGTTGGCTTCTGGGCATTGATGATTTCGATTGCTGACGCGTTGTCTTCATAGATCAGAGTTGGTCCAACCTGAATGAAGCCTAGTTCCTTGAGTATAGACCTGAGATATCTGGCTGTTTTGGCTGCCGTAACTGCAGCAATGAATTCAGCTTCCGTATAGCTCTGTGCAGTGAGTGACTGAGCTTTGGATCTGTAAACAATTGCTCCACCAGCATAGGTAAATATATAGCCTGTGGTGGACCTGCGATGTTTCGGATCATTCCCATATGCTGCATCGACAAAACACATCAATTTGTTTAGCTTGATATTTTCAGGGTATTTGGGGAGTGCTGCATCTTGGACTGTGTTGTCGTATGGTACCCCTGGAGGCAGAGGTGGCTCAGCATTTGGTCTGTAGAACCTAATACCCCATGATCTGGTTGTTCTGAGGTAGCGAGCTATGTTCTTCAGACTGAAATAGTGGAAAGCAGTGGGATTGGAGCTGTATTTTGACATCAGGGTCATTGCATACCCAATGTCTGGCCGGCAGCTTACATATGCAAACATCATTTCACCCAAGAGTGTCCTGTAGGAGAAACCAGATGTGGATTGTAATTCAGTATGTTCCGTGGTGCCTTCTAAAGGTCCATTTGTATGTGATTGCAGTTGGCTCAGCACTTCAGTTGACAATGGCGCTGATGGCTTTGAGTGTGCCTTCATCTTAGAATCAGTTTCCCAACCATGGGATCTCATGATTCTGTCAATGTAATTGGCACAGGACAGTTCAATGTAATCAGCTGTCTGTTTGACATCAATTCCATTGAAATCTTCAAGCAATCCCATTTTTGTGAAGGGAGCAACATCTTCTTTAGGTAGCTTCAATTTCTCTCCAATGATGTCATAGATCTTGTCAGATATGGATTCTGATGTGCATGCTAGCGCAAAGTCATCAACTTGTCTCAGCATGTATACTGTTTTGCCCTCAAAGACTGTCGTATAGATTGTCCTGTCATGTGTGGTGGTCTTGAAGTTGAGATCAGGACCTTTCAAAATCTTGTTGATGTGGGTTTCCCAAAGTCTTCCAGATTCTGGATGGCCTTGGAGCGCACGAAGGACAGGAAGCACCAATCTTCTGTCTACGTCTGTGCCATGCTTGTCTTTATACCATTCTGCATACGCATCATCAATAGTCATGTAAGTAGGGATGTTTGGTCCTGGACTATGCGCGTACGCGTCAGCAGCATCACCTGCATATACTTTGAGGTTGAGGCTACTAGCTACAATGGCAAAAAACAATCTTTGGATGGGATGTTCAACACATGGTGAGTATGACATGGCAATGGCATGCAGGGTTGGAGCTGCATATTTGCTTCCATTGCAGCACTGTCTTGCTTGTCTGACACCATTCCTTTTGACATTGTATTGCCAATGGGGCCTGAGAATGATGGCGTTGGGATCCTTAGGGTATGGAATGGGTGATCCAAACATTTCTAAGTCTTCAAACTGGTCAAGTTGTTTGTGCTCTCCAGCTTCCCATTCAGTCCATGTTGATAACAACTTGAGGTTTCTGCGAGTGAAGTACCCTAGTGCTTGTTCTTCTGGTGTAGTTGCTTTTGAATTGATAGCCTTGATTAAGAGTTCAATTTGTGCAGTCGGTAGTGAATCTGCATCTAGGGGTAATGCATGATTGCCGGCTTTATGAAGCTTGGTGATGGCTCTGAGTGATGCGATATCAATAGTGGGAATGACAACATCCATGTCATCCTCAGTTGGTGCCAAGTGTTTTTGGATGGAAGCATGGAGTGCTTCAGTGCTATCAACCTGGTTGATTCTCAATTGGATGATGTGCTTGTATTTGGTGCCAATTCGCTTGATGGTTTTGATGGATGAAAGCCGTTCTAAGAATGGTGGATCTTCTTCATCAGGGGGTTCCTTCCAAGAAGTGTTGAGAGCAAATAGTCCATATTCATTGGCATGTTTCCTGACTTCTTTCATAGGTAATTTTTCTTCAAGTGCAAAAGTAATAGGGGTATCTATGGAATCCTGCACCCCTTGAGCGTGTGATTGATGCAAGGCTGTTGTAACATCAGCAGCAGTAAGCACACGGTTGTGATTGATAGATACAATATAAGCGCCTCGGAGCTTGGAAAGGGACTTCTTATGAGAGGAGTAGAGCTCGGAGGCAGGACTTTTGGGAAGAATATCAGTGACATAGGCTCTGCCAAGTAGTGAATCATTGGCATACCGGAGACCAAATGCTTGATCCTGACAGGAGCCGGAAGTGGAGAGCCTGAGATTGGTGAGGTCTGCAAATGGTGAGATGGAAAATTGGAAATCACTGGATGACACCTCTGTGGGCTCTGGTGGCAGTGGAAGGTTGTCATCAGTCCTGAGCAGGTGCTTGACATTTGTGGGGAGATCAGCAAGTGGCAAGTCATTCATGCCCTCATCAAATCTGACATGGGTGGCAATCTTGACTCTGTGTGTCTCAGTATCATACCAAAGGATGTTTCTGGTAGTGTATGGTACAAAACCTAGGAATATGCCTTTTCTGGCATTAGGTTTGAGCTTGACTGGTCTCTTGCCTGGAGGTCTCACCCAAACTCTGCATCCGAAGGTTCTGAAATCAGTGAGATTCTCCTTGTGGCCAGTTGCCAATTCCAAGGGGGAATGGGGTTGGTTACCTTCAGGGAAGGCATTGGACAAGCGCAGTGCATGGTAGAACGCAAAAGGCCAGAACTTGATTGGTAGGTTGGCACCACTGAGCATGGTTCTCATTGAGTTAGCTAGAGTTCGGTGCGCTCTATTAACAGTGCCATTCTGATGGGAAGCATCAGCACCAGTGGGGAATATGGAGTATCCAAAAGCAGAAAATAGATTTCGGATGTCAGGATTGTGATAAAGTTTGCCGCCTTGATCCACTATCACATACTTGTTGGAGCAAGTGGGGTTGTGCTGACTGAAAAAATGTTCTAGCCAATGAAGAGGTGCAGCTTTTGATATCCTGGTGTCGCCATATTTCATATTTGTGTAGTGATCTGTGATGAGAATCCAAACTATCTCACCATGAATACCTACATAATCACGCTGCCGTTTACTGTTGGAGGATTTGGTTCCTGAAAAAGCAAAGTCAATAGACAAACCCTGAAAAGGTTGTGTAGCCTTCCTTGTGGAATGGGACCCAGCAGGATTCTTGGTTTGTTTACACTGGATGCAAGTTGGACATTGATCAAAAATACTTGTTTGACGCTTGAACTTTGAGACGACCAGAATATACTTATGCGCTTGATAGAGAAAGTCACCACATGGGTGTCCCAGTCTCTGATGCCAAAGAAGCTTGGAGGTTTTGGCTTTGATGGCTTGGATAGGGATATGTTTTTCAGCAATCTTGGTGAAAAACAATTTTGCATCAAACCATGGTATGTTGCTGGTATCAGGCTGTAATCTGGCAGTTTCAGTGCATTTTTGGAGTGTCACAAGATTTGTGTAGGTGTCATACCTGAAATTGCTAATGGCTTCTTTGGAGGCTAGCTCACAAGCTTGTTTGAACACCATGTCAGTTGCTAAAGCATACGCTGAAGAAGTTGCACAATTTGCATATGGGGATCCAATATCTACATCTGGAATCAATACTGGATGTGTGAAACAATGGCTCCATGAAGTACAATGCTTTGGGCAGTGTTGTGCTTGTGATGACAAATAATGGTGAGGTGGCTATTCTGTTGAGTGGACGCGTGATGGGTGTCTGTGAAGGCTTTGTGTATGGACTGTCCACTGAATTGTTGTCTCATGCGCGATGTCATTCCACAGAGGTCATTCTCACATAGTAATGTGGTTGAAAGCAACGGGGAATAGTAGTAGAAGAGGACTCTAAGATACCCTATGTGATTGGGTGCTGGTATATGCACATAGCCTGATCCTTGAGGGATGCAGCTGGCTGCCTTGCCTCCAATTGCTGCTGTGAGCTGGACTGGACATTTTCTCAGCTTGGTGTAAGGTTTGTAAGCATGGAGGATATGTAGTAGGTTTGTGCAAGAAACTTTAGCACCTGTATTGATCTGTGCTCTGACACCCTGTTGAAAATATGATGCAGCTGCTATTGGATCTGAAGGGACAAGATTTTGGACATTGTTGGTATCAACTGAGATGGGATTGTCTCAGTCAAAGTTGGGATCTCCATTGGTTTCCAAATGCGATTCTAATGCAGGGGCTGCAACCTCCAGTGTTTCCATATCACAGTAGACATCTGTTGGAATAGATGGTTGGAGGATATCCCTAGGGAGAAGATTGACAGCACCAATTTGGACTGATTCGTAGGAACTGACACTACTGGAGTCCAAGGAGGGGCATAAGGCTTCCTCTGGAGGGGCTGTGGCATCGTCAAATCCTTGAGGATCATCTTGTGGTGACGTCGTGTGGCTGCAAGAAAGACTGTCTATTCTTGGCCTTGGCAAAAATTTTGGTCTTCTGATTCATCATCTGGAGAGCCTTCATTTTTGTCCTCATCTTCAATGTGGATTTGGGAGATGCGTTGAGTAGAATCCAACAGTTGTTGTGTTTCTCTCTTGCTTTTACTGATAAAAACTGCAGTAGCAATCCTATGCTTCCTGAGTGACTCAACATCTTGTAGAGCAGGGCAATTGTCAAAGTTATGTCCAGAGGTGTGACAAACAATGCATTGCCTGGAGGTGTCAAAGAGACTAGGCTCTTTGTCAAATGCAGTGATGACGTTGCAATATGCTTGATGGAGGAAGGGATTGTCAGATGCTTCATCCATTTCAGGATATCCAAGTGATTCAATCAGACTGATTGAGTGAGAGGTTAGAGTGGAAGGTGTTCTAACAGTATTGTTGCCAGCGCGTTTTTGGAAACTATCACTACGGCGAGGGCCTGGTCTGGTTCCTGTGGTGGGCAATGGCTTGAGCAGACTTGATTTGGAGGTCTTGTCCTTGTACTTCTTCTCAGCCTTGATTTCTTGCTCATATGTTTGCAGGGTTTGTAGAAGCCGGCCTGCTTTATATTTGTCCCTTTTGAATTGGTCATCTGACTTGCGTTCATCTTCTGTTTTCTTGAAGAGTTCTTGTGAGAGAGTGGTTCCTTCAATAAGGTTGCTAACTTCTTCTGTTGAACTGATAGTGCTGGGTTGATTATGGAAGAAAACTCTAAGTCTCAGATAATCCTTGTAACGAAAGTAGTATTCCTCAAGTGACTCACTTGGTCCTTGATTTGGGGGGTTCCTGACCATTCGTCCTGCATTGGATGGCCTTTTGGAGTTGGGATGTGTTTGTGCAATTACTGTGTATAGAGCCTCGTATCCCTGTCCTCCCTCAAAGCTTTGAATGGTGGCCTTCATACTTCCACATGAATCAGGGATGACTTTATCAGTTCTGAGTGCAGTGTAGATGAGGTTTCCCCATTCATGGCCAATTCATATCGTGTAGGTAGGTCATGTGGGAGGGTATCCCTAATGGTAAATCCTCTGAGGTGATCAGCTTCGCGCCTGTAGAGATAATATGGACAGATGTAGATGTGGTGTTGTTGTGCATGGGCTGTGATTTCTCTGTACCATTTTCTAACTTGAGGATGCGTTGAATCCTTTAGTTGTGGGAAGCCAGAGAGAAACAATTTGTCCCTAGCTGCTTCCTTTGATTTGTCAGAGGCTCTGGTTAGATCAAAGCAGTCACCACTTCTAGTGATCAGGTGTTGGTCATTTCTACCGCTGCATAGATTGTGAAGGTAATAGTTTTGTCTGACAATTGTATCATTTCCCGATGCGTCTGTGGAAGCAATTTCAAAGTATTTCATGTCATCACTGGTGAGGAATTCATCTCTGCGATTGTATCTCTCCTTAACCGGTGGTGGTAAGGTTGCTGGGTTCCATGGTAGATCAAGTGTTGCTTGGTGGTTGGCGCCGGCGTTGTTGTTGTTGTTGTTGTTGTTGTTGATACCACGTCCGAGAACTGTTTCGCGGGGTTCGAATTTACTTCTCGCGCACAAATTTTGTGCGTGATTTTAACACGGCAATATTTCTGGACACCCTGAAATTCGCGAGTAAGTGGCGGGCTATAAATTAACACAGCACTATTTCTGTGCGCGTGATGCACATTACTCTACTCTCGAATAAAAATAATTTATTTCAGTCTCTAGCAGAACCCGATTATTATTCCGTACAAACAACACTTACTTCTATTCACGAATAAAAAAGAAATCTTGAGTCAGTATTAATTCCAAAATATTAATCTACCAAATAACAATTCGATTCTGCTCTCCTAATTGTGAATTCTATTTCTCGACTACAATATTCCCTTTTCAAAATGTAGATTCTATTATGCTTGATTTATTCCTATTGCAATGTATTACGAATCCTCCATTATTTCTAATATTCTCAATATTAAGTTCATAATAAGTAGTAGTTTTGTATCATATATGTACTGTTATTTTCTACATTAATTGAAGGGATAAATGGGCATTTATTGATGCTGTTATTGCCGGATCAACATTCATCACTCATGGGTTGGAGTTGTGTTTATTACTCTAGCTTTTGCCGCTGTTTCTACGACTGTGGCCACGCTGTTGCTCCCGTTGCTTGCTGCTGCCGCTACTTCATTTTGTTGTTCCATTTTGGCATTCCTTTTTGACCATGTTCCATTGTTGCTCTGTTTTTGTTGTTTTGTTTGCGTTGTTTTGTTTGCGTTGTTTTGTTTGCGTTGTTTGTTTGCGTTGTTTTGTTTGCGTTTCTCCGTTTGCGTTAGTCCATTTTTGAAGCTCCATTTTTGTTGCTCCATTTTCGTTGCTTTGTTTTCATTGCTCCATTTTTGTTGCTCCATTTTTGTTGCTCCGTTTTCATTGCTCCGTTTTTGTTGCTCCGTGTTTGTCGTTTTGTTCCATTGTGTCGTTCTTTTGTTCCATTGTTTCATTGTTCCATTTTTGCTGTGAAAAATATAAATAAAAGAAAGAAGGATCAGAAAAAATAGAATCTCCAACAAATTGTTGTCGTTGTCACTCACTTGTGTTCAGTTGTTGTTCTGTTGCTTTCGTTTCATTTCCTATTCTGCTCTGTTGTTCCATTCAATAAAAGTAAAAGAAACAAAAATCAGAAACAAATAGAATCTCCAACAAATTGCCGTCATTGTTGTCACTTTACTTGCGTTCCATTGTTGCTTCGTTGTTCCATTTCGTTTGTTGTTTCGCTCTGTTGTTCAGTCTGATAAAAATAAAAGAAAGAAAGATCAGAAACAAATAGAATCTCCAACAAATTGCCGTCATTGTTGTCACTCACTTGCATTCCGTTGTTGTTGCTCCATTTTGTTGTTCCCTTGTTCCCCCTGTTACGCTCACTAGTGTTTCTTTGTTGTTCCATTGTTCTGTTGTCCGTGACTGTCGCACAACATTCATTTTCTGTGCTTTTTAAAAAAAGTACCCTGCCGACCAAGAAGTATGTTTTTTTTTGGTTTTGTGTGTGTGCAGTTTCGTGTGTGTGCTCAGTTTTTCATGTTTCTTCAGTTTTTCATGTGTGTGTGGTTTTGGGTGTGTTGTGTATGCTGTGTACCCTGACTTCTTCCATGTGTCTGGCTTGTGTGTGGCCTTTATTTTCTATATAAGTAAAACATGTACCAGTGCAAGCCACCCCTCCCGCGCCATAATTTTTTCAAAATGGAAATTTTGATTACACGAAGGTTATGTACTTAAATTCCCTACTCATCTGTAGAATCTGATAGCCAGTTGGTGGTTCGACACTGTCCTGGGTCAGCACAGTACCTACCGGTACCTACGTACACTTTTTGCAAAGTACCCAATGGTGTACCTTTTATTTTTGCATGTAGTATCATCTACAACTAGTAATGCCGGCACACTTATATTTTTGTCTGAGAATAATCCAAAAACAGCACTTCCATTTTGATTAAGTAACTTATGAATTAATTTTATTTGACACTCATTAAACTACATGTTTGGTGATTGGATTATTAGTGTTATTCCAATTATGGATAAGATGAAATGTACCGGAAAAATAAATTGAATTGACCTGATACTTTGGGACAAGCCATTACCCACTCAGTCAGTGTGAGCCGGATTCGTACCAAAAATACTCTCTTGTCTGCCATTTGGAGAGACAAACCACAACATTTTCTGTATTGTGAGTGTAAATGTTGTTCCCAATATGCATCAGATGAGTAATGAAAAAATTATTCATGGCCTGGACCTGATACTTTGGGAGTCATTACCCACTAAGGCAGTTTGTGCCCTGGGTTTACACCCAAAATTGTCTCTTGTGTGCCATTTGGAGAGATAGATCACAACATTTCCAGCATTCTGTGGGGCAAAGCTGTTCCCAATATGCATTTGACGAGTCATGAAATAATTATTCATGGCTAGGACCAGATAGTTTGGGAGTCATTACCCAATAAGTCAGTTTGTGCCCTGGATTTGCACCAAATATACCCTCTTCTGTGCCATTTGGAGAGACAAACCCCAACATTTTCAGCATTCTGTTTGTAAAAGTTGTTCCCGATATGCATCAGATGAGTAATGAAAAATATATCCATGGCCAGCAGGACCGGATACTTTGTAAGTCATTACCCAATAAGTCAGTTTGTGCCCTGGAATTTCAACAAAAATACCCTCATTTGTGCCGTTTGGAGAGACAAACCCCAACATTTCCAGCATTCTGTTTGTAAAAGTTGTTCCCAATATGCATTTGATGAGTCATGAAAAATATATTCAAGGCCCAGACCAGATACTTTGGGAGTCATTACCCAATAAGTCAATTTGTGCCCTGGAATTTCACCCAAAATACCCTCATGTTTGCCATTTGGAGAGACAAACCACAACAGTTCCGGGATTCTGTGTGACAAAGTTGTTCCCAATATGCATTTGATGAGTCATGATAAATGTATTCATGGCCCGGTACGGATACTTTGGGAGTCATTACCCAATAAGTAAGTTTGTGCCCTGTAATTGCACCAAAAATACCCTCATGTTTGCCATTTGGAGAGTCAAACCACAACATTTTGGGCATTCTGTGGGGCAAAGTTGTTCCCAATATGCATTTGATGAGTCATGATAAATGTATTCCTGACTTGGACCGGATATTTTTGGAGTCATTACCCAATAAGTAAGTTTGTGCCCTGGAATTGCACCAAAAATACCCTCATGTTTGCCATTTGGAGAGTCAAACCACAACATTTTGGGCATTCTGTGGGGCAAAGTTGTTCCTAATATGCATTTGATGAGTCATGATAAATGTATTCCTGGCTTGGACCAGATATTTTTGGAGTCATTACCCAATAAGTCAGTTTGTGCCCTGGAATTGCACCAAAAATACCCTCATGTTTGCCATTTGGAGAGCCAAACCACCACATTTTGGGCATTCTGTGGGGCAAAGTTGTTCCCAATATGCATTTGATGAGTCATGATAAATGTATTCCTGGCTTGGACCGGATATTTTTGGAGTCATTACCCAATAAGTAAGTTTGTGCCCTGGAATTGCACACAAAATACCCTCATGTTTGCCATTCTTTGGATAGACAAACCACCACATTTTGGGCATTCTGTGGGGCAAAGTTGTTCCCAATATGCATTTGATGAGTCATGATAAATGTATTCCTGGCTTGGACCGGATACTTTTGGAGTCATTACCCAATAAGTCAGTTTGTGCCCTAGAATTGCACCCAAAATACCCTCTGGTGGGCAAGGTGTAAAGAATTCGTAACCACTGTGGACTCCTCACAAATACTTTACGGTACACACTACCAGAAATTATCTAGTCCAAAGTTTTTGTAGAAATCTACTCTAGTAGTAGGCTATGTAAATACAATACTAGTATGTATCTAGTACAAAAAGCGTGTACAAATCTACAGGCGTAGAAACCTACGCGGATCCAATACTAGTATGTATGTAGTACAAAAAGCGTGTACGAATCTACAGGCGCAGAAACCTACGCGGATTCAATACTAGTATGTATCTAGTACAAAAAGCGTGTACAAATCTACTCGCGTAGAAACCTACAAGGATTCAATACTAGTATGTATCTAGTACAAAAAGCGACAGGGCGTAAACCTACGCGGATCCAATACTAGTATGTATGTAGTACAAAAAGCGTGTACGAATCTACAGGCGCAGAAACCTACGCGGATTCAATACTAGTATGTATCTAGTACAAAAAGCGTGTACAAATCTACTCGCGTAGAAACCTACAAGGATTCAATACTAGTATGTATCTAGTACAAAAAGCGTGTACAAATCTACAGGCGTAGAAACCTACGCGGATCCAATACTAGTATGTATGTAGTACAAAAAGCGTGTACGAATCTACAGGCGCAGAAACCTACGCGGATTCAATACTAGTATGTATCTAGTACAAAAAGCGTGTACGAATCTACATGCGTAGAAACCTACACGGATTCAATACCAGGAATTATCTAGTACAAAAAACGTGTAGAAATCTACACTAGTACAAAAATCTGTAGAATTCTACAGAAGTTGAAGTATCCTAGATGGTATCGTACGAATTGTCGTCGTATCGATCGATCGATGATTTTTTTCGTGTATAATGCTACTACACTTGTAGAAACCTACACGGATGCAATACTAGTATGTATCCAGTACAAAACCGTGTAGAAATCTACACTAGTACAAAAAACGTGTAGAATTATACAGGAGTTGAAGTATCCTCTACTTCGATCGATCGATGATTTTTTTTCTACCTCAAAAAAAAATAAAAATTCACACACACACACACACACACAGTAATTGTTTTCTACCTCCGGACAAAAAAATCACTTTTTCTACCTCGCGACAAAAAAAAACAATCACTTCATAATCTGCCTTCTTACATCCAACTTATTTGAGTAGAGTGCTGGTTCTTGCAATCAACACTCCGTCCGAGAACGTGGGATCTGACCCTCTTCACCGAGCACAACGATCCGTTCTCAGATATTTCAGTCCGAAATAACAGCCTTGTACTGCAAAAGAAGTAGTTAGCATTGGATAAGAGGGGAATGGCTGGATAGACACTTTGTTTGAATTGGCCCACAAACATATACGTCTTGAAGGCAACAAGCCTCCCATTGCATCTATATCAACAGGAACGAGGTACTGTTTTTCGTGACATAGGAGTAAGAAGTAATCTCCGGCAGCAGCAGCAAAAACAATTTCATCGGGACGATTGTCGGAACGTCGGAACAAGCAAAGGTAAGAATGAGAGAGATAGACAATGACTATAAGGGATACTGCCTCCGGCATTACTGATAATGCATTTCCTCCCTTCTGGTTTCTTCTTATTTTCATAGGAACGGATCGGAAGCAACCATCGAATCGGAATCGGAAGCAACCATCGAATCGGAATTGGAAGCAACCATCGAATCGGAAGCAACGGATCGGAAGCAAATATCAAATCAGATTCGGAAGCAACCATTGAATCGGACCAGATTGGAACAAAGGATTGGAAATGTCGGCATCAACAGATTGGAACAACGGATCAGTTCTTTGAGCTGCATCGTCTTCTTCCCTGTAGGTGCGACGAATTTTTGCGGTTGGTGAAAATTTCGCTGGAGGTGTGACGTCGTCAGCATTGAATCGATCAGCATGTAGAATATATTATTCTGTTGTTATTATTTACTCTATGTACTACATCAATAGATACTCACCCATTTTGTTCAATTATCATATATTCAAATAGGAACGGCAACAACCATTGAAGCAACTCGCTGCTGAATGGAGGAGATGAATCGCTGTTGTTGGAGGAGGAGGAGACGAATTGTCGTTGTTGTTGTCCGAGGAGGAGACGAATCCCCTATGGTGTTGTTGTTGTTGAATGATGAGACGAATCGCTGCTCTGTTGGATGAGGGGAGCGGATTCGGATTCGCTGTGGCTCTCGCTAGTCGCTGGTGTTGCTCTCGCTAGTTGCTCTCGCTAGTTGTTCTCGCTATTGCTCTTGCTGTTGCTTTTGCCAGTCGCTAGTCGCTAGTCGCTGTTGCTCTTGCTCTTGCTCTTGCTCTTGCTAGCCGCTGCCGCTGTTGCTCTTGCTCTTGCTCTTGCTAGTTGTTGTTGCTGTTGCTTTTGCTATTTGCTATTGCTCTCGCTCTCGCTCTCGCTAGTTGCTATTGCTATTGCTATTGCTGTTGCTGTTGCTGTTGCCCTTGCTAGTTGCTGTTGCTGCTGCTTAATGGTATCTCGCCGGAGGAAAAAGGAAGCATCCTAAAGAACCCCCCCCCCCCCCCCCCCCCCCCCGCGCGCGCCGAGAATTTTTCTTTAGAGAGGGGATGAGTCTTGCCAACCAAATCGACTCCGAGTAGTATCAGGGGGGAGTGTATCACTTGCTTTTTGATCCGTTTGCTGTTGTTCTTCCTATCCCCGCTTGCTGTTCCTCTCACCGCTCTTGCTGTTACTCTTCCTGTCGCCGCTCGCCGCTCGCTGTTGTAGTAGTAGGGCGCATCATTGTTGTATGCTCATTTTTTTTATCTTCGTCTTTTTGTTTGAATACCGGTACCCTTCCCGATCGGAAACAAAGTAGAGTAACATGTAGGTATTTGAGTTGGTATCATTTTGTACTATTTGTATGGTGGTGAACCCCCATGGTGGTCTGTTCTATGGAAGGAGAATCAGAATGGTCGTCAAAATGGAAATGGTGTTTGTATCTTCGTAATTTGCCTTTTTGCTCCAAAATGCCGCTGCTTGCTGCTTGCTGCTTGCTGCTGGCTTCCTGCTGCTCCAAAACGCCGCTTGAAACGCTGCTGCTGGCTTTGTGCTGGCTTCCTGCTGCTCCAAAATGCCGCTCCAAAACGCCGCTGCTGGCTGCTGGCTTCCTGCTGCTCCAAAACGCCGCTTGAAACGCCGCTGCTGGCTTCCTGCTGGCTTCCTGCTGGCTTCCTGCTGCTCCAAAACGCCGCTCCAAAACGCCGCTCCAAAATGCCGCTGCTGGCTGCTGGCTGCTGGCTGCTGGCTGCTGGCTGCTGGCTGCTGGCTGCTGGCTGCTGGCTGCTGGCTGCTGGCTGCTGGCTGCTGGCTGCTGGCTGCTGGCTGCTGGCTGCTGGCTGCTGGCTGCTGGCTGCTGGCTGCTGGCTGCTGGCTGCTGGCTGCTGGCTGCTGGCTGCTGGCTGCTGGCTGCTGGCTGCTGGCTGCTGGCTGCTGGCTGCTGGCTGCTGGCTGCTGGCTGCTGGCTGCTGGCTGCTGGCTGCTGGCTGCTGGCTGCTGGCTGCTGGCTGCTGGCTGCTGGCTGCTGGCTGCTGACTGCTGACTGCTGACTGCTGACTGCTGACTGCTGACTGCTGACTGCTGACTGCTGACTGCTGACTGCTGACTGCTGACTGCTGACTGCTGACTGCTGACTGCTGACTGCTGACTGCTGGCTTCCTGCTGCTCGAAACAGCGCTCCAAAATGCCGCTTGATTGTTGTTTGAATACCCTTCCCAATCAAAAACGAAGTAGAGTAACGTGCAGGTATTTGAGCTGGTGTCATTTTGTACTATTTGTACGGTGGTGAGCCTTCATGGTCTGTTCTAGTGAAGGAGAAACAGAAGGGTCGTTGCAGGGTCATCAAAATGGAAGTTAATGACATTGGTGATTTTGATGATTGGAATTCCTATCAAAAATAAATCATGTCTTCGAGGGTTTTTCTGCTGTGTTTGCAGGGTCTTTTCACTTGTTCTTTTTTTGAAGAGATCTCACTGTACGGAGCACACACACGTTCATTACCCGTAGACTTGTACATGGTTTTTGTACTGTGTATTTATTGTGGTATTTTGCACACAGTGTGTTACTAAGTGCAGTTAACAGCATGTTGCGAAGATGAGAGAAAATCATTTGTGCGTAAGAAGTTTGACACAAAATATTGTTCATCACAGCAACTTTATGATATCCCTAACCCTGAAAATGTTATTTAATTGATTATTTTTATTCCACCAAGTCAAGAGTGAGTTTTAGGTGATGATCCAGATAGGGATCGATGAGATATTGTCTGGAAAGGAGAAGCGCGCGACACGCAAGGTATTTTAGTAGACATGCGACCTAAAAAGATAGGAAATTTTAAAAATAGGGTCCGAGAGCCCGCGGGGGGTAGAGAAACAGTTCTCGGACGCACGTTCTGATAGTTTATCAAGGAGAGCACGTTGTCCTTCAAGGAGTTCCATCATCTTTTCATCGTAGATTCTGGCTTGGGGTGTTGAAGGGTCATTGGTGGTCTCATCATCGGAATCGGCCTGTATGGCACCTTCATAAACCTTATCAAATTGTTGGGCTTTCCAGGTGGGTTTAAACTTCCAAGATGTGATTAGGAGTTCAATAGTAATGGATGGTTTTGAGGAGTCATCCGTGTGATGCGCGAGCGCATCCTTAGCAGCCTTTTCCAAGTCAACAGGGCCTCACAGTTTCTTGGAGTCTTCATTTGGTGCAATGTAGTATACAGCGCAACCAGATAGTAGTTGTGTGATGTGACCTTGTTGAAGCTCTGTTAATTGGGGGAGAGGGTAGGCGATAGCATTGACAACACTGCCACGTAGATTTGTCATCATAGAGGGGGCTAGTACCTTAGCGTCCGTTGTGGTGCTCTCCACAAATAAGCCTTCTGTGTTGGTATCGTCCAGGATAGTGGAATATAGGGTATTCAATTGTTCATCATATGGGCTGTTGCCCTTGAATTTGAATCGAATGCCTTCAATCGCATTCCAATCAAATAGGTTGGCCATGCTTGCTTGTGGATTGTCGAAGAACTGTATGTAGAGACAGTGGATACACCCCCTGATTCACAAGCAGGAGGGGAAGGAGAATTGGCGGCGTCGAATCGATGGTGTCAAAGCGATGGCGTCGAAGCGATGCGCGGAAGAAGATGTCTCGGAGAAGGGAGGACCCGAGAAGGAGGAAAGAAGGGAGATCGAGGAAGGAACTGGCGGCGGCGGCAGAAGCGGCGATGACCGGAGGGAATAGATGACCGGAGAAGCAGAAAAAAAGAACCGGCGTCGTCGGCAGAAGCGGCGATGACTGGAGGGAGAATTAACCAAGAGAGGAGAGAAGGAGTGGACCGATCGTCGGAGGAACGATCAGAGCGAGCGTCAAAGGAACAATCAAAGAAATAACCGAAGAAGGTATCGACCGTCAAAGATCAAAGGAAGAACCGATGAAGAATCAGAGGAATGAACCGAGGAAAGGACCAAAGGAACGTTCGTCGGAGAAACAATGGAGGGAGATTGGAAGGAAGTCGCTCAACAGCGGGCTCGCGGCAATCTCTGCGCTGGGGGGAAGGCCTATCGCTCAACAGCAATGTCCTCTGGCTGTGACCGGTCAATGGAGGTGCTGATCGGGCAGAGATAGGCTCTTAAAGTATACGCCAACGCATGAGTTATAAGGGCTCTATAACCTGTTGTTACTCTAAAAATCGACCAAAAGGTATATGATGTTAAAATTTAAAGAGAAGTGAGCTCAGAGAGACACTCTTATTTTTACTGTGTATTTCACTGTATCGGGGCTCTCTGTATTTTACATGGTAGAGACCTCCCCCGGTTATTTGGTCTTCATCGTACCGATACTGGTGCTGTTGCTGTATTAGCGTTGTGTCGGTCTTACTGTATTGGTCATTTGATGGTATTGGTCTTTACGAGGTTAAGTGTTTTATCCGATGTGGCGTATGCTTGTTCGTGGTATTTGAGATAGATGAGGAGGCCCATTCGGAATCGGTATTGATTTACTTGATTGCAATAAGTAATTTCCTCACGGGATATCAAGTATATTCTTTGAACATACTTAAGGATTCCAAGTGTTCACTTATTGGTCAGGTCTTTGGATATGTCTTATTCTAACCAATTATTCCTTTTTGTTTGTAGCCGTAGGCGTGTCAAGAAAATTGTACCAGCAGATCCATTTGCAGCTGCATCATACTTCCAACAAGGAAAGGAGCGAGCACAGCTAGATACTGGTGCTAAAGTTTCTTGCACAAACCTACTGCATATTCTCCATGATTACAAACCCTACACCAAGCTGAGAAAATGTCCTGTTAGGCTGACAGCAGCAATAGGAGGCAAAGCATTCAGTTGTATTCCAGAAGGGTCCGGTTATGTGCATAAACCAGCCCCAAACGATAGAGGGTACATTAGTGTTTTCTTCTACTATTCTCCACTGCTTTCTACAACATTGCTAAGTGAGAATGACCTCTGTGGAACCACATCTGGCATGAGAGACCAGTTCAGTGCACAGTCCATACACAAAGCATTCACTGAAACCAACGACTCTTCCACACAAAAGAATGGCAATCTCACCATTATTTGTCACCACAAATATAGTACTGCCAGAAGCATCGTCCTGCATGGAGCTATCATTGATGGTCAGTGTTACACTCAGTCCCTTATTAATCCCAGATACAGATCTGGAATCCCCATATGCGAATTGTGCAACTTCATCAACATATGCCTTAGCAACTGACATGGAATTTAAACAAGCCTGTGAAGCAGCCTCCAGGAAAGTCATCAACGACTACAGATATGATATCTACACAAACCTTGTCACCCTCCAAAAATGTGCTGAAGCTGCTGGAGGAAAACCTGACTCTAGTGACAAGCCCTGGTTTGATGCAAAACTGTTTTTCACCAAAATTGCTGATAAAGAAATCCCTATCCACGCCATCAAGGCAAAGCCCTCCAAGCTCCTCTGGCACCAAAGATTGGGACATCCTTGTGATGATTTCTTGTACAAGGCTCACAAGCATATCATTGGGGTTCCAAAGTTCAAACGTCAGACAAGCATTCTTGATCAATGCCCTACATGCATCCAATGCAAACAAACCAAGACGCCTGCCGGCTCCCATTCTACAAGGAAGGCTACTCAACCATTTTCAAGGTTTGTCTATTGGCTTTGCTTTCTCAGGAGCCAAATCATCCAACACTAAAAGGAAGCATGACTATGAGGGCATTCATGGTGAAACTGCTTGCATTCTCATCACTGATCATTTCACTGGTATGAAATGTGGTGACACCCAAATCTCCAAGGCAGCGCCACTTCATTGGCTGGAACATTTCTTAGCCCAGCACAACCCAACTTGCCCCAACAAATATGTGACAGTTGATCAAGGAGGGGAACTCTACTATCACAACCCCGATATACGAAACCTCTTCTCTGCCTTTGGATATACCATTTTCCCGACCGGTGCAGATGCTTCACATCAAAATGGTACTGTGGAACGCGCTCACAGAACTCTTGCTAACTCAATGAAGACCATGCTTAGTGGTGCCAATCTACCAATGAAATTTTGGCCCTTTGCCTTCTACCATGCACTGCGCTTGTCAAATGCATTCCCTGAAGGTAAACAGCACCATGCACCCTTGGAATTGGCAACTGGTAAGAAAGAGAATCTCACTGACTTCAGGACTTTTGAGTGACAAGTTTGGGTCAGAACCCCAGTCAAGAAACCAGTCAAGCTCTAACCCAATGCAAGGAAAGGCATATTTCTAGGTTTTGTCCCATACACTAACAGAAACATTCTTTGGTATGATACTGAGACACACAGAGTCAAGATTGCAACTCATGTCCGTTTTGATGAAGGCATGAATGACCTCCCTCTTTCTAATCTACCTATGAATGTCAAGCACCTACTCAGAACTGATGGCAACCAGCCCCTTCCACCAGAACCCACTGAAGTCAACTCCAGTGATTTCTAATTCTCAATCTCACCATTTTCAGACATAACCAACCTCAGGCTAGCTGTCCTGCCCTCCTGCACTGACAAAGCTTTTGGTTTCAGGTATGCCAATGACTCGCTCCTTGGCAGAGCCTATGTCACTGACATCCTCTCTAAAAGCCCTGCCTCCAGGCTTTTCTTCTCCCATAAGAAGTCTCTCCCTAAACTTCGCGGCGCCTACATTATCTCTATCAATCACAATCGTGTGTTCACTGCAGCTGATGTCACCACAGCGCTGCATTCCTCATATGATCAAGGAGTGCCGGATGATTCAATAGAGATACCCATCACCTTTGCACTTGAAGAAAAATTATCTATGAAGGAAGTCAGGAAACACTCAAACAAATATGGTCTGTTTGCTCCCAATACATCCTGAAAGGAACCCACTGAAGAAGAAGATCCACCATTCTTGGAACGGATTTCATCCATCCAAAATATCAAGCGCATTGGCACCAAATACAAGAAGCCTGATCCAATCAAGAATCAACCAGGTTGATGGCACTGAAGCATTCCATGCCTCCATCCAGAAACACCTGGCACCAACTGAAGATGATATGGATGTTGTCATTCCCACTATTGATATCGCCTCACTCAGAGCCATCACCAAGCTTCATTAACCTGGCAATCATGTATTGCCACTTGATGCAGATTCACTACCGACCTGAGAACATTGAACTCTTAATCAAGGCCATCAATTCCAAAGAGTCCACACCAGAAGAACAGCGTCCGAAGCCCTAGGACATTTCACTCGAAGGAACCACAAGTCATTATTCACATGGACTGAATGGGAGGTCGGAGAGCAAAAACAGCTTGACCAGTTTGAAGACTTGGAAATGTTTGGATCACCAATTCCATATCCCAAAGACCCCAATGCCATCATTCTCAGACCTCATTGGCAATACATTGTCAAAAGAAATGGTGTGAGACAAGCTAGGCAATGCTGCAACGGAAGCAAATATGCAGCTCCAAGCCTACATGTCATTGCCATGCCATATTTGTCTTGTGTTGAACATCCCATCCAAAGATTATTCTTTGCTATTGCATCATCTCTTAACCTCAAGGTCTATGGAGGTGACGCGGCAGACGCGTGTGCACACAGCCCTGGCCCCTGTTTGAAGGGGTCTGAAATTTGCAGGAGAAGACTGGCGCTTTCTGCTATTTGAATTGGTTATTACATCATTGACTTAGTAAAACTGAAGTTATTTTGAATACTGTTGAATTGTGAGTGGATGAATCCACTCTTTCCTAAGATCACTAAAATTGGTGCATCGATCTGTTAATACTTGGATGCACACACAAAATCACTAATATTTGCACCGGCCCGCTAATACTCCAGTGCAATTCTCACATGCTCTGTACCTTTATTACCAGGGGGCTGTAGGCCTCTACCTTGTGCCCTGTAGATTCTAGTACATAAGGGGTCATTTGGAGAAGATACTTTTTGAGCCACATCATCTAGGAACAGATGATCTTTTCTTCATATGCTGATGATGGCCCTTCTCCACATTCCAAAGGAACATTCTCATTCCTTCTCCTTCTCTATTTGATCAACCGCGCGTCTCATTCATTCACTCGTGTCTCATTCATTCATTTGCATCTCTCACTTGTGTTTCATTTGTGTCTCATTCATTCAGATTCCTGCAGAAGCACGATAATTTGTACGATTGAAAATCGACCTCAAAGACACTCCCCTGCTTCAAAGGAATAATTTTCTCATAGGTAGAAATCAAAATCAATCATACTAGCTCCTTGCATGTCACTCTTAATCTTTGACTTCCAATTGGGTGGTCGTTGATGCGCATTACGGTCATCTTCCCAGCACATTATATCTCTTTGACTTCCACCGCACATACTGCACTTGGGGCTTCCGCGCTGTCCTTCATTCCCGTCACCACTGTTGTTGTTGTTGTTGTTGTTGCCGTTGTTGTTGCCGTTGTTGTTGCTGTTGTTGCCGTTTGTCTTTCTTGAAACTTTTGGATTGCCCACCTCGCGTTGCAGACATTGGTACGTCCTATGGCCCATTTCTTGGCACCAATAACATATGGCGCTCTTTGACCATTTATCACGCTTATCGGTACTGCCAACATCGGTTATTTCAGCTCCAAAAATAGTCATGTCTTTATGCCTAGATGGTTTTGCCATGCCCTTTACCACCATGTTGTTGTATAGGTCCTCTGCTATGGTTTCCATCTTCTCAATAATTGCAAATGGTGGTGTATCCTCCTGCCGTAGCGTACTCAAGTCCTTTGACAGATGCATCACCAGATACCGCGGCAGGGCGCAAAGTATTGTCGCATATAAGTCATCGGGGGTTGGCTTGATTGTCTTGTATTGGTATTTTTGAACCACTCTAAATAGTTCTTGAAATACCCCCTTCGGGTTCTCGTCCTGATTCATAGTGATGCTTCTTAGGTCCTCTTCGAGATGCAACCTGTCTGTGGGGGTGGTCTTCCTGTACAGCTTGAATAGTTCTTCAAAAATGAAATGCACTCGTCCCCTTGGCCATTGTAGAGTAATCTTTGCATTATGTTCCATTGATTCATCCCTATCTATCTTGGATTTCTTGATTATAGCTTCGCCCGCAGGGTTGTCTTCAAATGCCATATGTAGGGAGTGTAACTTAAGCATCTTCTTCTGTGCCTTGTTCATGTCGCTGTATTCCGTACTAAGTTCTCCTTCAGGGGGAAGATCTGTGTGGGCTTTGGCTGACACCATAATCTGGTACTTTCTGCTGCTAGCATGAGTCAGGAACTTCCGATACCATTTTTCAAAGTTGACCTCCCCATCACAAGGCAATTTTGGCACCTTGTAAGTGCCCATTGTCGAATTGTTACTGCTTGTGTCGTCACTCCAACTGCTTTCACTTGAGCTGCTGCTTGAATCTTCGTCGCTCTCTTATTCGTTGCTATCTTCTTTGTTCTCCTCTGAACTTGTATCGTCGTTGCTGTGGCTATCTTCTGCGATCTTGGTTTCTTCTATATCATAGTCAATAGAATTGTCCTCTTCTTCTTCGCCAAACTCGATTTCTATCTCTTGATCTCTTGCTGCGGCCGCTTGTTGTTTGGCTAACCACCTTCTTTGTAGTCTCGCCGCGTTTCTTTCTGCTCTATCGGCCATTCGTTTCGATTTTCAAGTTCAGGTTGCAAGGGAATTTGCACAGTCGCGGCTCCCCCACTTGCAGGCTGAAATTGGAAATGCTTTATAATCGGCCCTTTTGATGTTGATTTCTTGATATCCGATTCTGCTTCCTACATGATTTTGGTAGTGATTGATTGTGTTTTCGGACCGCCCGACGTCTTTGTCCGTGTGCCCGATCGTCCAAAATTTTATCCATAGTTTTTTTGTTCTTGGTGGGTCGCTTGTTGGTAGGTCTTGTGCTGTCTCCTTACTCGGTCTGCGTCGTTCCTCACACTTCTTCTTCTTCTTCCACTGACTCCCTGTTATTAGCCAGCCTGCCGTTGTTTGATCTTGATTCTTGATAATCGGCCCTATCGATTTATTCTGTCGATACCGATCCTGCTGTTGTTTGTTTTCTTGATAATTGGCCCTATCGATTCTTATTTCCGTCGATACCAATCCTGTTGTTGGGTGTTTTCTTGATAATTGGCCCTATCGATTCTTATTTCCGTCGATACCAATCCTGCTGTTGTGTCTTTTCTTGATAATCGGCCCTATCGATTCTTATTCTGTCGATACCGATCCTGCTGTTTGTTTCTTGATAATCGGCCCTATCGATTCTTATTTCCGTCGATACCGATCCTGCTGTTTGTTTCTTGATAATCGGCCCTGCCGTGCACCGGAACCAGTCACGAGTATATTTCGGGACTGGAACAAATCAGTGAGTCTCCTGAATCGCCGATTCCAGAGACTGTTGCATCTAATGGCAAATAGACTAATCAATAGAGCTCACAATTTGCATATCACTACTACTCTAATCACTAGTAGACCCGGGGTATGGCATGATTTTAAAATCTTGCTGAGCGCTGATGACCATGAGCAGGAAAGCAATCGATCGGCCGAGAAGCCGCCGAGACCGGAACTGCCAAAAAATAGAGGCGCAAAGAAGCAAAACAGGGATAAGGAACCAACAGTGTCTGCAGCACTAAGGAACACCGACCCCAGTAGCAGTTGGCACCATTAGATGGAGCAACGGCAACAAAAGAGACACCTAAGGACCTCGACAGGACCATGGTCGACAAACAAACAAATCGAACAATGAGTGTCAAAAAAGTGACACATAAAAGTGGATTGGACTCATTAGACCAACACTGAAAGGAAGGACAGACTGAAGAAGGACTGCCAACCAACCACAGTATAAAAGATATACAGACTGGTATATAATGGAATCCACGACCTACCATCCCCATGGGAATGAGTGAGCGGGATCAACCCAACGTACGCTTAAGGGAAGAGCAACGATGGAGAACCCACGGGAGTTGAATCCCAGGACGTTAAGAGAGGAGTAACTCCCCCCTCTATACTAAAAACGAAAACCAATGCCAAAACCAGCGGTGGAGAACCCGCGCTGGAGGGGAAAGTACAGGTACAACATGAGAAACCACTAGAATCAGTAGATCTCAAAGCAAACTGAAGAAAAATCACTTTTTCCAGTTCCAGCTCAAAATCAACAGAAGCAACAAAATATTGGAACTTAAATTGATAAATTGACCAACTAACCCACCATGGCGTCCAAACAGACCAAACAGTTCCCTTTCAAGTTCACACGCTAGGATTGGCCAGAGGATGCCACCACAGTGAAGATGAGCATCGACAGTGAGAATGGAGGAGTCGCGTTCAGTGACTATTTGAAAGTACTCGCTGGTACTGAACGACCGGAACTCTTCATCATCTGGAAAAGAGACTTTGACAGGAAGATTGCTGGCAATGACAAGCTCAAAGGCGAGCAAAAAATTGCCATATTGCAGCGTATTGTCACTAATGAATCGCTTTCCATTGTCCAAAGAACCCTGGCACGGACCTATCTCCAAGACACTCCGGGCAAAGACCACCATGATAAACTGGTGCAAAAATGGATCACGGAAGCATGTCGCTATGGCAAGCCCCTCCCCACCGAAACTCCGGAAACTGCAAAGACTGGACCAACTAGAAACAGGACAAATGCGACGGAGGGGAGAGACACTGCAGCTAGCAGAGGAACAACACCCCAGGAGGACCCACGCATTGGCGCCAAGAACTTCTCACCCGATGAAGGAACCGAAGCCCCTGGAATGCCAGGAACACACCTACGCTACTACGCAACAGAGGAGTACAAGAAGGACATCATCCAGGAGTGCATGTATGCCCTCAAACTCAAAATCTTTGGAAATGACCTCACCTGCCAACGCGCATACATCAATCTACGCCGCTACATGCGGACTGCTCGCATCGACCTCAAGCATGGAATCCGCTCGTGGGCCAATCGAATGTCCGAGCTACAGAGCTATCTACCAGAATGCCTGTGGGAAAGTGGAGCAATCCTCGGAATGGCACCCTGCAGCTTCAACAAGACTGAAATGCAGGAGATTCTGGACTCCAATTTGACGCCTTTACAACAGGCTAAACTGATGGACCTGGGATGGGAGCTATACGCCCAGCCCTATAATACCACAATCGGCAAACTGGAGAACCTTGAACCTACCATTCGCAAGGAGGCAGCGCTCCACCAGCGACTTGCCGAACTTGAAAAACAGGCTGGAAGTGCAAAGAAAAGCGCCAAGCCGACCTCTGGAGGAGGAAACGGGAAATCACCCAAGAAAAAGAGGCAACTTGACACCAACAAGCAACAATGCAAGACCTGTGGGAAAACCCATGCAGGAAAATGCTGGAAACTGACTGGTGGCCCCTCCAAGAGAGGCAAGTTTGACCAAGCCACGATCAACATGCTCAAAGAGCATTTTGTGGCAAAGGGAGACTCTGACGATGAGTTGGCTGCTCCCAAGCCCAACTGGGGTAAGAACCTTTCTGACCACGAATACTCCTATGTCCTGGCAACAGCCCAGGCTGAAAGCGGGATCTCCGACGATGATATCTCCATTGACAACAAGGACCTAAAGGAGTACAGAAAGAAGTACAAGAAGACCTTCAAGAAAAAGGGTTCCCACAACTGAATGGCCAGTACCAACCACAATAGACCACGCACAATCAACCGGTTTGCCGATGTCTGTGTGGAAGTACTGAACCATAAAGGAAGGGGAAGGATGCTCCGGGGGCTATTGGACTCCGGATGCTCCAAATCCATCATCTTAAGGCACTTTGTCAGCAGAAGTCAACTAACGAACCGAGACCAGAGGACTGTCACCTACAATACATACGGGGGCAAGTTCCGAACTAAGTCTGCGGCTTCAGTGGGACTCAAGCTGATCAAGTTTTCAAACTCTAAGACCATTAAATGGACATTCCAGGTGGATGAGTATCACCATCATGAGGAGGTACCCTATGATATGATCATCGGGTCCGACCTAATGGCACAATTGGGACTGGATATCAAATACAGCTCCCAAACAATTGAATGGCAGGGAGACTCTATTCCCATGAAGGGGGTGGGAGAACTAACTAACCCAGAAAAGTGTGAAGCTGTATTCTTTGCCCACACTCAAAGCCCACTCCTCCAGCAAGAAGAGGAGAGGCAGTCTAAAATACTAGACGCAGATTACTCCAAGGTGGATATTGTCGCTATGGTTGATGACTTGGAAATCACGGATGCTTCCAAGGAAGCGCTGAAAACTACATTGAAGAAGTTCCCAACACTCTTCGGAGGAGGCTTGGGACTCCTCAAGAATATCAAACCGGTAACCATTGAACTCCAACCGGGGGTTCAACCGGTCCGACAAAGGTACTATTCAGTCCCTCATGCGTTCAAACAAGCGCTGAAGAAAGAAATCAATCGTCTGTGCAATATTGGAGTACTGGAAAAATTGCCCCATGATGATGACTCACCATGGGCATCCCCTACATTCTGCCAGCCTAAGAAGACTGGAGATATCAGGGTGCTCACCGACTTTCGCAAGATGAATGCAGCAATTCAACGCAAACCTTTCCCCCTCCCATGCATCGGGGAAACCATCCAGCGCCTACAGAAATTCAAGTCGGCTACGGCCTTGGACCTCTCTCAGGGCTATTATACCATCTTTATTTGCAAGGAGAGCCAGAAGATTTGCTCCACAATCTTGCCCTGGGGAAAGTATGCCTACAAGAGATTGGCAATGGGAATTTCATGCGCTCCGGACATCTTCCAATCGGTCATGATGAACCTACTAGGGGACCTGGACTATGTACTCGTGTATATAGACGATATCCTAATTATCCAACAAGAGGGGGAATCGGAACGGGACCACCTGAACAAGATCTATACAGTCCAACAGAGACTGGATGATGCTGGCTTCCAAGCCAACCTCCGGAAGTCATTTTTCATGCAGAAAGAGGTGGAATATTTGGGATTTCTTCTAACAACAGAAGGAATCCAACCCCAGCCTAAGAAGCTGGAAGCCATGACGCGCCTGGAGGCGCCCAAGAACACCAGACAACTGAAGATGTTCCTTAGCATGGTCAATTTCTATCGCGATATGTGGAAGCGCCGCTCCCATATCCTCGCACCACTCAACAAACTGGCTGGTAAAAAGGAAAAAATGAAGTGGTACTGGGGCCCCACAGAGCAGAAAGCTTTCATGGAGGCAAAACGGATGCTAGCAGATGAAGCAAGTATTATTTTCCTTCTGAATCCGATTCGTTGAGAGTCTGATTCAAGGACTTTTGACGAACAGCAACGCTGTGTTAGTGTGTTAGTAGACGAACGATTGTACTCTACGCGTGACAATTGTGTTTGGATACTTTCGGCAACGGATAATCGGACTACAGGCGAGACTAGGGAAACGCCAGATCTCCTCTTGCTGTGACTTATTCAGATTGCAGCGAGACAGACCTTAGTATGTAGATTACAAGTAGTTGGTAGCAACTAGTGTGAATTTTGGGATATAAATCAGTTGAATGTTAAAAGTATGAGATAAAGTGAAATCTTGCCAAAATGCAAGATATCTCTTTTATTGAGATGAATACGTTACAACTGCTGTTGCGTAGTGCTGAGATTACTCGCTGATTATTTCCGTACATGTATTAGTCGTTGACCATATATATTTGTATGCATGTATATGTATTGTGTGAGAATCACATGCCAACGGTTTTCTTCTCTTGTTCCGTTAGGAAGACTCCATGAAATGTTTATCATTAAGGTCAGGAATTGCTCCCGTAGCTCGTGTGATATTTTATGAAATCAAAGTTTGCTCACCGAAGAACAATGGCAATATCGTAAGACAGGGATTGCTCACCGTTTATGCACGATGGGAATCGATGCGCCGTGGGAATCGATATGCCGTGAGAATCGATTACTTAGATGGATACGGGACTCATTGATTCATGCGCATAGGAAATCTACCCTTTGGTAGCTTTGATACTTCTGGTCACGAAAGGAATTTAATACTCCCCATGTCTCCTCGTGAAGGGTCATCACGCTCTACATGATGCTTCCATCATCCTGGAGAAGGTCGCCAGTATTACCACAGAAGTGGAAGATGGGCCTGAGCAGTGGATACACAACTGAGTGACTCCAATGCTTGGTGAGAATGTCTGCACAGTTATCCTTACCTGGGATGTGCATCATTAAAATGAAACCTCTCGCTATCATGCTCCGTACGTAGTGAAACGATAGAATGTTATGACGCTTATGCAACCTTGTGTAAGGAAAGGTCGACGTTTGGATCATCTTTTCGTTGTCACCCCAAGAGTATGAGATATCATGTACTCGTGTTCCGAGGTATTGGAATGAGTGGCGTAGATCGACAATCTGTTCGATGCAAGTTCTTCCTGCAACAAATTCAGCTCCAAAGGTGGCTGTTTCCGTAGTAGACTGCTTCTTTGAGAACCACATCATGGGAGTCTTGTTCGCGAAATGAAGAATGCCGGTAACTGCCTTGCCACTGAGAATATCATGCATGAGGTTGGCATCATAGAAGTGTGATAACACTACTGTCTTTCCAAGCGGTGCAGGAGCGTCGTCGGGTAGCTCCTCAGAATGCTCCCCATAGACGGTGTTGGACCAGTCGATGGTGTCGGGTTTAGTCAATAAAAAATCGGGCGGTTCCACGCGGAATCTGATTTTAAAATGTCTAAACTTGGAGATATATCCATAGATACGTTTAGCACGTTCGAGATGCCCATCTTGTGGCTGAGCTCTGAAACTTGAGAGCGTCATCACGGCTGTTTGTACATCGAAACGCCCAATAGCGATGATCCATTGCAGTGAACCGATCATACTTTGGTATTTCTGTATACCGGTTTCTTCAAGAAAGGCTGAGGAGTCCAATTCAGGATGATCGTTCTCCGCGATGGGTGATCGGAACCTAGTGTTAGGTTTGCATCCAAACATTTGTTCATAAGATGCTTCCATCTTTTCGATGAACTTTATGGGATTCATGCACAGAACACCATGTTCGTCGCGCTCAAATCCACATCCTAAATGAAAGTTCATAGGTCCGGATCCCTTCAATTTGAAGTTATATGGTGACGATTGCAATATCTTCAAGAAGGAATTGGGATCTGCCATGCAGAGACATAGGTCATCGACATATGTGCATATAAGCTCATATACCCGTTCACCATGCTTGTTCGTTCCGGGTTTGAGGAATATTTCCGGTTCTGCGCGGGATCTTTCGAAGCCGAGTTCGATGAGACAAGCCGCGAGTAAGTCTCCAAAGCACTTGCCTGAAGACCTGAGACCATATAGGGCTTTGTAAATGACCAACAGGTGACCTTCCAACGATCCGAATTCGGGACCTGCCTTGATGCATACTTTCTCGCAGGTGACTGCTTCTAAGTAGGCGTTACCTATGTCGGTGCCCCATGCTTCTAGATCGTTGAGTTCAGCTAGGAATAGGCACATACGTAGACCGCAAAGAGATACGACGCCTGCGTAAACACTGTGGATAGGGGCCTCAGTGAGATTACCGTTAGCAACGAGGCGAGCCTTGTGTCTTCTGTCGTGTTTGACAGCGTATATCATGTGTACCTTGATCTGTTGGAATCCCGTGGGAATGGAGCTTGTCTTGTATACGCCTTTATCAATGAATGTATTGTATTCATTGAGTTGTGCCATTTCCAGAGTGGTGGCATCTTCCCATTTGGTGTTTCCGTTGGCTTGATCAAATCGGAGGGCTTCTTTGTGGCTACGAGGAACTTTGAATCCATATTGATACTGCGGAGTGGTACGGAAGGAACGTAGTTTGGCTTGGTGCACGAGTCGATCAAGTTTCTTGGTTCGTCGTTTCCAACCCGGGAGATCAAGCAAGTTGTTGTCTTTCCCATATTTTGCAACGGTGACCGGGTCGTCGGCTGCAATGTTGGCCAGAGGTTCATATGTGCGTTCCATATTCTCCCATTCAATCCAGAGGTTATACTTGGAACCTTTGTATTGAGGATGCTTGTTATCCAGTGGACCTTGGTGTCCTAGGATGCGGCGAAACGACCAGAGTTTGCCGTCTTCTTGTGTTGAATCACGATGTATGTAATTCATGACGTCATTGTATGCAATGATATCATCGAGTTCGTCATCGGAGTGTTTACACTTGAACTTGATGAAGTCTTTATTGCGTTCCAGACTGTCTTCAACATCGACAATGGTAAGACGCTTCCGGGTGCCATCGAGATTGGTTACAAGGAAGGAACGTCCTTGTAGATCGGCAATCGGGATCGTAGGAATGGTAATAGGTTTACCGTCATCGTCAAACTGTGCGTTACCTTCTTCGTCGGTAACAACTACCTGTGATGGGTCTACGGAAGGAGTAGCTGGGTTTGTGTGTGGGGTTACGACGTCACTAACATCAAAGTATGCTAATTCCGGTGGGTCAAAATCATCTTCAGTAAGGAGGACGCCGTCGGATGTCTTGCTGAAGATGTGTGTCGTAGGAGGACCATCAAGACTCTCCCCATAGTTGTTAGGGAGTGGGGAAGGTGACCAGCTTGGGCTGTCATCAACTTTCGTATAAAGAAAGCTCGGTAACGAGGGGTGGGCGGGTGGTTGAAGAATTGGTTGAGTGCCAGATGCGTGGGGCGTGGTATCTGTTTGTTTGTCGGGTGCAGATGGAACGGTGTCATCGGCGGTGTCAGAATCAGCAGGTGAACTGTTAGGGGAAACTGAGCTGTTTGGTTTAGTAGACTCGTCAATGAGTTTATTCTGATTGGTATGCTCCCCATGTTTGAAAGCTGGAGCTTCTCCAGTGGCGTATAGACGGGGTAAGGAATCCTTTGCATTGCGCCATTTGATGAAACCATCATCAGTAAATAAGCCCGCGCGTTTGTTACGTGACTCAGGTGTAAGAGCAGATCGAACACCGGACCGGTCTAGTAACTTGTTGGTAACTGGATCCCAGATTCGAAAGCAGAGTCCATTGCCAACATGTTCGGCAATGCCGACGAAATGACCGAGGCGTTCGGTAGATTTGGTACCGAAAGGAGAGTCAGTGGTCTTGAAATACACAGGTTCAAACCAGAAGAAACTGGTGTATGCGCTGATGTCGCCAATTGTACCCGTGGCAATGAAGATCGGTTGTTTATCGGACAGCGTAGGGTCAGAGACAACATTGAGGAGACCCGCGACGTATGTCATGCACAGTAACCACATGTGTGGCGGTGTGCCGGTACGATCCATGACGCGATTGACAATGCGTTTGAACGTTTGGTATCGTCGTTCGAATTGATTCTGGTGTTGATGGTACGGTTCACTTTGCCAGAGTTCAATCCATAACATTTTGAGGTAATCCATGACTTTCTTACTTGATTGATAGTTACCGTGGTCGCAAAGGAGGCGGATGGGCCTGCCCCATTTTCGAACAAAGTTCTGAAAGCAGGGTAGAAAATCGCCGGTGGTACGCATTTCTTCAACGTGAATAATATGCGATTTGCGGCCAAAGAAGATCTGAGCAATCTTGGATCCACCATCAATTGCTGGGACATCTGAATAGACTGCATCGGACATAACATCGTCATTGAAGGGGCGAACGTTCATGGCCGGTTGAGGGGAATGAAACCGTTTGAAAATGTTACCATCAGGGCTAACCGCTAACGAACCGTATTGGGTTGAGTTTTCAAAAGTAGCTTTGATGCGATCGGTGGAAACCCAACAAAAGAAAGGTTTCAGGGATAAGTAGTCATGTTCGTTGGGGTATCTTTCGCGGGGCGTAGCTGCAATGCGTGTAGTGTCACTGGCTGTACAATCTGTCGGAAACGCAGTGACTGTTCCAGAGACTGCGGTTGGCGCGCAGCATGCGAGACGTTCTTGATGAGCGTAGTCAGTGGAAGTAAGCCAAAAGGTGCGATCGTTGTTCTTATGATCATCAATTGGAAGAAAGGGAGATCGGGTGGAATGGCTGGAATACGAGCTGAGGGATGTGACCGTGGAGGACCCGGGAGAAACAGATATATCGAATCCTTCAAGGCATCGTGGGTTCCCATATTCGTCGTAATCGGCATAAGGGAGTTGCTGTGGTTGTGGAGGATATTTCTGGAGAAATTGTTCATCCTTCGCACTGATCGTGGTATCGAGAACAGATGGGTCCCAATGTTTATCGGACGTCATGATAACATGTGGTAGCGTGTCAAATTCGACAGTCGTATACTTTCGCATCGCAAGGTATGGTAAGCCGTGTCGTATGCTAAGAGGCAGTGCATAGCCATCGGAGGTGGTGATGACCTGTCCTCCGCCTGCTTTGATGGACGTGTCGTCTACAGTGGAAAAATATGCTTCCATCTGGCCGGATGACAATATAGAAGGATGTCATCCTGTATAGGCACATTCATTGAAAATAAGAATGACGGGGCCTCTGTTCGACATGGAATATGCTCCGCATGTAGCAATGGGAATGTTTTGTACCTGATAATTGTTAATGCCGGTGACGTTAACATATCGTGGTGGAATATCCTTGGAGATGAGACATGCATCATTACCGATGATGCAGCCATTTGCGCCGCGATCGACCATGGCAAAACCAGGGCTAGTAACCGTAGTTTTGTGTATACGGTATGTGTATGACGTTACGGGACCATCATTAGGAAAGGTGAGATCATCCTCGGGAGTATACCACTGGTGAAAATTGGCGGAATACGATGGTGTTCCGACAGGTATTTGGGTGTCACCGTCCTTTTTGTACTGAATGTCAGGGTTGTTTGAGAGGAATCGAGCTGGATGCGCGGGTGACACGGAAGACTTGAGAGGTCGCTGGTCCTTAGACGAGGAGGTCGTGGATTTGTATACACCTAGAGATGCATGGAAAACGCCTCTACGATCATTCTCTACAGCAGGATGTAGGTCTGCTGCAGAATTGGCATGCTCATCCTTGGTTGAAGTATCGTCTTCTTGAAAAGATACCGAGTGTTCATGTTGGTATGCCTTTCGTGTAATGGGTTTGACACTGTTGGGGTCAGGTTGGTTAGTGTTAAGTAAGTCGTGTCGCAATGAGGCAACCACGATTTTCTTTCCTTCCGGAGAAAAACTGAGCCAACTCTTCATGTCCTGACGTGACAAGGCCTTCCATATGTTTGTAGGCAACCTTGTGGTAGGGTCAGGGGTACGTCCAGCCTTGAACACGGCATAATCTTGATAGTCTCCTTCAAATTCGATGGGGAGAGCATAGTCCTCATGGTTTTGGATCGAGTCAGAAGAGAAATCATGAACGTGTGCACGTACGGTCGACCGGGGAGCAGACATCGCAGACTGGGAATCAAGTCGAGTTGCTTCGAGTAAAAGCGTGATTTTAAGATCATGGATAGCAGCGGCTTCGGCAACTGCATCCGTTACGGTGCTATTCGTCCCACCTGGATCCTTGACTTTGGCAAACTGTTCGCTTAGCTGGAAGCTGGAATAGCATGCCTGACACAATGCTGATTTTACAGTGTGGTACTCGAGGGGCTTGTTGGGAGGACGGAGCTTGTTGAGGTGATTCAATTCATCAAACCAATGTGTGATGAATTTCACTTTGGATTCCTTCCAATTGTTGAGGTTCAACTTGAGCAACGCTTGTAGCTGGGTCGAGTTGTCGTATACCTTTGCTTTTGATTGGCTATGAAGGTTTACGAAGTCGAAGTAGGCCTTGCGTCCATCACGAGTGGTAGAATGACTGTGTACACATGATGCAGAAAGGTCACTCTTGAAGACTTCCAACATTAGTACCCAGAAGAAGGCACATTGTTTGACGTAGAGATCACGGGTGTAACCCACAAGCGTGGCTGGAGGCCAAGTTTCATCGAGGAATGTCTCTGTATCGATGTCGTATGCCTCGAGTTTAGCTTTGAAACCGACGAGCCAGTGTTCGAATCTCGAGTCATTTGTGAGGGGTGTAAAGGACTTTTCATCTCGTGCTTTTCGGCACCATGATTCGTACTTTACCTGCTGAGGGGACTTTTTGTTACTTCCCGCCGGAGGAGGTGGTGGGTTCAGAACAGATTCGTTACGTAAGCGTTGGGCACGCTCTCCGCGGAATGCCTGGAATTCCCTGTATGTATATGACTTTACATCTTTCCAGTCCTTCTCGTCTTCTCCTAGGTCGACACCTTCTTCTTGTAGGTCGATAGCGAAATCCGCAAGTGCTTCTATGCTCCTTTGGATGGATCGAGGGATATGCGTTGCCAATCCTTGCTCCATATAGGTAAGTTCGCGTGCAAAATCCGGTTCGATAAGTGCGTCGAGGAACGACTTCCACTCGCATAATCCGCCTTCTTTGAGAGCTAGGCACAACTTGCTAGTAATCTCACTTGTTACGTTGAGTAATGATATGAGTATCTTTCTCATATCAGCATCGAAGCTGGGAAAGCGTTCGATAGTGGTGACTTCAGCGTCATTCTTCTCTTCGCCTCCGAGTGCATTGACGGGCATTACCGGTATGTTCGGCATCTGTGGTGGTTCGGAGCCTTGGAAAGAAGTGCGTGGTAACTGAGAATGGGAACTGCTTCTTGTGTGATGTGCGACGTGCATATGCCAGCGTAGGGATTATGTTCAATTCCGTTCCTGTTCCTTATTGTGTGCAAGCCTTCTTAGAGCTTGCGACTGTTAATCTATTATTTTCCTTCTGAATCCGATTCGTTTAGAGTCTGATTCAAGGACTTTTGACGAACAGCAACGCTGTGTTAGTGTGTTAGTAGACGAACGATTGTACTCTACGCGTGACAATTGTGTTTGGATACTTTCGGCAACGGATAATCGGACTACAGGCGAGACTAGGGAAACGCCAGATCTCCTCTTGCTGTGACTTATTCAGATTGCAGCGAGACAGACCTTAGTATGTAGATTACAAGTAGTTGGTAGCAACTAGTGTGAATTTTGGGATATAAATCAGTTGAATGTTAAAAGTATGAGATAAAGTGAAATCTTGCCGAAATGCAAGATATCTCTTTTATTGAGATGAATACGTTACAACTGCTGTTGCGTAGTGCTGAGATTACTCGCTGATTATTTCCGTACATGTATTAGTCGTTGACCATATATATTTGTATGCATGTATATGTATTGTGTGAGAATCACATGCCAATGGTTTTCTTCTCTTGTTCCGTTAGGAAGACTCCATGAAATGTTTATCATTAAGGTCAGGAATTGCTCCCGTAGCTCGTGTGATATTTTATGAAATCAAAGTTTGCTCACCGAAGAACAATGGCAATATCGTAAGACAGGGATTGCTCACCATTGATGCGCGATGGGAATCGATGCGCCGTGGGAATCGATATGCCGTGGGAATCGATTACTTAGATGGATACGGGACTCATTGATTCATGCGCATAGGAAATCTACCCTTTGGTAGCTTTGGTACTTCTGGTCACGAAAGGAATTTAATAGCAAGACTAGCATATTATTTTCCTTCTGAATCCGATTCGTTGAGAGTCTGATTCAAGGACTTCCGAAGAACAGCAACGCTGCGTTAGTGTGTTAGTAGACGAACGATTGTACTCTACGCGTGACAATTGTGTTTGGATACTTTCGGCAACGGATAATCGGACTACAGGCGAGACTAGGGAAACGCCAGATCTCCTCTTGCTGTGACTTATTCAGATTGCAGCGAGACAGACCTTAGTATGTAGATTACAAGTAGTTGGTAGCAACTAGTGTGAATTTTGGGATATAAATCAGTTGAATGTTAAAAGTATGAGATAAAGTGAAATCTTGCCGAAATGCAAGATATCTCTTTTATTGAGATGAATACGTTGCAACTGCTGTTGCGTAGTGCTGAGATTACTCGCTGATTATTTCCGTACATGTATTGGTCGTTGACCATATATATTTGTATGCATGTATATGTATTGTGTGAGAATCACATGCCAACGGTTTTCTTCTCTTGTTCCGTGAGGAAGACTCCATGAAATGTTTATCATTAAGGTCAGGAATCGCTCCTGTAGCTCGTGTGATATTTTATGAAATCAGAGTTTGCTCACCGAAGAACAATGGCAATATCGTAAGACAGGGATTGCTCACCATTGATGCGCGATGGGAATCGATGCGCCGTGGGAATCGATATGCCGTGGGAATCGATTACTTAGATGGATACGGGACTCATTGATTCATGCGCATAGGAAATCTACCCTTTGGTAGCTTTGGTACTTCTGGTCACGAAAGGAATTTAATATAGCATTCCCGGATTTTACAAAACCATTTCATCTCTACTCAGATGCCAGTGACAGACAATTGGGTGCCACTGTATGCCAAGATGGCAAACCACTTGGCTTCCACACACGCAAGCTGAATTCAGCACAACTCAACTATACTGTGGGAGAGAAGGAGCTCCTTGGTAAAGTGGAAGGGTTAAAGGCATTTGAAGGGATTCTGAGAGGCCAGGACGTAACAATCCACACAGATCACCTGAATCTCCTATACCAGCAGATGCCCACCCAACGGATGGTGCGATGGAGACTCCTCATGGAGGAGTTCCACCCAATCGTGAAACACGTTGCTGGCAAAGAAAACGATGCAGCAGACGCACTGTTGAGACTGGATATAACCGAAGATCTGGCAGACACAGTGGAATGGCTACCACCAAATAAGCCCCTCACATACGCAGATGAGGAAGAGCACCTCCAGCAACTACTATTCCCACTCGGGGAAGAATTCCCGGAAGAATTCCAGGGCAATAGTGCATTCCCACTTGCCCCCGACATGATCCAGTTCTACCAACAGAAGGACACGAGAATCACGAGTGCTCTGGAAAAGGACAAACACTTGACCACAAAAATGGTGGAAGGTTACAGTCTAATCCACAAAGAAGGGAAAATCTTGATCCCTGACAAACTCAAACTAAGAGTCATGGAGTGGTACCACACGATGTTGGTACACCCCGGAGAAAAGAGAATGGAACAGAGCGTACGCTCAGTCTTCGTACGCTCAGTCTTCACCTGGAAAGGCCTCCGAAAGGACGTCCAGGACCTCTGCAAGCACTGTCACACGTGTCAGATGTTTAAGAAAAGTGGCCGGAAGAAGTATGGATTACTCCCAGAAAAAGCAGCCAAGGTTACCAAATGGCAGAGGGTCAATGTGGACCTCTGGGGACCCGCAACTGTCCACAACAAAAATGGTAAAGACTACCAAATCCATGTCCTCACGATGGTGGATCCGGTAACTGGATGGTTTGAACTGGCTCACCTAAAGGACTCCCCAAATGCCGCAGAAACTCAATGATTACTGGACAGTGTATGGCTAGCACGATATCCGCGTCCAAAAGAAATTGGTTTCGATGGTGGCAGTGAGTTCAAAGCAGAGTTCCAGGAGCTCTGCGAGAACATGGGACTGAAAAGAAAACCAAGTGGCGCCTGGAACCCCCAATCCAATTCAGTATTGGAGAGGATTCACCAGGTGCTGAAAGATTGCCTACTGTCCTTTAACTTGGAGAAGAGGGACCTCCACGGAAAGGACCCCTTTGAAGAATTCACCACAAAGGCAGCATATGCTATCAGAAGCGCCATTCACACTACACTGGGATACTCCCCAGCGCAGTTGGTGTTTGGTAGAGACATGTTCATGCCGGTGAACTTTCCAGTGGACTGGGAAGCCATCCAAGCTAGGAAGCAGAAGAGCATCCACAAGAGCAATATCCGGGAGAACCAGAAGAGGATCCCCCATGTCTATAAGGAAGGAGACTATGTCACCCTGGAGAGGAAGGGCATTATACCAAAACTCTCCTTCCCACGGCAAGGACCTTACAAGGTGCTCAAGGCCCATGACAATGGAACTGTAACTATTTAAACTGCTCCCTTTGTAACCGACCGGGTTAATATCAGACGCATCCACCCCTATTATTGCAGGGACAGTCCAGAAGCAGAGTAATACTAACAGTACCATGGAGGAGCATGCCGTGCACCGGAACCAGTCACGAGTATACTCGGGACTGGAACAAATCAGCGAGTCTCCAGAATCGCCGATTCCAGAGACTGTTGCATCTAATGGCAAATAGACTAATCAATAGAGCTCACAATTTGCATATCACTACTACTCTAATCACTAGTAGACCCGGGGTATGGCAGGCCCTATCGATTCTTATTCTGTCAATACCGATCCTGCTGGGTTTTTTTTTTGATAATTGGCCCTATTGATTCTTATTTCCGTCGATACCAATCCTGCTGTATTTGTTTCTTCTTGATAATCGGCCCTATTGATTCTTATTTCCGTCGATACCGATCCTGCTTCCTACACTGATTTGGTAGGCTTTCTTGTTCTTGTATTTCTTGGGGTTTGTTTCATGGAGTTCGTCTTGAGGTCTCTTCTTGGCTCACTTGATTGTTATTGTCGTCGTCGTCGGCGATATGTGGCGTCGATGCCAACTCCTCACTGGTATTCCAGAGCGCTTCGGAAATTGCAATACTTCAAAGTATGTTTGAAGGGGTCTGAAATTTGCAGGAGAAGACTGGCGCTTTCTGCTATTTGAATTGGTTATTACATCATTGACTTAGTAAAACTGAAGTTATTTTGAATACTGTTGAATTGTGAGTGGATGAATCCACTCTTTCCTAAGATCACTAAAATTGGTGCATCGATCTGTTAATACTTGGATGCACACACAAAATCACTAATATTTGCACCGGCCCGCTAATACTCCAGTGCAATTCTCACATGCTCTGTACCTTTATTACCAGGGGGCTGTAGGCCTCTACCTTGTGCCCTGTAGATTCTAGTACATAAGGGGTCATTTGGAGAAGATACTTTTTGAGCCACATCATCTAGGAACAGATGATCTTTTCTTCATATGCTGATGATGGCCCTTCTCCACATTCCAAAGTAACATTCTCATTCCTTCTCCTTCTCTATTTGATCAACCGCGCGTCTCATTCATTCACTCGTGTCTCATTCATTCATTTGCATCTCTCACTCGTGTCTCATTTGTGTCTCATTCATTCAGATTCCTGCAGAAGCACGATAATTTGTATGATTGAAAATTGACCTCAAACAGCCCCAACACCCCTACTTATATGACTATAGATGATGCATATGCAGAATGGTACAAGCACAAGCATGGCAAAGATATAGACAGAAAATTAGTACTACCAGTCCTACAAGCACTCCAAGGCCATCCAGAATCTGGTCGCCTATGGGAGACCCACATCAACCAAATCCTGAAGGGCCCTGATCTCAACTTCAAAATCACCACACACCACAGGACAATCTACACGACTGTTTTTGAAGGTGAAACAGTCTACATGCTGAGACAAGTTGATGATTTTGCGCTAGCTTGCTCATTGGAATCAATATCTAACAAGATCTATGACATTATTGGAGAGAAACTGAAACTACCCAAAGAAGATCAAATCCCATTCACCAAACTGGGACTACTCGAAGATTTCAACGGAATTGATGTCAAACAGACAGCTGATTACATTGAACTGTCCTGTACCAATTACATTGACAGAATCATGAGATCCCATGGTTGGGAAACAGATCCTGAAATGAAACCACACTCCAAACCATCAACCCCATTATCCCCTGAAGTCTTGAGCCAGCTACAATCACATACTGACGGACCTTTAGAAGGCACCAAAGAACATGCTGAATTACAATCCACCTCTGGCTTCTCCTACAGGACACTCCTTGGAGAGATGATGTTTGCGTATGTCAGCTGCAGGCCAGATATTGGGTATGCAGTGACACTGATGTCAAAATACAGTTCCAAACACACAGCATTCCATTATTCCAGTCTGAAGAACATAGCTCAATACCTCAGGACAACCAGATCGTGGAGTATTAGATTCTACAGACCAAATGCTGAACCATCCCTACACACGGGGGTGCCATATGACAACTCAGTTCAAGATGCATCACTCCCCAAATATCCTGAAGACATCAAACAAAACAAGTTAATGTGTTCTGTTGATGCAGCATATGGAAATGACCCAAAACATCGCAGGTCCACCACAGGATATGCATTAACCTATGCTGGTGGAGCAATTGTTTATAGATCCAAAGCTCAGTCACTCACTGCACAGAGCTCTACGGAAGCTGAATTCATTGCTGCAGTTACGGCAGCCAAAACAGCCAGATACCTCCGATCTATACTCAAGGAACTAGGTTTCGTGCAAGTTGGTCCAACTCTGATCTATAAAGACAACATGTCTGCAATCAAAATTATCAACGCCCAGAAACCTACTGAAAGAACGAGACATATTGAAATCAGGTTCTTTGCCATCCAAGCATGGAAAGAAAATGGAGAAATCAAGATGATTCATATTCCTGAAGTTATCAACCCTGCTGATGATCTAACCAAACCATTGGGATGGATCTTGCATGTCCGACATGCAAGATACATCATGGGACACTATCCAGGATAAATCATTCAAACGTCCACACCTTGACGATTGCTTTGATTGGCAACCGGATGGTAATCTGATCAATTTCTGAATCGTCACATCTACCGAGCGTTCGAATCGAATCGATTCAACGATTCAACAATGCTACGATGCCGATTCGATCCGATCAATCAATCAAAACTTCGATTCGATCCAGGTTAAATAACCAACTTTCACATGAATGAAAGTTATTCCTTCATTAACCAACAGTAATCCAACACCAAATGAATAGTGTGTTGGATCAAGGGGTGTGTTGTCGGCGAAAAAATACGGACGTTCTGTTGGCATCAAATTTGATCGAAAAAGCCGGCAACCGAGGTGCGAAATATTAACACGGAGTAACACCAGAGATTCGATTATTTTTTATGATCCAGTCTTAGAATCAAACGCACCTCCACTACTTGAAAATCCCTAAGTGGTAAAAATGATTCCACTTAGTATGGCTACAAACAAAAGAGGTTAATCGGTTAGAAACAAGACATCTCCAGAGACCTGATTGATAAGTAAACACTTGGAACTCTTAAGTATATTCAAATGGATACACTTAATTTCCTGTGAGGAAATTACTTATTGGAATCATGAAAATCAACACCAATTCCGGATGGGCCTCATCTATTATATATACCACGAACAAGCATATGCCCCATCGGACAAAACACTTAACCTTGTAAATGACCGATACCATCAAATGACCAATACAGTAAGACCAGCACACGACACTAACACAGCAACAGCAACGGTATCGGTACAAAGAAGATGATAGTAACAAATAACCAGGGAAGATCTCTACCATGTAAAATACAGCAGAGAGCCCCGATACAGTACAGAATACACAGTAAAATAAGAGCGTCTCTCTGAGCTCACATCCCTTTAAGTTTTAATTATCCTATCCTTCCGGTCGATTTTTAGAGTAACAACAGTGAGTCCAAGTCCAAACACTCGGTAGAGGATGATGCAACCATGGCAACCAAGGAGTCCAGACAGGGCAGTATAGTTAGAGTCAAAAATTAGTTAGTAATGTTGAGTCAGAGAAACCTTTGTTCAATGGAACAAAGGATCTTCTGGAAGATTCTGAGTTCGATGATGAGTCTAGTGTGGGGCAATATAAGACTCAGATTGTAAGAACAGCTTTTCTGCCTGTGACGCATGACGGGACTGAATTGGTGGCGCTGACCATCCAAGATGGTTGTATGCAAGAAACAAGTGAAGCCTTCTTCTGGGTGAGGATGAAGCGACAATTAACAACAACCCAGAGGAAATGTATGAAGCAGGTATGCACAATGAAAAGTATATGTTATTTGCCTTAACCAAGGAAGAAGAGAAAGAGTATGTAGCGGTTGAGCACTTGTTTTTATATGGACACAACAATCAATGAGTATTGATGAGTGGCAGCAGGATTGGAAGACAAAACGAAAGAATTGCTTCCTGTCTGAGCAACTAGCCACAATTATGGTGTTGAGTCAAATTAATCACAGGGTGACTGGACGACGGGTATATGTAGGCAAATGACAGATAGACAGGAGTGAAAAGTGATGTCAAAAGATACATCAGGCACATGAAAATGTCTTTGATATTGGAGTACCAAAAAGACCACATGGCCGTGCATCTGCTGCATCCTGCAAAAGATCCTCCTAATTGACTTCTATTGAAATTATTTGAATTGCCATATTGTAGATATGGCAACTGCGGTTGATTCTTTCAGCTCAACCTGCATTTGTCCCACATGTGATTTCTGAACGGATGTCTTCTGCATTTTTCACTGCTGTTACTGCAACGTCGTCCTCAGCCGCGTCCTCCAAATTGACCTCCCCCAACACTGTTGTTCATCCTTTCTTTTTTCTTCTTTTGTTGTTTATCAGCATTGTCTCTGTTGCCGATAGGACACTTTCTCTCACTTGCACACATTAAATTACATCCATACATACAATACATACATACAATACATATGTACCGTAGAAACAATTGGTTCCTTCTCAATGGAACACTTCATTCCTCGATGGAACACTTCATTCCTTGATGGAACACATGTAGCTTAGTTTGATGGACATCAGTAAGATGTTCCATCGTCTCACTTTCTATTTGAACATCAGATTACGTCTTAGAGAGTAGTCACTCCCACAGGTTATGAGCCATACAATCTCTTATCTCATTGATGGTGGCTTTGTGGAAGCAATGGGCCGATTTGAGGTAGGATTCTTGCCATGATCTTGGATGTGTTAGGAAGAACATCTTTTTCCTTTGCAGTGCTGTTAGATCCGCTGCTAAGTCTCCAGGTAACATCATGTTAACATAATTGAGGATAAGATTGATACGTTCAAAATGGTCGTGCTCAAGCATTCTACCGGTTTCAGAAATTGTTTTTGTTCAAATGCAGTAACCATTGTTCCCTTGGCGTCTGGATCTACTATAAGGACTCGGATGAATGCCAGGATGGACCCTTTGAACCCTTCTTGCATTGGCAGAGGATTCCTGTCTGACATCATTTCATTCCATCTCTTTCTTGGTGGACCGTGGACAAGACACTGCTGTCTCCATTGGGTATGCCATATATTACTTGTAGTAGTTCCAAATCTCCACATGCATTAACAAAAATATCATAGGTAGTACATAACAATTCCTCTGTTCCAGTTCACTGGCATTTCCTGATGTTTTCCTTGCCCACTGATTGATTGGTGTGGGTGTGGTGACATGCATCCCCGGACAGCCCAGCAGGGCCAGGTGTGCTTCTCACATTATAAAATAATACCGAAGTAATAATTTGCAACGGTGAAACTTGTCTGTTATTATGAACCATACAAACATACTGGTGTAGCTAAGAGTACCAGCACTACACAACTCAAAAACCAGCATGCTTTCTGTTTACCAGTTCAATAAACTGATAGGTCTGGGTGATTGGCCCATGGGCACCACTATGGTGCATCCTAGCATTATTTTTTGACATCAGTGGCTGGTACTGTTGAGTCAAGTGAATCACAGAGTGACCGCCGGACAATGGATATATGCGGGCACATGACAGCAGATAGACAGTGAAAAGCAATGACAAAAGATACAGGCATATGGAAACGTCTTTGGTATTGGAGAGCAGAAAAGGCCATATGGCCACAATTTGGAGAATAGAATGGAGATTATGATAATAGATTATGACATTGACAATGAGATCAGAACTGTATTCTTAAAGAAAAATTGATCAAAGAAGCTTCGAAAGTCGTGATGTGGCTGGTGACAGGTAGAGGTTCCGGAGTGATTTGTAACTTTGCGTGGGAAAGTTGGGATTATTATAGGAGAATGCATGGCTCATACTTTGAGATAGAAGTAGATTCCAATAAAGTAAACACTTCAGTTAACCCGAATTTCAACCATCTCAACAGGTACCGCATTCCACGTGTCTCCACTGCTTAGATAGGATTTCATACCGCCCACAATCGCTCAAGAAACGGATCGAAGCGCATTGGATTTGTCGTTGTGGAGTGTTATATCTATGTAGCTCGCAACGCTGTCTGCCACTGCGGAAAATCGAAGCAACTACGGTAGGACTAAACGAAACGAAACGAAACGAAACGAAACGAAACGAGTGGTTTGGCAAGTGAAGCGCGTTTTGAGTGTACCATGTGTCGAATAGTTCAAATAATACTTCTGGTGTTTAAAAGAAAGTCGTTTGTATGGTGCACTACAGGGAACCACAAGGTGAGAACAGTTTGCACAATTGCCGAGCACACGAATCGAATCGAATCGAATCGAATCGACTTGGTTCGTTCCATTCGGTTCCGTTCTGCTTCATTTCATTTCATTTCACTCCATTCCATTCCGTACCGTACCGTACCGACAACCCCAAATCATGAATCCCTCGCTCCTGTCCTTCGAACTATTCAATTGAAACTCTGAAAAAAAAACTGCGATACGTCTTGCTCGTGTTCGTCCGAGAGAGACCGCAACCGGGTGGGTCCTCCACAAACGACTGCTGCTGCTGCTGCTGCTGCTGCTATGCCACAAGCCCGATCTCCGCGCACACGCACACACGCACGTTGCCGTGCGGTGCGTTTTGATGGTGGTTCTCTCTATCCGCCACCACTACCACCGCTACCACCACCGCCGCCGCCTATCCTATCCTATCCTATCAATATCCTATTCTTTTCTAGCACAACATAGTGCAGTGCGGTGCGGTGTTTTCTGCTCTATCGCTTCCTGTTGCCGCCCACCGCTCCGAGGAGGCTCGTCATTCCACGGTAGGCCAGGCATCCGACGAAGGCGCAGGTCCCCGCCTTTCCACCCCATCCGCCCGGCCACAGCTTCCAGTCGATGGTCGCCCCGTGGACGACCCCCCCGAGGAATCCCGACCCGGCAAAGGCCAGCAGCAGCGACAACACGTTCGCCGGCGTGAAGGTCCGGGATTGCAGATCCCACGAGCTCAGGCTCATGAGCTTGGAGGGGAGGGCCATGCCCACGAAGCTCCCGCCGTAGACCGCCAGTGCCGCGGTGGGGTCGTGCAGGAGGAGCGCCCCGGCGAGGCCGACCACGGCGCTGGCCCGGACCGGATCGGCGGCGGCGCTGTCGTCGCTGACCTCCCTGAGGACGATGGTCGCGACCGCCCCGGCCGCGTGCCAGGCCGCAAAGGGCAGGATTGTTTTCTCCCAGTTGAGGGCCGAGAGGCGGAGGACGCGGCTCCCGCCGAAGAGCGCGAGCTTTTCCAGTCCGGTCTTGGCGCCGGTCTTGCAGTAGGCCACGGCCGACGTGGCGAGAAAGGCGGTGAATCCCAACCGCCCGCCGATGCCCAAAAACACGTTCCGGGAGTGGATGAGGATCTCGTAGAGGAGCGCCGTGGTTGCTCCGAGGCCCAGTGCCAATCCCCGGGTGGGGATGACCGCCCGGGAACACATGCCGGCAAAGGTCCCGCAAAAGGCGGCCTGTCCCAATCGTTTGTCGAAGACCATGCTGCAGACGAGGGTTAGGGCCGCCGAGGCCATGACGTTTGAGTACTGGGCCTGTGCAAACCAGGTGAGGTAGCAACTGGCCACGGTAATGGCGATGCGTGTCGCCGCCAGGGGGTAGTCGGGGGACATGCCGCGGGGATCCCGCGCAATCGGCCAGGCGGCGAATAGCTTGGTGGTGGCACCCGCACCGGCACCGCCGTGGGGGATCGCGGTAGTGGCGGTGGTGACGCTCGTGGTGGCGGTTTCTGTTTCGCGCCCGATCCATCGTCCGAGAGTCGTCGTCTTCGTCTTCGTCTTGCCGGTCGGTTTGGATACGGAGGACGGGGCTGTGAATCCTTCCACCACCGTGATGCTTGTTCCGTGGGAGGACGCGCCCCACACCAGTGCAACGATGGCCAGTAGGTGGGGCAGGGAAGAACGACGCAAGCCGCTGCGATTCATCGTAATCATCATCGATAAAATCGTTTTCTGTTGTTGCAAAATTTGGATTGAGATTGAGTGTGGAAATGCGCTTCGTGTTATACGGTACCGTAGACCACCGCAAGCAGAAGGATGGAATGAATCGGTTTCCTTTCCGAGTCCGCAGATTGGCATCACATTCACTCACTAAGATTACGAGTAACAATTACGTGCAACTACTTCTAACGCCTATTATTACGCACGAGAAATAATCCTCGGATCGTCCCATCCTCCGAAACCAACCTTGGATTTTGTCGTTTGAAACTGTTGACACGGATGGAAATTCAAAAATTCTTGCTGACGTCACGTCTGCTTGGATACCATACGGGAATGAAAGAATGCGTGAAGGAACTAACGAACTGGAACAAAGGATGGATTGATTGATTGATTCCTTCGATTAAGACATGTATTTCATGTGTAAATCGCTGATTCATTCGACTCATTCGACAAAAGTAACGTGTGTGGTTGATTCAATCGACTACGAGTACGAGGTACGTACTCGTATGTACATACGGTACGTACCGTACAGTATCGAATTCAAATTTCCCACGGATCCCCGAAAGGGATCGGTCTGGCACGGCACGGCGCTCGGCATTCCGTTCCATTCCATTCCGTCCGTTGAATGCGGTTGTGTCGTGCCCTGTCTTGGATGCCGTACAACGCAAGTAACTAGGTACCGTAAAGGGAGTGTTACGCGTGATTGTCTTCTGTCCACGCCCGGCAGGCGGGAGTCGGCTTTACACATAATAGTGAGTATTAAGTGGCACGCGCCGTTCGTCACGCCCCACGCGTCGAGTGCACCAAGACTCTTCCAAATTTTGAATATTGTCTATTCTCGACAGCCTAAGATTACAAGTTCGTACCGGTACGAGTAAGATCACTCGTACGAGTACGAGTACTAGTATACTCGTAGTTGTTTGTGCGGTAGTACGAGTACGAGTACTCGTACGATACACAACAAGTTGTGACCATTTTCGATTGATTGTTCGATAATTTCCCGTCTCCATCCGATAACGGTACTAGTACTCCGTACTACGTAGTACAGGAGTGCCGGCGAATGGATGCAGACATCCACCAGCAACGGCACGGCACGGCACGGCACGGCACAACAGAAACCGAAAAAAGCACGACGAAGGTGAACCGCAAAACCCGTGAAATAATAGTACAGATAAATACGAAGTAGTTTTTCCGGTACAAGTAATCTTACTTCGTTTCCGTAAACAATACGAAACAATACAACTAACGAAGTGGTTCTACTATCACATCTCTTCCCTCGAAGCACCAGCGTATCAAACCCTACAACACCGGTTCAGTTCATCAACACCGAAGCCCCAACAAACGATACGATACGATACGATACGTGACTTAACTTGACTTGACCCCTATTCCAGGAACAGAAGACCAGAGTGAGCACTCCATTGACGGCATTGGACTCGCGTACCGCTATTTTTCCAAGCGTGACGTCTTTGCCCTCCTTTCACATCACAACACAGCAGAAGGAGCACAGAACATCTCGCCCAATCCAATCCGATCCGATCCGATCTAATAGCAACAGAAACAGCATCCCACCATGACGATATCACTTTCATCACAACGAGAGTCCCACTCCAACTCCATCACCAACACCAACACGAGGCACCTCTCTGAGTTTTTGTCCTCGAACATGATCGAAATGCAAACGCAAGCGAACATGCAAACGAAACTGCAACTGCAAACCAACACGGACATCGCCCCAACGCAGCAGCAGCAACAGACGCAACAGCAACAGCAACAGCAACAGCAACACCGTGCCACGCAGAAATACGTCCCGGGCTTTGAGGGCTACATCAGCATTGCCTTTTCGGTGCACGTTCCCTATTGGGAACTGACGGTGGACGATCTGGAACAGGAACGACTCGAGTCTTTGGTGATGCTCTTTTTGTGCTCGCAGGGCGTCGAAATGGTCGTCTCGACGGATCCCACCACCCTCTTTCCCGTCTGTCCCTTCAACGACATTGGCAGCAATAGCAACAGCAATAGCAAAACCATGGCGGCACTGACGCGGTCGGCGGCCCACGCGGTGGCCGACGATTCGGAACCAGTGGTGGTCTGGAACCTTCCCAAGCTGGAGACGCTGACGCTGCCCTTTCACGCGGAGGAACTGGTGCGAGACATGGCCACGAACCAAACGCACTCGGTGTCGGCGACGCTGGCTTCAACAACAAGAGGCGAACATGCACATGCGGACGCGGATGCACATGCGGACACGGACAGCCAACAGTTCTACACCCGCCTCAACTTTACATACCCGGTCTACGCGTGGGGCAGCGACGATCCCTCGGTGGTGGCCGAACTCCAGGAGGCCTTTGATTCCAGCGTGGTCAAAACGGGGACCCTCGACGGACTCTTGCCGTGGCCGAGCGCGCAGACGGCACCCATCGGGGACGAGCCCTATGTCTTTTGGGACGAGCCACTCCCGCACGCGGAAATCTACGACGTGGAGATCCCCCAGCTGGCCGGAGAGATCCTCCGGTACATCGGATGCGCATTGCTGGGACTCACCACGCTGGGGGTGATTCTGCTGACGGCGGTCGCCCGGAGGCACGTCCGTTATGTCGAGCGCAACGGCAGGCGCCGGGCCAACGAACGCAACAACTACGGCAGCGGCAGAAGCAACAACAAGAACAACTACTACGGCAACGGCAACAACGGCAGAAAGGCGTCCATTCTCGACACGGAGGAGGGAGTCTCGGCGATTCTGATGGAATCCCGGCAGTACGCCCTCACGACGAAGCACGCGGGGTATTCCGCGGCGGCCATGGCGGCGACGGCGGGCACCGAAACGAAGAAGCAACAGCGACAGCCACAACGACAGCCATCGGAGACCTCGCTGGTGGCCAAGGCCAAGCAACAATCGTTGCTTTTGCAACCGCAATGGTTTGCCGATTCCAACGCGACGAGCAACGCGCTGGGGAACTACGACGAAGACGACGGGGAAGCGGAAGACCTGCGGATTCTCCACATGAGCAGCGGGGGAGAAGAGACCAACAGGTCGATGACGAGCAACAGCAACAGTCAAAGCCAGAGCCAGAGCAACAGTCAGTGCAACAACAACAACAGCCAAAGCCAAGGCAACAGCGGCAAAGTATCCCCCGACAACTTGTCGGCCATGAGCATCAACCAGTCGTTTTGATAACATACGATACGAAACGAAAGGAAACGAAACGAACGACGAGGTAAGCGAGCGGGATAGCGAGCACCCATCCCATTCAGCGTAACAAAACAAACAACACGCAGTGGCTTCGTACCGTTTTCTACACCGTCGATTGTACCATACCACATCACACCACACCAAAGTATCATGGCACACGATCCGGTGCGCATTTTCCCTGTGGGGCACACGGACCTACCTATATCATTAGTTTAGGTCACCACTGTAAACTAGAAAGAAACACTATACGGTAGTGTACATGGGATACGTTATTGTATTACGAAGTATTATAATATTATTATCTATCTATGTATATATATATATATATATATATATTCGAGTCAATTCAATGTAGCTGTTTCACAACATTTATCGGCACTATTATTGTTATTATTATTATTATACGTTTCGCCATAGTTTCATTTGTGCTGTACCGGTATTGAATCGTTGCATGGCACACGGAACTCACTCGCGGGGACTACTACTCCTAGTAGTGCAAGTATCTTACCGCATGGTGTATGGTAGATACGGTGTCTTCTCTGCGGCCGTGATACGGTACATTCCGAAGTACTGAGGTACTCGTATACTCGTACTCGTAATAGTTGTGGAAGATTTCAAAAGGATACGATAGTAATTACGTACCGTAGGGGGCATTCCCATTGTTAGCAGACGCGGGCAAGAACAATGTAAAGTAGGATCCAACAGAAGATACCGTACGAGTGCGAACGAAACATCACTCGTAGAATTCGCAACTTCTTGGGATGGCACAACACGGATCTACCGTACATGAAACGAAGCACTCGTACTTCGTATTATCATTCTTTTTTTAGGTTACGACTGTAAACTAGGAAGAAACACTATGGATTGGATTCTATACTAATATATTATTATTATGATGTGGTAATACTACGGTATACCCGGTACGAGTCGATTCAATGTACAGAACGGTTTTACAACATTTATCGGCACTGGTCTACGATCGATTCACCGTGTGTTCGATGTTACAGCAGTTTGTTTGTTTTGCTTCATTCGTGCTACAACTACTATACCGTATGGAATTGTTGCATTACAACACACGAAACTCGCGGCGACAACGGTGCTAACACCGTATCGTATGGTGCATACTACGGTGCATGCGGTGCCTTCTCTGTGGCCGGGACGGGGTGCGGTCCGAGTGTAGTTTAGTTGGGGAAGGTTTTTCGAAGAGATGATGTTATGCACGCGGTATTATGAGCAGGGCCATACCGTAGCAAGGAGGCATGCATGTGCAGCAGCAGCAGCAACAACAACAACAACAGCAACTAATCTCGGATGCAAAAGGGTTGTCCTGCACTGCTGGTGCCGTACGAGTACTCATAGAATCCTCGACTCCGGTTTGGTTTGGCGTTTGGAGAGGACAAGCGAGAGCATTGTGCCCAAAGATGATAAGCAAAGACATCGGTATAGGAGCCGATTTTCAACTACTGTAGAAGCAAACACCATGGATGATGCGATGTGATGCAATGCGATACGATACGATTCCAGGCTTTTCAAAACGGTTCTCGGTACGAATGGTGCATGGATATGGTGGTATTGGATGACAGTTTCAAGTACGGTAATTGCGCACGAACAACGGACAACGTAAAAGAAACTCCTACATCGATATTCCATTCCATTCCATCCATTGCCCGGTGATTGCCGGACCCATCGATCGAGAAAGCCCGAGAAGGCGTGCGAGGTTTTTTCTTGTCGAGAACCAACCCCGCACTCCATAGCAGTGCAGCGCAGTGCATTCCGAACCATCAAAAGCCAGAGGATATCACACAAGGATGCCTGCCTGCCCAGGAAGAGCATGGATCATCGAGACGAACCAAACCCGGGTGGGGTGTCGGGGAGTGGCATACCTCTATTAATGTATTGATAAATGCAATATTATTATTTAGTCTACACAATGATGAACGCTGCTTCGAGTTTTGAATGATTTGGCATTTCACCAAAATACCTTTGTCATCAAGAAAACTGGAAGAATCTGGAGGAAAGGGCGTGTGTGTGACGGATGTAGAAAGTAAAAAACTTCATTATAACTACCGCTACTTCTACTATTAGTGTCCACTGTTGTGCCTAGGTCTTTCGTCGTCTCTTTCGGGCCTCCCTCATGTAGTTTTGTGTCTTTCCCTGTGTCTTCGCCGGCATTCCACCGTGTCCTCGCTGCGGCGTCAGTTGGCCCTTTCCTCGTCCCTTCGATCGAGCCCGCTTGCTCGATTTGGACATGAGGAAATTCTTCTTTCGTTCCTTCTCGGTGTTCGTGGAACCACCCGCGCGAGCGTTCGACTCGAACTTTTCGCGCCCGGCCAGGACCTTCGCCAGCCGTTCGGCCTTGGACTTGCGTTTGCGCCTGGCTTCCGCCATGATCATGTCCGGATTGACGGCACCCTTGATGCGGACCTCGTCCTCGTCCGAGTCATTACCGTTGTCCGAGTCCCAGTCGTCCTCGCTCAGCTCGTCGAACTCCCGGCCCTGCGCCAGGGCTCGCTTGCGACGAGCGGCCTCCCGGGGATCGCGGCGAGCCCGTTCTTCCCGCTCGACGAGTTTGCGCATCTTGGCAAAGTCGGACGCCGTGAAGATACGCGTGGCAGAAATGTCTTGCTTCAGCTTGTTTCGTTCGTCCTGTGTCATCTTGGACAGGTCCAGGACCGGTTCTTCCTTCTTCTCGCTGTCTTCGGGGGCGTCGTCGTCGTTCTCGTTGGGATCGACGACAATCAGATCCGGTGCTTCTTCTTCGCCATTGTCTTCGCCGTCGCCTTCGTCCTCTGCGGGCTCGTCGTCCTCGTCTTCAGCTTCCTCGTCGTTCATGTGTACTTCCTCTTCGTCGTCACCGTCGTCACCCTCGCTGTCGCTGCCTTCTAGTTCCAGGCGTTCCTGTTCACGCTCCCACGCGGCCTTCTTGGCTTCGTATTCCAGCAACAAATCGGCTCCCTCCACACCGTAATTGACCTTGTATTCTCCGTACCGCATGGGCCTGGCCTTGGCCTTGTGGAGGGCGGATCCCTTGAGGCCGCGGTGCTTGCCCTGCAGCAGGCTCGGATGGGTCTCCCGGATAAAGTTCTGGTAGGACTTTCCGGCGATCGAGACGGAGCGATCCCGGTGGTTGGAATAGGCTGCAATGTCCCTCACAAAGGCTTCCACGTCAAAGGCGGAGGTCTCCAACGAATCGTTCGAGTCCTCGATGGACAGGACCGAGGGAGTCCGGGCGCAGATGGCGCGGATGGCATTGATTCCCACGGCCATTTGTTCCTCCGAACAGCGCTCCGTGACAAAGTTGTGGGCGATCGTCTTGAGGATCCCGTAGACCTCGTCGGGCGGGACGCTCTGGTGGCAGGCCTGGACGGCGTAGGCCAGGATGCCCGTCACGTCCCGCTGGTGGCCGCCCATATATTTTTGCAGAAATGGATAGAGGTTGAGGACCAGCAGCTCGTGGTTTCCCACCAGCCGCGTCACGAAATTCATCATTAGCAGCTTGTTCTTGTAGGGGAGGCTAGCCTTGGGGTTCTTGAGGCGCTTCAACACGGACTCGGCCAGGCCCTGCGGATCCCGCAGGAGCTCGATGGCCGGGTAGAGTTTCTTGGCCTGCTCGACGCCCTCGTCGTCCCGGACGTCGATCCAGTCGTCCGTGTCGGTCCCCTCCCGCTTGCGTTGCTGCCGGTTCCGGTTCTTGAGCTGCCGCTTGACGTGGTTGGTCCGGTTCTTGGTCTTGCGGGAAAAACTGTGGAAATTGACCTTCTGTGCGGCGTCCCACTCGTCCTCCTCCTTGACGGAGCTGTCCATGGCCATCTTTTCCTCGATGTTGAGAAAGAATCCCATCGCCCGGCCGGACACGGTCGTGTTCTTGGACTCGACCGCCGTCGCCAGGATGGCCACGGTCCGATCGTCCGTCCAGACCTGCCTCCGGTATAGCTCGCAGACCATGTCGGTGGCCCGTTTGGCGGCAATGTCCGTGGCGGATTCCTCCGAGGCGGCGCCGCCATTGCCGCCGTTGCCGTCGGTGCCGTTGCCGTTGCTCGTGCGCTGTTCCTGTCCGTGCGTGGCAACGACCCGGTGCAGAAAGGACTGGATGGCCCGGTTGACCTTGTCGTCGCGCTTGCCCTTTTTGTTGATGTTGCGAATGTCGTTGACCATGTGCCGGTAGAGAATTTCTCTGAGGGTCTTGTCCGGAACGACCGCCATGAGACGAAAGAAGAGTTCCAGCACCCGGAGGGGCTCCAGTGCTCCCTTGTTGCGCATCAGGATCAGGGCCGAGACACAGGTTTTTCGAATGTCCCGGGGGAGCTGGAGGGCGGCCGATGGGAGCATCGTCGTCATGGTGTGGAGATCTTTGTTCTGATAGACTTTCTTTTGGTTGTTGATTTTGTTGTTGTTGCTGCTGCTGCTGCTGCTTTTGTTGTTCACATTTTGGTTGTGGTAGCTGGTTTCGTTGTTGTTGTTGTTGTTGTTGTTGTTGTTGTCGTCGTCGTCGTCCTCCCCGTCGGCGTTGTGGGACGGCCGCTCCCCCACCAGCAATCCGATAATGATGGCGGCAATCCGATCCGATTCCTTTCCCTTGTAGGACGAGGAGGAGGTCGCCGCCGCAAACTGGATGAGTTCTTCCAGCTTGCCACCCGACGAGGACGACTTGGAGGTCTTACGGATCCCCCCCGCCGCCGTCGACGAGTCACCACCGATTCCGATCACTCCCTGGGGAGACAGTGTTAGAATTCCGCATTCCGATTCGAGTCGCCGGACCTGGGCTTCGTAGTCCTCCCGGTATCCCGACGGATCGCGCTTTACGAGATTCTGTAGCTGGGACAATTTCAGCGTCACGTCTGTCTTGGTGCCGGCTCCCGTGGAGAGACCCGCTCCTCCTTCGGACGCCATTGTAATATTTTTATAAGCTAAGGTTGGGTTGGTTGAGCACGGATAGTAGTGTTGTATCGGGCGGTAGTGGTAGGTCTATCGAAGCAATACTACGTAACACTCACGTTGTGCTCGTATATCTACAAGTTGGGTCGGATTTTGAATAATTACAAATAAATAGAAGTACCGTATTTTCGTATTTTTCTTTCGTCCCAAAGTGAACAGCATGAACCGAGAAAAGAAAAAACAAGAATGTCCCCGGTAGCAAAACCGCGAATGGATTTGGTGGCGATCAGGAACGACCGAACAGAACCGACGAGAACAGACATATCGGACCCAAAGATACCGGTACTGTACCACTTTTGCGTTTGGCATGTCAGTCCCGAATAAGTTCAATCCCAGATTCAGACAGACAGACACAGACACAGACACAGACACACACGCGGATGACGTTTGGAAGAAGCGCGCAAGTTGCCCCATAGACAGACAGACTGACAGACATACCGTACGGTACTCTACGATACATACAAGGGTACGAGTAAGAGTTACCCCTCGTAATCTTACTCGTACCCCGGTAAGTACGTTTTTGGGTTGTGTGTGTGTTGATTAATTATTGATCGATCGATTGATCGATCGATCGATTGAATTCGTCAGATTCAACCTTCAACTTGATCTGTTCGGTCACGCTGTACGTGAAACAAACCCCACCATGGCAGTGAAGCAGCAGCGTCCCCAACCGAAAAACAGTAGAAAACAAGCAACGCAACAGTAATCACACACCACTCCATTGACCCAACCATGACTACGAGTACTCAACCACCAACGTTCAAGACGATTCTCCTATCGGCGCTCGTCCTCGCCCACTGCGTGTCTCCCGTCGCTTCCTTTTTGACCACGGCCGCGGGGACGACAACAGCAACAGCAACAGCAACAACGTGCGCGAAGTCGACGTTGACGTCCCTGCGATCGACGGCGGAGACCAGCACGGACGATCTGTTGAAACCCGCGTACGAGATCGAGCCGATCGCGCTCCGAATCGGGCACGGATTCGACATCCACCGAATGGCACCCCTGGAGGAGGCCGGGCAACCGGTGGTGATTGGCGGCGTCGAGATTCCCCACTCGGACCAAAAGGTGCGAATGCAAATGCGAATGCAATGCAATTCGATTCGATTCCTACAATTCATCCCGATCATCGAAACCGGAAACGAAACGAACGAAATGGAATCGAAATTGGAACGAACACCGAAACGAATTGGAACGAAAGCGAAAACGAAACGATGCGAACACGAATGGAAACGACCCTGAAAAAGTGCGAAACTACGTACCGGTACCGGGTCCAACTCATTCATTCACTGCGTGTCGCTCCGTTCGTCGTTCGATGACGGTGTATCTTTGATTGTTATTGTTATTGTTATTGTCATTCCGGATCCGTTGCATCCTTCCCCTCTTCCTTCCTTCTCACACGGCGCTTGATTGTATCTTTTCTGATTTCCTTGACGAAACGATGTTATTTATTGCCTTCTTACTTTTGGGGTGATGATCCAATGAACATTGTGGAAACTGAACTGGGTTGAATTGAACTGGATTGGATTGAATTGGATTGGATTGAATTGAATTGAATTCTCAAACAATATGATGCCATCCATGGATTTATACTTTGATCCCAACTATTCGTGTTTGTTGTTGTTGATATGGTTGTTCTCGCCGACTCGGAAACGAATACCGTGCAAAATCATTCATTCATTCATTCATTCGTGGCACCAAACAACAACACAAATATACCACAGTGGACCGACGCCGAGGGCAAGTACGTCGAAAAGGGCGGTATCTACGAGACGCAGCTGGGCGTCGTGGCCCACTCGGACGGCGACGTCATCTACCACTCGGTCGTCGACGCGATTTTTCGGTGCCCTCACCCTCCCAGACATCGGCCAGGTCTTCCAGGACACGGACCCCCGGTGGAGGGGCTGTGATTCGTCCAAATTCATGGAGCACGCCTACACGGTCATGTCCGACTACGGATACCGGATCGGGAACATCGACGTGACGCTCATTTTGGAACGGCCCAAGGTGGCCAAGTTCAAGCCGGGAATGAAGGAGAACATCGTCCGGTTGCTCGACACGACACCCGGACGGGTTAACATCAAGGCGAGGACCCACGAGCGCGTCGACAGCGTCGGGGAATTGCGGAGTTTGAGCTGCCACGTCTGTCTGACACTGGAAAAGATTCCCGACAGCAAGGAGTGAATCCGAAGCGGGCGATGACCAATACGCGTTGTGTGAGCGAGCGAGCGTATTCGGTATCGGCGAGCGTGTTATCGATCGACAAAGTGCAAAAACACAAAACAACGAAACAAAAGCCTAACAACCAAACCAAAACCAATCGTTATAAGATGGCAGCCATTGTCGACACGGAATGACGAATAATTTTTTGGCACGACGCCGTAATGTTTTGTTGTGCAATGCAATCCAATGCAATCCAATGCTACACACGATTTGCGATTCGTTTTCCCGATTTGCGTACCACACCGATGGATTGCGCGTTGTTTGAAGGGCGAGATCTTTCGACCCTGCGCTAGTTGGCAATTTCGTTCGTTCGTTCGTTAGAGAGCGTATTGTATGGTACGGTGTCGCGTGTCGCGTGTCGCGCGCCGCATTCCTGGAGGGATCGTCTACGTTTGGTGAGCACGGTAGCTGGCTACGGTAGTGTACAACTCTTTGTGTTGTGAGGCGGGTCGTCGCATTCGATGCTTCGGAGACAACATGGTGGTGCCTCGCAACCAATCCAAACTACGTGCGTATTATTATTAGTAGTAGTTGTAGTAGTACGTAGTTGAAGTAGTAGTACGCTATTCGTACGTACATAGCTAGCTAGCTAGTTCGTTCACTCGTTTGGCATCCCGGTACGGTATGATGCTTGGAACGAAAACAAGTACCATACAGCAACACGAAGAGAATAGGAATCCATCCCGTGTTGTCCCGAATCTCGCGGCGCGGGGTGCATCCCCCTCTTGTGGAAGCGAGCGAGGGACACACAGTTCTCGGCACCGTGAGCGATTTCGATTTCCCGTACCCGTGCGTTCGTCTGTGCACCGTAGGTTTGACACGTGGCCTTCGTTTTGTTGCATTGCATTGCATATGTTTGCATTGCGCTCCGTGTTTCGTAGTCTGCGAGAGACAAGGATCCAACTCCCCGGCGGTATTAGTTAGTCGTGTCCCGGCGAGCTCGCATTCGCATTCGCATTCGCATTCGCATTCGATCCCGACCCGGCAGTGCTACTGCTGCTGCTAGTGATACTGCTGCTTGTCGTTGTTGTTGTTGTTGTTGTTGTTGCCACCGTCATCGGATAGTTCTTGCTCCAGAGCTCGTTGAGCATGTGCATGCAGGCCTTGTTCCGTGCGACCCACACGAGGAACCTCGCCGACTGGCTCGGTGTCAGTATCTGTCGGATGGCATCGAATTCGGTTTCCAGGTCGTGGCCGCACTGCGCCAACCGGATCCGCAGTTCCTTGAGGACCGTCAGGGTCTCCTTGAGGGTCTGGTCCATGTCCTCGGCGACGAATCGGGAATCCTTGAGGACGACCGCCTGCGCGGGTGTGACCTCGAGTGTCTTGACCAGCAGCGTGAAGAGTTCCTTGGAGGTCTTGGGGGCGGCGGCGTCCGAAGCAGTCGGATTAGTCGTGGTAGCAGTAGCAGTAGCAGTAGTTGGATTAGTAATGGTGGAAGTGGAAGTGGAAGGGGCCGGATCGGGGAGGTTTGAGGGAGCGGCACCCTCCCCGGGTGCGGCCGGTGTCGTTTCCGCCGTCGATACCGCTTCCGAGGCATTCCCGATCAAGGCTTCCGATTTCGATTTCGATTTCGATTTCGATTCCGCGGACGTGGCCCGCACCTCCGACAACGCGGACTCCGGCGTTGGTGTTGATTCCGCTGGTTCCAGTGTGGCTTCCGCCGCAATCGTGCCGCTGTCGCTTGCGGTTGTGGTTGCCGTCGTGCTTGCGGTCGTGCTTGCGGTTGCGGTTGCGGTTGTGGTTGCGCTCGTGCTTTCCTTGAGCGTGCTCATAATGAAACTCGTGGTCTGCGTCGGCATCAACAGACGCTCGACGTTCCGCAGATGGAACTCCATGGCCGACCTCCGGTCCCGTCCGTAATCGGCAAACTTTTCCTTGTAGTCCTCGATCATGGCGTAGATCTCCGACTCGGATGCCTTGCCGCTCTTGAGTAGCTCGTCGAGCGCCAGCGTGCTGTCGATCTGTTTCTGGTGGTTGGTCTGCTCCGCTTCCTCCCCCACCTGCAGCTGGAGGCGGAGGCGGAGGTTCTCCGATTCGAGCTGGTTGATCTGTCCCTGCATGTTTTCGGTCGCCTCCCGCTTGCGGCGGCGGCACTCCCGGGCCGAGAGGCGGTTCTTTTCGAGCCGGCGGAGTTTCTTTTCGCTGAGGGGCTCGCCGTCCTTGCCGACGCGGGTTGTCGTCGCGGTCGCGGTCGTAGTGGCTACATTCGTGTTTGTTGCATTCGTTGTCGCGTTCGTGTTCGTTGTTGCATTCGTTGTTGTATTCGTTGTCGTATTCGTTGTTGTATTCGCTGTTGCTGCTGCTGTTGTTGTTGCTGTTGTTGTCGCTGCTGCTGCTGTTGTTGCCGAAGCTGTCGTCGCTGCGGAGTTGCCCTCCATTTCGCTCGAGGAACGCTTCTTGGAGATGGCCTTCGGATGCACCTGTACCGCCGCCGTGGTGGTTGTTGGTTCTGCTGTTGCTGCTGCTGCTGCTGCTGCCTACTCCATTACTTATTGCGGTTTCCATCGGTATTGTTGGTGTTGTGGTGGTGGTGGTGTTTACGGTTGCTGGAAGTGTGGCAATCTGTGGTGCGTTTGCGTTTGAGTGTGCGTTTGAGTGTGCGTTTGAGTGTGCGTTTGCGGTCGATGGCACAACCGTGGGTTGGACCGTGGATTGGGAAGATTGGGAGGTCGTTGCTGCTGTTGCTGTTGCTGTTGCTGTTGCTGTTGCTGTTGCTGTTGCTGTCGGTGGATGAATTCCGGACACTCCCGCGGGAATTCCGGTTGGTTCCATTGCGTGCGATGCAATGCGATGTGGTCTGATGCAATGCAACGACGGACGGTTTGTAGTCGTTCGAATAAATGGCTACTCGTATCCTTCGGTTGGTCAGATGATACTCTTCGCGGTTCGATTTCGATCACTCCCTCGATTGCCCGCTTCGCTTTGGTATTCGGCTCGTTCTCGTCACAGCAGGAATGGAATCGGATCGGATCGGATCGGATCGAATCGAATCAAATCGGATCGAATCGAATCGGATCTCGAAATCCAATACAGTCGATTGTGCGTGCAGCGGTAGATATTGTTATGCTATGGTACGAGTATGCTATGGTATCTTTTCGACAAACGCAGGTATTCAGTATCGTATCGATTTGCACACCGTCCAAACAGAAGGAATCTAGTCCAGTCCGGTCAGCTCCAGTGGGTGGGTTACTGTTACGGAATGTTTTGTTTTGTCAGAGCGATAGTTCCAACCAAAATTGTCCTTGGGATTGGGTGTACGTACGAGTACTCGTACTTGTACTTGTACTCGTACTCGTACTCGTACCGGTAGGTCGTATAGTACTCGTACTCTGCTGTATGATTCCCATACGGTACCGGTAGCGGTACGACTTCGTAATTGAAATTGAGGGTGTTTTGTTTCATTTTTTTTCTCGTTCTCTCTCTACCGTACGGTACCGTACGGTACGAAAGCCTAAGAATCATCATCATTGTGTTTGATTATGGCAGGATACGAATCCACTACCGGTAGGACCTACTCCGTATTACTTCTAGCACTAAGTACGGTACTCGTACGACGTACAACTAACACCACTAGTAGTGTTCCTACACGGACGGCTACCAACATTACGCGTACCGGTACGTACTGGAACCTGGTACTTGTCCATAGAGCCTACATTACGTACCTCATACGCACAACTGCTAGGGACCATACGTACGATACCACAGCATCACTGGAACATTGCCGTACATTCTGTACTGAAGAAAGGAAAGCGGACCGATGACATCACAAAAAATCGTGACATCATTCCATCGAAGCTGTATTCCAATGTTTAGTAGGTATAATAAATGCTGATAGTACGTACGGAGTATGATTTAAGGTCTTACTCGTAACTCGTAACTCTTGCGGTCCTGGTGCGCATGTACCGGCAGGGCACGTACGGTAACTACTTCGTATTATTTAGGCTTAAGACGTTTCTGTTTCTCCCGGCATGGCATAAATGTTGGGATGAATTTCGAATTTCGTTGCACCCCGCACAGAGCCGTGTGAGTTCGAAGGACAACGATATCGAACAACAAACAACAAAAACAAACAACGAACAACGAACAACGAACAACGAATAACGAGCAACAAACAACACCCTCCTCTTCAACGGCCCTTCCCCTTTGATACTGTTACTCTTACTCTTACTGTTACTCTTACTATTACGACCATCATTACTACTATTACGAAGTATTTTTTTGCATCATCCAAAGACACCAACGACAAAAGGCAGATAAGAACAAGAACAAGAACAAAACCAAACACGTGAACACCCGCACACATACACATACACATACATAAAACGCATATAACGCATACAAATAATACAAACGAAACGAAACCAAATCGAACCGAACCGAACCGAACCGGAATCGATTGCCCTCAGGCAACAAAAGGCCCAGACGAAAAAGCAGCCAACCAACACAACCAACACAGCCATCAACAATGGAGCTCGTTTCGGAGGCATCTGCATCTGCATCTGCATCTGCATCGCACTATGCGAAGCAACTGGAGATAAACGACAGCGACGACAACTACAACGACATCAACGAAAACGACATCAACGAAAACGAAAACGACGACAACGATGATCGAACACCAATCCACACCGCAGAACGCGAGCGCCTGATCATGGGCCGGATGCGCTATCTGACCTTCGTGGCCGCCATCGGAGGCTTCCTCTTTGGCTACGACACGGGCGTCGTCAGCGGCGCGATGCTCCCGATGAAGCGGGCCCTCGATCTGACCGAGGGACAGCAGGAGGTCGTCGTATCGTCGACGGTCCTGGCGGCCTTTTGCTCCAGCCTGTTTCTGGGTGCCCCGATCAACGACCGGTTCGGGAGAAAGATCGCCATTCTCGGATCGGCGCTCGTCTTTGGCATCGGATCGCTGGTCCTCATGCTGGCCGGCGGCTACCGCACGCTGGTGGTGGGACGGGTGATCCTGGGGCTGGGAATCGGCGTCGCGTCCCTCACGACGCCAGTATACATTGCCGAGGTGGCGATGCCGTCGCTCCGGGGGCAGCTCGTCACGGTCAACACGCTGCTGATCACCTTTGGGCAGTTCTTCGCGGGCATGGTCGACGGAGTGCTGGACTCGTGGATGCCGGAAAACGGGTGGCGGTACATGCTGGGATTCGCGGTAGTTCCCAGCGCTTTCATGTTTGTCGGGTTCTGGAATCTGCCGGAATCGCCACGGTGGCTGGCCAACAACAACCGCCGGAAGGAGGCGGCGCTGGTGCTGAGAGACCTCCGGTACACCGCGAGCGAGGCCGAATCCGAGCTCCGCGAGATTCTTGGGACGCTCTCCAACAACAACAACAACAACAACAACAACAGAAACAGCAACAGCAACAGCAACAGCAACAACACGAAATCAAAATCGAAATCGAAGTCGAAACAGGCAACGCAGGGTATCACCGAGCGCGACCCGAGGGGGATCAGCGAGCGATCGACCATTTCCGTCTCCTCGTCGGACGACGACGACGACGAAGCACCGTCCCTGCCCTACGGGAGCGATGTCCCTGGTAAGAAAGACGACGACGACGATGACAACGAATTGGAACCCATCCACTCTCCACCCGTTGCTTTCGGCAAGAAGCAGGGGAGAACGAATGGACACGGCCGTGGCCACGGCCACGGCAGCAACGTACGCCTCTGGATCGCCATGCTGTCGGATCCCCCGACCCGCCGGGCACTCTTCCTCGGATGCGGATTGATGGCCGTCCAGCAGTGCTCGGGAATCAACACCGTCATGTACTACGCCGCCAGCATCTATCAGATGGCCGGTTTCGACGAGCTGACGGCGGTCTGGCTCTCGGGCTTTACCGCCCTGGCACAGGTGGCGGGAATTGCCGCCAGCATCGTCCTGGTGGACCGGGCCGGTCGGAGGACGCTGGTCCTGTTCTCGCTGGGGTGCGTCACGCTGTCGCTGGCGGGGCTGGCGGCGTCCTTTTCCCTAACACGGACCTCCTCGGGGGAGGTCGTCGTCAATCTGGCGAATATTAATACGAATACGAATACGAATACGAATACGAATAGTGCTGATCTTGCGGATGCTGCGGATGCCATTGGGAATCTGCTTGTCGCAGCCGGCCACCGTTTGGGACGGGATCACCCGCTATTGCTACGATTGCGTCGGCATCGAAGGATGCGGGTACGTACGGGACGCACAGGGAGGAGCGGGAATCTGCCTCCCCGGAACCGCTTCCGGTCCTTATCCCGATGAGCCGATCGACGCCACTGCTGCGATGGCGATGTCCTGGGAATACGAAGCCTGTGGCAGTGGCAGCAGTAGCAGTAGCAGCGAAGGCATAGGCATAGGCATAGGCGACGAAGCGTCTGTCTCCACCCCCAACAACCCCTACGGGTTGCTGTCGGTCCTCTGCATGGTCCTCTACCTGCTGGCCTTTGGCATCGGCATGGGCGGGATGCCCTGGACCATCAACTCCGAGATTTATCCGCTGGAATTCCGGTCGATGGCCGTGAGTTTGTCGACGGCCACCAACTGGATCGGCAACCTGGTCGTCAGCGCCACCTTTCTGACGCTGTCCAGCCCGGGGGCGCTCACCGCCTACGGAGCCTTTGCGCTGTACGGGACGGTGGCGTTGTTGGGATGGGTCTGGTTGTACGGGTGTCTCCCGGAAACCAAGGGATTGTCACTGGAAGAAATCGAGCAACTCTTTCGGCGTCCCTGGGACAACAACGACGGTGGCAACGGCAACGTCAACGACAATGACAACGAGAATGGCAACGAAAGGGAAAGCGACGGCGACAACGACGACGACGAGGAAACAATGATACCCCTCACCGAAGCGAGGGAAGTCTTCGATGACGAGCACGAGGAAGGTACCTGTTAGCGATAGCAATGGAGAGTAGAGTAGAGTACCGTACACTGCACTACACTACACTAGGAAGGTGCAAGTACGATCCCGAGTCCGAGTCTGTCACACCGAGATTTTCATCGAAAAGAGAGGAGTTCCGTTCGGATTACCTCCGATTCGGAAGGAAATGAATCTCCTCGGACGAGATGAGATGAGATGAGATGAGACCAGCCAATCTCCCGACTCCCCCCGCACACATTCCAATCGCACACAGGAGTGGCGGGAATACTTTGACGCAGAGGACAGGACATGCAATACTATGGCAATTCTTTCTAGTAGTGGTAGTAGTAGTAGTAGTAGCGCACGACGCGAGACGAGACGAGACGAGACGAGCTTTACAGGACGACACAATACGACACAATACGACACAATACGAGATGAACAAGCATCGAACCGCGCTTTACTAGTCTCGGCTTTGCCATGGTCGCTTTGCTTTTCGGAAAGAAGGCAACGAGACGAACGATTTGGAAATTTGGAACTACAGTACAGTATAGCAGCATCCGACCGGAATTGTGGTGAATGTCTGCGATAATGAATAGATTGCTCTGCGATCTGCGATTTTTTTCTCGGTGTTTTTGTTTGCTTTCTAGGAATGGGTTGCTCTTCGATCCAAGATGTGTGTGCTCCGAATTGGAGGTGTTCTCGATGTTTGTTTTGTTTTGTATTGAATTATTTCATAATACATAGAGTCAATCAAACCAGTGCAACGAAATAATAATGATAATAACAAGATTACAATAATATTATAGTGTGTACCGTAGAAACCACAAAACGTCGGCTTTGCTGCCAGTAGTGAATGAATCAATATCATGGTGAGATGTTGTCTAAACAGTGATTGATCGATCCAGTGTTTGGATTCGGCCGCTGCGACACTACACTTGCCGCGTGTGGCCGGAAGAATTTTTGGTCGGAACTCCGCATCGCGTCGCATCGCATCGCATCGCATCGCATCACACCTGTATCGTAGTGTACCGTAGCATAGCGTAGCGTAGCGTGCTTGTATCCAGTTTGCGGACGTTTGGGTGGCACAGCACCCTGTATGTATTGCAGTGCCAACCCCCAACGAGTCGAACCACGATCCTTTCCCGCATCGTTCCATGGCTTCCGTATCCGTGGGTACCGTCGATATGTTCCGGGTCCGTGCCGTGCTTCGATGCGAATGCGAATGCAAAAGCAAATGCATTGGTGGTGATTCACTCCGGTCGCACAATCATTTCTTCCAACACACAACACACAACAACAACAACAACAACAACACACAACAACAACAAAAACGAGAAGAGAGGAGAACGATTCATTCGCCCGAAACCGTCCGTCGTTCCGTGTGGGTGGCTCTGCTCCCCAAACCTACGAACGGATGATTCGGCATGCTTGCTTGCTAGCTAGCTTGCTTGCTTGCTTATTGGATTACTACTTATTCCATTCGATTCCATTCCATTCCATTCCATTCCTTCCCTTGCCCCTCGCTCTGCTCACACGTCCGTGGCCTCCCGGAGGGTTTCTTCCAGCCGGTTCCAGTATTGCAGCTGCGCCACGAGCTTGCGGGCTTGCTGCAGCTTGTCGTCGTCAATGCCAAAGTCGTTGTCGTTGTCGTTGTCGTTATTGTTATTGCTGTTGTCGTTGTCGTTATTGTCGTTGTCGTTATTGTTGTTGTCGAGGATCCGCTCGAGGGAGGCCTCGCAGTCGTCCCGCAGGGGGCGGGTGTCGGCGGCAAGCGCGCGCAAGAGGTCCTGCTGCCGCTCGCGATCGCCGATCGTCGTCGTCGCCTCCTCGAGTCGCTCCCGCCACTCCATCATCTCCGCCAGGAATTCCAGCCCCACCAGTTCGGTCTGTCCCGATCCATTGTCATTGTCATTGTCATTGGCATTGGCATTACCACCGCTACCGCTACTAGTTCCGTCGTCGAGGAGGGGGCATCCGTGGAGTTCCAGCCAGTGGCAGGCCCGCGTGTGGGGGGCGCTGAGCGTCTGGTAGGCGTGGGTGATGGTTTCGGCCGTCACTGCGGTGTTGTTGTCGTTGTCGTTGTCGTTGCCGTTGTTGGTGTTGGTGTTGTGGCGCTGCTTGTCGGGATGGTATTCGGTCATGAGCCGGAGGTAGGCTCGTTTCAATTCCGACGGTTCGATGCCAAACTTGCGGGGGAGACCAAAGAGCTCGAAAAAGTCGGTGGTGTTGCTGTTGCTGTTTATGTTGCTGCCGGTGGAGGAGAAGAATTGGCAACGGCCTCGTTGTTGCAGCACACGCACAAATTGTAGTAGCTGTTGTGCTTGTGGTTGTGGTTGTTGCTGGAGCTGGAGCTGGGGCTGGCGCTGGAGCTGGGGATGGCGCTGGAGCTGGCGCTGGCGCTGCTCGAGAGGATTCTTGCACGCAGCAGCAATCTCCGTCCGGTATTTTCCCTTCATCGTGCTTCCAACACCGTAATTCCTTCTGGTAATGGCAGACAACAACAACAACAACGACGACGACTTGCTGTTGCGTTGCTGTGTCGTCCTTGACCGAAGCAAGGACGCCGAGACCGAGGAAATGGCCACAACCGGAACTCGAACTCCAACTCCAACTCGAACTCCAACTCGAACTGCCATCATAGTTTATTGTTGCGGAAGTAATTACGCAATCGACACTGCCTTCGCTCTTCTGGGGTTTGTTCTTGTTCTTGTTCTTGTTCTTGTCCTTCTTCTTGTCCTTCTTCTTGTCCTTGTTCCTTTAACGATACGAATGGTAACGCTATCGTGAAAATCACTCTAGTATGGTTTGCTGGGTCCGTCACTGTGGAATGCGGAGAAGGTGATAGTAGGACTAAGCCTGGTGGTTTTAGGTACAACAAGTACTATTCGTACCGGTGCTGAACTGTACCGGTACGTACCGTACATACCGGTAATCTCTTACTATGTGTGAGCAAACAATCGAAGATATCTTCTTGATTTTGATCGTACCGGTACGAAGTACCGTACGGTACTCGTACGATACACATAAAATGCAACCCGGGTTGAATTTTCCTGGCTGCGTGCAACTTTGTACTGCACGTTCTGTAGACTGAGATACCCCATTCTGCACCCTCCAAAAACAGAGGTGCGGTAACGTTTTTTGTATGAGCACCGGACAGTACAGGTTGCATATTCAACCTTAAGAGGGTTGCATTTTTAGTTGCTTTTTATTGCTGTATTTTAACACGAGGTGTGCAACTTGTGCAACCCACACCCTTGAGTACCGGCCCATTATTTCACTTTTTTTTGGCGACACTCGGTAAGACTCCACTTTGGTTTCTTAGCTCATTTCTTTTTGCCGATTGCAATTCAACGCATGATCGTCGAACACTCACTTTTTCAACTCACTCACTTTTTCAGCTCACTAAGCTCATATTTTCGATCCAAAGTAACCGAAAACACGTACTACGACTAGCAAGCAACAAAGAAAGAAGAAGGTAGTATGCCCCGAGTACTCAGTACAAATCCCCGAGCTGTTAGAGCCAGGGAGCGGCGTGCTGCAGCCCGCGCCGCCGCTGCCAACACAGTAGCATTCGAAGCAGCATTCCCCCTTCCACAACAAGGTCGTGGTCGGAGTTTGGAAGAAATCCGGAATGCTAGATCCCTTCTAGATCTTAGTAATAGTGGATCCGCCTCGTCAGCACCCGGATCTCCTACTACTGCTCCCCCTCCTCCTCCCCGCCCTTCCGCCGCCGGAACAAGAACAGCAAGAATAATTCAACGCTTGGAAACAAGCCAACGTGGCCGTTTGTCAACACTTGAAAGGGCTCGCGCTCAACTTGCCAGCAGAGAACAACAAGAAGAAGACCAACAAGAACCCCTTGAATCGGATGATGAAGCAACAGCAGCATCAAACGCGGACGAGGACGACGACGATGATACAGCAGCCACACCTCGACGCGGGGGCCGAGTTGCAGGACCAACACCTGTCCTACCAAATAATGTGAATGCTCCAACCCAAGTATTAAGATACCACAAGTCATTGCTGATGCTCATGGATTTCTTGCATGAATGCAAATATCCCACGGACAAGATGTTCACTACTGAGGAGCTTGCTGTCATTACACCCGAGGATATCTACAGATGGATGTGTTTCAAGGTGTATGGAAAAGAAGACCCTGGAACAAACGATAATCCAAGACTTGGTCGATCAAGTACTCTGATGTACTGGAAAAAGGCTATTTCATACTTCATGCCAAGCCATGCTGCCTGGAATGAAGCCACACGCGTAGGAAATCCCACTAAGTCACGCTGCATTAACAACCTTATTAAAGCAGTGAAGAAGAAAGAGACTCGGCGCCTAGGAAAGGAGAGCAGAGCTGATCGGTGCTTCACAAATGAAGAGTTTCTGCAAGTGCTTGATCTAGCAAAGGGACACAGCATTGTTCAGCTTCGCCACCAAGCAATGTTGAAATTCCAGCTACATATGATTGGTAGGGGGGATGATACGTCCCATATGAAGAAGGTTAACTTGGAAGCCAGCCTAAACTATACCGGTTACATAACAGCGCAGATGAGATGGTCAAAGAATGTCCAGGATGAAGGTGACTGCCCAGTGCAGCTGCTAATGGGGGCTATGGATCATCGATACTGTGTTCTGCTTGGGCTTGCAATCTATCTGGAGGCCTGGCTAAGCACTGGCGCCGGTCGGTTGAGTCAGTGGCTGTTTGCAGAAGGAAATACTGTGTTTGATTCCTCTGTAAAGGTGCAAGATGCAGAAGCAAATGCTTGCAAGACCACCTATCAGAATGCTCTCAGGAGAATCATTGAGGATCCAGAGTTCGAACCTGTTACTGATAGGAAGCTTGGCACTCACTCTGTTAAGAAGTGGGGTACAACTATGGCGCGCAGAGCAGGAGCTACTAGGGACGATGTCAACTACAGAGCTAGATGGAAGACTAGAGGCATGCAAGAAGACTATCTGGATGTACAGTTGGATTGGCCGGATATTAATGCAGCTAGTAAGTTGTGTTTTAAGGGCATCTGTCAGTACAAAGAGAAAGATGGTAGTGGTATTACAAAGGAGTGGCTGTGTAGTGCTGTCGCGCCAGCAATTAAATCCAAGTTTGGCCCTGCAGTCGCCACCACTCTTGCAAAGGCCTTGCTTTGGGCTTGCTTTGATGGAGCAGCAGTTGATTTGGTTCCTCCTGGACTGAAGGGGCAGATACTTAATCGGTACAGCCTTTTAGAAGAAAGATTGGAGGATGAAGTGAATCCTATTCAAAAGGTTCGAGTGATTGCTTCAAATAATGATGGGGTTGTGCACTTGGATGAAATCCCTACGACAGAAGATGAGATTGCTCGGGGAGCACGAGGGCACGGAGATCAATGGAAGAATGCTATCTATGCTAAGATGTGTACCACACAGAACCATGTTGCAGAGCTCAGGAACCATAACATTGCAGAGATAGCAGAGATGAAGAGACAGATGAAGCAGCTGCAACAGATTTTTAGGGGGATGGCAATAGCGCCGGCGCGTCGTCTTGGAGGAGGGAGAGGGCCGGCTGTAGTGGATGCCGCGCCCGGGCTTCCAGAGGGGCAGCGACCTGCAACCTTGTATGCCACTCCAAGAACCATACAAGCCTTGTGGGATGAGTACCAAAATGGAATAGGAGGGAGGAAGCCAGCAAGGGAGTTCACTGCAGCTGAGCGCGGGCGTGTGAAGTTCAAGTATTCCAACAGGAAAGTTGTGTGGAGTTGTATGGAGAGGCTCTTGAATCGTGGCAATGATGTGAACACTGCCATCAGCAAGATCAAGCGTGTTTATGGGGATGTGTCCATCACAAAGCTAATCAAGGCAATGCGCCGTGATGAGAGGAGTGGAGGGAATTCGACACTTCGATGAGTAGCAGTGGCAGCGGCAGCGGCGATTCTAATTGATGATCAACGATTCGTTTGATCGATCGATTCGTTTGATCGATTCGGTCGGCAATCGATTGTTGCTGGTGGTTCGATGGTTGGTCTGATCGATTCAATCGATCGATTGATGGAGGAGAGGAGTGGAGGAGTAGCTTGTTGGATAGGGGATCCCCCCCTGTTGTTGCTGATAAGCTCTGTTTTTTAGTTCAAGTTTTTTCATGTTCCGGTGTGTTGTCGAGTGAGTGCTGTAATCGCAGGCGGGTTCGATCGATCACCTGTCTAAGTCAATGTTAGTGTCGGGTAACATGTCAGTCATAGATAACAGTATTATTTGTACACATTTACTTCCATCTTCTTGTACCTCAGCTCGGAAAGCGAATGGTCAATTTTTGGAACTGTCTTGTTGTTGTTGCCGGTCTTGTTGCCGGTCTTGTTGAGTATTCAAGAAGGTTTGGTCGGCGGGTTTGATTGATCACCTGTCTAAGTCGATGTTAGGGTCGTGTAACATGTCAGTAATAGATAACAGTATTATTTGTACACATTTACTTCCATCTTCTTGTACCTCGGCTCGGAAAGCGAATGGTCGATTTTTTGATCTGTCTTGTGAGCACTCTTGTCTTAGTGAGTTCTTTTCAACGTTCCGACAATTTTTTTTTCGATACTTAGCGTGTTACACAAAAAGGTGCGGTGTGCTCACCAAACGTAACCAAACGTTACCTCTGTAGACTTCTACATGGTTTGTGTACTGTTGCATTTTAAGTTGCGTTTTTAATGTGTACTCTCACGGTATCGTATCGACCAAACCACGAAACACGCGTCTCTACTCGTACCGGTACGAACCACGCTCCTGAACGCGGAACGCGAAATCCTACCGTACGGTTGGGAACGGGGTTAGCGACTTTGTATTTTTTATTTTAATATTGGACCCCTCCGACACAAAGCTTGAGTCCCGGACATCCAAGAACCAAACCACGTTTGCGCAAAACCAACGATGATTCATTCCTTCATTCCTTCATTCTCAATAATAATTCGTTCGATTCTTCCGTTCATTCGGTCCGTGTTGGATTGGTGTTGGTGTTGGATTGTTGGTGTTGGATTGTTGTGGATTCGATGATTCGATGATTCGGGCCCAGGCCCGGTTTTTCTCGTCTCGGTTGGGAACGCAACCGCGTCATCCTCGTCAGTACGAGTAATCTTACTCGTACCGGTACCGTAATTACGAGTATTAGGCTCAACAAAATCATCTGCCGAGACAGAATACCGTACGAGTACGAGTACGAACTTATACCGTACTTCCGCAACACACAATACTCTTTCCGGTCCTCGACAACGACGTTCCCGGTTTTCAGATACGACAACGCGAAACAGTGGCGTACGGTATCACATCATATAATATACGCTACCAATACTGTATCGAAGGGAACCAAAACCGAAACCGGTATATCACGCACCTCATACACACATACACACACACATACATACATACCTTGCAATGACGAGACCCTCACAATATCCCCGGTGGTGGGTGGCATCTTTCCTCCTAGTCGCTGCCCTGTGTTCTTCCATCTGGGACGAAACAGATGCCTTTTCGACGTCGCCGGTGACCCAACCGTTGGCATCCTTCGGACGACAGATCGGCAGTAACAGAAACAGTAACACTAACAGTATCAGACGGAGCACCGTTGCGGTGTTCTTGGCGTCTCCTTCCGACGACGACCAGGACGACGACCAGGACGACGACGACAAGATGAACAACAACAACAACGACAACAATAGCGAGAATAGCCAGGACGAGGCCGGCAGGTGGAAGGAGCAGGCCCGGGAACTCCGCGAACAGATCCGGAAGATGGAGGAGAACCTCCCGGACCGCCCCGTCTCCGACGAGCGCGCCGCGGCACTCGACGCGGCAAGGCGGGCCGCCGAAGCAGCAGCAGCAGCTTCCGCCGCCGCTGTCTCGTCGTCGCCCCTCGACGGGAAGCGCGTACTGCTGGTCGGTGCCAACGGCCGGCTGGGATCGATGGTCTGCCGGAGGCTTCTCCGGGAATACCCGGAGATCAAGGAGGTGGTGGCGATGGTCCACGTGGTGGGAGAAAACTCGGAGGTCTCCCGGGGATACGGACGGCTGGCCTACGAGGTGGGAGCCGAGGACGGCCGGGGGAGCATCGGTCCGGCGTGGTCGGCAGACGACCGGGTGGCGACCTTCGAGTTCGACGAGGAACGCATGACGCCCTACAACCTGCAAAAGCTCCGGATCGTTGAGTGCGAGGTGCGTGTTTCGGTGTTCGGGTTTTGGTTTTCGTTCGATTCACCACATCGTGCCGAGAGTGCCGATGTGGATGGATGGATTGATGGATGGATTGATGGATTATTGGTTTGGTTTGTTGGTTTGTTTCTTGATTTTGTTGTTGTCGAATCACGTTGCGTTGCAACGTGTGACGGAAACTCTCTCTCTCTGTGGCGGTGGTGGTGATGGCGGTACGGTGATTTGTGTGTGTGTGTGTGTGTGTGTGTGTGTGCGCGTCTTCCGATGGCGATCCATACATACATACATACATACATACAAACCAACAAACACCATGATCCGGACACCATTGCGAAGAGAAGGAGTAGTGAAACAACTACTCGTCGCTCGCGTCTTGGACGGGAGAAGTCAGAGCTCTACTAGATGCACATGCACGACGACACCTTGCTTTCGATTGCCGTTTCGACTGTTATTGTTGCGCTTGCCGATGCAATTTTTCCCGGTTTCGAATGCCAACAGGCCGAAAAGGATCCATCCATCCATCCATCCATTCGCATGCGTGTGTGTGTGTGTGTGTGCGTGTGTGTGTATTTTTTTTTTGTCTTCAATTCCAATGGTTGCTGGCCGTGAATTGTCCGCCGTTCTCATGCTTCTCTGTTCTGTTCCGTTCCGTTCCGTTCCTTCGTTGTTGGTCGCTGGCTCTTTATTGTTGTGTTGTGTTGTATTTGTTGTTGTATTTGTTGTTGTTGTTGTTTCACAGCTCCTCGATCCGGTCCGGTGCAAGACGATCGTGGACGACGCGCGGGCCGACGTGATCGTCTGGTGCGCCACCGACTTCAACGGGAGCACGCCCCGGGCCCTCAGCGGCGGGAGCGGACCCCTCAGCTCGCTGCCCTTTTTGTTCCGGGCGGTAGCGGACCCCGACAAGGGACGGGTCGAGGTCGAGGGACTCCGGAACATGCTCGGAGCGCTCAAGAACTTTCGACAGGAAACCATCCAGCGGAACCGGCAGCTCACCGCCTTTACGGGGACGACGAAGGAGTCTCCCCTGTCCGACACCGGGGAGGAATCGGAATCAGAATCACCACCAATACCGAAGGAAATGGAGGGCATCGACTTTTTGCTCGTCTCGAGCTGTCCCGACGCGCTGGGTAACTTCGAGACCCCCTTCGGGACCTTCCTCGACATAAAGCGGCAGGGCGAGGACATGATTCCGAAGGACTTTCCCTCTCTCCGGTATTCCGTCTTGCAGTTTGCCACCTTTGAGGACAATTTCGTAAAGGAAGACCTCGAGCTCAAGCTGATGCTCGTCGAAAACGAAGCCCCCCGCGTGGCACCCGGCGACGGCGAGCAGGGGCAACAGCAGCAGCAGCAACAACAACAACAACCCCAGCAGAGGCAGCGCAAGGTTCGACGAATCAATCGGAGGGACGCCGCCCGAGCGGTCGGTGAGGCCCTGGTGGATCCCGATTACCACAACAAAAAGATTCAGGTCTGGACCAACGAAGTGGGTTAAGGGGGAGAGCAAGCAAACACCGGATGACGACGATAACGACGACGACGACGACGACGACGACGAAGATTCCCAAAGCAACAATAATAGAACTCGGATCTTCTAGCGGCAACAGCAACCAAAGAAGATAGATGCAGCTTGCAGAGTAGAGTAAAATAATGGAATGTACGAATGAAAGATAGGTTGAATTGGTTCGTTAAATCATATTTTATTTATTTTCGTTGGTTTCGAAATATCATTATTGTTAGTTATAGTACTTGTAGTTCGTTCTTTTTAAGGACAGTGTGGTATTTAGAGTCACATTTACCGCACAACTTTCACAAATGGATGATAACATGGTAGGATACTGGTGTTTGTTGGATCGCTCGTTCGCCCGCGGCCAATCGGATTGATCCGTGGAATACAATGCCCTTCGCGTGTTCGGAAAGGTCGGTGACTCGGTACCTTAGTTTCCTCCTTTCTTTTTCTGGAACAAAAACTTGCACTGGGGCACGTACTTGACCTTCGCAAAGCCGCTCTGGATCAACATCTTGCACATCTGAATGTCGGACTTGCTGGGGCGATACGTGGGTTGCCCGGGCCCTTTTTCCGCAACGACCGCGTTGGTGGGAGCTGGGGTCGGAGCCATGACCGGGATCACGTCGTCGTCGTCTTTGTCCATGTGTTCGTAAGTCCACTTGGAGGGAGCCTGGCTTGGCTCGTTGTTCCCAAAGACGTCGTCCTCCAAAAAATCATCGAATAGGAAGGCATAGGGATCTACGGTAGGAAGCATCGATGGTGTACGGGTTACCTGTTTGTAATAATCGTCGTCATCCTCCTCGCAGTTGTGGCAGTAGTTGTCACGGAACTTGAAAATGTCAAATTCACAACCGGGGATGGCAGTGCCCTCGAGAGGACCACTTTCGTATATGCACGGTTCGATATCCGAGAAGATGTGCTTGCCTCTGTTCTTCTTGCGTGTACGGAGGAAGCGCTTGTTGTTCTCGTCGTCGATAGGTTCCTTGTTGTCCTCGTCGGTAGGTTCGGCGATGTCCTCCTGGATGGAGAAGTTCTCGTCGCGAACCGAGGTGACGACGCTGCGGAGGGCCTCTTCCACGATGGCAGTCTCGGCTTCCGTGAGTGGCTCGTTGAGACCATCGAGAACAAGAACACCGTTTTTGTGGGCAATGAAGGAAGGAGCAAGAGAAAGCAGGTCAAAAGATGGGGATGAATCGCTGGTCATAGCGGACTTGTTGTTGCTCTCGGAGGACGTGGCCCGCTTGCGAAGCTGGGGCTCGGCAGAGGCAAACATCGAGCCGTCGAGGGTAGAAGCAACGAGTGCAACCATGGAGAAGGTGGAGAAAGAGATTGAGAAGTTCATGGTGATGATTGCTTTGAAGGTGATGGTAGGCTTGGAAGATAGACTTGAATCGGTTTGAGTGATTGTGAGTTGATCAGTTTGGCTTTGGTCCAAATTAATTTTGTGAGTTCTATTCGACTCGAAGAGAATGGATGAAAAAAAGAACTGAATTTTTCACCCCTCGCAGTTCGACCGTGCTTTGACTGTGTGCAACCTTTTATTCCTATTCTTTTGGAGAATTCGATCATCTATGCAAACGAAATGCGGAAAGAAACCGACCGCTGAGAAAAACAGACCCCAAGAAGAAACAGACCGATGAAACATCCTATGAGCTTTCGTATTGTCGGCACGTAGAATATGATTCGTGTGAATTGTTGAAGAAACCGATCTGCGATGCCGGAAAACTTGAGGTGCGAAAGGGAGAGTAACGTCGTTGTGGAGAGTGAGGGGAGGAAACATACTGGTGTGTGGGCTCGGAGGGAGAAGAAACGGATCAGGCTCCAGAGAAACGGATCTGAGAAACGTACAAGATTTCCGTTTCTTTTCAACGTTCACGATGGCTGATTAATTCACGCTACACGCCAACTTCACTGCGTGGACCTCGAAACGACTATTCGGACCGTACGTTCACATTCCTCTCGGAGAGAAGACATTCGTTTCGCCGAAACGATCGACGTAGTAGCAAACATCGTCCCGTCGTGACATGGATTGGTGATTGACGAGCGTTATTTATTTTGTCCGTTTCTTGCTCGTTACAAGTCGCGCCACGGATGATTCGCGATTCCCTGTCCAGGTCATCAATCACATTTTGGTTTGGAGGAGCATTACTGCAAGACTCCGCAACAAAACTGCCAATCCAGGAAGGAAAGTCACGACCCTTCGAACAGTGGTCTACTATGGATCTGATCTTCACTGTCGACTTCTCGGTGATGAATGATCCGAACAAAACTAATCCGATTCTCGAGATAAACTCGAAATGGAGCAACACAAAAAATGATGGAAATCTCAAAAGAGTGGTTTCCTCCACCCCTCTAGAAACATATGTTATTCCCCTTTTTTAGATATTTCCGGAAATACGGTACATGTAATGGCACGAAGCGCCCAGATTCTTGTTATTTTTTCAATACCATACTGTATTCTATTTTCTAATTCAGCAAAGTGGATCAAAGACATTCCACTTGTTTCCACCATTTATCATTAACCACTCACAAATATCCTTCGGACGTAGCTATTACTGTACTACTATAATACGCCAGTTTGATTTTTGGTTACAAGATTATGATGAACATGAAGTACATGTCATCCAAAGACTAGTAGTACGGTAGTAGTTCTGTCAATGCCAAAATGTAACCATGACCTGTTGCAAATGTTTTTGTAATGCTTCCAATAAATCAGTTTATGAATTAAAGGAAGATCTGTTTCCATGTATTAATCTCTGATGTGTGATGTATTATCTGTCCATCTTACAAGACATTGTGACGATGTTGTGACTCAAAAATTGACCGAATGGGTGTAATGATGTTTGCATTAAAAGAGATGTGAGCTCAAGATGAGGCTCTTAGTTTTGCGATGTTATTCTTGTAGTGGACCAGTATCCCTGTATTATTTGTGTTGTAGGGATGTCTTAACTGGTCATGGATCATGTGCAAGAATTTGTCATAAGACAGAGAACACATGACGCCGTAATATCTTGATACTTGAAGTCACTTTCCAGAGGTAGAAGTAACTTTTATGTGTAGAATGGATGTATCTACCATAGAACATAAGTGCCGTACATGTATTTTTGACCACCAGCAAGACAATTATACTAAAGTATCAAACTGTGACAAAGACCAGCAATATTTTGCCAAAACCAACTGTTTAAATAGTTGTATCTGGATTGTCCCTATATTTTGTTCCTTGTTGAAAAGTATGAGATTCTCAGTTATCCACCATGATGGGGTCATTATTTGATTGAAGCATCTCCATTGTTCTTTGGATCTTAACTGTATTATTGTAACCCAATTTTGGTAGTCTCACATTGTTGTATCTTTGAACCATAGTATCTTCATTATTTATCTCCCCCTATGGCAATTAAAAATATTTAGGTTGTTTCAACTTGAAAACGTGTTTCAAAATATTGCAACTGCTAGACTTATTAGATTTCAGCATGTTTCAACTTCTTGAAGCATTAATTCTCTTGAGTGGAAGGAAATTGATTTTTTGCAATGGGATCTCTGCACCTAGGAAATTGTCATCCAGAGTATTTGCATGATGTGGTACCTGTTTTTGTCTTTTGAAGTTTAATCCCATGAAGGCAGTAGTTGCAATGAGCGATTCCCAAAAACACAGAATATCTGTGTCACATGGCATGGATGTGTGTATTCGGGAATGAAAATTGTTGACACAGATATCTGTGCACTAAAAACTCTTCCCATATTCATGTTCATTTTTGGAATAAGGAAGTACTACGTTAAAAAATACAGAGTATACGTGCAACATGAATCGATGCTAAAAACCATCGCACCTCCACTACATTGAAATCATTAAGTGGTAAAAATGATTCCACTCAACACCAAAGAACCAAGATATCATTAAAAATCGGATCAATAAGTAAACACTTTGAACCCATATGTGTATTCTTTCTGAATACACATAACAATTACTTATTGTAATCATGAAAATCCACACTGGTTCGTATTTGGCCTCATTTATTCCATACAACACAATCAAGCAAAAGGCCCATTGATACTATTACTTAATCTCGTAAAAGGATCACAGCAAGGATTGGTATGACACACATGATCAAAGAACACATAACACATAATTACAGATATATAATACAGCAAGGATCGGTACGAACACATAACAACAAGGGAATGAAAAAGGTGCAGTCATGGATTCCAAATGGGGGCATGGAATTGTGTGTAAATCAGTGTTTACAAGGGGGTATTGTAAACACTTAAAAACGGTAATGTGAGTAAAAAAAGTAACAGATGACACACAATTGTGCACGGCCTAAATTACACAGATATTCTGTATTTTCAGGAATCGCCCAATATTAAGACTGAACTTAATTATCTAGACCTAGATCCTACACCTCCAGATTAGCAACCGCAACCTAAAACCTAAAGACTCTTATTGTTTCTACCTCAGCATACAACCCAGACATTCGCCATACATTTTCTGGTGTAGGCATTCAATGCTAGAAAAGATGATGCCCTAGCCTCTCATTGAACCTACAATATACCATTGGTTGTAATTACACAGCATATAAACTACACTTTGATGCTATGTGGTTCGACCTAAGATCTGAACCTAATTTTCGGTTCAACCTAATTATACCGTTAAATATGATCTCAAAGTTGTTTGCTGATTCAGACTTGTAAGAAATCAATTCTTACCACGCTTGTAGGGGTTCTCCCAGACAAAAAATTGTCCTTTCGCTTCTGCTCCTGAGGTAGGGAAAGCAAGGAAATTGTGTGCTCACCAAGCCAATGTAGATTTTTGTCATACATATTTATTATTATTGACTGAGAATGAATGAGAGTTTCAGCTCACTTCTACTATTGGCCAGTATGAACAATAAATATGCTTGTTTGCCTTGCTTGATTATTAAATATATTCATCTTGATTGTGAAGTAAGGTTAATGCTGACTACCTCTATTGGGACTTAGCTATTCAATGAGCACATTGGTCCACAGATGATCACATTGAAGTTCATTGTACAGGATCACCTGCATTCAGCATTGTCAATCTTCACATTGACCCTTTGAAGTTGCATATTTAGATGACTTAGAGTTCACCAAACATCACTTAGAAGTAGAGATCTTCAAATTCATTTTTACATTGCAAGAAGCTTCACACTTCAAGATCTGAAGAAGACAGAAATCCATTTTTTCTCAGATCTCAAGGAAATTTTTTAACATATATTTGGGGTGCAAAGCTCAACAGCATGATATAGACAATAACAACACCCTTGAGGTTGAATATGACAGGCTAAACATACACAGAACCTAAAGGCTGAAGTTAGCAAGAACCTCATCATCATAGAACTGAAAGGCTCTCAATTTCTATGTCAACACAGAACCTAAGGGTCATCTAAAGTTGTGTTTGTTTTGTGTGTACAATGCTAGAAACAAATCATTGCTATGACATTCAATTGAACCTACAACAGCATATTTGGTTACACAAACCATACAACCTAGCCATTAAGGTTCTTATGATGCACCTAAGATCTGAACCTAAATGTTTTTAGGCTCAACATAATTAGGTTGCATTTTTCAATTCTCACTAATTTTTTAATTCACTCAGCCCCCAATAAAATCAGTTCCCTTGTGCTCTGTGTGAATATTGGTGCTGTCCATTTTGCCAAACCTAGATTTGGAGTCACCAAGATAAATTAAGCCACCATTATGAATTGTCAATGGAACACAGAGACACTGAGAAATTTCTCCAATTCAGGATGAAAGATATATATGTCATGTCATGCTTTGGTTGCTTGACTTTGCAAGCAAGACTGTTGATTTCTATCATTCAACCAAACTACTACAAGTTTTGTACTCAACAAACTTATGATCCATAAATTGCTAACTGAGCACGACCTAATCCTTACATACTTCCACCAAGCAACCCTTAAATTAGGATGAAAAGTTTGAAAGCAAGCACATATCCATGATGAACAGACATTGCTTTCAGGCAGGACGGAGATACCTGCTGTTTTCCAATCTAAGCCAATTTTAGGTACAAGTCAAAAGCAAAGGAGCACACCTCTCCCTCTGTATTAAGAGATATTGCTTTCCAGGACGTGTATGAATTAAAGGAAAGGATTACTAAATGCATTTTTTGGTAAAATAAATCCCATCTTATTTGTCACCATATGTTTCAGTACCACATGCAGAATGGTCTTGAATTTTTAAATGACATATTTTTTAATTGATTGAAAATCAATCTTCTGTTGCCAGTAAAAAGTACGGCAACAAAACACCGTATGAATACGGTAACAAAATACACGAAACAATGCGTGTTGTGAACTTAAAACCAAATGCACCTCCACTATTTTGAAATCCATAAGTGGTAAAAACCATCCCACTTAACACTACAATCAAACAGGTTAAAAGGTATGAGCCAAGATATCATAAAAAGAAGAGCACTAAGTAAACACTTGGAATCCATATATGAATTCAAAAGAATAAACATAAATGCCCGTGAGGAAATTACTTATGCTGCCCATGAAGAGCAATACCAATTCAGAATGGTGTCTCATTTATTCCATTCCAAACACAAATATACAAGCAACCAAAAGGCCATCAAATTATTTACTTAGGATTGTACCGTAAAAGACCCATACAATCAAAATGACTGATACCGGAGGAGGACGGACAGAATACTAACACAGCAATACAGCAAGGATCAGTACAATGGTAAGATAAGACATAACTAGGGAAGATCCCTACCATGCAAAATACAGGGAGCCCTGGTACACAGTGGAAAACACATACATTAGGTAGCAACAATAAGATCGTCACCATGAGCTCACATCTCTTTTAATTTAAACATCATGATACCGATATGGTCAATTTTTGAATTACAACATCTTATTAGATTCCTTTCGCATGTTTGCCAAATGGGACCAAAACACATCAACATCATCATCATCATCATCAACAACAACACAGATGATTATTGTTGATGGTCAAAACAGTAAGAGCACGGTGACAATCATTGCTACTATGACTACTTCTGTCCTGCATTATATTATATTGTTTTCTATTCATTGTCCCTGATACATTCTATTGCTGCCAATTGTACTGCAACCAGCAATTTCATGGAACTACTAGTAGTGAATTGCACTTGTCACTTCAAACAGAAAAACCGTGCTATTGGTAATGCTAGTCTTACGAGGCAATTCACAATCCATTACATGGCCCTAAAACGTAAGTAAATATATACTTTAATTCTGTCCCGCAAAGTAACTTGAAAAAAGCTAAACAAGTCCGTCATAGTATAGTGGCTAGTATCCCCGCCTGTCACGCGGGAGACCGGGGTTCGATTCCCCGTGACGGAACGGGGGTTTGGCGCAGTTGGTAGCGCGTGTGCTTAGCATGCACAAGGTCGCCGGTTCGATTCCGGCAATCTCCATACCACATTTTGCTTCCACGACTTACGACGTGACAGCATCGAGTTACCCGTGTTTTCCCCATGTTGCAATCTAACAACCAAAACAAGTTCCCTGTTGAAACCCTACAGTACTCGTACCATAGTTTGAGCTGCGTTCAATACTACGAAGTACTAGTCTTTTTCCTGCCGAAACCTATCATAGTACTACTACCGGAATTTAGTAGGCAGCTACCACCATAGTTAGAATTGCGTTCAATGTTACTAGTATTCCCATCATCATAGTTTCAGCAGCAGTTGCGTTCGATTCCTCCACTCTTCTTTTAGTAGTACGGTATAGTAGTATTTCTTAAACAATTCTCTCGAATCACTACTTATACTGCTAGCAAGAATCTTCATGATGGCTGTCTTGGCAGGCTTAGAACCACTCTTCTCTTCAATATCCACTACTAGCAGACAACCATTATTTTTGTCGCTCATTGAAGGGTTAGTGGGTTTTGTTCAGATGGTTCAAAAACTCTTATTCGAGATCCAAATTCTTTCTCTCTGACGGCGACGTGGTGTGATGCAAATTTTCTTCACTGGAACAAAAAATAATCATCGTTTTTTCGGACACCTCATCTCATGGATTCTTCTTCCTGTGTGTTACAGTACTTATTTAATCAAGAAGTACCGTACCATCATAGTACCGGTATTGTTTGGGCGACACAGTTAACTCGTGATGAGCATCGCACATTCAATGCCAATGCAATGAGTACGGGACGAGTATCGTACTCGTAGAAATGTTGTCGAATCTACTGCATGGTACAACTATCGGTACCGTACACGGAAGATCTTTTATCTTACCCGTGGATTAGCCATGTTACGAGTACCTGTAGGTAGTACTGTACAGCTAAGATAGCTGTAACCAGCGCGCAAAAACCATCATGAAAATTTACGATTCATGAACACTTTCTTCTGTCCCCTTTGGAACAAAATTTTGCACCTTACTTTCAAAGTTAGTCGTCATGCTTGGCTGGGTATGGGAAGTTGAGCCAAAAATTGGAGAATTAAGACGCGTGGAATTCATTCTTGCGAATTACGCGACCTCCTACACATGCTGACGTGTATTCCGCGTGCAAAAAGAATTTATTCCATGCACCTAGAAGCAACTTGATTTGTTCCTTGCATTTGGCCTTCCTCGTGTCTTCTCGTGATTGGTGTTTCCCGTGTGAATCATGAGTCGTCATCCCACTTTTATTCCCGAAGCAAGTCTTACGGGGTTAGAACTGCGGCTCGCTGGTCTTAAAAAGTCGACGCACGCACCATAGTGAAGTTGAAGGCATCTGCAAAGATCCAATTTATTCTTCCTTTTTGGATCGCTACCGGGAAAACCTTCTCCCTCACGGTATTTCGAATTTTTCTTGTATTCCAGTGAGCAATACGGTGCATGACCTCTTCCAACTGTGAATTTGGGAAAGGTAATCCTTCCTCTCACAATCTTAGTTTCTCATCCAAACAATAATCAAAATGAAATCCGCCATCTTCGCCTCCCTCATCGCCGCCACCGCCGCTTTCGCCCCTGCCCAGCAGAAGGCCGCCTCCACCAGCCTCAAGGCTTTCGAGGACGAGCTCGGTGCCCAGCCTCCTCTTGGATTCTTCGATCCTATTGGACTCTTGAACGGTGATGTCGACCAAGAGCGATTCGACCGTCTCCGATACGTCGAGATCAAGCACGGACGTATCTGTATGCTTGCCTTCCTCGGACAGATCACCACCCGTGCCGGAATCCACCTTCCTGGAAACATCGACTACTCCGGTGACTCCTTCGATTCCTACCCTAACGGAATTGCCGCCCTTATCGGACCTGACTCCATCCCTACCGCCGGACTTGTCCAGCTCATCTCCTTCATCGGTTTCCTCGAAATCGCTTTCATGAAGGATGTTCCCGGAACCGGAAACGAGTTCGTTGGTGACTTCCGTAACGGATACATTGACTTCGGATGGGATGACTTCGATGACGAGGAGAAGCTCACCAAGCGTGCCGTCGAGCTCAACAACGGACGTGCCGCCATGATGGGAATCCTTGGACTCATGGTCCACGAGAAGATTGTTCCTCTTGGATACGATGCCGACCTCCCTATCATCGGACACCTCAAATAAGCATCTTGCTTAGTAAGCTGACGTCGTTGTCAGCAAGCTAGAGGAGAATACCGGATAACTTTTCCTAATATTAGTTGAGAAATTAACCACCAAACCATCTGTCTTCACAAAAAACATAGTTACGATATTCTTGTCTTTCTGATGGTCGCTGGATCATTGGCCCGAATGGTGAATATTTAATTGGTAGTATCATAGATCTATGACATCATCTTTCACCAATGACGCAGTCAGATGTCATGCTATCCGTTCGTGCTCAGGATGATGGTTTCGTCTCCACCCTTTCGTATATCCGTTCCGCAGTCGAGGGGATGGCAACCTCGATGTGGAGTCCGGCGGAAGTTGTTACCATGTGCTGTTTACTAGTGAGAGGACTAAGGTACGTGCCATCTCTGGGTTCGTCACGGATGTTCTGCTCTAGTGCGAAAGTAGGACGACTAAGAGCGACGTAATGAACAGCTGTCTATTTTTTGAAAGAAAGATAATGTAGTCACGCTAGGTTTGCTTCTTACTGACGTGTAATGAATCAGTATTTAGTTTCTCTGAGACCAATGACATCATCTTGTCCAGATGACGCAATTGCATGTCATCGTCTCCATTCTTTTTCTTGCGATTATTTCCGTCAAATCCCAACCCTTTGCATTCATCCGTTCCGTTGTCTAGAGGATGGCCGCTTCGACGCGGAATCCAACGTACTAACGTTCCGGTGTTTCTCGCGATAGGACTACGGTATGTCTTTCTGGCATCGATGGGTTCATCTCCGACTGTCGGTCTGCTCTGTGCAAAAGCAGGACGATTTAGAGCGACGTGATAGGTGGATGCCCGAATGCGTATACGATGTCGAGACAAACATATACCGATCGCCGACTACGAGCGTACCAACAAACAGAACATCAACGCGATGAAGCGGGACGGCTACACCATACATCCAACGACAAGACAGTCTGAAAGATAACTCCTAGAGTGTCTATGCTATACTACTACGTTCATAGTGGAGGACAGGATTGATCCATACGGTAGCGAGGAATCGGGCGATACTGTACGGTTGGTGAAGAAGGACAGCGCGTCCTGTCGAAGGGTGACAAACCTGGGCTCAACGCCATTGACACACCGCTGCCACACGTACTTACGCAGCGAACGAACTCGCACCTCCATTCCTGGACCTCTGTAGGGCACCATAGGCAACAAGGAAGGCGCACGCGCAAACACAGTCTTCCTCCGGGTGGATGCTTCTTCGATTTTCCGGCTTGGTTGGAAGGTCGAAAGAAGCACTTCAAGAATTCGCACCTGCCCGACTACGGTACTCGTACTCGTACCAGTACACTCGGAACTCGGACCGGCATTCCATGGACCGGAGGAGAAAAAAAAAGGCGGAGAGGGATTGAAAAAGCAGGGAAAAAGTATCTTTACCGGTCGCAGTGCAATGTGGGTATGCGCATTACCGCGCGATCGAGGCGAACCCGACGCGTGTCAGAATGAGTTCCATCCAAACCTTGGAATGTGAGGAAGCCCATGAATACCGGTAATCCGACCGTAATCCGCGGACGCAATCACGGTCATTATGACACGGTTTTTCGACATACCGTAACCGAACCGGCTGGCTTGCACGGCCCAATCCAAAATCGGGAAGTGAATGGATGGCTCCATTTTTATTTCTGGCAACAGGACTAAAAAAGTTACGAAGTTCCGTCGACACCAATAATTGATCTGGACTGGACCCGTTTAATGCCTTTCAGAATGGATCCTGCATCATCCTAAATCCGTTTTGAGACGATTGAAACGAACTCAGTACTTCGTAATATCCTCCTTTCAAGGCAAACATGACAGGCAAATAATTTAGTACTTCTCAACTCCTTCCAGTTGATTTAGATACTATTTGAAAAACTGGTGTTTGGTTGGGCTCAGCCAAGACTCCCTGTAGGTACTCGTACATAGTTTGTGCCTAGGAGGGTACGTATGACCCCGGAGCGTTTTCATTGTTGGCCCAAGCAAAGGAGAAGGTAGGTGTGTACAATAATGTCATTCATACTTTAAGAAGAAGAATCAGTGTCATACTTCCACAACTACTGCGTCAACAGCTTTGTTAGTTTAGTGGTAAAATATCTGCCTTCCAAGCAGATGTCCTGGGTTCGATTCCCAGACAAAGCACTTTTTGCTCTGTCGTTTTTGCTAACAGAGTGATCGAACCGCGCTTACCTCGTACCCTTTACCCTCAAGTATGCTATAGTACGGTAGTACTGTATTGCTTTGGGTGGGGCGTGCTGTTGCTGTTGGCCGATGGATGCACCACACCACCCTTCACGGCATATGTGGCACGGAAGAAACTTCTCGCAAGCCTGTTTTGCTTGCGTCACATGATTCAACGACAGCGACAGGACAGTTCCCGCAATGCATTCTTCGACTGAACGCTGTTCTCGCATGCCAACCGGTTTCGCAGCGCGCCCCATCCACCCTTTTCGTCGTGGTGTAAGCGAACCAATGCCTTCTGTTGCGTATAACTTCTTTTCTCGCGATTGTCATGTCAATCCACCAAAAAGACCCTTTCCCTGGGGGGCATCTCTCTCGTCGGTTGGTTCCCCAATCTAGTTTCTGGCACACACCGTCCCCACGTGCTTGAAGCGATGTACGAACCCGGCCGGTTCGATTCGGCGTCATGCGTCCGCACACGCAGTTCCCACCATTTCTCTTCCGGGTGGGTGACTCCGGTCCGAACGGTGTGGTCCGGGAAACGGAACTCTTTCGTTGGAAAGACGGAACTGAAAGACGTTCTCGACTCAATCGGAGGATGACTCATTCACCGCAGCAGCTGTCACAATCGGGGTGAGCTGTGCAATAGCTTCCGTCCCCCCCGTCCCCCCCCCCCCCGCTGGCAAAGACAACGCGAATCAACGAACTGCGACCGACGCTCGTTGTCCCTCACGGGACGCCCTGCGCATTGCCCGTCGTTCCGCGGCATTGCGATCATTTGGTTTCCGCGGCGTCCGATCGAAGCGACGGCAGACGGCTCCGCAGCGATCTCCGTCGTTACATTCTCTACCAATCTGCTCTCGCTCATCGATAGCTACTGCGCCCTGCCCTGCCCTGCCCTGCCCTGCCATACCATAAATTCCTACCGAACACAAGATTTTACGAATCACGAGGGTGCAAAGGATCCGTTCTGCGCCGATGGAAAACTATTACACTCCGGGCCGACGGAAACCGTTTTTCCGGCACGACCCTTCCGGTCGAGGAAACCTTTCACTCATGGCGGTGTGGCATGAACCGACAAGTTCCGAGAGTGATAACGAGACGGTCACGATATTGGACTGTTTGCAGCGAGAAGTACTGTAAATAGTGTTGTGTTGTGTAAGGGTGTGGCACTTTTCGCCCTCCCGTGCCGTTCATACGGTAATAAGATTACCTCCATTACCTCCATGCTAGACTCGTTGGTTCTGTTAGGTTCTGTCCGGATGAGTCCGCAAATCAATCTCAACAATTACGATTTGGTCTGCACGGTACGAGGCAGCCGTAATCTTCCGCAGTTGATCTCTCGTTGGTACTTGTACTACTGTATTCGTTGTTTCGCCCGTCGCAAGTGACAAGTTCAAACAAAGAGCAACTAGTTCTGTCCCTAAAAATTCGCGCCTAAAATGAAAGAAGGAGTCCAGGAAAAACTTCATTCCGACACGAGCCGGGCGCGGAATCCAAGGCATTCAAAATCGTTGAGAATACAGTGCCTACCGTAAGAGCTAACGCACAAGTCCCGTACGTACCGGTACGACTCCCACGTTAGATTGTAAGATAAGATGTGAGTGCAAATTGCTTCGCACCCGCCTCACGCAAGAGAAAGAATGCACATCATAATACTACGCAGTATTTCCCTTGCTTCTCATGTGCATCAGTGCGGTGTGACAATCTTCTTCGACAAGACCTAGGAAGCAACTTTTTTCACTTGTTTCGACACAACTGCTCCCATTGGGATACCATCAATACTCTGTCATGATGACCTCCTCGTTTGCAACCCCACCGAAACCCACAAAATCCGATCCGGCAGGCGAGTGGATTGAAACTCCCAACACCGATCCCAACGGAAGCAGCGGTGCTGTTGTCGTCGCGATCGATAAGAAGCAACCAGACCGAGACGGAATCCTGTCCGCCGGCGAGGTTGTTCCCGCCCCCCAAGACCCGATGGATCAGTCTCCTCTCGCGCTGCCGGTCGCAGTAACTTCCGGTCCCTCCGTGGATGCCGCAGCCGATGCAGCAGTAGCAGCAGCCGCAACCACCATCTCGCCGACGGGAGCAGCGGATTCCCCGTCCGATGCCAAACAAGTTGCGGAAAAGGTTCTTCTCCCCTCGGCAACAGAAGAAACTCCGAGTCCGGTCCGGTCTCGTGTGCTCGGAAAGAAGCGAAGCCGAGACGAAATGACCTTATCGTCCGGAAACGATGTGGTCGGCGAGAAGGATGACGACGACGACGACGACGACGACGATGAATTCAGCGACGGTGCCAGCAAGAAGCCCCTTCTTTCATCGGCGCGATCCTCTCGCGGTTCTTCGAAGCGTTCCTCGAAGCGTTCCTCAGACAGCAAGAACCTCATCGCCAAGCTCCTCGACGCCAACGAGTGGTGGAAGCCCTCTCGCGGTGAACGCGAGATCCTCGACGAGCGACTCGCAAAACTGAGAAGCACCGACAAACCTGAGGACAAGGCGCTACAGATGATGCTGTGGGACATTGGCTTTGAGTATTCGTTGCTCGGCCACCAGTTTGCAGCCGTCCGGTTCGTCGCCGGTCTCCTGCCAGATTTTCCGATATCAAACAATGCCGGGGAGAAGCTCCTCCAGCGAAACGAGGCCGGTGCCTCGGCGCGGCTGGAAACGGTAGCTGCGGCGGCCGAAGAATTCGCTCGGTGGCACGACGCCCAGGAACAAGGCATTCTTCGTCGCAGGGCTGCGAAGGACAAGACATCGGAATCCGAACCGTATGATTACATTCTTACCACCCCGGGGATGCTCCTGGCCGACGAAATGGGACTGGGTACGTGTTATGGACTCACTCATGCCGTCTTTTAGAACTTTTGAAGTCTTTTTCCTTGATCCCGGATGGAATCTCAACGCACGTCTTGTCATTTGCTTGATTGTTTACTTGCTTGTCCTATTACTGCTCATTCCATGTTGTGTTCCAGGCAAGACAATCGAAGCACTCGCCGGAGCAGCACTGCGAAACGCCATGGTACGCTACTCGAATTTGCTGGGGAGATCCCCGAGCGGTTCCCCTTCCCTATTGCCCACACTGATCGTCTCGCCCCAGGACGGGATCCAGAACCAGTGGTACGAATCTCTTGTCCGCTCGGGGGTTCCGCCCTCTCGCATCACGGTCTTTGGTGATACCAAGACGCAGGTGAAGCAGCGGCGGGACAAGTGCAAGCCGTCCCTGGGAGGAAGGCGCAAGCAGGGGGGATCCTTTGTCCTGTGCACCCGATACAAAATCCAGAGTGAACTAAAAAAACTATTCGCGTGTCACGAGTCGGCCACCGCGAGGAACAAAAAAGCGCGACTCAGCGGAAACCAAAACAAGCAATGGCGAGCGACTGCTGCCAAGCACCGATCGGGCATCGATCTCTTTCCGCACATATCGCAGGATCTCATCAGGCAACTCCGGAATCAATACCAGGCTGACAAGGGCAAGGAAAAGAACTTATATCGCAACGAAGGAGAAATGGGAGCCGATTGCGCGACACGATTGGTCCGCCAAGGAAGATATCGGCACGTCCGGAACCAGGCCCAAAAGCGTCATCCGCAGAAATTTGCCTTTCAGACGATCGTGGTCGACGAGGCCCATTTTTGCAAGAATGTTCTCGCCTTTTGGGGTCTGGGCCTGGCTCTGTTGGGGTCACAGAGTAAGCGTACAGTGCTCCTCACCGGAACCCCCTACAACAACGGACCTGCCGACATGTCGGCACTCATGACCTACATCGATCCGAGCCACCCTGCGGCACGAATCAGATGGTGGGATCGGGCGGTCGAGGAAACCAGCGGTCACACCAAGAATTCTGAAGAGATGATTCGTGCCGTGAGAGAGTGGCGCGAGGCCTTTATGATGCGTCGCACCAAGGATGTGCTCGAGGAAAAGCTCCCACCCCGATTCAAGACTGAGACCAACGTCGGAGCCCATCCCTCCGAGCTCTGGATCTACGAGGCATACGAGGGGAAATTTCTCTTGGCTCTCAATCGTCTCCAACAGCACATGAACGATGAGGGCATGGAAGCCCGCCACAAGCGAAAGAAGGTCTTTGAGGTCCTGATGGCCTGCATGGCCTGCATGCGAATGTCTCTCATTCATCCCGCCCTGCCGGGTGGGCGGGAAGCCACCATCCACTTTTCTCCCTCTCGGAGACACCTCCTGAAGCGAGAGGAACGCCCAACGCGCTGCGTCCTGTGCAATTCAGCTCCCACCAAGGTGGCGGAACAAGTTGCCGCTGCCGCTGCTGCCCGCAACGACCCCGAAGGCCGCGGGAAACCATCGCATCGCAAGGCCTATTTTGACGAGGAGGAGGAACTCATGGCACTGGCGGGGAGCGCGCGGTCCGAAATGGATCTGGACGACGACGAACTGAACGATGATGATGAAGAATTCGACGCCAAATCGAAACGGGAGCGACAGCTCGAGGAAAAGAGGAAGGGTCCGATCGTTCCGTTGGAGGCCGATCTGTGCCAAACCAGCGACAGCGAGTGCCAGCACTTTGCGCACGAAAAATGGTAGGTGCTCTTGCATTATTCACTGAAGGATGGTGTAAAATTCAACGCAGCGCGAATTACAAATCCCAACGCCTGCGATACTCCAACTAAACTCACTCACAAACACACAACCCTGCATACGGTCTATTTCTTCTGTTTCAGCATCGAAAAATTTCGCAACGAATTCGGTCCTGCTGCATCGTGTCCCAAATGCCACGATCTACAGAACCGAATGCGCCTAAATCTTTCGCACCATGAGTATTGCGAGGAGATTACCACCCACATCCGTGGAGCGCCAGGAGGCTTTCTATCCTCAACCAAGGTTGAGGAGGCCATCAAGTGGTACCTAACTGTGCCCAAGAACGAGAAAGCCATCATCCTGAGTTTCTTCAAGGGCAGTCTGGACCTGATGGAAGGCATTCTGACCACCAAGTATGGCATCGAATGCGCCCGATACGACGGTGACGTCGACAAGGATGTTCGAACGAGAGACCTAGAGAGGTTCAAGACCAAGAGCAGCTGCCGGGTATTGTTGGCAACCGTCCAAAGTGGTGGAACCGGCCTCAACATTACCGAGGCAAACCACGTTTGCTTTCTCGATCGTTGGTTCAATCCCTGCGTTCACGACCAAGCCGAGTCTCGGTGCCATCGCATCGGCCAGGAGAAAAAGGTAAAGATCACCTACTTCGACGCGAATCATACCGTGGATGTTGTGATGAAGAGAGTCAATCGTCTGAAAGAAGGAAACGCCAAAATCATACTCGCTGATGGAACATCCCTCGGTGATCAGTGGAGTCTCGGTTACCAAAATATGTCCGGTGTGATCGGGAACACGCTCAAGGCGCTCCAGATGATGAGGGAAGAATTGGTCAAGAAAAAAGGAGATGCTCGACTGCCTCCGCACGAGGAAACCGAACTTCAACAAAAAATTGAAGACATGCTGAAAGGAAAACTACACCCAGAGATGGATGACGAATCGGAAGGAAAGGACGACGACGATAATCGTTACCTCATAGGTGAGCCTAAACCCGATGGCCTTTCACCATACACATTGGGAGAATATTTACACATGCATTTGAAGAGACCGAACGAGACCTTGCAAGAGCTTTTGTCACGGCTGTCAAAAGAGGAGAAGGATGGTGAAAAGAAATGGCTTCCAAGCCTCGACCTAGCAGCAATGAACCATTCGGAACGAAAACCTTCGTCACATATGGTGACGGCGGAGGCTAAACCGAAAGACATTTCCAGCCTTAAGCCGACAGCCACCAACCATTTGGAACGAAAGCCCCTGTCTACGGAAACGGCGGAGGCTACACCGAAAGCCATTTTCAGCTGCAACCCGACAGCTATCGACCCAACGACTATCAACTATCTGGGACGAAAGTCTTTGCCACACATGGGTCCACACATGGGTCCATACATGGGTCCACACATGGAGACGGTGGAGGCTGAACCGAACGAGAATCGGAGTCTAAAGCCGACAGCTGTCCACCATTCCTTGCTACAGCCTCTGTCAGACGATGACGATTCGGACGACGATTGTATATTATTGCCAAATCCTATCATTGCAAGCATAAAATCAGAGACGAAATAGACCACGGATCGAGTTGCTTCATTTAACAGCCCGCACAGGAGTCCAAGCCGCAACGAGAGCTAGGTAGACTGCATTTGTGACGACCCAAGGAGTGGCCTATCAAATTCTCTGTTTTTCCTGTGATGGGGACTGCGAGAGAATTGCTCGCACCACGGAAAGGGGATGCATGGCAAGAGTTGAAAAATCGAAGGGCCCACAGCATTCGATAGATTCAGATAGATCCCAAACAATACGAAAGGTTCTGTTTCTAGAGCTGAAGTCTTTGGTGCAGATACCGGTCGACATGGTTCGTGAGGCTGGCAAAGAAGAATTTTCAATCACTAGATGTTAGATATCAACGTCGTGTTGCAAACCACGGACAACAATTGTAACGATTCCCATAAATTGCTATTTGTACGATACTCTCCTTTCGAACGGATGCAATATAATAGTAGATCATCAATGTATCTTCTTCTACTATGTGTTTTAGAGGGACACACCCTTGTTGAAAATGATCGGGAGTTCCGACCAAATCGATTGTTTAGTTGAAAGTTCGTTTGTATTCTCCAAAAATATCCACGTTGGTGGGTCAATCGAGCAATTGCCAAGAAAACTGGTATCTCTTGGAGCAAACTTAATCAGTAGGTAGAAAGCGGTGACCACTCATTATTGTTGTTCCTTATTAGGGGACGGGAAACCGATCAAGTTTGAAAGTGCTCAATACCGTACTCAAAGCAATACCAAACTCTTGGCTGATTTGTACCGTACTAGATGTGATAAGGCTGTGTCGCAATGACCCATTCGGGCCCTTGACGACAGTTCCAATAGAAAATCCAATCGGGACAGTGTTGCCTCGAGCAGAAACAGCCAGGTTCAACCTGAATACGAAGAAGTTGGCAATGCCAACCAGTTAGTTGCTCCTATTGCTGTGCTTTCCTTGGAAATTGATTTGTCAGCATGTAGTTTGCACTTGGCTACACCTCTTTTAGAAATTAGACCCAAGGGAAGTCTCGAAACAAAGTACGAAGTAGTTTGGTGTAAACTATAAAAATGGGGTTGCTTTGCACCAACCAGAAGCCACCCTACCACACATGCAGGCCCTGAAGTGGTTTGTTGGACCTAGCAGTATATATAGAGCCCAGCCAAGAAGAGATCCAATGAAAAGAGCCAAGCAAGAATAATTCGTCTTTGGTTGATATGGCATGATTCCATCACTTTTTATGGATCGTAGTGGGGAACCCCGAAACTTGTCCGATCCAGATGTACGGTATTTGTTAGTAGTGTAAGGCCACCAAGATGGAATGGTCGCAGTCCGCTAGCATGCGTGTACGTACCCGTTACAGCATTGTTAGCATGTCTCTCAAACGATATGCCGGGTAATGCACCCAAATCTCACTTTTCTTTTAGTTTGCCTATGGCAGTTTCAATCTTTGGATGGTTGCTACGAGTACTCCAATGCACCTTGTGGACGGCAGGAAGAAGACAGTTGGGAGGAAGAAGAATCAAGAATCAATGCCATTCCAGATTTTCTCCAAATCACTAGGTGCTCGTATGGGTAGTGTACTAGTAGTAGATAATAGGGCAGGAACTTGCACAGAGCAGATGGTCTGAGTCGCCTTCCTCCTCCACCTGCATATCTCTATTCGTACGGCATCAGTGTCCTACTATACTATTGGGTGATTCCCGAAATACTTTTCTGGGCCCTACCCAGATCTACGTTTTTTTGGTTTTTTGTATTTCGGGAATGAAAATTCAACAGACCCAGATTTTGGTGGGCCGGCGTCTAAAATCTCATTTTGGAATGTGGAATTCTTCGTATGGACAATAATAATAGCCAAATTTGTCCTCTTGATACGATTAAAAATGTGAGTTTAAATACGATCAGATTTGTCATTTTCAGTTTTCAGCAACTTGAGCTTTCAGCGACTCAACTGATAGTACTCAACGGACAACATAAATATTTGTCGATCCGTTGACTGTGTCACTTGAGTTGCTTGTTTGCTTGTATCTTTAGAAGATGATGACGACGATGATGATGACGCAGAAGAAAGGCGTGGAAGAGATAGGAGAACACCAAGGATAGCCCTCTGTTGTCATTCTGAGTCCCCCTTTCTTTATCTATTCAAGTCAGGCAATGAACAGGCTCTCAAATGCTGTGGTGTTGACCACAAGGTCTTTGGAGAACTTCTAGGTCTATTTGAACCCATATTCGATAGTTACACGGTCGATAGAGACACTGACACTATTCGGAAGCAGAAGGTTAAGGCGAATGGATTATGGAGTGGAAGAAAGCGTGAGGCAAATGCAACTTACTGTCGTGGTCTAGTACTTCATTGGTTTAGAATACAAGGATCCATCACAAGGTCTGTGTCAATGGCGTTTGGACTCGCCTCTACTGTTGTGTACAAACGGTTGAAGTTCTCCAGAAAGGTTATTTTGCTTGTATTGCAGTATCATCTGAAGGCAATGATTAGACCTCCAACTGAAGAAGAATTGGAGGAATACGTTGCTGCGATTGGTGCAAAATACCCCAAACTATATGAACACCGTGTCTGGGGTGCAGCTGATGAACTCAAAATAAAAATTCAGCAGTCTTTGGATTGGGTGGTTCAGAGTTGTTGTTTACAATAGCTGGGTCTGTGACACATACATCAACAGTGTCTTTGTCTTTGCAGCCAATGGGAGAATTTGTATTTGCAGTTACAACTGCCCCGGTACCTGGCACGACAGCACAATCACAGATCATGGTGTTTATGATAAAATGGAAGAATTGTTTGTCAAGTACGGTGCAATGATTTGTGTTGACTCCGCATTCAGGGTTTACACAGGGAGACACCACTGCCTTGTCCAAAGTTCACAGACTGATCTGGATACCATAGAGGCTATTCTGTTGAACCAAGAAGCAACGTCCCTTTGCCAGTTGTCAGAGTGGGAAATGCAGATGATTCAGGGGCAGTTTCTGTGATTGAAAGACAAACTCCTATTGGAGACATTTGGCAATTGGAAGATCATTTTGAACTTGATGATTCTTCTGTACAATTACCAAACAAGTACCATTGGTCACAATCAGATCCTGAATGTTTTTATGCATCAAACCAACGGATACTTCTCTTATGCTAATGAGCCAACGGAAAATGCCACCAACATGTTTGAGTAGCTGAGCGTTGAGCCGGTGAGCTGGTGCTCGATAGCTGTTGGGTGCTCAATCAAACTTGGATGTTTCGCAATTGGACTTGGATGGACTTGGATGTTTGGACTTAAGGTTTAATTTGAAAACTGGAATTAGGGTTTGATGTTCGAATTCTGCTTTGGGTGGTTGAGTAGATTGTTGGATTGTAGACAGGTCAGCCAATTAAGATTGCGATCACTTTGGTCGGCCAATCGATTGCCGGTCAATTTCAAAGTGTAGATAAAGATTAATCTGTAATAATAGATTAGATTTGGACATAGCTTTTGCTGTTGCTGTTGCTAAGTTTTGGAATTGTGAGCATGGAGTGAGCTTAGAGCTTGCTGGAACAATATGAGTAGTTTTGATTTTTGATCGATCTGGAGTAGTTTCACTTTTGGTGTTTGGGTTCGTAAAAACCGCACGATTTCTTAAGACGGCTTCAACTCCTTAATAGGTATTCAACTCAGCGCCGGACAAAGTTAATTCGGTCAGTTTTTTCAAACATGGAAATGGGAATCATTGGCGGGTGCGTTGATTCCCATCAATTTGATTCCGATCGATTTCAGACATTCATGGACCAACTTCACCAACTTCACGATTTTGCATGAGTTACTAAGGACGTAGTAGTTACTAGTAATTCACTATTTCATTTCTTTGCAACTTGCAAAGCTCATAATTTGTTTTCTTCCAAAACCAAAACAGAATAGAATTCTTCTTCTAAGTTTCAATCTACTACTCTTCAAATTATCTAAATAATATCTTCGCTAAAATCCACAATCGACCATGGGGATGATAAAGCTGCAATTCAAAGTCAACAATCCGTGCTGAGTGGAGGTGGGCATTGACCGAAGTTCATATCCAGTTCAAATTGTTGAGAGCCCGGTGTCATCACTTGATCTGCTTCAAAGTCCCACTATCAAAGTCAGAGCCGTCTCTATCAAAGACCCCATCTCTTGTCAAGTGACGTGGGTGGCGCCTTCCCTTCAAATTGAAATTGACCTAAATGCATCACCACCTGTTGCCATTAAACAGGAACCAATGCCTTAAGTGGAATCACTGGCTCGGGAGTAATTCGAGTTGGAGTTGGGACGGAGCTGGTTTACGAATATGGTGGCGACATCTACTATGGTGGCCTTCAACGATTCCAAGGCAGCCTCTCTTTGTTGCCTCTCAGCTTCAAAGACAGCCTCTCTATATTCCCTTTTGAGCTGGTGATTTTCTCTTCTTTGTTCCCTCTCAAGCTCAGAACTCTCTCTCAAGAAATCGAATTTCCTGGCGTCCGTTGGTCTTCCTGTATTGTCTCTTGGACCAAGGAGTGCTGGGAGAGGAGGAGGAAGCAAACTGTGAAGAGGACCATGAAGAAGAGGAAGCCGACCGAGACTGAGAGCGTGCAATGATTACTAGTATGTTTATGGTGATTGGTGTATTGAGTTCTGGTTCTTAGGTTGGTTGGGAAGGTTGACGAAGCGGCGGTTGCGTTGGTTGGGTTGGCTGTGTTGGCTGTGTTGGCTGAGTTCTTTGTGAAGGTTGACAGAGTGGAATTGGAGGAATGTCATCACCATCAGAGTCCTCATCCTCGCTACTTATGTTAGTATTCTGACTACTTATGTTATTGCTGTGTTCTTCTTCCTCTTCCATGTTGTTGTTCTTGTATCCTTCTTCCAAATGGTACTCCTCTTCTCCATCACCAGCTGCAAACTTGGTCTTAATCAACCAGCACTTGATCCTCTTTGCCAACTGTACCTCCTCGGGGAAATTTGGATCACCAGTAGGAATTTTTTTTATGGTAAAGAGTGGTGTACTTTTTATGGAGGTTTGGAACACTTCTGTAGGTATCAGGGAAGTTGTCTTTATGGATTTGGGCGACTTGTTCTCATTCCTCAGGACCAATGGGAAGGATCGCTTTGAGGGTGTGTAGGAATTCCACGACTTCAGTTTTGCTGTAGTTGCTAACCCTGGACTTGTGTCCTACCCATGATGGATTCTTCACCATCGCTGCTGTTGTTGGCGTTACAAAAATTATGTACAGAGCTGAATATGCATCTCCTCCCCTATCGTTGTCACATGGCAGCAACAGCAGATAAAGCATTATTATTATTGATACGATTTGGTCTTTGTGCGTTGAGTACTGTAATCAACCAAAATTGGCAATCGGATCCATTGGATGTGTGATTAGTCAGTTTGATGGGTATTAGGAAATGAGAAAAAATTCAGTCTGGTATTCAAAAAAAAATCTGGGTAGGACCCAGATTTCTGGTCGATGTGAGCTCATGTCAACCAGAATCTGGGTCCAAAAAGACAAAAATCAAGGTACAGATCAGGTCTGGGTAGGACCCAGAAGTATTTTGGGAAAGACCCATTAAGAACAACAATAGCAAATTAGTACAGGGGCCCTGTGGAGTTGATGTGTATGCAGTTTCCTTGACTTACATACTTGTAGTATTCTATGATTCCATTCTATGATTCTAGTCTATGATTCGATTCAAATCTATGAATCAAATCAATGATTGTAGTCTACGATTCAAAATGAAGATACAATTCTATGATTCAACTCTAAGATACAATTCTATGATTCAACTCTAAGATTCAATTCTATGATTCAAATCTATGATTCAAATCTATGATTCAAGCCTATGATTCAAGTCTATCATTTAATTCAACGATTCAAGTCTATGATTCAATTCAATGATTCAATTCAATGATTCAATTCAATGATTCAAATCTGTGCTAAAAGTCTAAGATTAAATTTAATCATTCAATTCCACGATTCAATTGTGCAATTCGATTCAATGATTCTAGTCCATGATTCAATTCTAAGATTCAATTCAATCATCAAATTCTAAAATTCTAGTCTATCATTCAATTTTGTGATTCAATTCTATGATTCCATTCTATTATTCCATTCTTTTATTCAAATCAATGATTCTACTCTATGATTCAATTATGTGATGCAAGTATATGATTCAAGTCCATTCTATGATTCAAATTAATGATTCTATTTTATCATTCTAGTCTATCATTCAATTCTATGATTCAAGTCTATGATTCAAGTCTATGACTCAATTCTAAATTTCAATTCTATATTTCAAATCTATATTTCAACTCTTTATTTCAATTGAATCATTCAGCTCCATGATTTCATTCTATGATTCAAGTCTATGCTACAGATCAATAATTATAGTCTATGATTCAATTCTGTGATGTAAGTATATGATTCAAGTCCATTCTATGATTCAAATCAATGATTTTAGTCTATTATTCTAGTCTATCATTCAATTCTGTGATTCAAGTCTACTATTCAAGAAGTCAATGACTCAATTCTATATTTCAATTCCATATTTCAATTCAATATTCAATTGAATCATTCAATTCCATGATTTCATTCTATGATTCAAGTCTATGCTACAGAACTATGATTCTAGTCTATGATTCAATTCTATGATTTAAACAATGATTCTAGTCTATCATTCAAGTCTAAGATTCAATTCTATGATTCTAGTCTATGATTCAATTCAATGATTCCATTATATGATTCAAATCAATGATTCAATTCAATGATTCAATTCAATGATTCAATTATATTATTCAATTATATTATTCAATTATATTATTCAATTAAATGATCAAATTCTATAATTCTAGTTTGGGATTCAATACTATGATTCAATTCTACAATTCAATCCTATGATTTCATTCTATTATTCAATCCTATTATTCCATTCTATGATTCAAGAGTATGATTCAAGTCTAAGATTGAACTCTATGATTCAATGCAATAATTTAAGTCTACAATTTAAAGTCTGTGATTCAATTCTATGATTCAATTTTGATTCAAGTCCATGATTCAAGCCCATGATTCAAGTCTATGATTCAATTGTGATTTCATTCTATGATTTACTTCAATGATTCAATTCCATGATTCAAGTCTATGATTCAAGTCTATGGTTCAATTCCACGACTCAAGTTTATCATGATTGAACTCTATGATTCAATTTTATGATTTAAGTCTATGATTCAAGTCTATGATTCAATTCTTTGACTTAGATCTACGATTCAATTTCATCATTCAATTCTATGACTCAAGCCTATGATTCAATTCCATGACTCAAGTCTATGATTCAAGTCTACGATTTAAGTCTATGATTCGTTTATATGACTAGAGTCTATGATTCAATTCGACAATTGAAGTCTATGATGAAAATCCATGCTTCAAGTCTATGATTATATTGTGTGACTAGAACTTACAATTGAATTCCATGATTCAATTCTATGATTCAATTTATTATTCCATTCTTTGACTCAAACCTACCATCCAATTCCAAGATTCAATTCTATGATCAAAGTCCATAATTAAATTCCTTGACTCAAATCTACAATTCAATTTGATATGATCCCATGGTTCAATTCTATGATTCAAGGCTACAATTCAAGTCTATTATTCAATTTTATAATTCAAGCCTATGATTCAATTCTATGATTCACTTCCATGATTCAAGTCTGTGATTCCAGTCCATGACTCAAATCTACAATTCAATTCTATGACTCAATTCCATAATTCAAGTTTATGATTCCATTTCTTGACTCAAATCTATAATTCGAGTCTATGATTCAATTATATTACAAAAGTCTATGATTCAATTCTTTGACTCAAATCTACTACTCTGTATTCAATTTGTAACAATTCCTTGATTCAAGTCAATGACTTGCGTCAATGATTCAATTCTATGATTCAATTCTATGATTCAAGTCTGTAGCTCATATCTATGATTCAAGTCTATGATTAAATTAAATGATTCAAATCTATGATTCACCTCAGTGATTCAATTCTTTGATTCAAGTCTATGTCTCAATTATATGATTCAAGTCTATGATTAAGTTCTATGATTGAATTCCATGATTCAAGTCTATAATTCAAGTCTATGATTCAATTTTTTGACTCCAGTCAATGATATAATTCAATGATTTAAGTCTAGTATGAGTCAAGTCTATGATTCCATTCTTTGACTCAAACCTAGTATGATTCATGTCAATGATTAATTTTTTTTATTCCATTCCATTACTCATCATTCTATGACTCAATTCTATGATTCAATTCTTCTTTTACTCACTTCCATGATTCAAGTCTATGATTCATGATTCAAGTCTAAGATTCAATTCTATGACTCAAGTCTATGATTCAATTCTATGATTCACTTCCATGATTCAAGTCTATCATGATTCCAGCCCCTGACTCAAATCTACAATTCAATTCTATGACTCAATTCCATTATTCAAGTCTATGATTCCATTCTTTGACTCAAATCAACAATTCACAACCATGATTCAATTTTGTGATTGTTGTACGGTACACTCAAAAATCGACCAAAGATAAGATGTTTAAAATAATTGAGAAGTGAGCATATCGTGAGATTGCTCTGTTATGCTGGTGCTATTTCATTATTGGACCGTTATCTCTGTATTATTTGTGTTGTAGGTAGGGACGTCTAAACCAGTCATAGATCATGTGCAATATGTCATAAGAAAGAGATCACATGGTGTGACCTAGTAAATATCGTCATACTTGAAGTCACTTTTATCTCAGGGGGAGCATAAGTCACTTTTCAAGTGTAGAATGAATATAACTACCGTAGAATGTACTTAAGTACTGTACATGTATTTTTGACCGACAACACCCTTATTGATTCAACACTTAGTGAAGAAGTGTTGAATTACTAGTCGGTTCTCCAGCTTATAGAACTGTAAAAACTTGAGCAGTGTTGAGTATTATTATTGATTAATCATAGAATTGATTGAACATAGAATTAGGATTAGTAGAATCACGTAGAGATGAATCGAGTCATTGAGGATTGATTGCTTTGGGCTGTTATTGATTTGTATCCTTGAGTTTTGAGTCGCAGATGGATATCAACAAATTGAAGTCTTGTTGTGTGTTGATTGAAGATGGATGGATCGTAGAATAGGATGAGACGTCAACTGAGTGGAGAGCGATGGCATCAGAGGAATCAATAGTAGTCATAAGTGATTGGTCGTAGAATGAAATTGACTGTACACGAATCGTAGATTGGTGAAGAAAAGAGATTGAAGTTGTTGATACCACTCCAAATCCTGGGAGATCAGCAATGAGGTTGGTCCTTGACACTCTGGAGTTGCAGTGGATCTTCATGAATCCATTGTTCGGTGCCTCCTGAATGTTAGTCACCAGCTCTGGGTTGACAATCAGGTTGAGGGATGATTTACTGTCCAGAAGTATCCAGTACGGGTTCACTCCCCCTTCAGACTTTGATTGGGTGAAGAGATATTCGGCATCATCACTGAAGTGGTAGTTCATGTTCACCAACCCTTCCTCTGTGCCGTTGCCATCGTCATTGTGTCGGTTGGTTTGCGGAACAAGATCTGGAACATCATTACTGCTGCTGTTGTCATCGTCGCTGTCACTGTCGATCGTTGATGTAGATGATGTGGATGACGAGTCTTCTGACATGGCCTCCATACTCCCTTCTGAGATCATTCCTATATTTAGGAACATGATGTGGTCTGTTCAGATGGGTTGAAGATTTCCCCCAACTCCACTGCTGTCATGAGGGGGAGCTGCCGGCTGTGCTGGCCGGTGGACAGGTTGTTTCCTGTCCCGTTTGTTCCTTGTTGTGCAAATAGGTTTGACTCTTGGTGGTCGGACGAGTCATCCTTCTTCTTTCTGTTTCCTTGCGTTGGCGTCGCCGAGTTGTTTCGGTTGTTGCCCCGGGACCGTGTAGACTTCTTGGAGTCCTTGAAAGCCACGACCATATCAAGGGCTTCCACACTTGTGGATGTGTAGTTGTTTTGCTGTAGTAGGGCATAGTTGTCTGCCAGTACCTGTCAAAGGGTGCTGGTGTCTGTATCCGATCCTTTGATGATTAGTGCTGCCAGGGCCCGCTGTTCGACCGCTCGGTCAATAGCAGCTCTTGTTGCCCCTGAGAGAGTTAGGTAGGTGTCATATTCATAGGCTGCATAGGTCGAGTTGCATTTAAGCTCATATGATACTGTGGCTTTGCAGACCAGTGTTCCCCCTAGCGACTTTACCACATCAAGGTTCTCTTTCATCATCTTGACATATGACGCGGTGTCAAGATTGCGCTGCTGCGTGCATAAGAGCTTGCAAATGGCCCTCAACATGCTGGTTACCGGGTGTACCTTGGTTCGGCTTGATTGGAAGCAGAGGTCCCAGATTGCCTTGAGGAGCTCGACGATACACTTGGAGCCATCAATGGCTTTCCATGACTTGAGCCCTTTGAGCTTTGCCTTCATGCCATCATCAACTTGTCCGAGAGCAAGGCGGTATATTGTCTCCATATCCCGCTGGTACTGAATCCACTTGTCGGCCTTCTTCTTAAGCTCTTCCTTGTACATGTCCATGAGGGTTTCCTTCAGCCCAGGCACTTCCACCATCTGTGTGGTCTGTGTTGCTGGGTCAGTCACCATTGTGGAGTACTCCGTCGCTGTTGTATTATTTTCCTTCTGAATCCGATTCGTTTAGAGTCTGATTCAAAGGCTTCTGACAAACAGCAACGCTGCGTTAGTGTGTTAGTAGACAAACGGTTGTACTCTAGGCGTGACAATTGTGGTTGGATACTTTCGGCAACGGATAATCGGACTACAGGCGAGACTAGATAAACGCCAGATCTCCTCTTGCTGTGACTTATTCAGATTGCAGCGAGACAGACCTTAGTATGTAGATTACAAGTAGTTGATAGCAACTAGTGTGAATTTTGGGATATAAATCAGTTGAATGTTAAAAGTATGAGATAAAGTGAAATCTTGCCGAAATGCAAGATATCTCTTTTATTGAGATGAATACGTTGCAACTGCTGTTGCGTAGTGCTGAGATTACTCGCTGATTATTTCCGTACATGTATTAGTCATTGACCATATATATTTGTATGCATGTATATGTATTGTGTGAGAATCACACGCCAACGGTTTTCTTCTCTTGTTCCGTTAGGAAGACTTCATGGATAGTTTATCATTAAGGTCAGGAATTGCTCCCGTAGCTCGTGTGATATTTTATGAAGTCAGAGTTTGCTCACCGAAGAACAATGGCAATACTGTAAAACAGGGATTGCTCACCGTTGATGCGCGATGGGAATCGATGCGCCGTGGGAATCGATATGCCGTGGGAATCGATCACTTAGATGGATACGGGACTCATTGATTCGTACGAATAGGAAATCTACCCTTTGGTAGCTTTGGGACTTCTGGTCACGAAAGGAATTTAATACTCCCCATGTCTCCTTGTGAAGGGTCATCACGCTCTACATGATGCTTCCATCATCCTGAAGAAGGTCGCCGGTATTACCACAGAAGTGGAAGATGGGCCTGAGCAGTGGATACACAACTGAGTGACTCCAATGCTTGGTGAGAATGTCTGCACAGTTATCCTTACCTGGGATGTGCATCATTAAAATGAAACCTCTCGCTATCATGCTTCGTACGTAGTGAAACGATAAAATGTTATGACGCTTGTGCAACCTTGCGTAAGGGAAGGTTGACGTTTGGATCATCTTTCGTTGTCACCCCAAGAGTATGAGACATCATGGACTCGTGTTCCTAGGTATCGGAATGAGTGGCGTAAATCGACGATCTGTTCGATGCAAGTCCTTCCTGCAACAAATTCAGCTCCAAAGGTGGCTGTCTCCGTAGTAGACTGCTTCTTTGAGAACCACATCATGGGAGTCTTGTTCGCGAAATGAAGAATGCCGGTTACTGCCTTGCCACTGAGAATATCATGCATGAGGTTGGCATCATAGAAGTGTGTCAACATTACTGTCTTTCCAAGCGGTGCAGGAGCGTCATCGGGTAGCTCTTCAGAATGCTCCCCATAGACGGTGTTGGACCAATCGATGGTGTCGGGTTTAGTCAATATAAAATCCGGTGGTTCCACGCGGAATCTGATTTTAAAATGTCTAAACTTGGAGATATATCCATAGATACGTTTTGCACGTTCGAGATGCCCATCTCGTGGCTGAGCTCTGAAACTTGAGAGCGTCATCACGGCTGTTTGTACATCGAAACGGCCAATAGCAATGATCCATTGTAGTGAACCGATCATACTTTGGTATTTCTGTATACCGGTTTCTTCGAGAAAGGCTGAGGAGTCCAATTCAGGATGATCGTTCTCTGCAATGGGTGATTGGAACCTAGTGCTAGGTTTGCATCCGAACATTTGTTCGTAAGAAGCTTCCATCTTTTCGATGAACTTTATGGGATTCATGCATAGAACACCATGTTCGTCGCGCTCAAATCCACAACCTAAGTGAAAGTTCATAGGTCCGGATCCCTTCAGTTTGAAGTTATATGGTGACAATTGCAATATCTTCAAGAAGGAATTGGGATCTGCCATGCAGAGACATAGGTCATTGACATATGTGCATATAAGCTCATATACACGTTCACCATGCTTGTTCGTTCCGGGTTTGAGGAATATTTCCGGTTCTGCGCGGGATCTTTCGAAGCCGAGTTCGATGAGACAAGCCGCGAGTAAGTCTCCAAAGCACTTGCCTGAAGACCTGAGACCGAATAGGGCTTTGTAAATGATCAGCAGGTGACCCTCCAGCGATCCGAATTCGGGACCTGCCTTGATGCATACTTTCTCGCAGGTGACTGCTTCTAAGTGTTGTAACTCTAAAAATCGACCAAAGGTATATGATGTTAAAATTTAAAGAGATGTGAGCATATCATGAGATTGCTCTGTTACTGGTATTTTACTGTATTCGACCGGTATCCCTGTGTTAGTGTTGTATGTAGGGATGTCTAAACCGGTCGTCGTCGATCATGTGTATGTGTAATTCGTCATAAGACAGAGAACACATGATATGACCTAAATGTCTGGATACTTGAAGTCATTTTTATCTCTGGAGGAGAATAAGTAACTTTTCAAGTGTAGATTGGATGTAATGCCTGTAGAATGTACGTAGGTAGGGTACGTGTATTTTTGACCGACAGCACACCCCTTGATTCAACACTTAGTGAAGGAGTGTTGAATTACAAGTCGGTTCTCCATTTTGTAGAACTCTAAAAAACCTAAGTATGGGCTTGGATATCGAATCGGATGATTGTAATCGTAGAATCGGACCAATCATAAATCAATGAGAGAGGAGAGGTGCTTGAGCATGTAGTGGTCGCGCGAAAGTCATATTGCCTATCAACTCGTAAGACGATATGATTGGAGAATCCAACCGTATAAGTGGAGAGATTGAAAGTAATCGTAGTGCTGATTAGATACCAATCGTAATTGAGGGATTGTAGAATCTAACGTCAATTCCACAGTTGGTAGAAGTTGCATTGAAGGGATGCAAGGAAACTGATGGAAAGGAAGAATGATGCTGGAGTGATTTGTATTGGGGGGATCAATCGTAGGGTCGATGGGATTGAAGATCGAGATCAGAGCGGTATTCGTAACCGGAGTAGTATTGAGACATAGATATTCATTTGAGCATCATGTTTGTGGATCGTAGGAATTGATATGGTCGTAGAAACAAATCGTAGTTCTTAGAGGGAAACGGATGGTCTTAGATTCACCCGTGGAATGATATCAAAGAGAGGAGTTGTTGATCATTGAGAATCTCAACGGAGGGAAGACCAATGGGGAGAGATCTATTGATGCCAAGTGTAGAGAGTCGAAATAATCGATCATGGTGGAATCGTTGTGAATGGAAGAGCACAGTGATTGGAAAGTTAATCAAATCGAACTCGTGTATATCAATCGTAGATGGGATATCCGGAATCATTCATAGAAATTGATTGTGAGACGAATCGTAGAAACGAATGGGATCGGAGGGGATTCATTTCTGACTTGGTAGGGAGAAGATCTATCGATCCAAGGGCTTGAATCGTAAGATCGGAATGCGATCGAGAGATTGTAGGAATCAATATTATCGTAGTGGCGAATCGCAATCGACTCATAGAAACTCGATCAGTAGAGATCGAATAGTGATTGGAGAATCATGATCAACTCGTAGAAGAAACACAAAGAGACCGAGGAAAGGAATCAAGCATAAGTGGGCGATTGGCGAATTGTAAAATGTATTGTTCAATCAAACGTATTGTTCGAGCAATGGATCAAATGGTAGATTGGAGAATTCGAATCGACGGAGAAGAAGAATATATCGACAGTCGACAGAGGGATCGACCATAGTACAAAACAAATTGAATCGGAGACAAGGCGGAATATTGATGCGTATCCTGGGAAGGAGATTGGGAAATCTGAATCGACTTCATTGAGAAGGGAATCGAGATTCAAAGACGATTGATTGATGGTAGAAGAGTTATCAGTCGGAATGGAAAAGGAGATTAGATTGGGGAATCTTGTCGTAGATGCAGATCGGTAGGTGTTGATCCGGATCGTAGGGTTAAACGCCGACCAAGGGATTGAATCGTATGAAACGAATCGTAGAAAGCGATTCAACTGGAGCAGAAGATTCAATTGAGGATCTTAACAGAGGGGAGAGCCATGATCAAATCATGCCCCATGATGGGAGTGAAGACTTGTAAGTAGTCATAATATTGACGTAGATTGGAGAATCCGAATAGTCAAATTCAGTCGTGTGGATTTTTGTAGGGAGACGATGCTGGATATCAAGTAAATTGCTGGAATCTGCTTTTGGTGGGGTTACATGAACCGTCGGAACCGGCAACACACCCCTTGATTCGACACTTGGTGGAGGAGTGGCGAATTATCAGTCGGTTCGTTGAGGTTGGTTTCAGTGGGATCCTTGTCGCGTGCGGGGAGCATAAGTAAATTGGTGGAGGCTTATGATGAAAACGCTGGAAGTTAAACACGTTCAAGGTAAGCGTCATGCAGTTATCCAATACACACCCCTTGATTTAGATGCACACCCCTCAATTCAACACTTATAGAATTGAATTCCATGGTTCAATCGAATTCCGTGGTTGTGAAGGAGACAAAACCGTAGGGCAAATTCCATCGTAGGAGGAAAAATGTGGGCGTTTAAGGCAACTAACTATCGAAGGGGAAGTTGCAGTCGGTTGTAGTGTTCAGCCAAAAGTGTCATAAAACCAATTCATTGACAAGATGTTGGCATATAGATGATACAGATTGACCTTGAGGGCATCCCGATGGCGTTTGGAGATTACCGAAACGGGTTTTGGTGATTTGCGAGACAGTTGGGTTTGGATGGTGGCAAATCGCGTGACGACCTTCATGACTTGCTTTGGGCAAGAAGCAATAGGAGACTTGGGTAGAGAAACTGTTTGTGGCAAGCGGTGGAACACCACAGATTGACGCTGAGGATAACATGTCCGGCGGGAGTTGGCTGGCGTCCCTGAGAGAGCTTTGACAGGGGTCGCGACAGCATTGGAATCAACCATTTTGGTAGTATCAGAAGGAATGGCCTTGCAAGGGGAAGGAACGATTGCGCTGACAATGGAGCTAGAAGTGTACGTAGCTGGGACTAAGTCGGAAGGAGCAGGTGTGTTAATAATTGAATTGTTTGCTTGTGCAGGAACTTCTTGGATAGTCAGTTTGACCAGGGATTCTCTGGGCTTGACTGGAGGAATGCCCACACGGGAGGAAGGGACGGGAATAGGAATGGTATACACTTTATAAAAGCGGTGGGCTCTCCATGTGGATTTGAACTGCCATTCTGTGATGATTAGTTCAATTCTGATTATTGGTTTGGTGGAAGCATGTGTGTGGTGTGTAAGCGCCTCCTTTGCAGCCTTTTCCAAGTCGATGGGTCCACGGACTTTCTTGGTAGCACCGGTATATGTGACGTAGGAGATGGTGCATCCAGAGAGGAGTTGGGTGATGTGTCCTTTCTGGCTGGCTGTCAACCTGGGTAGGCAGTAGGTGATTGCGTTGACAACACTACCGCGGAGGTTGGACATCATGAAGGGGGCTAGCACCTTGGCGTCTACATTCTCCACAAATAAGTCTTCCATGTCGATATCATCCATTATTTGGGAGTAGACGGCATTCAATTGTTCATCATATGGGCTGTTGCCCTTGAATTTGAATAGTATGCCGTCAATAGCGTTCCAATCAAATTGGTCAACCATGCTTGCTTGTGGATTATCAAAGAACTGTGGGTAGTGACAGTGGACACACACCCTGATTCACAAGCAGGAGGGGAAGAAAAGAAGTAACGGCGGAGCCGGCGTTGGTAGAAGGAACGGTGACCGGAGGGAGGCAAAGAAATAACCGGGAGTTATATTTTCGTCAATGGGAAGACGAGGAGAGATGGGTAAATCGAACGGCGTATAGATGATCGACGGCGTTGATGTTGTCGCCGGGGAGTTAGCGGAGATGTTATTAACCGGCGGAGGAAAGACCGCCGTCCCGTTGATTTAAGTGTCCGGTGTTGGTGGAGTCAATATGACGGTGACGTCGGGGAATGTTCTGAAGGAGGAAACGAAGAACGGTTGCTGCGAAAGAACTCACCGGAGGAGCCAACGAAAATTTGCAGAACGAATTAACCGGTAGGGCCGGCGAATTGAGGCGGGAGCGGTGCGGCGACGGCAGAAACGACGATAGCTGCAGAGAACGTTCTTGTGATGCGATTAGTGACTGAGGGGAGGTGCGAAAGAATCGGAAGAATGATCGTCGTCAAAGAATCGTGTTCGTCAGAGAAAAAACGAAGTATTGATTTAATGTCGAATCTGTTGTAGTTGTAGGCCGTGGAGGTAAACGGGGTAGATGTTGCTGTAGTTGTCGGCGTCGGCGTCGGCGTCCTATCGTTCGATGTGGCGTCGACGTAAATGGTAGCGTTGTGATTGGAATCGAAAGGCCGTTGGAATGATCCGCGAAGGTGCAGAAATAACCGGAGGAATGTTCCGATGGAGGAGAAGCAATCGGAGTAAACCAAAGTATGGAAAAAACTGTTCCGATGAAGGAAGAGGAAAATCGTCGGCGTCGACGAAATGACCGAGCGGAGGTTCCGAAGAAGGAATTAACCAAAGAGGTATCGACCGTCGGTGTTGCGGTGGGCGCTGGGCGAATTGTAGAATGTATTGTTCAAGTGGGGAATTGTCTGTGTGTAAAGCAACTATCGTAGGATGAGTTGCAGTCTGTGGTGGTTTGAAGTGTCGCGTAGCACTATCAAATGGGCGTCAATGGTCCGGTATGGGGATGATGGACGCGGAAGAAATGGGGGATTGCAATTGGCGTGTCCGGTGCAATGGGCTTGCATTAAAGACGGCGGTGGTCTTTAGCTGGTAAACCAATCAGAGAACTGGTTGGGGATTACAATGTTTGGCATGTCAAATACACCCCCTGATCTACAAGCGGTGAAAGAGAGGGGAAGGAAGATCGGCAAACCGGACTGTGGAAAAAAGAACCGGAGAAAGGACCGAAAGCCGACCGACAAATCCGCGAAGGAAGAAGGCGGTGTGGAAGGAACCGACGAAATGACCGAGCGAAGGTGCGTCGGCCGTGTCGAAGGGAAGACCGACGGAAGAGTCCAAAGGGACGGTCGGAGTAGATCTGAGGGAGATTGGAAGGGAGTCGCTCAACAGCAGGCTCACGACAATCTCTGCGCTGGGGGGAAGGCCTATCGCTCAACAGCAATGTCCTCTGGCTGTAACCGGTCAGTGGAGGTGCTGATCGGGCGGAGATAGGCTCTTAAAGGATACGCTCAACAGCGCGAGTTATAAGGGCTCTATAACCTGTTGTAACTCTAAAAATCGACCAAAGGTATATGATGTTAAAATTTAAAGAGATGTGAGCATATCATGAGATTGCTCTGTTACTGGTATTTTACTGTATTCGACCGGTATCCCTGTGTTAGTGTTGTATGTAGGGATGTCTAAACCGGTCGTCGTCGATCATGTGTATGTGTAATTCGTCATAAGACAGAGAACACATGATATGACCTAAATGTCTGGATACTTGAAGTCATTTTTATCTCTGGAGGAGAATAAGTAACTTTTCAAGTGTAGATTGGATGTAATGCCTGTAGAATGTACGTAGGTAGGGTACGTGTATTTTTGACCGACAGCACTAAGTAGGCGTTACCTATGTTGGTGCCCCATGCTTCTAGGTCGTTGAGTTCAGCTAGGAATAGGCACATACGTAGGCCACGGAGAGATACGACGCCTGCGTAAACACTGTGGATAGGGGCCTCAGTGAGATTACCGTTAGCAACGAGGCGGGCCTTGTGTCTTCCGTCGTGCTTGACAGCGTATATCATGTGTACCTTGATCTGTTGGAATCCTGGGGGGATGGAGCTCGTCTTGTACACGCCTTTATCAATGAATGTATTGTACTCATTGAGTTGTGCCATTTCCAGAGTGGTGGCATCTTCCCATTTGGTGTTTCCGTTGGCTTGATCAAATCGGAGGGCTTCTTTGTGGTTACGAGGCACTTTGAATCCATATTGATACTGCAGAGTGGTACGGAAAGAACGTAGTTTGGCTTGGTGCACGAGTCGATCAAGTTTCTTGGTTCGTCGGGCTAGGTTGGTGATTCGCTTGAGGCGTTTCCAACCCGGGAGGTCAAGCAAGTTGTTGTCTTTCCCATATTTTGCAACGGTGACCGGGTCATCAGCCGCAATGTTGGCCAGAGGTTCATATGTGCGTTCCATATTCTCCCATTCAATCCAAAGGTTATACTTGGAACCTTTGTATTGAGGATGCTTGTTATCCAGTGGACCTTGGTGTCCTAGGATGCGGCGAAACGACCAGAGTTTGCCGTCTTCTTGTGTTGAATCACGATGTATGTAATTCATGACATCATTATATGCAATGATATCATCGAGTTCGTCATCGGAGTGTTTGCACTTGAACTTGATGAAGTCTTTGTTGCGTTCAAGACTGTCTTCAACATCGACGATGGTAAGACGTTTCCGAGTGCCATCTGGATTGGTTACAAGGAAGGAACGTCCTTGTAAATCGGCAATCGGGATCGTAGGGATGGTAATGGGCTTACCGTCATCGTCAAACTGTACGTTACCTTCTTCGTCGGTAACAACTACCTGTGATGGGTCTACGGAAGGAGTAGCGGGGTTGGTGTGTGGAGTTGCGACGTCACTAACATCAAAGTATGCTATTTCCGGTGGGTCAAAATCATCTTCAGTAAGGAGAATGCCGTCGGATGTCTTGCTGAAGATGTGTGTCGTAGGAGGACCATCAAGACTCTCCCCATAGTTGTTAGGGAGTGGAGAAGGTGACCAGCTTGGGCTGTCATCGACTTTCTTATAAAGAAAGCTTGGTAACGAGGGGTGGGAGGGTGGTTGAAGAATTGGTTGAGTGCCAGATGCGTGGGGCGTAGTATCTGGTTGTTTGTTGGGTGCAGATGGAACGGTGTCATCGGCAGTGTCAGAATCAGCGGGTGAAACGCTAGGGGGAACTGAGCTGTTTGGTTTTGTAGACTCGTGAATGAGTTTTATCTGATTGGTATGCTCCCCATGTTTGAATGTTGGAGCTTCTCCAGTGGCATATAAACGGGGTAAGGAATCTTTTGTGTTACGCCATTTGATGAAACCATCATCAGTAAATAGGCCCGCGCGTTTGTTACGTGACTCAGGTGTAAGAGCAGATCGAACACCGGACCGGTCAAGTAACTTGTTGGTAACTGGATCCCAGATTCGAAAGCAGAGTCCATTGCCAACATGTTCGGCGATGCCGACAAAATGACCTAGGCGTTCGGTAGACTGGGTACCGAAAGGAGAGTCATTGGTTTTGAAATACACAGGTTCAAACCAGAAGAAACTGGTGTATGCGCTGATGTCGCCAAGTGTACCCGTGGCAATGAAGATCGGTTGTTTATCGGACAGCGTAGGATCAGAAACAACATTGAGGAGACCCGCGACGTATGTCATGCACAGTAGCCACAGGTGTGGTGGTGTGCCGGTACGATCCATGACGCGATTGACAATGCGTTTGAACGTTTGGTATCGTCGTTCGAATTGATTCTGGTGTTGGTGATACGGTTCACTTTGCCAGAGTCCAATCCATAACATTTTGAGGTAATCAATGACCTTCTTACTGGATTGATAGTTACGTGGTCGCAAAGGAGGCGGATGGGCCTGCCCCATTTTCGAACAAAGTTCTGAAAGCAGGATAGGAAATCGCCGGTGGTACGCATTTCCTCAACGTGTATAATATGTGATTTGCGGCCAAAGAAGATCTGAGCAATCTTGGAGCCACCATCAATTGCTGGGACATCTGAATAGACAGCATCGGACATAACATCGTCATTGAAGGGGCGAACGTTCATGGCCGGTTGAGGGGAATGAAACCGTTTGAAAATGTTTCCATCAGGGCTAACCGCTAACGAACCGTATTGGGTTGAGTTTTCAAACGTAGCTTTGATGCGATCGGTGGAAACCCAACAAAAGAAAGGTTTCAGGGATAAGTAGTCATGTTCGTTGGGGTATCTTTCGCGGGGCGTAGCTGCAATGCGTGTAGTGTCACTGGCAGTACAATCTGTCGGAAACGCAGTGACTGTTCCAGAGACTGCGTTTGGCGCGCAGCATGCGAGACGTTCTTGATGAGCGTAGTTGGTGGAAGTAAGCCAAAAGGAGCGATCGTTGGCCCTATGATCATCAATTGGAAGAAAGGGAGATCGAGTGGAATGGCTGGAATACGAGCTGAGGGATGTGACCGTGGAGGACCCGGGAGAAACAGAGATATCTAATCCTTCAAGACAGCGTGGGTTCCCATATTCGTCGTAATCGGCATAAGGGAGTTGCTGTGGTTGGGGAGGATATTTCTGGAGAAATTGTTCATCCTTCGCACTGATCGTGGTATCGAGAACAGATGGGTCCCAATGTTTATCGGATGTCATGATAACATGTGGTAGCGTGTCAAATTCAACAGTCGTATACTTTCGCATCGCAAGGTATGGTAAACCGTCTCGTATGCTAAGAGGCAGTGCATAGCCATCGGAGGTGGTGATGACCTGTCCTCCGCCTGCTTTGATGGACGTGTCGTCGACAGTGGAAAAATACGCTTCCATCTGGCCGGATGACAATATAGAAGGGTGTCGTCCTGTATAGGCACATTCATTGAAAATGAGGATGACGGGGCCTCTGTTCGACATGGAATATGCTCCGCATGTAGCAATGGGAATATTTTGTACCTGATGATTGTCAATGCCGGTGACGTTAACATATCGTGGTGGGATATCCTTGGAGATGAGACACGCATCATTACCGATGATGTAGCCATTTGCGCCGCGATCGACCATGGCAAAACCAGGGCTAGTAACCGTAGTTTTGTGTATACGGTATGTGTATGACGTTACTGGACCATCGTTAGGAAAGGTAAGATCATCCTCGGGAGTATACCACTGGTGAAAATTGGCGGAATACGATGGTGTTCCCACAGGTATTTGGGTGTCACCGTCCTTTTTGTACTGAATGTCAGGGTTGTCTGAAAGGAATCGAGCAGGATGCGCGGGTGACACGGAAGACTTGAGAGGTCGCTGGTCCTTAGACGAAGAGGTCGTTGATTTGTATACACCTAGGGATGCATGGAAAACACCTCTACGATCATTCTCTACAGCAGGGTGAAGGTCTGCTGCGGAATTGGCATGCTCATCTTTGGTCGAAGTATCGTCTTCTCGAAATGATACCGAGTGTTCATGTTGGTATGCCTTCCGGGTAATGGGTTTGACACTGTTGGGGTCAGGTTGGTCTGTGTTAAGTAAGTCGTGTCGCAATGAGGCAACCACGATTTTCTTGCCTTCCGGAGAAAAACTGAGCCAACTCTTCATGTCCTGACGTGACAAGGCCTTCCATATGTTTGTAGGCAATCTTGTGGTAGGGTCAGGGGTACGTCCAGCCTTAAACACAGCATAATCTTGATAGTCTCCTTCAAATTCGATGGGGAGAGCATAGTCATCATGGTTTTGGCTCGATTCAGAAGAAAAATCATGAACGTGTGCACGTACAGTCGACCGAGGAGCAGACATCGCGGACTGGGAATCAAGTCAAGTTGCTTCGAGTAAAAGCGTGATTTTAAGATCATGGATAGCAGCGGCTTCGGCAACCGCATCCGTTACGGTGCTATTCGTCCCACCTGGATCCTTGACTTTGGCAAACTGTTCGCTTAGCTGGAAGCTGGAATAGCATGCCTGACACAATGCTGATTTTACAGTATGGTACTCAAGGGGCTTGTTGGGAGGACGGAGCTTGTTGAGGTGATTTAATTCATCAAACCAATGTGTGATGAATTTCACTTTGGATTCCTTCCAATTGTTGAGGTTCAACTTGAGTAACGCTTGTAGCTGGGTCGAGTTGTCGTATACCTTTGCTTTTGATTTGCTATGAAGGTTTATGAAATCGAAGTATGCCTTGCGTCCATCCGTGGTGGAATGACTGTGTACACATGATGCAGAAAGGTCACTCTTGAAGACTTCCAACATTAGTACCCAGAAGAAGGCACACTGCTTGACAAAGAGATCACGGGTATAACCCAGAAGCGTAGCTGGAGGCCAAGTTTCATCGAGGAATGTCTCTGTATCGATGTCGTATGCCTCGAGTTTAGCTTTGAAACTGACGAGCCAGTGTTCGAATCTCGAGTCATTCGTGAGGGGTGTAAAGGACTTTTCATCTCGTGCTTTTCGGCACCATGATTCGTACTTTACCTGTTGAGGTGACTTTTTGTTACTCCCGCCGGAGGAGGTGGTGGGTTCAGAACAGATTCGTTACGCAAGCGTTGGGCACGTTCTTCGCGGAATGACTGGAACTCCCTGTATGTATATGACTTTACATCCTTCCAGTTCCTATCGGCTTCTTCTAGAGCGTCATCGGCTTCTTGTAGGTCGATAGCGAAATCCGCAAGTGCTTCTATGCTCCTTTGAATGGATTGAGGGATATGCGTTGGCAATCCTCCCTCCGTATAGGTAAGTTCGCGTGCAAAATCCGGTTCGATAAGTGCATCGAGGAACGACTTCCACTCGCATAATCCGCCTTCTTTGAGAGCTAGGCACAACTTGCTAGTAATCTCACTTGTTACGTTGAGTAAGGATACGAGTATCTTTCTCATATCAGTATCGAAGCTGGGAAAGCGGTTGATAGTGGCGACTTCGGCGTCATTCTTCTCTTCGCCTCCGAGTGCATTGCCGGGCATCAACGGTATGTTCGGCATCTGTGGTGGTTCCGAGCCTTGGAAAGAATTGCGCGGTGACTGAGAATGGGAACTGCTTCGTGTACGATGTGCGATGTGCATATGCCAGCGTAGGGATTGTATTCAATTCCGTTCCTGTTCCTTTTGTGTGCAAGCCTTCTTAGAGCTTGCGACTGTTAATCTATTATTTTCCTTCTGAATCCGATTCGTTGAGAGTCTGATTCAAAGGCTTCTGACAAACAGCAACGCTGCGTTAGTGTGTTAGTAGACAAACGGTTGTACTCTACGCGTGACAATTGTGGTTGGATACTTTCGGCAACGGATAATCGGACTACAGGCGAGACTAGGGAAACGCCAGATCTCCTCTTGCTGTGACTTATTCAGATTGCAGCGAGACAGACCTTAGTATGTAGATTACAAGTAGTTGATAGCAACTAGTGTGAATATTATTTTCCTTCTGAATCCGATTCGTTGAGAGTCTGATTCAAGGGCTTCTGACAAACAGCAACGCTGTGTTAGTGTGTTAGTAGACGAACGATTGTACTCTACGCGTGACAATTGTGGTTGGATACTTTCGGCAACGGATAATCGGACTACAGGCGAGACTAGGGAAACGCCAGATCTCCTCTTGCTGTGACTTATTCAGATTGCAGCGAGACAGACCTTAGTATGTAGATTACAAGTAGTTGGTAGCAACTAGTGTGAATTTTGGGATATAAATCAGTTGAATGTTAAAAGTATGAGATAAAGTGAAATCTTGCCGAAATGCAAGATATCTCTTTTATTGAGATGAATACGTTGCAACTGCTGTTGCGTAGTGCTGAGATTACTCGCTGATTATTTCCGTACATGTATTAGTCGTTGACCATATATATTTGTATGCATGTATATGTATTGTGTGAGAATCACATGCCAACGGTTTTCTTCTCTTGTTCCGTTAGGAAGACTCCATAAAATGTTTATCATTAAGGTCAGGAATTGCTCCTGTAGCTCGTGTGATATTTTATGAAATCAGAGTTTGCTCACCGAAGAACAATGGCAATATCGTAAGACAGGGATTGCTCACCGTTTATGCGCGATGGGAATCAGTGCGCCGTGGGAATCGATATCCCGTGGGAATCGATTACTTAGATGGATACGGGACTCATTGATTCATGCGCATAGGAAATCTACCCTTTGGTAGCTTTGGTACTTCTGGTCACGAAAGGAATTTAATACTCCCCATGTCTCCTTGTGAAGGGTCATCACGCTCTACATGATGCTTCCATCATCCTGGAGAAGGTCACCAGTATTACCACAGAAGTGGAAGATGGGCCTGAGCAGTGGATACACAACTGAGTGACTCCAATGCTTGGTGAGAATGTCTGCACAGTTATCCTTACCTGGGATGTGCATCATTAAAATGAAACCTCTCGCTATCATGCTCCGTACGTAGTGAAACGATAGAATGTTATGACGCTTATGCAACCTTGCGTAAGGAAAGGTCGACGTCTGGATCATCTTTTCGTTGTCACCCCAAGAGTATGAGATATCATGTACTCGTGTTCCGAGATATCGGAATGAGTGGCGTAAGGTCGACAATCTGTTCGATGCAAGTTCCTTCCTGCAACAAATTCAGCTCCAAAGGTGGCTGTTTCCGTAGTAGACTGCTTCTTCGAGAACCACATCATGGGAGTCTTGTTCGCGAAATGAAGAATGCCGGTAACGGCCTTGCCACTGAGAATATCATGCATGAGGTTGGCATCATAGAAGTGTGATAACACTACTGTCTTTCCAAGCGGTGCAGGAGCGTCGTCGGGTAGCTCCTCAGAATGCTCCCCATAGACGGTATTGGACCAGTCGATGGTGTCGGGTTTAGTCAATATAAAATCAGGCGGTTCCACACGGAATCTGATTTTAAAATGTCTAAATTTGGAGATATATCCATAGATACGTTTAGCACGTTCGAGATGCCCATCTCGTGGCTGAGCTCTGAAACTTGAGAGCGTCATCACGGCTGTTTGCACATCGAAACGGCCAATAGCGATGATCCATTGCAGTGAACCGATCATACTTTGGTATTTCTGTATACCGGTTTCTTCAAGAAAGGCTGAGGAGTCCAATTCAGGGTGATCGTTCTCCGCGATGGGTGATCGGAACCTAGTGTTAGGTTTGCATCCGAACATTTGTTCGTAAGATGCTTCCATCTTTTCGATGAACTTTATGGGATTCATGCACAAAACACCATGTTCGTCGCGCTCAAATCCACATCCTAAATGAAAGTTCATAGGTCCGGATCCCTTCAATTTGAAGTTATATGGTGACGATTGCAATATCTTCAAGAAGGAATTGGGATCTGCCATGCAGAGACATAGGTCATCGACATACGTGCATATAAGCTCATATACACGTTCACCATGCTTGTTCGTTCCGGGTTTGAGGAATATTTCCGGTTCTGCGCGGGATCTTTCGAAGCCGAGTTCGATGAGGCAAGCCGCGAGTAAGTCTCCAAAGCACTTGCCTGAAGACCTGAGACCATATAGGGCTTTGTAAATGACCAATAGGTGACCCTCCAGCGATCCGAATTCGGGACCTGCCTTGATGCATACTTTCTCGCAGGTGACTGCTTCTAAGTAGGCGTTACCTATGTCGGTACCCCATGCTTCTAGATCGTTGAGTTCAGCTAGGAATAGGCACATACGTAGACCGCGAAGAGATACGACGCCTGCGTAAACACTGTGGATAGGGGCCTCAGTGAGATTACCGTTAGCAACGAGGACGAGCCTTGTGTCTTCCGTCGTGCTTGACAGCGTATATCATGTGTACCTTGATCTGTTGGAATCCCGTGGGGAATGGAGCTTGTCTTGTATACGCCTTTATCAATGAATGTATTGTATTCATTGAGTTGTGCCATTTCCAGAGTGGTGGCATCTTCCCATTTGGTGTTCCCGTTGGCTTGATCAAATCGGAGGGCTTCTTCGTGGTTACGAGGTACTTTGAATCCATATTGATACTGCGGAGTGGTACGGAAAGAACGTAGTTTGGCTTGGTGTACGAGTCGATCAAGTTTCTTGGTTCGTCGGGCTAGGTTGGTGATTCTCCTGAGACGTTTCCAACCTGGGAGGTCAAGCAAGTTGTTGTCTTTCCCATATTTTGCAACGGTGACTGGGTCATCAGCCGCAATATTGGCCAGAGGTTCATATGTGCGTTCCATATTCTCCCATTCAATCCAGAGGTTATACTTGGAACCTTTGTATTGAGGGTGCTTGTTATCCAGTGGACCTTGGTGTCCTAGGATGCGGCGAAACGACCAGAGTTTGCCGTCTTCTTGTGTTGAATCACGATGGATGTAATTCATGATGTCATTGTATGCAATGATATCATCGAGTTCGTCATCGGAGTGTTTGCACTTGAACTTGATGAAGTCTTTATTGCGTTCAAGACTGTCTTCAACATCGACAATGGTGAGACGTTTCCGGGTGCCATCGAGATTGGTTACAAGGAAGGAACGTCCTTGTAGATCGGCAATCAGGATCGTAGGAATGGTAATAGGTTTACCATCATCGTCAAATTGTGCGTTGCCTTCTTCGTCGGTAACAACTACCTGTGATGGGTCTACTGAAGGAGTAGCGGGGTTGGTGTGTGGAGTTGCGACGTCACTAACATCAAAGTATGCTAATTCCGGTGGATCAAAATCATCTTCAGTAAGGAGAACGCCAGTCGGATGTCTTGCTGAAGATGTGTGTCGTAGGAGGACCATCAAGACTCTCCCCATAGTTGTTAGGGAGTGGAGAAGGTGACCAGCTTGGGCTGTCATCGACTTTCTTATAAAGAAAGCTCGGTAACGAGGGGTGGGATGGGTGGTGGAAGAATTGGTTGAGTGCCAGGATGCGTGGGGCGCAGTATCTGGTTGTTTGTTGGTGCAGATGGAACGGTGTCATCGACGGTGTCACAATCATTAGGTGAAACGCTAGGGGGAAACTGAGCTGTTTGGTTTAGTAGACTCGTCAATGAGTTTATTCTGATTGGTATGCTCCCCATGTTTGAAATGCTTGGAGCTTCTCCAGTGGCGTATATAACGGGGTAAGGAATCCTTTGCATTACGCCATTTGATGAAACCATCATCAGTAAATAAGCCCGCGCGCTTGTTACGTGACTCAGGTGTAAGAGCAGATCGAACACCGGACCGGTCTAGTAACTTGTTGGTAACTGGATCCCAGATTCGAAAGCAGAGTCCATTGCCAACATGTTCGGCGATGCCGACGAAATGACCTAGGCGTTCGGTAGATTTGGTACCGAAAGGAGAGTCATTGGTCTTGAAATACACAGGTTCAAACCAGAAGAAACTGGTGTATGCGCTGATGTCGCCAATTGTACCCGTGGCAATGAAGATCGGTTGTTTATCGGACAGCGTAGGGTCAGAGACAACATTAAGGAGACCCGCGACGTATGTCATGCACAGTAACCACATGTGTGGTGGTGTGCCGGTACGATCCATGACGCGATTGACAATGCGTTTGAACGTTTGGTATCGTCGTTCGAATTGATTCTGATGTTGATGGTACGGTTCACTTTGCCAGAGTCCAATCCATAACATCTTGAGGTAATCCATGACCTTTCTTGCTTGATTGATAGTTACCGTGGTCGCAAAGGAGGCGGATGGGTCCTGCCCCATTTTCGAACAAAGTTCTGAAAGCAGGGTAGAAAATCGCCGGTGGTACGCATTTCTTCAACGTGAATAATATGCGATTTTCGGCCAAAGAAGATCTGAGCAATCTTGGATCCACCATCAATTGCTGGGACATCTGAATAGACTGCATCGGACATAACATCGTCATTGAAGGGGCGAACGTTCATGGCCGGTTGAGGGGAATGAAACCGTTTGAAAATGTTACCATCAGGGCTAACCGCTAACGAACCGTATTGGGTCGAGTTTTCAAAAGTAGCTTTGATGCGATCGGTGGAAACCCAACAAAAGAAAGGTTTCAGGGATAAGTAGTCATGTTCATTTGGGTATCTTTCACGGGGCGTAGCTGCAATGCGTGTAGTGTCACTTGCTGTACAATCTGTCGGAAACGCAGTGACTGTTCCAGAGACTGCGTTTGGCGCGCAGCATGCGAGACGTTCGTGATGGGCGTAGTCAGTGGAAGTAAGCCAAAAGGAGCGATCGTTGTTCTTATGATCATCAATTGGAAGAAAGGGAGATCGGGTGGAATGGCTGGAATACGAGCTGAGGGATGTGACCGTGGAGGACCCGGGAGAAACAGAGATATCTAATCCTTCAAGGCAGCGTGGGTTCCCATATTCGTCGTAATCGGCATAAGGGAGTTGCTGTGGTTGGGGAGGATATTTCTGGAGAAATTGTTCATCCTTTGCACTGATCGTGGTATCGAGAACAGATGGGTCCCAATGTTTATCGGACTGTCATGATAACATGTGGTAACGTGTCAAATTCGACAGTCGTATACTTTCGCATCGCAAGGTATGGTAAGCCGTGTCGTATGCTAAGAGGCAGTGCATAGCCATCGGAGGTGGTGATGACCTGTCCTCCGCCTGCTTTGATGGACGTGTCGTCTACAGTGGAAAAATATGCTTCCATCTGGCCGGATGACAATATAGAAGGATGTCGTCCTGTATAGGCACATTCATTGAAAATAAGAATGACGGGGCCTCTGTTCGACATGGAATATGCTCCGCATGTAGCAATGGGAATGTTTTGTACCTGATGATTGTTAATGCCGGTGACGTTAACATATCGTGGTGGAATATCCTTGGAGATGAGACATGCATCATTACCGATGATGCAGCCATTTGCGCCGCGATCGACCATGGCAAAACCAGGGCTAGTAACCGTAGTTTTGTGTATGCGGTATGTGTATGACGTTACGGGCCCATCATTAGGAAAGGTGAGATCATCCTCGGGAGTATACCACTGGTGAAAGTTGGCGGAATACGATGGTGTTCCGACAGGTATTTGAGTGTCACCGTCCTTTTTGTACTGAATGTCAGGGTTGTTTGAAAGGAATCGAGCTGGATGCGCGGGTGACACGGAAGACTTGAGAGGTCGCTGGTCCTTAGACGAGGAGGTCGTTGATTTGTATACACCTAGAGATGCATGGAAAACGCCTCTACGATCATTCTCTACAGCAGGATGTAGGTCTGCTGCGGAATTGGCATGCTCATCCTTGGTCGAAGTATCGTCTTCTTGAAAAGATACTGAGTGTTCATGTTGGTATGCCTTTCGGGTAATGGGTTTGACATTGTTGGGGTCAGGTTGGTTAGTGTTAAGTAAGTCGTGTCGCAATGAGGCAACCACGATTTTCTTGCCTTCCGGAGAAAAACTGAGCCAACTCTTCATGTCCTGGCGTGACAAGGCCTTCCATATGTTTGTAGGCAACCTTGTGGTAGGGTCAGGGGTACGTCCAGCCTTGAACACAGCATAATCTTGATAGTCTCCTTCAAATTCGATGGGAAGAGCATAGTCATCATGGTGTTGGATCGAGTCAGAAGAAAAATCATGAACGTGTGCACGTACGGTCGACCGAGGAGCAGACATCGCAGACTGGGAATCAAGTCGAGTTGCTTCGAGTAAAAGCGTGATTTTAAGATCAGTGGATAGCAGCGGCTTCGGCAACCTGCATCCGTTACGGTGCTATTCGTCCCACCTGGATCCTTGACTTTGGCAAACTGTTCGCTTAGCTGGAAGCTGGAATAACATGCCTGACACAATGCTGATTTACAGTGTGATACTCGAGGGGCTTGTTGGGAGGACGGAGCTTGTTGAGGTGATTCAATTTGTCAAACCAATGTGTGATGAATTTCACTTTGGATTCTTTCCAATTGTTGAGGTTCAACTTGAGCAACGCTTGTAGCTGGGTCGAGTTGTCGTATACCTTTGCTTTTGATTGGCTATGAAGGTTTACGAAGTCGAAGTAGGCCTGGCGTCCATCACGAGTGGTAGAATGACTGTGTACACATGATGCAGAAAGGTCACTCTTGAAGACTTCCAACATTAGTACCCAGAAGAAGGCACACTTGTTTGATGTAGAGATCACGGGTGTAACCCACAAGCGTAGGCTGGAGGCCAAGTTTCATCGAGGAATGTCTCTGTATCGATGTCGTATGCTTCGAGTTTAGCTTTGAAACCGACGAGCCAGTGTTCGAATCTCGAGTCATTGGTGAGGGGTGTAAAGGACTTTTCATCTCGTGCTTTTCGGCACCATGATTCGTATTTTACCTGCTGAGGGGACTTTTTGTTACTTCCCGCCGGAGGAGGTGGTGGATTCAGAACAGATTCGTTACGTAAGCGTTGGGCACGCTCTCCGCGGAATGCCTGGAATTCCATGTATGTATATGACTTTACATCTTTCCAGTCCTTCTCGTCTTCTCCTAGGTCGACACCTTCTTCTTGTAGGTCGATAGCGAAGTCCGCAAGTGCTTCTATGCTCCTTTGGATGGATCGAGGGATATGCGTTGCCAATCCTCGCTCCATATAGGTAAGTTCGCGTGCAAAATCCGGTTCGATAAGTGCGTCGAGGAACGACTTCCACTCGCATAATCCGCCTTCTTTGAGAGCTAGGCACAACTTGCTAGTAATCTCACTTGTTACGTTGAGTAATGATATGAGTATCTTTCTCATATCAGCATCGAAGCTGGGAAAGCGTTCGATAGTGGTGACTTCGGCGTCATTCTTCTCTTCGCCTCCGAGTGCATTGCCGGGCATTAACGGTATGTTCGGCATCTGTGGTGGTTCGGAGCCTTGGAAAGAATTGCGTGGTAACTGAGAATGGGAACTGCTTCTTGTGCGATGTGCGACGTGCATATGCCAGCGTAGGGATTATGTTCAATTCCGTTCCTGTTCCTTCTTGTGTGCAAGCCTTCTTAGAGCTTGCGACTGTTAATCTATTATTTTCCTTCTGAATCCGATTCGTTGAGAGTCTGATTCAAGGGCTTCTGACAAACAGCAACGCTGTGTTAGTGTGTTAGTAGACGAACGATTGTACTCTACGCGTGACAATTGTGGTTGGATACTTTCGGCAACGGATAATCGGACTACAGGCGAGACTAGGGAAACGCCAGATCTCCTCTTGCTGTGACTTATTCAGATTGCAGCGAGACAGACCTTAGTATGTAGATTACAAGTAGTTGGTAGCAACTAGTGTGAATTTTGGGATATAAATCAGTTGAATGTTAAAAGTATGAGATAAAGTGAAATCTTGCCGAAATGCAAGATATCTCTTTTATTGAGATGAATACGTTGCAACTGCTGTTGCGTAGTGCTGAGATTACTCGCTGATTATTTCCGTACATGTATTAGTCGTTGACCATATATATTTGTATGCATGTATATGTATTGTGTGAGAATCACATGCCAACGGTTTTCTTCTCTTGTTCCGTTAGGAAGACTCCATAAAATGTTTATCATTAAGGTCAGGAATTGCTCCTGTAGCTCGTGTGATATTTTATGAAATCAGAGTTTGCTCACCGAAGAACAATGGCAATATCGTAAGACAGGGATTGCTCACCGTTTATGCGCGATGGGAATCAGTGCGCCGTGGGAATCGATATCCCGTGGGAATCGATTACTTAGATGGATACGGGACTCATTGATTCATGCGCATAGGAAATCTACCCTTTGGTAGCTTTGGTACTTCTGGTCACGAAAGGAATTTAATAGTGAATTTTGGGATATAAATCAGTTGAATGTTAAAAGTATGAGATAAAGTGAAATCTTGCCGAAATGCAAGATATCTCTTTTATTGAGATGAATACGTTGCAACTGCTGTTGCGTAGTGCTGAGATTACTCGCTGATTATTTCCGTACATGTATTAGTCGTTGACCATATATATTTGTATGCATGTATATGTATTGTGTGAGAATCACACGCCAACGGTTTTCTTCTCTTGTTCCGTTAGGAAGACTTCATGGATAGTTTATCATTAAGGTCAGGAATTGCTCCCGTAGCTCGTGTGATATTTTATGAAGTCAGAGTTTGCTCACCGAAGAACAATGGCAATACTGTAAAACAGGGATTGCTCACCGTTGATGCGCGATGGGAATCGATGCGCTGTGGGAATCGATATGCCGTGGGAATCGATCACTTAGATGGATACGGGACTCATTGATTCGTACGAATAGGAAATCTACCCTTTGGTAGCTTTGGGACTTCTGGTCACGAAAGGAATTTAATATGTTGGCTTGGTTGGTGCAAAGTCCTTCCGTTCAAATCGAACCAAGTATTCGATCGATGATCCTACCTGCAGGATATACTTCGATCCCCCCAGTGTCTCGAGCCTATCTTTGAGCCCATGGTAGTGCTTCGCACTTGCGGCATCAGGGATGAGTATCCCTTTTAGATCAGTTTGGTTATGTCCAAGGAATCTATCCGGATTGCGCTTGGTGCCAGCCGCATTCTTTGCCTTGGCTTGTTGACCGGTCGTAGGTGTGGTGTCACTGGCCTTTGGTGGCCTTGCGGTCACACTGGAGTAGGAAGTCTTTGCTTCCATGGTTAGTGTGTTGTTGTTGGTATTCCGCACTATCGTTGTTGTCGGTATTCCGCACTATCGTTGAGTGTGGGATACGAGATACTTTTTAATTACTGTTGAATGAGCCCTAAATTCGGTACTCAAAAATAAAAGGTCAAATCTTAAAGAATGTAAAAATAAAATCCTATTGATTAGAGTAATTAAAAAGTATGGATGTTTTGATATCTTTGGTGAATTGAACCCAATTTGATATTTTGGTGCACAATCCGAGGTGTCATTTCTGAATCCGATGTGTCATTTTCTGGGTCACCTCAGAATATTTTTCCAGAAGATTACCTTCAACGATCCCATACCTAGTATGTATGCATATGTTGTATGTTCGTATGTCTGTGTGCGCGGCAGTTCTCAACACATACTTCTAGCAAATTTACTACAGTACCGTACGGTAGGCATATTTATTTCTTGTCATAAGTACAATATTAGTTTCTAAAATTATGTTCACACGTGCCGTACGTAAGGCAACTCCAACACAATCTATTTCTACGGTACTTCTTGTATTATTGTTTTTTGTACCGTATGTGTTTGTCTACGCGCCTAGTCTTAGTTGTTTTTGATTGTTTCCTCCTTGTTTCGGTTGAATCTAAATCTATTCGTATCTCAGTCACAACATCATTCTAATCCGACCCGGAGGGAATTTTATTTTGATGATTGGCGTTCGCTGGAGTTTAAAAATTCAAAAACAAATTGTATCTAGTCATTTGTGAGTGTCATTTCAAAATAATAGTACGAATCGGGACACTATGCCCGTGGTATCAAAACATTCCACATACGCGTACTACTGTATTGAATTTCTTATATTTCGTACCGGTAATACCGTAATTGTATTGTTCTATTTCGTTGAACGGACAAATCCGGGACTCACTCTGCTCTCCGGTACAGTACGATACTCCACCTACCGAGCGGGAACCGCGAACCCGCGGAAATCGACGACTATGGCCAAAGGTTGGTTGCGCGGCAACCCAAGGTGCGTGCTCCCGCGCTTTTCATGCTGCCGAATAGTACGGTAAGCAGTATTATGTTACGAGTAAGATTACTGTACGTATGTATCGTGCACTCCGGCATCGTAATCTTACTAGTAGACAATCGACGAAAAATCACCGCCAAAACCGTCGGCGGTAGTATCCGTGTTTGCCATAATCGATCGGCAGGTGTCCTGTCCTGATTTGTAACTTTCGTTTACGAATTCATGATTGATTCGCGAGACTTCCCCCGATATACTCGTGCGCCTGCCGAGCCATCCCGGAAAAATCTCGAATGCACACATGGATGAATGTATTCGTGTCTGAATATATCATTGACAATAACTGTTGGTGCAGTTGGAAAAGGGCGGTGGAACGGACGCTTCGTCTCCTGGTTTTAGGAATGTGCTTTTGGAGGGAACCCAGATCGAATCAAGAATTTCGTCCACACGACCGGAGGTGCCATTCGATGTCGATCGGTCCAACGATCTGCAGCAATTCTTTTACCGCGTTGTATCGTGTGTTTTTGGCAAACTATGACAGCGGATACCACCGTAGTAACCTAATCTTATTAGCGCCATCGGTAATTACGGGTACGTACTTGTACGCAAGACACCGCACGAGTGTCGGGCATTGCAACAGCAACAGCTACAGCTACAGTACAACAGCAACACTGATAGCAAGACAGGGTTTCGTACCAAGAACGACATCTATCTGCCTGCTGCAGTAGTTTCCGTTCATTTGGAATCGTGCTACGAACCGTGCCTCCCGACCAACCTCCAATTCGATTCGATTCGATTCGATTCGATTCAATTGAATTCAATTCAATTCAATTCCATCCACGTCGCACCTTTATCAATTTGTGTTGCATTTCTGTGAAGAAGAAGAACAATTCACAAGCAACAGCAGCAGCAGCAGCAGCAGCAAGAACCACAATACTACACGGTTGATCTGATCTGATCTGATCTGCTCTGATCCGAATTGATCGATACCATGATAGTGACATCAACCACAATAACGATGCGAGTACTCTTCCTCATCGTGTTGCTTTCGGTTGCTGCTCCCTGGTTCGGAACTACTAGCAGCACCAGCAGTAGCAGCGGTAGCATTGGATTCGCCCGTGCTTCTTCCGAGGCAACAACCACAACAAGTCCAGCTTTGTATCGAGTCCGTCGCCGGATACAGGAATTCTATTCCGATTCCGATTCGGAATTAGCATCAGCATCAGCATCAGCATTAGAACGAAAACGAGCACTGAACTCCTTGGTTCCCTCCTTCTCGGCCGACGACAAGGAGACGGCAACGGCCCGCATGCCCGATCTCACCCTGCTCCTGACGGGAGTCGAGGGACTGGGCGATCGATCCTACGACGTCCTGCAAACCGCGATGAACGATTATCTGAAGAAGGTGTTGACGCCTTACTTTTCGTCCAAGTACGAACTCCTTAGGGTCGAAACGAAGGCCTCTGCCAGCGATGGTCGTCGACGCCAGCGACATCACCAGCGACATCACCAGCGACATCACCAACGCAAACGCAACGCCGCGCCCTCCTGAACGATGCCTCGGCGGCCGGAACCAGCACCGTCGATTTAGAAACCACCCTAGTCTTTGCGCACACGCCGGGCGACAGCGACCCGACGGCGTCGGAACGCACACACACCTCGGCGGGAGAACAAATGGCGCTGTCGGCCCGGATGGGACCCACGGACTCCAATTCCGTTCCGTCCGACGTCGAACTCGAGCTCGCCGCGGCGGAGGCCTGGAACGACCTGACCGTCTTTCGAAACTACCTCATGGTGGCCGCCGCCGTGGAAGGGACCAAGGCCTTTGACGGAATCCGGAGCGTCGATGCCACCACGGAATTTCCCACTAGCACTGTGGATGTTGCTGAAGAGGAAGAACCAGAACCAGACGAGATTATACTGGAGGAGGAAAGCGAAAACGAAAACGACAAAGAGAAGCAGCCCGCTTCTTCCGGACTCAACGTTGCCGCCGCGTCCTCCCAGCAACTCTCCAAGAAGAGCGGAACGGACCGCCTCAATCCACTCTGGCCGGCACTGATTGTCGGAATGGCCGTCTTTCTGATCACCACCATCGTCCTGGGATACCGACGGCAGCGGGCCGCCGGCAACCTGGGCGACAACGACGATCACAGCAACGGCAGCAGCGACGTCTCGTCCATCTGGAGGGGATTTGGCGGTGTGAGTGGCAGAAAGTTCAACCGAAAGAAACACGCGAGCATCCTGGTACACGTCAACGACGGTCGGGACGGAGAAATCGAGGTAGAGGACCAGGCCTACAAGCACTCATCGAAATCGCCCAATAGGAGCAAAGCGAGGGGTTCTCACCATCACCAGCGAAAGCAACGCGAAATCGAACGCAACTTGGACAAGGCATACGCCGCCTCGTGTCTGGGACCCGCCAAGGATGCCCTGTCCCCCATTGACTACCACGCGGACGAGTATCCGGTAGAATCTCGCCGTAGCCGCAGCCACAAGGGCAAGGGCAAGAAGTCGTGCCTCCCCTCCCGCCGCAAGGGCAACAACAAGGACCGCACCGACGAAGAGGACGACTACGACTACGACACCGAGAATATTCCACTGCAACGCCAGGATTCCATGGCGCTCGACCGCAAGCAGAACCAGAACCACAGCCGGAGGGGAATCGATCTCCCACGGGAGGTAGACCTCACCAACGATCGCTCTATCGAGAACCATGCGAAGAACAACGGCAAGAACAGCCGGCGGCGGCGATCTCAACAGGACGAGTCCTGGAGGAATCCCGCACGGCTGGACCACCTGGCCGACGCCGCGGAACAAGACTGCGACATGACCCCGCACGAACGCGATACCTTTGTTCGGTACATGCAGTCGGGAATGACGCTGGAGGAAGCATCCTCGCAGGTCCTGCGAGAGCGCACCATGCAGCAGAAACTCGCGACCAACTCGTACGGAAGCAGCGGACGTTCGAACCAGGAGTCGGCAGTGGCCCAGCAGAGCCTCCGGGACGGCGATCGGGACGCCCGGTACGGCAAGAGCAAGATCAACCGCATTCCCTACAACGACTCGGGCACAAACATGACCACGGACAGCTATTACACTTCGGGAATGAACATCGGGAGGACGCCCAAGGCAATGGTAGTAACAGACGCCTCCTCGTGCGCCTCGTCCTACCACGACAGCGAGTTTGCACGGGCCATCGGAGAGACGGCCATGGCGTAATGGAAATTCGGTCGGTCGGGACGGCAGGGGCACGGTAGGGTAATTACGGTACGGGACGTACGGGACACACAATTGCCATCTGGCAACCGCGGGAAAGGGAATCCATGCATTCGTTCGTTCGTTCGTTCGTTCTTTCATCCAAAACCATCCAATAATTAATACATCAGAATCATAGGGGGCAAAGTCATGGTCGGAGCGGGGCAAGACAGTATCGCAGCCAGACAGACAGACAGCCAAGCACCGGTAGGCATCTCCTTGCTGATGCCCGGTTCTTGCCCGCTGAACTTACAATGTATAGTATTCTACAGGACGACACGACCCGAACACAAACACCCACAAACACACACTCTTACAACGAAGCAAGTTTCGGAGACTGCCGGATTCCATACAATTAGGGCACGATCTTGGTTCGTTGCGTGGTTCTGGAACCTTGAACGATTAATCATAATAATAGTATACTTTGCAATACATATCGGGCACATATATTACTCCTATATATTATTACACTTTGTACTTTGTGTTCAACAGCGTGCAAAAATGGGCATGTGGCACGTTCGGTATCGTACAGGTAATGACTGTAGTTCCAGGTTCAGTTCCTACTAATGACTACGGTAGCGTTCTAATTCCGTGATGACGCTTCGAAAACGCAACCCGCATGTCCCGGGTCACCTACCGTATACCGATGCGATTTCTTCCGTGGATGTTCGGTGAGACACAAACATACACACGAACACGAACACGAACACGAACACGAACTGGCCGATGTGCCGAAACCATACTGCTGTTCCATGCATTCAAGGAGATAGATGCCCATGTCCACAACGACACCACGAGGAGTCAATAGCTGCTGTTATGCTTTGCTAGTATGCTATGCTATGCTATGCTATGCTATGCGCAATGGTCTCGACTAGTAGTACTATGCTTTCGTTGGTGTTCTTGATAATAGATATTGCTGGATACCACTACTACTATTCTTGGTATAACAAGATATCTCTGTTAGATATCACGTTAGTTACCGCACGACACCGCAGGGTGAGTAACGCCATCCACAACTGTAGCAGGTGTGACCCGTGACGTCAAGAAAGCAAGCACCCCCGTGTAGTTAGAAAAAAGTACAGGGCCGTCCGTCCCTTGCAATAAAGAATAGTGTACGAAGTAGCAATCGCCTATTAAATACTCCTATTACTGAGGATGTTGTCGAAGGCTCAACCAACAAAAAAGTGACATCGAGGGGATTCGAACCCCCGCCAATTAAGACAACGGCCTTAACGTTGCGCCTTAGACCGCTCGGCCACAATGTCACGCTCCGGTCGGAGTTCACCGAATGAGGGGATCGAACCCTCGACCACACGATTAAGAGTCGTGCGCTCTGCCAACTGAGCTAATTCGGCAGTGAAGACATGACCCGTGAGAGACTTGAACTCCCGACCTTCGGGTCTGGAATCCGAAGCTCTACCAACTGAGCTAACGAGTCATGTTGCGAAAATGCCCAAAAAAGTTGCTAACCAAAAATGACGTGATTCTAACGATGTCCTATTGTGCTAACCCAACAAAGGCTGTCGAATAACATGTCAGTTACGAATAGTAGTGTGTCTCCGGTATTTGGCCGCGCACTTCTAGATCCCACAGTGAGAAGAAGATACCTACGCGGTACACACCGTACGTACGGTATGGCACGCTACGGTGCAATAGATTAGTTTAGAATTGAGTTGCAAACTGGGGATCTACGGGTACAGCAGTACTCGTACTACTCGTACAATACGTACGTATATACCGGAATGAATGAGACCGTGCTTTTAGTAGTACCGTACTATCACCACACATGCAGTGCTATACTATACTATACTAGACTATAGCTTACTAGTACTTCGTACTACGTTCCAATTACAAAAAATCGTGTTGTTGTGCGTGGCAGCAGCACTTGCACTCTGAATCAAGAATCCGACAGACAGAACAACAAGCAACAAACGAAGAAAGAGTGAGTCAGTCGGCAATTCACGCACGCCGGAACGAAAGCATCGGGAACGACAACGGGAACGGCAACGGGAACGGTGTCGACCAACAACCGGTAAGGTAACGTTCCGTACGGTACGTGTGGATACTAAACCGTGCGATAGTCGTACGGTAGTATCAAACGACGGGAACGGGAAGGCAGTCACTGCTAATTGTCACAGTCACTAACCGGGGGTACCGTATTAATTACAATTGCGATGAAGTTCGCACCGAACTACGATTAGAAAATATGGTTTTGAGAGATTCATCAAACGACGGGAACGGGAAGGCAGTCACTGCTAATTGTCACAGTCACTAACCGGGGGTACCGTATTAATTACAATTGCGATGAAGTTCGCACCGAACTACGATTAGAAAATATCGTTTTGAGACCCGAATCTCGGACACACACGGTCGTAAGAAATACGGGATCACATTATTATTTTTGGTACGTACCGGTATTGTACCGTACCATACGCAAGCATCAAAAATCGAACACGTAATTACCGGTATTACTACAGTACCGTACCGTACCGTACGATCGATGAACATCATCCGGAACGACAGACAAGACAATAATATGTTCTTGTGCCACGTACAGTACCGGGTATTCAATACCGCTAGCTTATTTCCAAACCCGCGGATGACGTGTTGGGAGAGGACGTAGTGAATCCCGAAACAAAGCATTGAAGTACTTCTTCGTATTTACTACGGTATTTGTAGGTCTCGTGGCATCCCGAAAGGGCACTATTACTTGAGAAGGAAGAGCGCTGAAGATCACGATCACGGCGCTAGGTTATTTGTTTGAATTTAGTAGTCTTTGTGCTTGTGCTTGTGCTTGTGCCTGTGCTTGTGCGGAAAACTGGTCGTACTTTTGGTGGAATATTAGTGCTCGTTGAGTAATATTATAGTATTCTAGTGTCCGATAGGATTCTACTTCCTTTCAACTTATCGAAATCACGTGGGCCTTCGTCGTCCCCGAGACCCGCAGACCAACATACGAAGTACGAAGTACGTTCGAAGTAATTCTCTGTCTGCTTAACATTAATCGATGACATTATTTTCAAAACCGTTTCACACAAAAACTTAGAAAAATCATGGCAAATTACCGGTGTTGCATCAGTAGCGAACATGGTGAATCATGCTTAGGTATCCCGTTTCAGGGGTTATGAAGTAAATAATAATGTATCATTGAATCGTATGTAAAAGGTGCCGAACTCATTACTTACTTGGTACACGTCAATGAGGTGTTTCTAAGACTGCTTCACGCTTGAAATCTTTAACGATCACGTACCGGTAGGTAATGACTTACTCGTCGCTTAATCACTCAATAATTTAAACATACGATTTTCTAAGAAAACTAAGGCAATAGGAAGAAATACTTCGTAGTAAGAAAGGACTATTAAAGGAAAACTCTGGCTGTAATTCCTACGGGTTCAGTACGAGTATGTACGGTATTCGACCGTACAAGAGAGAGAAAATATTGATAATAATACACCTTAATTTTCCGTAAAATTGTGAGTTTCAATTGCCGGTACGTACCGGTACGTAATCTTACCGTTACTTCATACGAAGTACGAAGTAATTGTGAGATGCGTAGATAAGACTGACGTAGGAAGTACGAGTACGAGTACGGGATATAGATATTTTGTGGTTTAACCTTTTTTCCGAACAGCTTATGTCATATACATAACGTTGAAGATTCTTGGTACCGTGAAATAGGAATAAGTGATGCTTGAATCACATTTTGGTGGTGGACATATTTGTTTGGTGATTCTTCTTCAATGCTTCAACACCGCAGGAACGAATGATTTGGTATTCCTGGGCCGGGCCGATTTCATTTCAGTAATTCCATTGGAACAAACCGCTACGAGTAAGATTACTCGTACTCGTACCGCTATGCTTTTTTTTTTTCACGCTCAGATTCGGTGGTACATGCAATTTTTCCCCAAGCGGTATGTACTCGTACGGTATCGTATCGTATCATAATTATTTTTTTAATTCTTGATGCAAACATTTCGAAGTTGAAACGAAGTGTAACACCGACATTATTATTATTATCATTATTATTTTATACAAAGATTCTATTTGTCATCGAATACTAGCCCTATACAGTACGGTACAACAATGAAACTCTTCGGAAGCAGAACCAGAACCAGAACAAGAACAAGAACGACAACGCCCAACACCAAGATTCCTCTCGGGAACAACCGGTGCTTCAACAATGGTATCATCCACTTTGGTTCGGCAAGCACCGCCCTCCTCTGTGCGCTTTTGGTGGTGGTGGTGACGGCCGCGCATTCTGTAGCGGCAGAGCCGGTGCTCTGCGGCAGTCTCGCAAAGGGCAACTGCCAAAAGGATCCGAACTGCTACTGGCTGATGAGCACGAAGAAGACGAAGAAGAAGAAGAAGAAGTCCCTCCGCCACCGGGGTTCCAACGACAACGACAGCAACAACGACAACAACAACGACAACGGGGAGCGATGCGTGACGGCTCTAACGGACGAGGAATGCTCCGAATTCACGCACGCAAAGAAAGCAAAGCGCAACTGCAAGCGGAATCGATGCCAATGGAACAAGGAGGACAAGACTTGCTCGGGGAGCGGATTCCTGTTGGATTTCATCGAGAGTGAACCGGAAGACGACACGGGAGACGACAAGGACGCCGACAAGGACACCGACACGGACACCGACACTGGACAAGGACACGGAACAAGAACCACACAACGGCATTCTCGATCCGGAAGGATTAAACGTTCTCGATCCCGTGTTTGTGAACGGATGGATGGGAACGAACGGATCCCGGGCGAAGTCCGCCTTCGACGACAAGTACGTTCTGCTCTGCAGCTACGACGTTGTTCTCAGCCCGGAGTGCGTCGGACGGGACGACGATCCGAGCCGCATCAAAATCATGGTGGACGGGGCGACGGACGAGGTCGTGCAGCTCTTCGACGACGGTGTGTTCAGCGCCGAGTTCGCGGAAAGCCTCGAGGGGAGGGACGGGAGGACCGCCAAGGCCGATATCGAGGCCCGGTTCGTTGTGCTGTGCTCCTCCTGCGGCGACGACGACGACACCCGGTGCCTGGCGCGGAACACGGACGAGAACCGGATACGATTGATGGTCGATGCCGACAACCTCGTGGAACAGGTGGTGTTTGGATGAACGACCAGCCAGCACGGAAGGAACAAAAAACAAACAACTCGTCACCACTCCAGCATCAGCATCAGCATCAGCATCAGCAGACGAGCTTGTACATATTGAACAAAAACTGTATTGAATACTCCTCCTCCTGTACTAGTACTACTATTATTAATCAGACTCCATCCAGCACTTCTTCTTTATGACCACACTATTGCAAACCTAGTAGTATCTACTGTCTGTGATCAATATTTGTTTTCCTGTAACATTCATACTACTACTACTAGTACTGCTGGTAGGACGAGTCCGATTCCATGCGTTTCCCACCACTTCAGCCTTGAAAAACCAACAAAGCTAGTGGTGGGACAATTGCAATGGTCTTTCAATCCTTGAAAAGGTGTTGCGTGTTTGCAACAGCATCTAGTAGCTAACAATAATAATCTATAATTACTACTACTAGTAGTGCATCACCTCAGCAAGCTGCAAGTGGTGCTACAAGTTGGTACTCGAGCGCTACTACTACTAGTAGTAAGAGAAATTGAAGTAAATAGAATCTAAAATAATATCTTCTTATTGTTGCAGTTTTGAGTGCCGTAGTATAGTACAGGGGTACTAACTGTGATTCTAGTTGTTTGTTGGCTACTACTACTAGCATTTTTTCCATGCTTCTCCTGCTTTACAAAATGGGCTTCAACAAACTTTTGAATGCTAAGGATTCTGCCTGTACTGCTGTATCTGGTTGGCCTACTACTTATAATCAGTCACCAGTAGCACCTGACTAGGAGTATCACAAACAAGGGTCCACAATGCAAATAAAACGAGTCTACTACAGGATCTTTGTGGTGCATTATTTGTGCTATGTAGAATGTAGAATAAATGGAAGTGTGTCGTATGGCCCACCAGCATAGTACTACTAGTGTAGCTAAAATGAAGCTAATAGTACTAGTAGTGTGGGAATGAGCTCAACAGTTGTTGATAAACAACTTCTGTGTCCATTGATAACAATAACAATCAACGCGACGAGAAAAATGGACCTGTGTTGGGTGGTGGTGGCTGGAGGTTGTTAGTGTCCAATGACTACTACTACCAAGAACTCATCACCCACAATGGAAGTGAATTACCGAGAGAGAGAGCAGTCAACAAGAATTGCAAAGTATCTCTAGGAAATTTTCAAAACAGAAAAAATGTTGCACGTTTTTCATCTTCAAGGTGCTGCTGCTACTACTACTACAGTGCTCAATTCAACCTAATGAAGAGAGTGACACTACTACTACTACTACTACTAGCAACTCGGTTGACTCCCAAACAAACTTGTGCAAGTTGTATTCCTCCTCCAAAGTGACAGCAGCAGACAGCATTTTTGGTCCTTACAAGCAATAGCTTACCAGCAGCAATAGAAAAAATCTTTTGCTTGCACCACAAACAAACAAACAAACAAACAAACAAATATATTGATCAGCAGCCCGTTATCATCCTATTTTCCATTGTGTTCTCTTTGAGTGTCAGATCTAACTGATTGAGCCAGTGATTGGTACTTACAACAGATCTGGATTGTGCACTTAGTGGAGAGGAGTGAGGATCCGTTATCTTCTTTCTTTTTGGATAAGTTTTGAAAGCAATCCGAGATAAACCACAAGGTTCGTCCTGGATCTCAATGTCTTTGTATTCAACAATTAAGTTGTTGTACACAACCCTGGGGATATAAAAATGATGAATGTTGGTAGTTTTTTGTAGAGTTTCTTCTCCCAGTCCCCCAAAAGAGTCAACTTCCTTCTGATCCAGTCCCTGTTGTTGAAATACAGAAACTAAACAACAACAACAACAAAATCAATTTCCTTCTGGTCCAGGGTCTGCTGGTGAAATATTACAAACACAAAGCAAACCTGTTGTTGAAATATAAGAACTAAACAAATGAGTAGTAGCAGCATGAATAAACACGGTGCTACTATGGAGTTTTGTGTTTGTTCAGTAGCGATTGTCACCTGGTGATGTTCAACTTGGGCAAGAAATGTAAAAGCTGGAGTTTCAACCTTTTTGTTTTGGCAGAAATTATAAACAATCTTGAAACTGCCCAAAAATTTTACTGCACCAACACTCTGGTATGGTGAATAGTCCATCAGACAAAGTAAAAGATGCCATCATTGTGTTGTTCTTGTTTAGGTCTCCAATCAGGAGAGGAAGAATATAGTCTCTTGGGGATCCAGCCAGGAGAACCCCTATGAAAAAGACAATATTCCATTTTTGTAGCAAATGAAGGTCCTCACTTAACAAGTTTGGTGGTGTTTTACTTGGCAGCACACTTGGGTTGGGTTGTAGGTCCAGTCTTAAGAAGCTGAAGGTTTATTCTCTCCTATGTTGCATAAATAACCAAAGGTTTAGGCGGAAGGTGGGTGGTAAATGTTTCTGCACTGTTGACGTCTAGCAATACATGTGCAAATACCAAAACAAAACATAATGAACAAACTTCATGCGTGGGTTCTTGGATGAGGTAAAAAAAAACTCCTAGTTTTAGGTCAGTTTTGTTGGGGACAACATTTAAGTTGTAAGCCAAGATTTTTGGATTAACTTTGAACCTCAAAGATAAAAAATGAATACAATTTTTCTATCATTATGATTTCATACAGAGACTCCTTGTGAAGCTGGAATGTCAGTGTGGTCCTGTCCAGTCTGTATCTTGGTCAGAGAAAACATAACCACATTTTTTGAAAAGGAATCCCTAGGAAATTGTCCAAACAAAAACATTCTCACGTAACAACCTGAACCTGCCAGAACCTAAAAGTTCTATAGTAACCTCAACTTCAAATCCAAGAGGTTGTTTTTTACCTCAACCTAGAACCTAAAATGTTGTCCAAGATATTTCTGTTTTGTACATTGAATGCTAGAAACAAAAAATGATATAGCCCTACTACCTTCACCAGACAACCTATGTTTAATACAATAAAATAAGTCAATCCTTACTAATGTTTCACACGGTTTCTCAGAGGGCCCAAAAAGGCCAGCAATTTTCATCTTTCTGATTATTCTGTTTGACTACTAACCAAACAAAAACTAAAAAGCTGGTACACAACGCAACGTGATGCAAAAAGGAACCTTGATTTTAGTTTCCCCTAAGAATGGCTGTTTGTTCACCAACATAAGAATTACTAGAGAAGTTTCTGCATTCAGTGTGTTCAGCGCCCAACTGTTACTAGTCCTACAAAATTTCATCTGATGGATTACAAGCAGGGAAGCAAGACACTGCTGGTTGAAATGACTAATGATTGTTGCACATGTTAGATAATACACTTTGCAATGTTCTGTTTCTAGTATTGGTAATAGTATTTGGACTTGGTGGGATGAGAAAATGGGACAGCTGGTAAAATAAGACTCGGCGAAGTCTGTCCGTGCACCGTATCAAAGAATGAGCTCTTTATATACTTTAAAATACCCTCACTTGTTGCTCGGGTTTCGGCCCGAGCATTAAACAAACGCTTTACAATACAGAGAAGATTAGCATGGTCCCTGTGCAAGGATGACACGCAAAATCGAAGAGAAGCAAACCTTTTTTTTGTCTGGTCCCCTTGGTGGTCTCCGACGCTCTCGCAACACATCCTCGTCGCTATCTGGCAATGGGAGTGAATCGGATGGGAGCAATCCCTTTTTGTTGCAGGGCCAACGGGGCGCTCCTCGATGCGTACAGCGAGTTCGGTGGTTCGAATCCATCCAAACCCCTGGCGTTGTACAGTAATTAGGGTGTTGGTGTTGGGACGACAACGCAACGAGCGCTCTAAACGACCGAAAACGCATCGTCGGCGTTCCATACCGTACAACCGCACTTCCCATTCGATGTCTCCGTACGTACCGTATTCTTGTTATCCACAACCACGCATTGATCGACAGTCACGTCGACGCCGTCGGTCTAGCGCAGGGCGGTATGTATGTTGCCGAGTACCGGACGTGCATCCGATCGTTCCTCGTTCCCTGGGGATCGTACCGGTACGATACCTCAACATTACAGTGAAAAAGAAAAAGAAATTCACTCCCGTCCAAACGAAATGATTGGCGTGCATCGGATTGGGCGTCTTAGGGGGAAACCCAGAACGAAAATATGTGCGATACAAGGAACACAGCAACAATTGTAACCAGCCACCAGAACCATACCTCGGCTAAGCAAATTCGGCAATAACGCAACTCAACCCCGCCATTGATCTACAGAGCGACCGATTCTACAAAGACGACTTGCACAACATCGTTTGCGTTTTATCGTTACCGAAGAATGGAAAAATATTCGGTGATACGTTGCAACAACAACCCCCTTGGTTCCCATGAAATCACACACACACACACACATTCCGCAGGAAGTGACAAAGCCGTCGACGACGAATTGCACCTGCCTACGTGCTGTATTGATTTTCTGTTACGATATCGTGGGGCATGTTGAATTGTTGACGGTCTATTCCATTCGTTTTTGGGCATGTTCGACGTTTGTTGTTGTTGTTATTGTTGTTGTTGTCATGTAGGATTCGTATGGTACCTCCTTTGCTACAACGAGAACAACATGCATGAGAGAACCTCGAAAACCCTCGAAAACCCCTTCTGTCCCTTCTGTGGCTTCTTCCAGCCCAACTGGAAATGGCTCATCCAAACAAGTTCGCAGTTAGTTTTTTCAATACTTAATCCTCACACACTCCCCGCTCAGCATAGCAACCATTGTAGAACTACTACTGCCTAAATAGGTGCTACAAAGTATTAGTTTGTCCCTGCCTACTATCTACCCATATTCTAGTGGTAGGGGCCACAGTATTCACATACCATGTTCCGGATATGTAATATTCTTCCTCCATACACAAGATTCTATCCTTTTGTAGGAAAGAGTCCACCCAGAACTGAAGAAGTTGTCCTTCAAGAAGCTCTCCCTTTCATTCTTGGACCACGGTCCCGTCGTGTTACTGACAATGGCTGGGGTAAGTAGCTCGAGTTTCTTGTGATGATCTGGGAATGATGCGGAAAGAGTTCTTTACAGTGGTCTCAATTTCTGCAATAGTACTATCATTGTCTCAATTTTCTTTTCTTGATATCGTTCATCAGTCTATCAGAAATTGAAACACAGATTTCTTTGCATCCGCCAACTACTTCTACCTAAAGATGAATCACGAAGTACAATTTTTGACACGGTTGTGGCTGATAGACACTGTAATAAATGCTCCTCTAAGAAGTTTGGAAATGGAGGTTTTGTGAGAAGGAAACAGCTTGGAAGCCAGAGTCTTTGGCAGAAAATCAGTGTCATACTAGGATCTACCCAAGAGAGAATCATCTGCAGACTGCAAGCCAAAAGTCTGTTTCAAGCACGTGGGTACAGGCTTGATTTGTACTAGGTGCTGGGTGAGATTGGCAAATGGAGTGATGGACAAAAACTGGAAGGTGCAGGCAGTAGAAACTTCAGAGGTTTCAGCTGGAAGGGGTTTGCCATCGTCCACCCATAGAAGGTCTTGCACATTTGCAGGTATCTCTGAGAGAGGGAGATCATTGATACCCTTGTCAAATCTGGCATGATCAGCAATCTTCACTCTGTGCACAGAGATCTGATGGTTCCTCATCTCTGCTACATTGGTTTGAGTAGTGGATAGCTTGGCATAGATAGTATTCCTCCACTGCTGTTCCCCTCTACCAAAGGCACCACCGCCATCTCCTTCTTCTCCATCAGGGAATCTCATCCAGCCACATGATTCCATCGATGTTGGAAGCAATCCCCACTTGAACTCTCCGGACTGGCTTCACCCCCATAGAAAGTCTCCCTCCCAGCAACTCATATCTTTGTAGGATCTGTTGCTTCAGTCTAAGGGGAAGGGGGTCAAAGCAAGCCCAAAGCAAGACCTTTGCTAGGATAGCAGCAGCGTCATCCCCAAACGCTCCCCAAATGGCAGGAGCCACTGAAGCACAAAGCCACTCATCCATCAATCCACTGTCATCCTTCTCCTTGTACAAGCAAACACCCCTGTGGCAAAGCTTGCTACCAGCATTGATATCTGGCCAATCCAACTGCACATCCAAGTACATGTCTTGTATACTCTTAGTCTTCCATCTAGCCCTGTAGTTAACATAATCTCAAGTAGCGTCTCCTCTTCTAGCCATAGTTGTAGCCCACTTCTTAACTGAACAAGTTCCTAGTCTTTGCTGCCTTCCAAGGGCCCTAAACTGATCCCCTTCAATGATAGCCTTAAGAGGCTTATTGTATGCGGACTTGCACCTGTCTGCCTCCTTGTTCTGGGCTTTCAGTGGAGACCTGGAGTCAGTATCCCCCTTCGCAAACAGCCACTGACTCAATTGGCCCACGCCACTACCAAGCCACACCTCCAGGTAGATAGAAAGCCCAATGAATACACTGTACCTGTGATCCATTGATCACACGAGCAGTTGCAATGGGCAGCCCCCCTCCTCATGTACATTCTTGGACCACCTAATCTGAATGGTAAGATAGCCAGAGTACATTATACTTGCCTGCAAGTTTGCCTTCTTTCATGTGTGAGGTGTCATCCCCTCTTGCAATCAAGTGCAACCAGACTTGCAGCATTGCCATGTGCCTGAGGCTGGGGAGGCTATCTCCAACAGCAGTGACGAGTTCAAGCATCTGAGCAAACTCTTCATGGGAAAAATCCCTATCAGCGGATGTTCTGGTGCCAAGCTGACAGGTTTCCTTGTTTGCGACAGCTTTGATCAGTTGATTGATCTTGATAGATCTAGTAGGATTGCCCATGCTTTCAGTATCACTCCAAGCTGCAGTGTTTGGCATGAAATAGGATATTGCTTTCTTCTAGTATCTCATTGTGCTAGATCTTCCACTAATTGGGTTATCATGCCTTCCTGGATCCTCCATCCCATACACCTCCAAGCACATCCATTTGTAGATATCATCAGGGGTAACCACAACAAGCTCTTCCTGAGTGAGCACTTGATTGGTAGCATATTCATGCCCAACAACGAACACCATCAACTCCAGCAAGATCCTGTGGTATCTTAAGAGTTGAGTGGGGGCGTTCACATCATTGGGTAGAATTTTATCCGGCTCCCTTCTGGCCGGTCACCTTGCTTGACAGGGTGCCGCCAGGGCTCTTGCTAGGGCTCTTGCTGGGGCTCTTGTCAGCGCTCTTGTTGGCGCTCTTGCTGGTGGCACTCGCGCTGCAGCAGGGGCATTGCCGTTGTCGTTGTCATTGTTGTTGTCAGCAGCAGCAGCTAAGGAAGCTAGCTCAGCTAGCCCATTGTCTTCAGCTTCATCCTCCTCCTCAGTCTCCTCTTCCTCGTCCTTGTTGTCCTCCTCCTTTTTCCCAGCCTTCTCCTCAGCCTTGTCCTTGTTGTCCTCCTCATCCTCTGGAGGTTTGGGTTCGTCACCATCTGACGATGAGCCATCTTCTTCTGCTAGGCGGGCTGCTCTCTCAGCAGCTGCTCTTTGCATGACACCTTGAGCACTCTGGAGTGCTGCTTGAACCAGTGAAGGGGAATTCCAGGGAACAGTGTGGGGAACGGCTGCAATCAATGGCATGATGACTGCAGCCTGTGGATCCATGTCAGCTAAAGCTGCTGCTGCTGCTTGGGCCCGAGCATGACATTTGCGGGCCCTTTCATGGGCCTAAATGTTCTTTGGATCCATGCTCAGCTGACGTGGCATGCTGGCTTTGCTTGTTGGTGCTTGCTTGATTAATTAAATCAATTGGTTTGGGGTTTGCAATTGGATTGATAATGAGCATTCGGCGAATTGATCAGAAAAAGTGAGCTTTCGGTGAATCAATAAAAAATGAAGTGAGTTTGAACGAAAGCACACGCAAATTTGAGTGTGTACTTGCTTGTGTATCGATTGGTTTGCTTGTGTATCAACCTGTCCTGATAAGCCAAAATTAGCGAGTCACTCACTCTTTGGGAGTTGCATAAGTTGCGCACTTCATGGGAAAATACAGGGCTACAAATCAATCAATAGTGCAACTTTGGTAAAATTAAAAATACAACCAGTACCCTACTGTTTGTAGTAGCTTTTTTTTACGTACCTCAACAGATGATGGGGTACCAAACATGATAGTAATTCCTACATAGAATCCCGTAGCCCGTTGTACTAGCCCAGGTTAAATGCAACCCGGGTTGCATTGGAGGGACATCGTACGGGTACGGTAGTAGAAGGATTAGAGAGACTTGTTGTGATGTTGTACTGTATTGGAAGGCTTACTATTCTTATACTTTAGTACAACATATATATCTTTAGTGTCTATTAAGAGTACAGTAGTGGCCTCGACCTAATTACAGTATGATATTACTTCTAATCAATACGAATCAATAATACCGTACTTATATCTCATATCTCATCAAGTTAGAGATGTGGAAATTGGGTCATTCCCAAAATACCTAAAGGATTTAGGATGTAAAGTCCTAAATTTTTCATTTCAGGAATCAATTTTTACCAGCCTAATTGACATTTTGGGAATAAGGAATTTGGCCATACATTAATTAAAATAATATCAAAGGATATAACCAATAAGAAAATAATATCAAAGGATAGAACCAATAAGCAGTCGCGGAACCAATAAGCAGGCCCGTGCGCCCTCCCGAAATTGATGTAGCGAGCCAAATGAAAGGAATGGTAGTGCCACGTGGCACTCCCTAGGTCCATGAAGGACAGACCGGGGAACACCCTTGAGTACACAGCGTGCGTATTACAAGAAAGATCTCAATGTGTCACTTAGATCACTGTCTCACAAAACCATCGGCTTCTGTAACAATCTGCAAAAAAATTACAGTCATGAAACAAGGCTAGCACTAACAAGCCTGTAAAGGATTCCTCCAGCAAAATCCAAGCCTACAGCTCACTCTCTTTGCTCCTAATCAATAGTAGTAGAATAAGTAATCGGCTAACACGTCCTGGTTCAACAGTCATATCTATTGTACCCGTACAAGCCTACCTTTGGTCTGATGGTCATCCTATTGTATCTGGAATCGATTCCGCTCAACGCTACCTGTGCAATCCTATCTCTGATCTGATAGTAGTCATACTATCGTATCCGGAATAGATTCCTCGGCCCACCCCTCCTTCCAATCCAATCGACTCTCCACTCCTCTCCAATCCAATTGGTTCTCGGCGCACCCATTCTTCTAATCCAATTGGCTCTCCACGCCGCTCCAATACAATCAGTTCTCGTATCCAATCCACGCGGTTCTTCTCTCCCACTCGGAACAACAGACAACTAGCCAGTATGCTGACCTACTCCGAGTACTTCCAAGCTACAGCCAGCCCCTTTGGGAGCTCGCCTGCCAAGCGAAATGAGGTCTACAACACTATCTATGGGTACTTCACTCCTGCTTCCAACCCTCAGCCGCTCCTGGAGCAGTTACTGAACCTCTTTGAAGCTCAGGCCGTGGGGGCCCTTGGGATCTTTGTGGTCAACGCACTAGGAGAGCCACGCCTCAGATTGATGATCGCTGACCTGGCCAATGCTACTCTTGCCCACACAGGCCCATCACAGGCACGCCTCCAGCCTCATCAACTGGACATCCTCTCTGAAGCGCCAGCCCCAGCGGACATACCCTCTGAAGTGCCGGCCCCAGCGGAAGCGCTGGACGGGCCGCCGGCCCCAACCCCGCCGCCCACTCACGGTTTACCTATCCCCAAAAGTACCACGCCCTGCCAGCGGCCCATACACTACTGGGACGTGTATGTCAATTACTTTGTGGTCCGGCCCAGGGCAACCAATGGACTAGAAGAGCCATTAAGAGGGTGCTCTTCCAATCCCTGGACAAGGTCTTTTGACCCCTTGACCCCCCCCCCCCCCCCCCAGACCCCTTTCGGCAGGAACCTGCTTCCCTCAAGAAAATGCTCCAAGGCGATGCTACTTGGACCACACCAACTCCACGGGCAGTCTTGACTTCAGGCTAACTGCCCAGTTCAAGGGCTATGCCAAGCTGGACCCGCCCCCCTCCAGAGTCAAGCCAGTTCCTGTCACCCTTGTCATGCACACCCTACGATTTGCATACTAGGACTCCCCTTCTCCCTCTTGCCTAGGCTATTGCCAATATGATCTGCACCGCCTCCTTCTTCTGTCTCTGACCTGGGGAGTACACCGGTACTACCAGGGATGACCAAGCCTTCCTCCTCCAAGATGTCTCCTTCTATCTTGGATCCAGGATCCTCCTGCACGATGGCCCTATCCATGAGCTACAAGCTGCTACCTCAGTCACCCTCACCTTCACCACACAGAAGAATGGTGACAAGGGGAAGTGGTGGCTCATGCCAGGTGTGGTGATTCTCTCTGCTGCCCCATTGCAGCATGTGCCCGCCAAGTCCTCCATCTCCGGCGCTGCTGCCCCCTCAGCTCCTGCAGCCCCACCCTCAAGCTCTCCAGTTGCATTGACAATGGTGTGTGCTTAACCCTAGTCCGGGCAAGCACTGTCACTTCCTCAATGAGGGTCTATGCTCAGACCCTCTACCATACCACGGGCATCTCCCCTGCGGCAATGCCGCTTGATCCCTGCGCGCAGGGGGAGCCATGGCCCTGCTACTACAGGGCAAATGTGATTCTAATGTCATCAAGCTCCTTGCCAGATGGCACAGTGACTGCATGACGAGGTACTTGCACCAGCAGTCCCTCCCCATCTTCAAGAACCTTGCCTCTGTAATGTTCAACAATGGAACATACTCCTTCCTGCTGGAGGAATGGGTGCCCGCCACAGCTCCCACTCCCTACAGCAGCTCTCTTTGATTCATCTACATATGAATCTCCTCACCCTCGCTATCTGTCCTCCTAAGTGAACACTAAGTCCCTTCCAGGTCCCTCTCCATGCAGCTCCCACCCTGTGGCTCGTGGCCCAATGGTAGAGAAGGCTTAACAGCCAAAGCTGTGCGCCAGTGGTGTGTGTGTGGGCAAAGCAATAGGGGACCAGACTCCCCAGCCTGCACAAACAAGCAACAGGCCAGGGTGGAGTTTCCCGGATCCCCCTCTAGCACTGCTTAACCCACCAGTACACCCATGAACTACAATCATTGGATGGCTACTGAGGCTATCACAAATGTAGTGAGTGATAGCAAAAATCCAAAGATTCCAATGACATTTGGGTCAAAGTCCTATATAGTGGTTCTCGAGGGGGGGTCAAAAAGTCCTAAAGCATAGCCTGTTTAGGCCTTCTCCGATTGAGGAGTTAGGTACCGGGTATTCAGGTATTTTGGGAATGACCCATTAGTGAAACGAAACCATTTTCATACCGTTCTTCGCAAGTGTAGGATGGAATCATCTGCAAATGTACTTTGCTTAATTACTTCGGTTCTCCATAATCTACTTCGTACTTTGGTTCTCCATAATCTACTTCGGTGAAATATCGTGATCTGTGTGCTGGAATACCATGTTATTTAATAATCTACTTCGCTGCTACTTACTCTACTTTATTAATCTACTTCACTTAACACATCTACTTCGGTAATCTACTTCACTGAGCAAATATACTTCGGTAATCTACTTCTTCGAGCAAATCTACTTCGCTAATCTACTTTGCAGGACCAAATCTACTTCGCTCCTGCGACCAAATCTACTTCTCCGCTAATGAGTGATTCCCACCAGATGAAAACGAATAAAATTAATAAAAAAACACATAAAAAGTATGTGTTTTCTACATAGATTTATTCACTTCTGAATAAAATTTGTCAGTCCATACGTATCGACTGACAGTTTTTATTCACTTTTTTAACACTGAATAAGTTTCAACGGAATCTTAAAATCAAAGATTTCAGTCACCCAACGGACGAATCAGTCATGTGCACCTCTGTTGTTTTTAAGTGGTAAAAACGATTTCACTTAAGGGTACAAAAGAAACAGGTTAAACGATTCGAACCAAGGCATCCTTAAAAACCGGATCAATAAGTAAACACTTGGAGCCCATATGTGCATTCAAAAGAGTACATATAACAGCCCGCGAGGAAATTACTTATTGCAATCATGAAAATCAACACCGGATCAGGAATGGACCTCATTTATTCCATATATTCTGATCAAGCAAAGGGCCCACTGATACTATTACTTAACCTCGTAAAAGACTGATATCATCGAATGCCATCCTTGAATACTTAACAGGCTTGCTTGCCAAAATAGGCCGGTAGGTGGCACGGGTAGTGATTAAACAGACAGTTACTGTTTCTTCTTTAGGGATTCCAAATTCCAAATTTGGCAGTTAATAAAAGTATTCGTCCGTTGGGTGTGATAAAAAAGTATTCATTCTATATACTTTTTATTAACTTTCGATTCTATTCACTTTCATCTGGTGGGAATCACTCAATCTACCGTACGGTACTTGTATTACCGAATTCGTTTTGTCACGCTCATCTGCTTCTGAAAAAAAAACTACTAACAAATAGTTTCTTTCATCCCCCCTTTAAATTCTCCTCAGTCCCCTCAAAGCGCGTAACCCCCGGACGGCCCTGTGAACTACGCTGTGTATGAAATTGTGTGGTATTGAGTTTTAGTGTCTACTATGACTTCGAGATAGTTTCGAGAAGCTTCCCAGCTAGTTCAGTGATACAATTTGAAAAGAACTGTGTTCTTTGATAATCGGAATTCGGATGAGACTTCAAGGAGAAGGTTCTATTTGATGTTCGAATACGATTGAACAATGACAGATGATCGGGAACGATGTCATTGCCTCATGACTGAGGGAATGTGTCAATGACGCATGACTGGATTGGAGTGTGTCAGTGACTCATGAGTGAAGGAGTGTGTCAATGATTCAGTGACTGGACTGAGGTAGTGTGTCAGTGACACATGACTGAAGTGTCTGTGCGTTGTTCATTCTCCCTTCCTATGAAAATTCATGATGGTTTGGCTGGGATAAGGTGGCGGATGCTGATGCGCATAGTGACTGTGTTGTTTGTGTGTACTTGTAAGATCGGGTAGGGGCCTTCGCAAACGAGATCAAGTTTGTTGCGATCGTGTATGGTGACGAAAAACGCCTTGACCTATGATGAATTTGTGTTTTGTGCGTTTGCGGTTGGCGCAAAGGAGTCGGTTGTCAATTTGAGCTTGGCGATGTTTGGTTAAGGTAATGATGTCGGCGTGGAGCGGGATATTGAGAAGCATATCCCGGTTGAAGACAAGGGCACTGGGAGAGAAGTTTCCGAGTGTTGAAACTGGATTGCATCGGAGTGCGTGCATTGCTGTTGATATTGCTTTGTCGACAAGGTTATTGGCTTCTATTTTTGTTTCGGGGGGTTACAGGTTTATCATGGTGCATATGATTTGACCGATGGTCTTGTGTGTGGATTCGATGATTCCGTTGGCGGTGGGGGTGTGGGGGGAAATGTTGATTGGTTTTATGCCTGCATAGTCTAGGGGAAATTGGAAGTCGTGTCCGTTGAATTCGTGACTGTGATTGTGTACGATGCGTAAGGGGCGAGGGTAACGGGATAGCCAGCAGTTTTGAAGAGGCGTCTGATGTTTTCGGCTGTCTTGGCTTCTGGGATGCGGATGATTTCTAAGAGGTTGGTAACTGGGTCGATGCATGTGAGCGCATCAAATTTGATGTTGATTTTGTTGATATCGACGTTCCATGGGCCAATGCAGTTGACGTGAACTTCAGACCAGGGAGTTATGGGAGCTGTGCGTGGTGCAAATTGACCGGCTTGGCGGGTTCCTGTACGTACGAGGGGGCAGATGAGACAGTTAGATAAGACGTTACAGCATACGGCGCGAAGGTCGGGATGATGGAAGTGACGGCGGAGAATGGCTTCAAGTCTGTCCATGCCTGTGGAGTGAACGGTTATTTCGTGGTACCATTTGACAAGAGGAGCGAGTATGTTGTTAGGGACGACAATTTTCCACTGGGAGTTAGGTGTTAGTTTGTCGTATCGGCAAACAATATCGACGTTGTCTAGTTTTTGTTTGAAAAATCGTCTGGGGTCTTTTTGTGGCAGGGTTAGAACTTTTGGGTCATGTGATTGATATTGGTGAATGGTCGTAAAATGGAATGGCAATCTGCCTTTTTGATTGAAACAGGGGGTGAATCAGATAGCTGTCTTCGACAGGATGACAATCAGTCGATGCAGCGCATGATGGCAGTGCCATTAGGCTCTCGGCCATGTTTTTGAATGAAAATGAGTCGTTGTTTGAGACATCGTCATCAAAATTGGTAGTTGTGAAATACAAGGTGAGGGTTGTTGGGGTTTGACTGAGGGAGTCGGCGACTGTGTTTTCTGGACCTTTGATGTAATGGTAAATGGGGTTGTATTCTTCTAAGATCAGTTTCCATTGTAGAACTCGTTGGGTGTTGTACGTGGAGAGCTTGTATGTTAGATTTTTGTGGTCGGTGTAGAGGTGAATGATTGCACCGAGAAGCATAGGGCGGTATTCCTTGAATGTTTTGACAATGGAAAGCAGTTCCTTTTTGATGGTGGTGTAGTTGGCTTGTGCTTGGTTGAGCTTGCGCGTGAAGTATGCGACAGGAATGTTGTTCTGCTTGATGACTGCGCCTAGTTGGAAGTCAGATGCATCGGTGTAGATGTGAAACGGTATGTTGTGATCTGGGTACGCCAGCATTGTTTCAACTGCAACAATAGATTTCATCTCTTTGAATGCTTTTTGGCAAGTGTCGTTCCATTGGAATGTGCGAGGAGTTTTCAAGAGGTCTGTGAGTGGGGCTAGTATGCGAGAACGGCGTGGCCACATATCGCGATAGTATGTGACGAGACCGAGGAAGGCTCGAAGTTGTTTAAGATTTTTGGGTGGGAGCATTGCTAAGATTGCCTTGATTTTCTTGATGTATGGCTTGATTCCGTTGGGCGTGAGCCAGTGTCCAAGAAAATCTGTTTCTTGGATGATCCATTCGCATTTAAGTGGATTGATTGCGAAGCCTTTGTCCTGTAAACGGGTGAGTACGGTATCGATGAGTTGTAGATGATCTTCGAATGTGTTGCTGAAGCATGTGATGTCATCGATGTAAATTTCGAGGTTTGGAATGTCGTGTAGTGCACGTTCCATGATTTCTTGTGCTATGTCTGGGGATTGAGAAACTCCCATTGGTAAGCGATTGTACTTGTAGAGGCCAAATGGAGTTGTGATGGTTGTTAGATCTTTGCTTTCGTCGTCTAGGACAAAGGTTTAGTATTGCATCGAAATGTCCATTTTGGTGAGGTATTTGTATCCGGAGCGGCGGGATAAAATGTCTTGAATACGGGGAATTGGATAAACTTTGCGCTTGATGGCTTTGTTGAGAGCGCAAAAATCGGAGACCCATCGAATTTTTCTGTCTTTCTTGGGAATGATGAATGTTGGGGAGATCCAATTGGAGTGACCTTGGCGAGAAAGAACGCCAATGTTTACAAGTCAATCGAGTTCTTTCTTGAAGAGGGGTAATTGTTTGTGGGGTACGGGGTACGCGCTGAGAACGATTGGGCTTCACCGTTGGATCAATGTCGAGATGGATTTCTTCGTCGGGGTAGTGTTTTAGGGTTCCGTCAAAGATAGTTTGGTATTTGCATAGAACTAAATGTAGGCGGTCACGTTGATTGGGTATCAAGTGTGTGCAGTTGTCGCAGACAGTTCAAACGCCGTGTTGATCTATTAAATTCCTTTCGTGTCTAGGTTGGTAGAGGTATGAAATCGAAATTAATGAGACCTCGCAAAATACCGGGCTCATTCTTACGACCGAGAATCGATACTTAACTGGAGGAGAAGAATCGATCGTCAATACCGAGCTCATTCTTACGATCGAGTTTGATACTTAGTGATCCAAGAAAGAACACATGCCAGATGTTAGCATATGCTATCTTCTGTTAAGTGTCTTGTTTTCAAGAAAGGACAGCAGAGGTTTGGAGCACTGCTCACGAACTTGTTTTCTTGCTGTACAGAATACCGTACGTGTTGTATTAGCGGCAACATGATATTTCATCCGTAACACGGTATTCCACCGTATATTTGTAACATCGTGCTGTATTAGCGGCAGTACGATCTTTAAAGCGCTATCTTGCTCTCCAGCAAGATCAATCGCTTATACTTTTAGATTATTTGATTATTCAACCTTAAACCTTGCTTTGGCTCCCTTATTGGGATCTATCGTAGAACTACAAGCCTAAGATCTAACTGATTGCGTCGTTTGCCGATAATCAGAATAGATCTGGTTGGATTAGTGTCCAATCGTAGTGGATATCAGAGAAATATTAGACCACAACAGACCGGCACCTCAACTGGCCTGCAGCTACAGCTCCTGTTGCTCTTCTTTGCCTTTGGATTGAGTCAGCTCAACAGCCAGTTTCAAAAGGAAATTAACAGATTAACAGTCGCAAGCTTGTTGAAGCTTGCAAAAGAAGACAACAGAAGGAGCACCCGTTGACACATTAACAATCCGACAGCAGATCATCAAACAATCGACTACAGCCGACGATCGATAGTTCTCTGATCCGATTACACACAACAAAGACGCATCGAAAACGAAAACGAAAACGAAAACGCAACGACACTACATGTCCAACATTCCCATTGCCTGGTAGAACACGAAGCAGGTCCACGGGATTCCAAACACTCCAACCCGGAAGTGCTGCAACCACGTCCCTCCTGCCCACACCCGACATGGCACCCGATCAACAGAATAATCCAACCCAAGATGATGAAGAGGACACATCTATCACAGACCTCTTCCCATCATTTGATCAAGCGCTAGCCACTTTCCTGCACGACTCCTTCGATGTCCCAAAGGAATCCCACAGCACCTTGTGTGAGGCGCTCATCGCTAGCCAGTACAAGACATGGTTGGACTTCCTGTACATCGAGAACATTGGTGATCTAGCATACCTTGAGAGGGGAACAAGAATACCACTCTCACAACATGTACAGCTGAACCTACAGAGAGTCATCAATTTTGGACAACATCTCACCTCGCAAGGATTAGACTGGGAAGATCGAAACCACTACACCAAGGACGCCTTCAAGGATTACTGCAGAGGAATTGTCAAGGCCAGAAGAGAATCTGCGGCCGATGTTGGAACAGTGGCCCACACTGGCACATCCCAACAACAAGATCGATACGCAAAATCCATCGAACAGCTCAAATACGAGTCATGGACCAAGAAATCAAGGGATGAAACCACATTTCCAACACTACAAAATGATGCAAGATTTGAGCATTGGCTTGTCAAATTCAAGGCCAAGTTGGAAACATCTGACATAGATACTCACACGTTCCTCGATCCCAACTGGCCCGATATACCACTCACCGGGTACACAAAGGCTTTACATGACAAGCAGTGTGCCTTCTTCTGGACTCTTGTTCTACATGTGTTCCAAAGTGACCTCTCATCCTCCTGTGTGCTCAGCCATACCACCACAAGAGACGGCAGACAAGCCTTCTTCGATTTTGTCGCACTACATGACAGGTCCAAATCCAAGGTATATGACACCTCCATTGTGATGCAGCATCTATTGGACATTGATTTGAGGTCATGGAAGGACACCAAAGTCAAGTTCATCACCCAGTGGTTTGCTCAGCTGGAACACCTCAACACACTACGTGATCCACAGAGACCACTTGACTTCGAGGATTGAGTCAGCTCAACAGCCAGTTTCAAAAGGAAATTAACATGATCATACGTGGATTCTTGAATGATGGTTTTGTTCGTGGTAAGTGCGAACGAGTCGTCGGGGGTAATTTTGTCAATGTGTCTTGCGTGAAGATGAAGAGCTAGGGCGGCGGAGTTGGCGTGCATGCGTGGAAATTGCCGCATTGGTATGGAATGAGTGGCTGTTTTGATTTCGTTGTTGTGAAAGTTCAAAACGATCTGAAAATGACAAAGGACATCGCGTCCAATAATCATTTCGTAACAACAAGGAGCTTGGAAAACGCGAGCGTCAAGAGAGGGAAGAGTTCTATTGGGGGCAAGTTCTAGAAGTGTGAAATGCTGAAGAGAGATCTGTTGCGATGAGTTGAATTCTCCAGCCATCGTGATGCCAGAAATAGGAGTAGTCGTGGTAGGAACGATTGTGACAGGAAGCGCGTCGTGGCTAAACCAGGTTGTCTTGGATCCGGAGTCACATAGAATGAGAAAGGGACGTGGGGAGGGGAAGTTTTGAAGAAAGCGAGCGATGGCGATGGTATAGGGAACAGATTCTGAGGGTGGCTGTCAGTAATCGCGTTGACTGTCGTAATTGGGCTCGTCGTCCTGATGATAACATTCGTCGTGTTCGTCGTTGTATTCCTGTGTAAGAGGAGCGTCCGTTTTTGTATGTTGGTCGTGAAAATAATTATCTTTGTGACGTGGGTCGGTATCGGGATGCTCTTGGTCAAACTGTTGGAGGTCGTGATCGTAGTAGAAATCATTACCCATTTCGAGGTGGTGAGCATTGTTGGCTGCGACAGAACGTGTTCTGTACGGACTGGTACGCGATTTGCTGGCGGATTGCAAATGGGTAGTACGACCAGCCGAAGGTGGTTGGTCCGAACGAGTAGAACGGTTCGGAGCGAGGATAAGGACTGTATCTGCGAGGAGTATATCTGTGATTCGAATGACTGCTGGTTTGGGTTGAATTGTCACGGATGTGTGGAGTATAGGCCGGGTGACGATACGTGTTGTTGTTGTTGTTGTTGCCATACGTATACTGGGAGGACGAGGAGTAACGAGGGCGATTGGTGTGATGTCCGTTGCCATTTCCGTTTCCATTGCGGCCATTGCGGTTACCATTGGAATAAGAGGATTGGCGATTGGATTGCCGAGAAACTTGACCAGCGTCATGATGCAAACGTTGTTGTTCCATGAAGGCGACGAGACAATGAAGAGGAAAATTTGGGTCATCGAGTTGCATTACCGGTTTCGTTGAATTTGAGTTGCCAGGTCGGAAGCATGAGACGAAAGAAGGCATTTTTCATGCTGGTCTTGTTGGGGAAGAGGCGCGTTCCTCCAGAGCCAGGCAGATGAACACTAAGAATGTTGATCAGATGAAGGCGACTGGCGGCTGCGAAGCAATTCATGTGATACGTCTTGGTTGCGTTGGACATGTATTCTTGTTGAATGAGAAACGCGTTGGACGGAAGAAAGAGGGAAATGAAGGCGTTGAGATTGTTAGTAAAGTCAGCATCTTGAATGCCCGAGCCGGTGTCGGTGACGAATTTTGTCCCAGATATGCTTGAGATTGCCACCGAGAACTTCACGGAGTTTGTAATGTTTGGCATCGTTCTTGATGTTGAGATTGTGCGGTCCAACGGCGTCGATGAAATCAACGAGAACGCGAATGAGATGTTCGGAGTCGCTGGAGTCGGGACAAAAGGTGGTATCCTGTTTCTTGACGGAAGAAGCCATCGTTGGAGGAGGGGGAGGAGGGAGGTTTGTGCCTGGGGTGCCAGGGGTGGTTGCCGCAGCAGGGGGACGCGTCATGTACTGAGTTACACTGTGCACCAGGCGAACGGTGGGGTAATCTTCATAGCGAAGCTTGGGTTTGAAGAAGAATGGGGCCTGCTTAGCAGCTTGAAGTTGAGCGACAGCAGACATGGTGAGTTAGAGGTTACGGTTAGTTTTTAGATATTTTAATCGATAAAAAAAATTCAAAGCGATATTGCGATTGAATTCAATATGAACTACGCTGTGTATGAAATTGTGTGGTATTGAGTTTTAGTGTCTACTATGACTTCGAGATAGTTTCGAGAAGCTTCCCAGCTAGTTCAGTGATACAATTTGAAAAGAACTGTGTTCTTTGATAATCGGAATTCGGATGAGACTTCAAGGAGAAGGTTCTATTTGATGTTCGAATACGATTGAACAATGACAGATGATCGGGAACGATGTCATTGCCTCATGACTGAGGGAATGTGTCAATGACGCATGACTGGACTGGAGGAGTGTGTCAGTGACTCATGAGTGAAGGAGTGTGTCAATGATTCGTGACTGGACTGAGGTAGTGTGTCAGTGACACATGACTGAAGTGTCTGTGCGTTGTTCACCTGGGTAGAGCCTTAATGGAAATACTTTGTTTTTGTACTTATGACATAGGGAAGCACTTTCGTACTAGGAAGTACGAAGTATCCTGTTACGAAGTATAAACGAGAATCAATTTTTGGTGAATCTTACGACAAAAATCGAGAAATCCAGCTCGAACGGAATGACGTTCGGATATAAAGTGTGTCGGACTCTATTTCTTTCATTTTTTCGGGCAACAACATGACTTTGTAATTACGGTACGGAACACGATCGATACTCCGCCTTGCCGACCGACGCTACGAGCTGGCGATCTAAATTTTACACCAATACGGTACAATACAAAAATCTTCGTTCGAACGGAGACGGAAGTTTTTGTCCTTCGTTTTAGTCATGCAAAAAATTTAACTTCGGATATGTGTATTAGCGTGTACCATCGTTCACTAAAAACAGTGCGTAATACCTTTTCGCGCCAATGGTACGAGGTACGGTACGTACTCCGAACTATTTTTTGCATAGTTTCGTCTTCTTCGTCATTAAACTTAGCGCGTTACTGCATAGCTGCTGCATAGTACGTGTAGCCTCAGCTTCCACTTCTCCTGTGACCATTCCTTCCGAATCCACTTCCACTTCCACCAACATCACTTCCATTTTTTCGACAACCAACACATCCACCACCACCACCACATCCACCAAGATGATTGCTTCTCCCCGATACGTCGCTGCGGTCGCCTCCGGCTCGCTTGCCCTCCTCGCCGTCCTCCTCTCGGCCCTTCCCACCACCTCCAACGCCTTTGACGTTCTGGCGCTCATCCCCCCCGAAATCCTGGGGGCCGTCCCCGACGAGTGCCAGGACTCGGACGCCGCCGAGTTCCCCGTGGCCGTTAACTGCGCCATGGCCAACCTCGCCCAGTGCTCGGGAATCCTGAGCGTCATGCCCGTCTTCGAGGAAATCCCGAGCGCGGAAAACGTCACCGAGTGCGTCGACGTCCAGGAACCCTACTGCGCCATTGCCACGACCTGTCCTCCCTGCATGGAAGATTTTGACGCCCTCGTTCGATGCATGGTCCAGAACTCGGACGGAATCGACATGAACGTCACCGAGCTGGTGGATTCGTGCTCCCTGGCGTGCGAGGAGTAAAGCAACCAAGCAAGCAACAAGTCGGGATGCAATGTATGCCGTTGGACGCGGCGCCAAATGACTCGAGAGGTGAACACACACACTCAAATTTTGCTAGTGACTGAGTGATCGACTGGGAGGAAGCTTCGGTCACGAACGATCGATCGGCGCACGCACTATCTAGGCTAGAAAATTGTTTAGGATTGCTTGCTCTTCCAGAATGCTTCAAGGAAACGTAACAGTGTCTGTTCAATGTGTTGTGAATGTTACGAGGACGGAACGCCAATCCTCGAACTATCCTTTAGCTACAGTTTGTAATGGATAAAATTTTAGCACCTGCATAACATCGTATTTAGAATAAATAATAATGATCTTACTGGGCATAATTTTGACTGTTTCGGTCAGTCACTGTAGCTTCGTTGTATTGCATGCATGCCGCCCGGTTTGTGACGGCATGGTCTCGAAATAACACGAAGTGATGCAATCATCATTGGCTCACCGACCGGTGATATCCCGTCTCTGTTTTGGCACGCGGATCGTTCGAACGGCTACCCAGCTAGCGGCACCACCATCTCATCTCACCCCATTCCGTCCGGAATGGGTGAGCGAGCGAGTCGTCCGTTGTTCTTCTACGCGGGCCGGATGCAGAGGTATCGTTCCTCCACCGGCTCTTGCTCGCTGGCGACGTGGCACCCGTCCAGGAATCGGTTCTCGTCTCCCCGCTTGGTCAGCGGCACGACCAGGCCGTCGGCCACGCGCTGGATCCGCCGGGAATACACGTCCGGGTAGGTCAGGAGGACCTCCCGGGGCCGCCGGGGGCGCTCGATGGTGGGGTGCGAATAGTTGCCCCCCACGAGGTTCCCAAAGTCGAAGTGGACCTGGTGCCGGCCCTTCCACCGCAAAAAGAACTTGGGTGCCAGCATCTGGAAGTGGTGGTCCCGCATCTCGTCGTTGGTCACCACGAGGGTCTTGTATTTCAGCGCCGCGTGCATCCAGAACCAATCGTCGTTCATTCCGGGGGGCGTCGCGTACAACAAACCCTCCCGTTTCCAGGCATCGCACAGCGGCCGGTACTTGTGAGGGAGCAGGTGCCTCGAAAAATGCCGGTGGTGCATGACCAGCAGGACCTTCTTGCCGAGTTTCTCGCTGAAATGCCGGAGGACCCAATCGATCTGCTCGTAGTCGACGTGCCGGGGGGCCGACGCAAAGTTTTGTTTGAAGTACCCGATGTTGGCGCCGTCGATGACCACCTCGAAGGGACGGTGACGATTCGATGATTGCGACTGCGCGGCGACGGCGACGGCGGATTCCAGAAAGTCGTCGAAGCGCTTCCATTCCCTGCGGCGCTCCTCGGGAGAGAAGTCGGTCCGCTTTTTCCCCTTGCGGCCTCCCTGGAACTTGCTGTGGGCGTTGCCCCGGACGTTTCCGTCGGTGACGATCGATTCGTTCATGGTGGTCATGTCCCGAAAGGATCCGTCCGACAGCGGAACCGGTTGGAGGTGGCATCCCTCGAGGCACCCGCTGGTTAGCCTTCCCGTCCTTCCATCGATCGAGCAGGACGGACTGATGGTCCATTGTTTCTTGCCGGGCGGCAGGATGACGGGGCCCATGCGCGGGGAGGGTTCCGAGATAGCATCGTAGGTTCGGATCTCGTCCAGCAATGCCCGGATGGTTGCTTCCGCCGATGTCGATGCAGATGGATCTGTGCTCTGGCTATTGTTGTCGTTGTTGTTTTGCAGCTCGAACCAGTCCGCAATGGCGGCAACCGTGCCCTTGGCCGGGACCGGAATGTCCTCCGCGAGGCGGGTCAGAACGTCCTCTACCACCAAATCGGTTCCCGTTCCTTCGCAACCGCTAGTGGCTGTGACTGCTGCTCGGCACGCGCAGCGGAGCAGCGACAGGTATTCACGCTCGGTCAGGTCCATCCCGTCGGCGTTTTCCGAGTTTTTGTCGCTGCCCTTGTGGGCGGAGTCGGATTGGGACCGCTTGCGGAGTCGCCTCCAGCAGCGGAGGGCGTCCTCGATCCGGCCACCACTAGAACCGGTCTCGCCTTCTTCCCGGCAGTAGGCGTGCAGGAGGCTGGCGTAGAGGCGGAGCTTCGGTTTGCACTGCTGGACGCCCTCGGCTTCCGTAAGAATGTCTTCCGCTTTGGCAAATTCCTTGTTTTTCGAGAGAATCTTGACAATGGCGCTGTAGGCCGTCTCGTTCAGCGGGAGATTGATTTCCTTGGATTGCATTCGTTCCTTGATGGCAAAGACGTAGTTCTGTCGTTGCCGGGCATCGATATCCTTCGGCTTGGTATTAACATTAGCATTAGCATTAGCACTGTCATTGGTATTGGCATCACCCACTGCTGCTGTTGTATCGTTCGCGTTCGCGTTCGTCGATTCGAGTTTCGGTGTCCCCACGTGGAGTTTCCGTTCCTCCCGGTCCAGCCCGTCGCACAGGTTCAGAAGATTGTAATAGGATTGCGCCTCGATCCGAATGTTGTCGCGGATGGCTCCTTCGTAGGCCTCCATGGCTGATGCCAGATCGTTGGTCCGGCATCCTTCCTGGATGATCTTTCGAACCTTCAGGATGCGCGGATCCATGTGCTTGGTTTTCACCTTCTTTTTGGAGGTGGCCTTGCCGCCGCGTTGTTGTTGTTGTTGTTGATGCTGTTGTTGCTGCTGCTCTGCTGGATTGACTGTGACAGCAGCATCTTCCACTCGTTGTTTCTTGCAAGCCGGCGGTTCGCCTTCGCCTTCGTGTTCGTGTTCGAGAGACGATTGTTCGCCGGACAACGTTGTTGCTATCGATGTCGATGTTGCTGTCGCCGCTGTGGCAGGTGTTGCCGATTCCCGCTTGTTGTTGTCATTCTTCTCGTCGGATGCTTCATTCGCTGCTGCTGCTGCTGCTGCTGCTGCTGTTTCGTTCGAAGTCTTGTTGTCGTCGTCTGTCATTTCGACCTCGTTGTTGCTCTTCGATGTCCCAATGATTCCACCCATGATTTTGTTGTTGACGAGTACGAGTAGTATTATTGCACTAGTGGTGAGTGTTTGACTCGGCCTAGTTTGTTCTATCTGAGCTACCGTACCAGTAGAACACTCAATGCGTAGTAACCTTACAACCGGTGATACTGTACGGTACGAGTAACTTGGATTTCGATCAAAGCAACAACTGCTGATGTAACGGCAGGATGATCAGAAGATCCTCGCCATCGAAGAATGAAAGAAATCAACGATAATTCGTGCCGTGACAGGGCCAGGGCCATGTTTTCCTCTCGACTCCTCGAGTACGAGCGGTACCGTATGGTCGATTTGAGATGATTCGATTCGACGTGCCGTTATGGGTGGTTAGACACACAAAATAACGACGGACAGACGCTATCATGGTAGATAAGATACATATCATCTTACCCATGACACAGACCGTTGATTACCAGACAGGGTACAAACCAAAGACTACAAGAATGAAATAATGAAGCACCAAGATATAGATATTACCCTATTACTGCATTATCATAATTATCATTTTTATTTCTCCCGTTTCTGCGCTCCTCTGATAATAATGAAGCTACAAAAGAAGAGATGACCATCGTATTAAACACCACAGCAGATCACTGCAGCGTTTACTCATTCTCATCGTACAGAGAAAATAACCCTGGTTGTGTTGGGAGAACACTCCCCTACCCCATGATTATGATAGAGGAAATCTGATACCCACTTCATGACCCATCACTTTCTGAACCTTCTTGTGGCATACTTTTTCTTTTGAATGGATTCTGAAACATGATGTTCCCATTACGTTTCAAAATCACCAACTCTCAAAGCCTGTCATCTCATATAACCGTATAGGGCATAACACATCATTATTCTCTTCAATAAAATACAGCACTTCATTCCCAGTACTTTTTCAATCCCTTCTTAAAATACAGCACAAAGTACCTTCTGCAGATATGGCGCAAAATACCTTTAAAAAACACCTTCTTAAAATACGGCGCAAAATATGGCACATCAAATTGATTGGATAGGTTTGATGGAGCCAGATTCACTGTCTGAATAAGGCATCTATGAGTGGACAAGTGGGGGTGACTGAGAGTCATGTGTCGCTCTAAAAATCGACCAAAGGTATATGATGTTAATATTTAAAGAGATGTGAGCATATCGTGAGATTGCTCTGTTACTGTGTATTTTACTGTATTTGACCGGTATCCCTGTGTTAGTGTTGTATGTAGGGATGTCTAAACCGGTTGTCGTAGATCATGTGTAATTCGTCATAAGACAGAGAGCACATGATATGACCTAAATGTCTGGATACTTGAAGTCATTTTTATCTCTGGAGGAGTATAAGTAACTTTTCAAGTGTAGAATGGATATAATTCCTGTAGAACGTACGTAAGTAGGGTACGTGTATTTTTGACCGACAGCAAGTCAGATGAACTGATAGAGAAATCATTGCTGGCATTGTTAGACGAGGCATTGCTGGATGAATCCTCATTGCAGTGGTGAGCTATTCAGGGCAGGATTTGTGGCACTGGTGTGGATGCAACCAATCCCATGCTTGGATTGGAGCTATCTTGAAGATTCACCCAGGGGATGTCCCCCATGATCCCTTGGGATCCATGGGTGACAAGGATGGTCCCAGTAGGAGTGCATTCCACTCCAAATTGAACAAATCGGTGTTTGAAATTGCAATCACCACCAAAAGATTCCCCTTGCTTGACTGTATTCATCAATAGCTGGCAAACAAATTGGAGAAGTTTACTGATGTCTGTGGACTTTCCTTTATTGAAAAATGTGGCCAATTCCTGTTGATATGGTCCTCTTGGTGACCAGTTCTGGGATTTGTCATCCATCTTGTCTGTTTGTGTCTGGGTTTGATTCCCAGTGTTGCTCTTACTGCTGGTCCCTGGGGTGGGTCATTTTACTGTTATCTTTTTGGTCTTTTGAAGCGGATGAGCATGCCCAAGGTGGCCCCTGGGGTTGATGAATATTGTTCGTGAGCCATGGAGTATTAGTTGTTACCTAGAGTGCTCTTCATTGCTGTCTTCAATGATAAGGGTTGTAATGAATCTTCCTTTGACTGCTTGATTGATTGGTGTCTTTGCATTGTAACCCAATTCAATATACAGCTCATAGGTGTGTTTGACATTGTATTTTAGTTCATTGGTGACGAGTGCTTGGGAATTGACTACTTCTAAATTCTCTGTGACAAACTACATACAATGGGACATCCAAGTCACATTGCTGTGTGCAGTAGAGCTTTTGCATGACACAGGTTAGGTTGGTTGGTGCATGTACCTTGGTGCAGCTTGCTTGGTAGCATATCTTCCTCAGTACCTTGAGTAGCTCAATGGTACACTTGGCGTTCAAAATCTTCTTCCATTCCAGAATTACTCTTGATCTTTACCTTCATGTCATCATCAATCTATCCTAAGGTCACACAATGCATCTTTTCCATGTCCTCTCGGCATTGATCCTACTTTGCTGCATGCACTTTGATCTCTCAGTTGCACATGTCCATCAAGGCTACCTTGACTCAGAATAGTGCTTGGGTGTTGTATCCTCAAGGATCATAATGCCCTTGAGTCATGTTTGGTTGTGCCCGATGAAATTGCTGTTGTCAGGCTTCCTTTGGTTCTTGCTGTTGGTATTGTTTTTAGGATTTTGTTGTTGAAGACTGCCTTGTGTGTTTGAGTTTGGATTGTTCTTTGATGACTTTCCGGTGGATGACTTGTCCATGTTTTGGTCATTGATAGAGTTCTTGAACTCCATGACATCTGTTCCTTGAAGGTTGATGTGTATTCTAATTCCTTGTGAGATGTGAGGTAGAGTAGTTCTTCTTTTTCTTTTGTGTTGATTGGATAGGTACTCATCAAAAATCCTACCAAGTCTGAAAGAGTAGCTACTAAATGTCAGAATAACCCTAGTATTGACTAGATGAAAGAAGTAGAATGAGAACAACATTTGATCTCAATTCTTTGATTGTTTCTATGATGAATTGATTTCAATCCAGATATGGTTCTCATGCCATATCTTGTTTGACATCCGGCGGATGTCATCTAATGCATTCCGGATTTGTATTCAATGCCGTCAATGTACCGCGCGGCTGGCGAGTCGACCACACTCAACACAAAATATCTGCTCAAAACAGGGTACGGTTTGAACTAGTAAGATTACCGCATTCTTTAATCGATGCAACCCCAAGCCCTAACCCCTTGATCGCATCAGCGTTTTGTATCAGCCTTGATCATATCAGCCTTGGTAGTAGTCTCGTATCAGCGTTTCGAATCAGTCGTGGTCGTGGTTGTGCCAGTGCTGGTCGTATCATCGTTTGATATCATCGTTTGATATCATCGTTTGATATCATCGTTTGATATCATCGTTTGATACCATCGTTTTGTATCATCGTTTCGTATCATCGTTTCGTATCATCGTTTCCTATCATCGTTTCCTATCATCGTTTCCTATCAGCGTTTCCTATCAGCGTTTCGTATCAGCGTTTCGTATCAGCGTTTTGAATCAGCCTTGGTCGTGTCAGCGTTTCGTTTCAGCCTTGGAGTATCATATCAGCGTTTCGAATCAGTCATCGTGCCAGTCTTGGTCATATCAGCGTTTCGTATCAGCGTTTGATATCAGCGTTTCGTATCTGCGTTATCGAATCAGCCTTGGTCGTATCGTATTAGCGTTTCGTATCAGCGTTTCTCGTATCTGTCTTGGTCGCACAGTATCAGTCTTGGTCGGTCGTAAAATAATGCCTGCTTGATGGTAAAATACTAGTAGAGTCTTTAACAGATTTGTATCATTATCTGTTTCTAACTGATCCTTTCATACTTAGGGATCTTGCTTGCTAAAAATAAATACATTTGCAAATATACCATGTGCTCGTCTATGACTCCCTTTTTTGATAAACCGGTATTTTTTGGAGGGGGAGGCCACCACGTGGATGGGGGTTTCAGAATGGAGGCAAGATGAACCAATGTGTGTGTGTTTGTGTGTTTGTGCTCAGAATCAACCACTGGAGAACCAGGGGCTTTCAGAAAATGGCCAAAAGAGGGGATTCTACTATTACTCTAAAGTGTTGACAAAAAAGCCAAGAATATTGCAAGATCCTGTACTCTATAAACAGCAGTGAACTCTCGTCCTCTAGTAAGCTTTATTGTAATGACCACAGGCTGCTGAAGCAGACATCTCTTTCACCAAAGTAACAGAATTACACATACTTTTTTTGGCAGATTGGCTTGCATTTTCCTTGTGAAAATGCTTGTGTGTGGGGTATCCTTTGGAAGCTTATTCCTAGCCACAGTTTATGTCATCCCTAGGCCAAGGGAATTGTGATTTTGTTGATTTGATGTGAAATGGAAGAAATTGGTGTTCGTCTTAATGGTAGGGAGGGTGGGGAATTTGTTGTTGATTGAGGCGATGGCAGCAATGGGCATTGGGCATTGTGTTTGTTTGGAGGGTGACAACAGCAGTCACTGACGTGATGGGACATCAAGAATCAAACAAAGAGAGATGTGGAGAGTGGCGGTGGTAGAGTAGACAGAGTCAAGATCGAGGATGATTGACATTGTCATGTGGTTTTCATAACATGTGGGAGTGACTCTCTAAGATGTAATCTGATGTTAAAATAGAAAATATGATAATGGAGCATCTTACTAATGTCCATCGAACTATGCTAATTTTGTTCCATTGTGAGAAGGAACCTATCGTATGAATGGTACATATGATGTGTGTTCATGTATGTATTGCATGTATGAATGTCAAGTGTGAAAGTGAAAAAGTGTCCTGCCAACAACATTTTCATGTAATGGAACAAAGCCCTATGGAGCCTTAAAGAATGCTACAGAGTCTTCAACTGCTGCTGTTCCATCCACAGTAGAAGATATCTTGCATTTGCATGTGACTTTGGGCGGTTTTGATTTTTATCTTGCAGCATTCTCTCTTGATGTCCTCTTCGTCTTTGTCCTCTTTGGGCACAGCACTGTTCAAGAGATCTGCAAGGGATCTCTCTTCAGCACTGTTCCCCTATTGTCAACTTCAAAATCCTGATATCCCTACAGCCAAGTGATGTACTGCAGCTTGTGCTACATGTGGTCGTTGATGTCATCTTAATGGATGGGAGAAGGCACTCTACCATTGCTGGTGGTGGTGTTAAAAGACTGGCTGTTGGAAGCAAGGGTACTGATAGTTCCTGTACTTTGGTTCCTGTTGATGTTAAGAGTTCCTGTGGTTCATGTCAATGTTAAGACTGGGGATATGTGTTTTCACATCAGATCTTCTGATAGCCTACTCTTCTATTGACATCATCATAGACGTTGTCTTTTGTCAATTCTGTCTAACTTTTTGGCACCAGTGTTGCTGTTATTGGTGCCATTGTAACCGCTTCCATTGTTGACTGTTGACGAAGGCTTGTTGTTGCTGCTGTTCTAACACAATTTTTGAGCTATAACTATGTGCGTGCTGCTGAGAAGCAAGTCTGGGTTGACATTGCCTATTTTTGAAATGTTCAGATGCAACTGTTCTTGTAAAGAGACAAATTTGTTGATTTCCAAGGATTGAGAAATTCCTCGGGATTTTTTAACACAGTAAAGCAGATGCCCCAAAATTCTGGCTATGTCAGAGGTATGTAAACCACACTATGCCAGGGTGTGTGTGGACATCCGCGCGACAATACCTAGTAGTCATCAGCAACAAACATCCATTACATTTGGGAGCTTAGTCGTACAAATAATCTTGGCGTTTGGACACAACCAAAACAAGCAAGTTGCTTGTTTTGCAACTTCTGACAATAAACAAGAGCTACTGGGTAATTACTTTGCTGCCATTCATGATATCCAAGAAGGCTAACTGAGTCTCAGAGGGTATTGCTGGTAATATTTTAGTTATCCACAGAATAGAATGAGAACAAGAGTTCTTCTAGTCACATACTAGTCTCCATTCCCACTTTGTAAAGCAGGGACAAAACCATTTTGTCAACCAGGAGATGATGTGCAAAACCTATTCTTTGAAAACCACCACCAACACATTCAGAACAGCCAAGGGAGCACAACAAGACAGTACAAACTGGATGGAAACAGGCAAGGGTGCAACATAATGCATTTGCAGCACAAGTACCAGAAGAAGTGAAGGAAGTCTGGGCCAAAAAAAATCTGACGACATACACATTTTTTTTATGTCATCCCCCTTTCGACTCTGCACCCGCGGTCCAAACCAACAACATGTTGTACCTCAGTTTTGGCGGCAGAGCTCCGCCTCCGAAGTTTTGAAACGTGCAAGAATTTCGCACCGCACGGTATGTTTACCTAGGAATTGTGTCGTCAGTTAGGATGCAGGTCGCGTGCGCGTTTGGGCAGTTATCGTTACCATGTCTCACAATTGCCCTTTCGGATTTCTTCCGACTGCCTACTCGTGAGATTTTGAAGTCCCGGTTCCGACCAAATGAGAGATCATAGTGAACAAGTGTGGGATGTGCACGTATCTTGGAAAACTCGCGCCAAACAAACGCAACCCAACCTCACACCAACAAGGTTCGACGAGACGATGATCTTGCAGTTGGTGGATACTTTTGCGGCAGGATACCGGGAATCCGAGCGGACCCCTTCTCTCAGCCCGATGCACCAATCGCTAGCGGCCACTGCTTTCGTGGCAATCGAATTCCCCATAAGTGGCAGCTGTCGGTTGCTGTCACCTACTGTCACCATCTCGAAAGAACCAAAACCAATACGTAAGTTATGAGTTCACCGGCATCTCATTCGGAGATGACGGTACGAGTACGATACCGTATTATTATTTTCACAGAAGAAAGGTGTCGAAGAAAAAAGGTTCTTTTGTAAGAAATAATCCACATACCGTAGCGTTGTACAAGTGTTTCCTAAGATTACCTACGATTTTCCGAAAATAGAACTGCCCAGCAGTAACTAGCTAAGGTAAGAAAACAACAACACGGGCATGCATATCTTGCATCGTTTGTTGGCTTGAAAAGCATAGTGTTTCCCTGGACGTGAGCGGTATATGGTACTCCTGGAATCAGTCTCGGTTCGATTGATCGCTGAAGCTTGGGGCAGGGCTGTATCCCCCCCCTGTTGATGCTTTTGCGCTTGCTTGTCGCACCGAACATCCGCCGTGCTTCGTACAACACAACTCACGAGCTCGATTTCTGTGTGCGTGCGTTGGTCAGTAAGTTAGGTAGACATTTTCCGTTGTGCATTTGATTGGGTTTCGCTCGACGCATACATACTACACTAGCTGATTTGATCGGCAGTGTCGCTTTCAGCACCGCACCACATGACCACGCTAGATACTAGCGTCCAGGACGAAATCCGAGCGCTCATGGACGAGAACAAGCTCCTGGTTGCCACGGCCATGAAGGAATCGAGTTCCCGAACCGAGCTCACGGAGCCAGAGAAGGAAACCACCACTGCGACCGCGCTCCCGGCCGAGAACGAGAAACCGACCCGTCCCAGGCTCCAAGACATTCTCGGCCGAACGTCCAGCAAACGGAGCCAGAAGCGTCTTTCGAAGGGTTCCCTAACAAAACACACGCAAAAGCAGCCCTCCAGGTCCTATCTAGTCCGCGCGTCGAAACTCGTCACCAAAACGCTGCGACGGAAGTCCCGGGAGGACCCGAACTCGAACTCGAACTCGACCATTCCTCCTTCGCTGACGCTGGCACCTACCTTCGACAACGACGACTCGCAATCCGAGGGAGAGGATGGACACGGAAAGCAGCCAAGCACAAGCGCGGCCGCTACTGCTACTGCTACGGGCATGGAGATCCGCTACGACGAGCACAAGCACAAGGTGCTCGTTGACGGCACGGAATCGAGCCCGTCGCTCGCCGGGGAGGAGTCGCACTATGAGCACGACGAAGACCAGCCATCGAGCGATCTCGAGGAACCCGATGACAACGACAACGACGCGAAACTTCGATCCGTTGAGTTGGAGGAGTCAAACGATGACAGCGAAGCACCGTGCCTGCCCGTTGATTTGGAAGATTGCGATGAAACCGTCGAGGAGCTCCCATCTATTGCGTTGGAGGAGACCAGCGATGACAACGAAGTGTGCCCACACGTTGATTTGGAGGAGTGCGATAACAATGTCGAAGTGCTCCCGCCCGTTGATCTAGTGGAGTCAAACAAAAAAGACAAAGAACAGTTTCCTACCGCCGATGCGGAGGAACCAAACGATGGCGTCGAAGAGCTCCCACCCGTCGACTCGGAGGAGTCAGAGGACAACGAAGAACAACTCCTATCCGTACTTGAGTCGGAGGAGTTGTTGCAGGATCACGTCGACGAACCAATCTCGTCGAACGATACGGAGGAATTGGACGACGAGAACCAGGACGACGAGGACCCTCCCTCGAGGGATACAAATTTGCCGGAGGACGACAAGAAACCAGACCTGCCACCGGAGGAGGAGCTGAACGACGCGAAGGTTGGCGACGAACGGCCAGTCCCATCGATCGATTCGGAGCACAAAATCGTGCAGGATCGCGACGAACTGCTACGCGAGACGACGGAGCCCACCTCGATGGTTGCTGCTGCTGCCGTCGATGCCGATGCTACCGAGCACGTCGCATCAGCATCATCCGACTCTTCCCGGCCGGTCCCGCGGCCGCTGTCCCCGGCCGACCCGGAAACCAATGACAAAGCCATCCCCTCCAAGCACAAGGACAAAGGTGCCCTGTTTCTGTTGTTGCTGGTGTCATTTTTGGCGTGTCTCGTGGCGGGCATCGGATTCGTGGGATTCTACGACGAGCATGCTTCGAACAAACAACCCGCGGTTGTTTCGAGTGGTCCAGACACGGTGTCGGTGGCAGCCAAAGCCGACCACGACGCAAACGTGCCACGAAATGACGCACACGCGCTTTCCGAACACGAACCACCACCTTCTAGACCAGACCGAAAGCAGCAACAACGAGACGAACACTGGGACGAGATGCTCTCGACTCTGTGGTAACAGTAGCCGCTGCTACGGCAGGACGCGTGCGGTTTTTCTCTTAGAGCATCGCAGATCTTTCTGTTTTTCTCCGGAACTAGTGCAGTGCGGTGAATCTACCGTGTTGGTTCCGTGATTGTGCAGCCACGCATACACACACACACACACAGCCACGTACGCATGCGCACAGCATCGATTCCATTCCTGCGCAGTTTGTTGGCGTTTAATCTAACCCGTGCTTTTGCCGAACTATTACCAAGGAGGGCATATCATCTCATACCACCATGCCATGCCATACCCCACTACGCACCAAGACATCGAAACGAGACCAAATAAAATCCGGACGCAGTGCGTTGCTCCGTATGGAATGTAACGAATCGAATCGAACCGAACCGAATCGAATACAGCAGTCGACTGGAACGCGTTGGTGCGGGAGCGCTTTCTGAATGCACGGGCACTGCTGCAGCCGTAACGATAGGAAATGCTTCGTTTGTACATAGTACTATTATTGCCATCCTACGACGGTATTGTGCTGTAGTATTCTGTAACTTGTCTCGACTCCCGGTTGATTGTTTGTCAACCGTGTAGTGGCTATGATTTGTTTGTGTGAGGGACGCCAAACGCCAAACCATCGGTGCCTTGCCCGATCAAGCGCAAAATACTCCCCCCCCCCTTAAAAAAAAAGCGGAGGGATTCCAACAAAACCAGCAGAAACGTTGTGTCAGAAGGTCAGTGAACAGATAATATGCTTACATTATGTGTTCAGTATGCATTAGTGTTGTACCGGTACAGCAACGAATCTACAGTAATCTTATCCACCCATTCATTCATCCATCCATCCATCAAAATAATGATTGTTCCGAACAAGAAACTGACCGAAACGGAGGAGCAAAATCCTTTCTCACTGAAAATTGGATTTTGAAATCGTTTGAGTCGAAGGGATGGATACGTACGTGAGGTCATACTCGTACCGGTACGGTAGTTGTCATCCTCGTCAGATCTTTGGTCGCGTTTCGAAGATACGTCGCCTCTGGCAGGTCATTAAATACGCGAGCCAACGGTCGTTTTCTTAACACATACAACAGAGCCATCCACTCCGAACGTTCGTTTGCCACCTAAAACAAAGTATCCCAGAGCCATCCCATTTTTGGTAATTATCTGGAAAATTCTCAACGACATTATGCTTAGGCGAGCGCGGAGAGCATTGATCTAGGTGTGCATGTCTCGGAAGGATTGCAGAGCGTGCCGGGCATTGTGACGTATTTTCGGTGATATTGAATATCATTCGTATCAAGCGGTAGCGCGCGAGACACTTCGCCGTGACCCAATGAAGCAGCCTTGATAGCTCTGCTTCCACTATCTTTGTGAAACAAAAGAACCGTGCGGTCCTGGGTCCTGTTCTTTTCAATTAAAAACTACGCGATCCTGCCAGTTTAAATGCCTTTCGTTCCCGAGAAATATCCTTTGTTACGGAATGCAGTCCCTTCTAAAGAACGATACTCCGCATTCCATTTATAGAAACGGTAGGTGACCTCAGAATCATGCAATATCAGTCCAGCATAATAATATTATTCATTTCACTTGCCCAATCGCCCATACAGTAGCATTTCAACGCATTGTTTACTTCCTATCGCACCTCTCGCATTTCCTGCGTCCAATTTTTCTTTCTTGCAGAAATTTTTCCACGAGGAGCAGACACCGATCAGTCTTTTCACTTTCCTCGTTAACAATTCATTTTCCACCACGCAGCAACTCCAACTCGTCGGTTCCACTACACTCCCACACTGATTTCTACCATCGCTAGAATGACACAAGCCACCGCATCATCCCTCCGTTCCCTGCTCTTGTCGGCAGCCGCAGGCGCCCTCTTGCTGCTGGCATCTCCTGCTGCTGCCGACACTATCTTCGAGGCCCTCTTCCCGGTGCAATGCGTCCAGCCGTTGTTGGGAGCGGCCGGCATCTGCGTGTTGAACAACGGATGCACCAAGACCTGCTTTCGCAACTCCCGGGGCGTCGAAGCCAACCCCCTCTCGCTCAACACACCCGCCCTAGAGGGCTTCTACATTCCGGTAGACGCCGTCGACTGCGACGAGCTGGAGGATCCCATCTGCCCCTCCATCACCTGCTGCAGGGCCTGCGAGGACGAACTCAGGGCTCTGTACCGGTGCCTCATCCTGGAGGGCAACCACCACTATCTCGACTACCTGGCCACGACTTGTCCGATTGACTGCCAGGGATTCCCCTTGCTTCCGACTCTCCCCGTACCAACCGTACCACCGTTTGTGGACGAGGAAGAGGAAGAGCTCACCGAACGAATCGATGCCGGTTCGGCAAGCAATTCTACGTTGGAAGATGACTCGGAGTATCTTCCCGGAGACATTACCACCGATGGAGACGACCAGATCATCTCCTCCGGAGAAGAACCCACCACTCCCGAGGTCGTCGCCGAAGTTCCCGAAGCAGAACCCACTCCTATTGAGACACCCGAACCCGAAATCCCCGCCACGATCCCTCCGACCGCCGCTTCCATCGCATACACGGCCCCGGACTGGGTCATCCCTCCCGTCATGGGCGTCGCGTACCAACCCATGACGGTCCGTGCAGGGGACACCCTCACCTTTGCCTGGTCGGTGGGAACGCACGACGTCTTTGTTTACCCCAACGGCGGCTGCGACCGTACCAACAAGGTGCAGATCGCCAGCACCCGGGACAATCCCACCACGGTCGCCTTTGGAGACGCCGACGTCGGAAAGACCATCACCTTCGCCTGTGACATCGGGAGCCACTGCGAGGCCGGCATGCGCATGGAGGTGACCGTCCTGACGAGGGGCACAGCTGTAGTGCAAACAACACCAGCAACAGAAATGGGGGCCGTGGCCGTCGAACGGAGCCGAATCAACAGCGGGGCCGTGGAGCGCGTCCGGCCCTTTGCGACCGGGTTTCCGTGAGTCCGAGTGAGAGAGTAAGTGAGTGACTCTGTCATCGAACCGAACAACCGAAACCAGAATCGGGAGGAATGAATCCGAACGAAGCGCTGCGTGTTTGTTGGCTCAGTGTCGTGCTGCTTCCCGGAAGGGGGCAGGGCAACAAAGCCGGTGCAAGGAGTAAGAAGAAAAAGATGAAAACCCCTTTGGATTCTTGCATAGGCGGTACTTAGTTTGCCGTGTTAGATAATAGTTGGTAGGCGATGGGAGAATCGGAAAGGCAGACGCGATGTGTCGCTGCTGTTGCTCCACCATAGTTTATACGATTGCAAGATATCCCACACAGACATCGTGCCTCTCCAGAGCAGAGCAAGGGAGGAGGAGGATGTTTGTTGTGGCGAATCAAGAAAGAATAATTCATAAGAACACATAGCTGTATTGTTAATAGTAATTACTCCGTATGAAGTACAGTAGTATTAGATTGTGTTATTTGTGTCCGGCGTGGAAGCAGAACGGTATCCATTGTGGTACTACGTAGAGTGAGATAGAATTCGACCTTTCTTTCTTGGTACTTGTACTGCACGCGTTCAATGCAGAACACTTCGCCAAAAGTGAACATGCCATCGCCCAAAGTCATTCACCGAAGACTTGTCGTACGTAGTCCTAGTCCTTGTGAAAATGACATTGCACCCTCTTCTGTTTCCATCGAATTTGCACTGTCTTGTGCTCCCTTGGCTGCTCTGAATATGGAGGTGGTTCTCAAACAATAGGTTTTGCACAATCATCATCTGATTGACATAATGGTTTGATCCCTTTGAAGTGAGGATGCATACTAGTTACACATCACTTGAGCCCTTGTTCTTGTTAGTCCATGTCCTAATGGTCAAGGACATATTTGGAACCAACACCAACATGGTAAAAGGACAGACAGCGCAGCAACAAACTTGGCATATCAGAGAAGATAATGATCCTGTACCAGCCCACATACTTTCAAGATACCGCATGGTAAAACTAGGAATAGATGCTTACACTGTGACTGGCCTCAAGTACTTGAGGTCAATCTTTTGACGTATCAATTTCCGGACAAGCCAAGTGATTCCTTGCATTAAGATGAGAACCCCCCCCCCCCCCCCCCCCCCCCCTTTCCCCAACATGGATACTGCCATCAGTCTGTACACTGGCCAGGGCTTTGTAGTCACACAACATGTCCACGGAGACAATGAATTCAATTGTCTTAAGGATGACCTACTTTGCCAAACTCCACCAGTACGCTTCAATAGAACTGTCTGCAACCAGCATGAGCCATCCATTGGAAGAGACAACCAAACCAGCAAAGAATGCATCCCGTGCACATTTACATCTGTTCCTTTCAAATCAATGCCAACACAAATGATCATTGAATTGGTCAATGTCAGCCACAGCAGCTCACTTGACCAACACAGTAATAGCTTGTGTGGAGGAAATCATCGCTAAGAAAAACGCTCCTAATGGGCTCACCTTTGGAAATATGCATGGTCATACAACCATACTTGATTTGGATACCACATCCATCAGCACTGATGGGGATGCCTATTCCAGACAATGAATCTATTGATAGCCATGCATCCAGATCTAGTTCCTTGGATAAAATTGGACATCTTGTTGATGATGTTGATGATCAAGCTGATCATGAAGCAAGTATGAGTGTAGCTTCAAACAATGAAGAGCTGGATGAGGATGAGCCAAGCAATGCAGACCCAACCAAATTCGAGCAAGATGGTTTGGAGCTTGCCAGATTTGTGACACACCAAATGACAATTTAACAGAGGACAGCAACCCATGGCTCCCTGCTGACTAGACCAATTGAATGCAATTACTTCTGACAATGCCAGATGTGATGCCAATGATACCAGAACCTGATCCAACAGCCCCAAGGATGACAAGAGTTTAGCTTTTAATTGAATTAGTAGCCACATCACTACTAGGTCTACTTAAGAGGAAGTGGTTGACAGCAATGGTGCCAATGCCATCACCACTATATCCAAGCAAGTGGGTATGACACTATGGCAATGAATAACACAAGGACATAAAAAGTATGGAACAGGTGATGGGTATGCGCCCAGTGCAAATCACTGGGTTCTGACCTCAGCCCACACAGGTTTCTTCACCAATGGGTTTGGAGCTGCCGTGAAGAAAATTGCAGCTGACCATGACAAATATGTTGTGATCTCAAACGTGATTGTATCCTACAGCAACATAATTCTTCACTTGTTACCACACAAAAATAGAGTGAATACTGGAGTGAAAAGCTTCAGCACTGCTGCTGGAGTGGAGGCTGTGCTCTCTGAACTCAAGCAACTACATGATAAAAGGTTCTACACTCAGTGAGTATTGATAAAATGTCCTGGGAAGAAGTGAAATGAACATTACCATACCCTATGTTTCTCAATAGACCCCGATACCATTAGGGAGAAATGATTGTTATTAAAATCACAGCTAGTTTTGGAGCTTATTTCAATATGAAGTTAAAGTAGAGTTATTTACATGTAAGAGCATAAGGAACATCAGCCATATTCATTGTAAACATGATTATACTCCCATCTTCTGTTATTTTGCTTGTAAGATGTCCTACAAGGTTTACCGTGGTAATCTCACCATTTTGCTCAACTCTTATTTTTCAGGTTGAATCTAACTTTCTTACTCATGCATGATATTTTTACCAGTCTCAATGTTCGGCTTCGGACGTTGTGTATACCAGCTTTTTAATCATAGGGGTATATATCCAGTTCACTTTACCAACCTCAATGCCTATAATGGGATTCTATTCACTGGTTGTGCTGCCAGTAATGGAATAATGCTTACTGGCTTCCCGAATATTTACCAGTTGAGTTGCCGGTAACAGGATAATGTCTACTGGCTTCCTGATTATATTTACCAGCATCAATGTTACATTTTGCAACATGTATGTCCAATAATGTTCCATTTTCCTGTTTATCCATTTCACTATTGCCTCAATGAATTTTACCTTTCTGGTAGGTGTGAAGTACCTTTTCATGAGTATCTGGTTCTACTTTATCTGGTTTAGTGTTAGCCACCAGGCTTAATACATCTTAATAGAGACAGTACATATCCAAATGGATGGACCAATGACCAAACTTCTTGCCAGAATCAACCCAAAGCTATATTGCCCATACATTGTTGAATGCCAGGGAACCAAGGTCATTTATCCCCAAACCAACAAAATAATATATAATAGAACACTTTGTGCCGCTTTGTTGTTCTGGGAACAACTCTCTGGGCAACTAGTTGATTGGGGGTTTGAGCTGAACTCATACGTCAGCTGCACTACAAGTAAGACTATTGAAGGAAGGTAAGACTTTTGAAGGAAACCAATGAACCATTATGTGGCATGCAGATGATCTGAAGATATCACATGCAATCAATGACCTCAACAAGGAATTTAGAAAACGATCACCACTGCTGGCTGTTACGCAGGGCAGAATCCACGACTATATTGGAAGGCTCTCCTCCCGAACACGGCATCCATAGCCTACCACCAGTCCACTGCCCAGCTCCTCTTTGCAACCATGTAGGCCAGACCAGATGTACAAGCTGCCATTGCATTTTTGTGCACCGGAGTACTATCACACCCAGACGATGATGATTGGAAGAAGTTCAAAGAGGCACTTGCCTACGTCAAAGATACCATCTTTATTCCTTTGGTGCGAGGATGGGATGGAACAGGAAATGCATACTGGTTCTTGGATGCGCCCTTTGCAATCCATGCTGATAAAAAGAGCCATACATGAGGAATGCTAGCATTTGGGCAAGGTGTCATTATAGCCATCTCAACAAAGCAAAAACTTTATACCAATAGATCCACTGAGTCAGAGGACCTTGCTGGAGTAGACAACTCACTGCCATGCAATCTGTGTTGCTACTACTATCTTCAGTGACAAGGGTGTGCAGCACAACAGGAGGAACTGGACAGAAAAGATACTCATCTTCACAAGAACAACATCTCAAACCAAGGCAACACGAGTGCAATGAGGCCAGAAATGATCAGGAAGTCATGCATCATGAAAAGAATCCATCCCATCAACATCGACATCATCCCATCAACATCAGATACTTCCTAATCACTAATCACGTACTCAATGGAGAAATAAGCAAGCATCTAATATTGTCCAATAGGAGACATGATTGCAGATTCCTACACCAAATCTCTACAGGGAGGCTTATTTTGTAAGTTCTGGAACACCATCATGGGCATTATACATGCTGACTTCATCCGTTACAAACAGGACTACTACTATGCATCCAGACATACCAAATCCACTCCAATCTGATTTTGTTGTACCAATTGTTGATTTCTTTCTGAATCAAGTTCAAGCTGAAGTTGATCCAATGGCTTGGAAGAACAGCAGCGCTGTGTTAGTAGATTGAGTTGGAACAATCGATTACAGTGTTAACGTGTTTGCGTCTGAATCAAGTTCAAGCTGAAGTTGATCCAATGGCTTGGAAGAACAGCAGCGCTGTGTTAGTAGATTGAGTTGGAACAATCGATTACAGTGTTAACGTGTTTGTGTCTGAATCAAGTTCAAGCTGAAGTTGATCCAATGGCTTGGAAGAACAGCAGCGCTGTGTTAGTAGATTGAGTTGGAACAATCAATTACAGTGTTAACGTGTTTGTGTCTGAATCAAGTTCAAGCTGAAGTTGATCCAATGGCTTGGAAGAACAGCAGCGCTGTGTTAGTAGATTGAGTTGGAACAATCGATTACAGTGTTAACGTGTTTGTGTACTTTTGACAACAGAAAATCTTACTGCAAGGCAAGACTATGGAAACGCCGGGTCTCTTCTCATTACCAATTCAATGGCACAGTCAGATAGATCTTATGTGGTTGTAGATTTACAAGTAGTTGGTGGCAACTACGTCACACAAACAAGATTCAGGGTTCTTTCAGAATCACGTGCATATTTGGGTCGAACTCCACTGGTCCCCCTTTGTAATTTCACCCTATTTATTGAAATTAATGTCAAACTCATGATATTTTGATGCACATTGCATTTTCCTACCCCACTGGCATCTGTTTCCGAATTAGTGGCATGTTACTGAATTTTATGTCTGAAACAAACAGTGCATGGTCGCAATTTTTCAATCTCAATTGTTTCCTCATTTTTATTGTTATTACTGGCTATCGTACTAATGATGGTGACGACACCTAAATATCAGGTTTATTGTGTACATTGCTACCGGGACTCTCCTCTAATCACTATAGGTAGGAGAAAGAAGAAGGTTACCAAGAAGCAGAAACCCCCCTTGTTTACAGCGCGACTAAGAAAGAAACGGGAGTAGTTGTTTCTCCCGGTCTTCGGGACCATATTTTGAATGACGCATCATGCTATTCTTATTTCAAGCAATCTTCGGGGCTAGTAGATTTTGCATCTTGCATATTCATTAGAAAATCAAAGAAGCTCAAGGATGCTACTCAACAATTAGGTCTAATGAACACCTGTAACGGTTCACAGAGTAGTGACAACGCATTACCAGAGGTGCTCGACAATCAAGTTATGTATAACCCTTCTGTCGAACCAATTGGGTGTGCCTTGATTGGTCGGGAATTGACAAACATAGAGGATGACAATGATTCTGTTTCCGATGACAATTTTTTCTTTCCTAATGATGACAATGAGGAAGAAGAAAGTGAGAGCATAGAGGCCCCCCACTCTTTGAGTGTCAATGATGAAGGAGGCAACAACATTGATGTTGACGATTCCCATTGTGATTCAAACATGACAATTACGACACCCAATGTAGGAAGGAACATATCTGACGAACTGAAGGTCAAGATCAAGTTAATGAAAATCATGCGGAATCATAGCATACCATTAGTTGCAGAGAAGGAATTGTATGAATGGGCTATCGAATCGAAGCGGCTTAATTTATTTTCATGGACTAAAGGCAATCTCATAAAGACCAGGGCAAGTGTCATGAAGGAGATTTCCGCAACTGTGCCTGAAAAAAAGGCGATGGGTTTGAACCTCATCTTATTTACTGGTGTTCTAAGAAATCACAGAGTGGTGAGGTTTCCTGTCGCAAACAAATCTACGTCCGGTTGTTCCAAAAAGCACTTCATTCCCTATTAACGAATGTGACTTTGGTGAAGGAAGACAATCTGTCATTCCCCCATGCTGAAGACCCAACCTTACCAGACCATTATCCAGAACTTCAAGGCAATATTGATATTGACGAACTCCATCACGGTGAATGGTGGATCAACACTTGGGAGAAGCGATGCAAATCTGGATCGAATGAAATTCTGGTTCCTATCATTCTCTACATGGATGGAATTGCAATTGACAATAGTGGTCAAACCACTCTTACCCCACTGAACATGACTCTTGGCATATTCAACACCCTAACTTGAAACTCCCGGCCGGATGCCTGGGAGGCTATATATTATCACCCAACATGTCCAGGTGATAAAGGTTCCGAATCAATTGACAATGTGAACAATCTTCACTCTGGCCTTTGTTTGGCTCTTTCTTCTTTGAAAGATGCCTGCAACCAAACTGATGGTATTGAATGGTCTAATTTACCGTGGAACAAGAAGAAATGGTCTGTTCGAATGAAATTTGCGGTCGCTTATTTCATAGGAGATACTCCCCAGCTCGACCAGCTTTGTGGACATTATCAAACGTTGAATTCAAAGATGATCTGTAGGCATTGCAATTGGCCCAGAGCACTTGGTATTAACGCTCGTGTGAATGTTTTGAAGGTTCCCGTTCCAGTTAAAAGTGGTAACATGTAGGTGTCTAATCACCAAAATGGGGACAAGTACAAATCCATTCGGCTCTGGAATATATCTGATTTTACTGCTCCAACGGTTGACGAAAGAGTGAATGATGAACAGTATTTCAAAAACATCTCTCACCATGGTGTACATAACGACAACACTTTTTATGATCTTGATTTTGGGGAAAACCCACATAATATTCATCTAGCGTCGCCCGGAGAGAGACTCCATATGCACCAACTTGGTTGCGCAAAGCGTGCAGCAGAGACGTTCCACGAGGACTTTTTAGGCAATAACCAGCGGCTTCTTGGTGAGATGGAAAGGTTAGCCAGTTACTACGGTGGTGCTGTTCAGAGGCAATCCAATCGTGACTTCCCACGAACCAATTTTTCAGAATCAATACATACAGCGAAGAAGGAGGGTAACCAGTACATTGGAATGCTTTATATTCAGATGTTGTCACTTCTGTCTGCTGGAGGTCGTCAATTGTTGTTGTCTCGAAAGACGCCATCCAATCTTGAGAACAAGAGCAGAAAGTGTGAAGACAAAATTGACCGACATATTTACGCCATTGAGTTGTTGTTGGGTATGGAAGAGTTCCTAAAATACGCTGGAACGTTTGACGAGGTTTTCAAACAAGACAAGAAAGGTGTTTTGAATGTTGACAAAATGGTTGTTCTTTTCATTAATTGTATAAATAACAATCTGCAACGAAGTAAGGGAGAGGGTAACAATCTGGTGAAGAATCATATGTATTTTCATTTATCACAGTACATGAGATTATTTGGTCCTCCAACTGGATGGGACTCTGCTGCAAGTGAGAGCAATCATAAAACTGAAGTGAAGGCTCCTGCTAAGAGAACTCAACGAAACAAGTCCACACTAATCAAGCAAACTTGCAACTGAGGGATGGAGTATCGAACTATTGATTGACTTGACCGTGAATTTGATTTGTTTGAACATAGATCCATAACCGGACCAAATCATCCTACAGAGGGTGGTTGGTCAGCAGGGTCTTCGTTCTGGATTGGTGTGATGAATGGTCTCCCTTACATGAAGTGGGATGAAAAATAAACGCAAGTGTACCCTGGTTTCCATCAGATGATCTCAAATTTTGTTGCAACATGGTCCTTCCGGCTGTGGGCAGCAGCAAGGTTTTTGGAACCACGGAGCACAAGAGGTATGACAAATCTCGTGAGATGAAATTACTATTTTGTGCCCATCCATCGTTTAAGTCTGATTCTGGACAATTGTCCAATGTATGGTACAACTGGGCTAATTTTCAACTCAACCTCCTTGATGGGCGTGGACTGCAAGTTTATCCTTGTCAGATTCTGTGCCTGCTTTACCTTGAAGGTCCTTTCCCCGTGGGTAGCTCCGTTAGTGGTTTCAAATTAGTGCACAATGGTTATTATGCCGTTGCTTGCTGCTTTGTTTCTGCAGACCCCATACCGAGCAAGAGGGATAAAGGAAAAAAATACCATCATGTGTTGGTAAAGCAAGGTGAGTTGCGGAACAAATTGTATTTGTTCGACTGCAATGCCATTGAGTCTGAAGCTGCCGTTGTTAGAAACCATGGTAGTCCTGACCAATACTTTGTCCTGGGAAATCGTGAGCTATGGTTGTTTAATTTCCGTGAGACAATGGCTGCATTGGAAAAGAAGAATTTAGAATCAATAGTACAAGATGGTGAAAACAGCGCATGAATTGAACAAACAAGTTTATTATCACTGATATTTGTACTATAATTGATTTGCGTATTTTTCATTTTTCCACTATTCTGCAACGCCATTGCAGAATTTGCTTTTTTGTTTTGGGGGGATTACTTGTAAATTGTTTTTTGTAAAGTTGTGCATTTATGGTTTTTGATGTACCCCCCTTTTCATGTGTATTTTGCGTTTTTCCATTTTCTGCAACGGCGTTGCACGGAATGGCCTTTTTCCGTATTTTCAAGGGTACAGTCATCCAATTCCGGTTTTCTTCAAAATGGTGCAATTGTGTTTCAAAATATCAGCAGGAAGCCAGCAGCGAGCAGCGGCGTTTCCAGCGGCATTATGGAGCAGCAGGAAGCCAGCAGGAAGCCAGCAGTGAGCTGAAGTAGCAGGAAGCCAGCAGCAACCAGCAGCAATAGGGTCTAGCAACAGCAACAACAACAGCGAATAGGGTCTAGCAACAGCAACAGCAACAGCAACAGGGACTAGCAAGAGCAACAACAACAGTGAATAGCGAATAGCGAATAGCGAATAGCGAGAGCAAGAGCAAGAGCAACTAGCAAGAGCAATAGCAATAGCAATAGCGAGAGCAACAGCGACTAGCGAGAGCAACAGCAACCGTGACTAGCGGAGTGGCGTTTTGGAGGAGCAGCAGGAAGCCTGCAGCAAGCATTGGCGTTTGGAGCGAAGAAGCAGGAAGCCAGCAGCGGCGTTTCGGGCGGTGTTTTGAGTGGCTTTGCGGTTGGATTGCTGTTGTTGATTTGTTGCCGTTGATTCATCCTGTGGATTTGTTTTGATCGTTGTTGCTGTTGCAGATCTATAACACTATATAATAATTGAACAAAATGGGTGAGTATCTATTGATGTAGTACTAGAGTAAATAAAAACAACAGAATAATATAATCTATATGCCACTAACCTACACTGTTGGCGTCCAATCGATTTGATGCTGACAATTTGTTGTTCCGATCCATTGTTCCAACTCAAGGGAAGATTCGCCACACCTCTAGTATTGTTCCGATTTGTGTTCCGGTCCGATGTTTCAGCCTCCAGGAAAGAAGATGACGCACCTCCAGCGACACCAGGAAAGATTCGCAGCACCTTGATCCGTTGTTACGATCCGTTCCTATGAAACTAAGAAGAAGAAATAGAAGTGAGGAAATACAACATCATCAGCAATGCAACAGGCGGGCATCAATGTCTATCTATCTCACGTTGTTGCCTTCCACTCGGCGTTGCCTTTGATTCAAATTGTTGTTGCTGATACCGATACGTTGTTGCCGATACGTTGTTGCCGATACGTTGTTGCCAATTCGTTGTTGCCAATACGTTGTTGCCAATACGTTGTTCCAACAATCATTGTTCCGACAATTGTTGCTGCCGTTGATTTGAAGAAATCTTACTCCTATGTAACGAAAAACTGGATCTTGTTCCTGTTGATATAGATGTGCAAGGGATGCAGATTTTGTGCTTTCAAGACGTCTATGTTTGGGTCGCGAATCCGAACAATATCTTTCCAGCAACTAATCACTCGTCCGATGCACTCTATTGTCCTGCAGTACAAGGCAGTTACTTCGCACTAAAATATCTCGAGCCTGAATCAGCCGGCCTAATGCTGTTATGTCACTTTGGTGGGATTCCGTGTTCTCGGACGGAGTGCCAATCGTACAAGTACGGTAAGGCAACTCTGCTCAAGATAAGTCGGGTAAGATTATGAAGGGAAAGAGTAATTTTTGCCGGGGACAAAAAAAATCACACTGTAAAACCACACTGTAAAGCCACACTGTAAAACCACACTGTAAAACCACACTGTAAAATTACTGCAAAATCACACTGTAAAATCACTTTTTGCTGTGTGTGTGTGTGAGAGAGAGAGAGACGAGAGACTTTTTTTTGTCGTGAGGTTTGTACAGTATGTACTCGTACTCGTATGGTAGAAAAAAAAATTACTTTTCGCTGTGTGAAAAAAAAATCTTCGCTGTGTGTGTTCGAAAAAAAAAAATCCATACTTCAACTTGTGTAGATTTCTACACACTTTTTGTACTAGGTAATTCCTGGTATTGAATTCACGTAGGTTTCTATGAGCGTAGATTTCTACACGATTTTCGTACCAGGTAATTACTGGTATTGAATTTGTGTAGCATTCTATGACAGTAGCTTTCTGCGCGCTTTTTGTACTAGATAATTCCTGGTATTGAATTTGTGTAGGTTTCTACGTCAGTACATTTCTACACGATTTTCGTACTTGATAATTACTGATATTGAATTTGCGTAGGTTTCTACAACAGTAGATTTCTACACGCTTTTTGTACTAGATAATTCCTTGTATTGAATTCGCGTAGGTTTCTACGAGCGTAGATTTCTACACGATTTTCGTATCAGATAATTCCTGGTATTGAATTTGCGTAGCATTCTACGACAGTAGCTTTCTACATGATTTTCGTACTAGATAATTTCTGGTATTGAATTAGCGTAGGTTTCTACACCAGTAGATTTCTACATGATTTTTGTACTAGATAATTTCTGGTATTGAATTCGGGTATTTTTTGTGCAATTCCAGGGCACAAACTGACTTATTGGGTAATGACTACAAAAGTATCCGGTCTGTGCCATTAATACATTTATCATGACTCATCAAATGCATATTGGGAACAACTTTGCCCCACAGAATGCTGGAAATGTTGTGGTTTGTCTATCAGAATGGCAAACATGAGGGTATTTTTGGTGCAAGAATTCCAGGGCACAAACTCCTGACTTATTGGGTAATGACTCAAAAAGTATCCAGTCCAAGCCATGAGTACATTTATCATTACTCATCAAATGCATATTGGGAACAACTTTGCTCCACAGAATCCTTGAAATGTTGTGGTTTGTCTCTCCAAATGGAAAACATGATGGTATTTTTGGTACAATTCAAGGGCACAAACTGACTTATTGGGTAATGACTCCCAAAGTATCCAGTCCAAGCCATGAATACATTTATCATTACTCATCAAATGCATATTGGGAACAACTTTGCCCCACAGAATGCTGGAAATGTTGTGGTTTGTCTATCAAAATGGCAAACATGATGGTATTTTTGGTGCAAGAATTCCAGGGCACAAACTGACTTATTGGGTAATGACTACAAAAGTATCCGGTCTGTGCCATTAATACATTTATCATGACTCATCAAATGCATATTGGGAACAACTTTTCCCCACAGAATGCTGGAAATGTTGTGGTTTGTCTATCAAAATGGCAAACATGAGGGTATTTTTGGTGCAAGAATTCCAGGGCACAAACTGACTTATTGGGTAATGACTACAAAAGTATCCGGTCTGTGCCATTAATACATTTATCATGACTCATCAAATGAATATTGGGAATTGATGTAGCTAACCGGATGAAAGGAATGGTAGTGCCACGTAAAACCCTTACGAAGTACGGACCGGGGAACACCCTTGAGTATGCAAGGATCTCACCGTATCAGCAACATCGGTACGCACGGATCGTTCCCTGTAAGTACGGTACGAATCCTACTGGCTCACCCCGTAGGTACAAATCTTAACCGCTCACAAGCATCGAATTCTGCAAGCATCGAATTCTGCAAGCATCGAATATCCCAGCAAAATACAGGCTAAGCGCTAACAAGCATGTAAAGGATTCCCCCAGCAAAAGCCAAGCTCACAGCTCACTCTTTTGCTCCTAAACGATTAGTAGTAGAATTAAATAGGTAACACGTCTTGGTCCAATAGTCCTCTTATTGTACCCGTATGACAAGCCTATCTGTCCTGGTCCCCTAGCCTTGCCTAGTGTACCCGTACAGTAGTCTACCTGCCCTGGTCCCCTAGCCTGGCCTAGTGTACCTGTACAGCAGTCAATTTAACCACACTCACACATCACCGGCTCCCTATTGTCATACAGCAGGCCCGGCCTTGATTACCTAAGACACGACTCCGTAGTCCGCACCTCCAAGCATCCGGTCTGCACCTCCAGCCGACCGACTCGGCCCACACGCACCTCCAGTCGATTCTTCTTCCAAGATACCGACTACTTCGCTAGTCCGCACCTCCAGGCTTGCAGTCAGTTGCTTCTTCCAAGATACTCTCCGACAATCACCTCCAAGCGGCCGACGTATCCGTGTCCGAGCTTCCGGTGTGTAATCCAGCCAATTTCTCCAGTGATTCCTTGTGACTGCACCTATTCAATCCGGCACAGCACCTCCAAGCCTCCGCGAATCAATTTGGTTACCGGTCTGCACCTCCTGTGATTCCTTGTGACCGCACCTCTCCAATCCGGCACCTCCGGCCATCCGAGCTACCAGCTCCAAAGATACGGACGACTCCAACTCCGACTGATCCACACCTCGTGCAGCCAATCCTACTTCGTCCAGTGACACTCCAAGCTTCCGATCTTTGCAGTCGATCCTACTCCGTCCAGTGACACTCCAAGCTTCCGATCTGTAATCCTTCCCAGCACCCGCTTCGACCAGCCCCGGCCACAACATGCGGACCTACACTGAGTATTACCAGACCACCACCAGCCCCCTTGGAGTGGGACCTGCCCGGGACCTGGCCTACCAAACCATCTATGACTACTTTGCTGAGGAAACAGCCACACCCATACTCCTAGGCCGTCTCCTGGACCTCTTCGAACCAGAAGCTGTGGGCGCCCTAGGAATATTCCTGACCGACACCTTTGGAAGGGCGCGCCTCCGATTGGTGCATGGCCTCTGGAAGTACCCGGGGCCCTTAACCGCGCCAAGTACCAACACGGGCAAGGCCTTTGGCTACCTGGCTGGCATCGAAGGCGACGCCGGAGAGCTAGTGCTAGTGGATGCTGCCCTCCTCGAGCAGGCGCCCGAGACCCTGGTGCTGTCCCTCGACCGCCACCTCGACGTCATCAAGCATGCTCACCATTCCCACATGATCCCCATGGTGCTAGGTGATGACCCGCACATGGAGGTCATCATCCCCTACAAGGCCTGCTTCATCCCCTTTGCATTGGTGCCCCTACTCCTAGGCAAGGGCCTTAGCCCAATCCAAGCCTTGAACATCATCTACCTCTATCTCAACACACTCAACCTGGCTCTTACCTGCACCCCCTTGCTGAATACCCTCCAAGCTGCAGGCAACGGCCCCACCATAGCAGATGGAGGTGTCCACTTCGCCACACCTGGCACCCCCTTTCAAGGGGAGCCCGGCCTGACCTTGTACATGCGAAACCAGGTACTATACCGGGACCTCCCGGGCTTGAAGCACTCCTTCCATCTGGGGCAGCAGCCAGCACCCGGGCAGCCAGCAGGAGTAGATCCAACGCTGACAGCTACCCTTACTGCCCTTGCCAATCAACAGCTCAAGCTCAGTGAGGGCCTAGACCAACGTTGCCCCCCAGCCACTGTCAAGAACACCTGGGGCCCCTTGTACACCCAGCGCTTGCTGCTACTATGTGGCAAACTCGAGGAAGCCGACCTCCCCCCCATCTACCAAGCCTGGGCCCAGAAAGGCAAGCACGAGAAAACCCACATGATCTTCCAGAGCCAAGTGGCCACATGCGCTGCAGAGTTCCTCATCCAAGCACCCTTGGTTACCACTGCGGCACTCAAGAAGTTCCAGGATGGAAACTTTCATGGCACTGACCTGTTTGATGTGGCGGATGGCATCCTCCCCTTGGCCTTCACTCCCCCCGGTGGATCTGCAGCCTCCTTGAAGAGGGAACAGGAGACTGCAGCCACTGTGGCGGCCTATGACACCATGATCTCCACCGAAGGCAACTCCCTCACCTTGAAAGATTTCCTGGAGCTCCAGAAGACCAAGGCCTACCTACCCATCAACTGGACTGAAGCTACCACCCAACTGGAAAGCTATCTGGCCGTCCTGGCCACCATTCTAGGCATGCACCACCCAGTCGTGCAGGGCTACCAGAATGGACTTGCCAAGCTCAAGCTCCAGCAAATGCCCCTCCGCAGAGCAATTGCTGATGAACTGGGAGAGTTCATCACCCCCTCCATTGTTGTATACTACTTCCAGATCTGGGTGTGAGGATGGCTAGAGGAACAATGGGGATCAACCTTCACTGTCCCTTCCCCCGGCTTTGGGAAGGACTTCCAAGCCTTCAGAATCACCCAGAACCTCTACTGGCTCCCCAATGTCACCAATGTGGCAGCCCTGCGGCACCTCTGCGGCGCAGCTGCTGTGGCTGCCCCCGCTGCAAGCCCTACCCCTGCAGCAGGCCCCACCAAGCCAGGCAAGACTACCCCCGGCCCCAACCAAGGCTCTGCCTGGGGGGGGCCCAGGTGTCCAACCCCAGCCTGGATCCCCGGCTACAGGTCTCCAGTGTAGCCAACAAAGTGAAAAATTCCTGGCTGAGGGAGGTCATCGCTACCATGAGAGAAAAAGGCACCAATCCCTTGTCCCGCCCCGATGGCCGTGACAGGTGCCATGCCTGGCACCTCAGGCGTAACTGCTTCTCCAACTGCAAGAACATCCATGACCATGGTGCCATCACTAGCAGTGAGCAAGACCAAGTCTGGACATGGTGCCAAGCCGCCTATGGAGTCTGACTGAATGGCAAGCGCCCCCTCGGCACCTTGACCCAACCCTCTACACCACGGAGGGGGGGGGGGGGGGGGGGGGCTGCCTACACTACATCCATCTACTACCCCCTCTCCTCATCCCTCATGACGACTCTCCACTCCTACTACATCACCATTACACATCACCCCTGAACTAGGTAAGCTCCCTAAATGTGTGCGATTCGATCTGCCCCCTATGTCCATGCAAAGGCCCCGGTCCATTCCCCAAGTTCCTTCCGCATTGATGCCCTCCCCTCCCTCCCCTCCCCTTTCTACTCCCACCAGGCCTCGGTCCCAGCCCCGCGTCCCCCCCCCCCCCCCCCCCCCCTTTCCCCTACCACAAGGCCTCAGTCCCAGCCCAGCATCCCTACCCCATCCAGGCCGCGGTCCCAGCCCCGCGTCCCTACCCCAACCAGGCCGCGGTCCAAGCCCCGACCCCCCCACCAAAGGCCTCGGTCCAGCCATGCGTTCCTTCCCCTGCTACTGCATCACTGCCTCCCAGAGCCTGGGTTGCTACCACCCCCTACCCTCCCAGCAGGCTCGATACTCCCGCCCCCTACCCTCCTGACAGGCTGGATGCGCATGTCTCCCGCGCCGTCACGACCTACCACAACAGCACTAGCTGGGGGGACTTCATCCGCACCATCCAAGGACGGGGTGACATCCAACCGGCTGTGGGCACTCTTCCCCATCCAGCCAGTCACCTCTTAGACCAGTTTGGGAAGGAAGGCACCCCTGCCTCCATGACCGGACCCCCTTGGGACCACACCAGGATTGCCGCGGCCCTTGCCAGGGGACCACACCAATCCTCCCACCAGGGCATTGACTTCCTGCGCGAGGAATATGCCGACATGATGGACAAGCAACAATGGACTGTTCTCCCCGCCAGCCTCATCCAAGACCTTCCCGGACTCCGTCTGAGCCCTCTTGGCCTAGTCCCACAAGGAGGCCGGCGCCCCCAAATGATATCCGATTACACCTACTCTGACGTCAACCAAGACACCATCCCGCTTGCCCCTGCAGAAGCCATGCAGTTTGGCCGGACACTCTCACGACTCCTCACCAAGCTGCACCGCGCCAACCACCGGTTTGGTCCAGTGTATATGTCCAAGATTGACTTAGCTGATGGCTTCTACCGTGTCCAGTTACACCCGGATGACACCATGAAACTCGGAGTGCTGTTCCCTTCCCGGCAGGGAGAGCCTCCCCTCATTGGCATCCCCCTCACCAACCCTATGGGGTGGAAATCCAGTCCTCCCAGCTTCTGTGCCTTCACTGAAACCATTGCAGACTTGGCCAATGCCACTCTTGCCACCGGGCTAGCCGAGGCCCGGCTCACCCCCCATTGGCTGGATCTTCCATCTCAAGCCACCGCGCCTCCCGCTCCGCCGGACACGCCTCCAGCTCCAACAGCCCCTCTGGCCCTACCTCCAGCTACTGCCCCCCATACGCCGCCTCATCCTCCAGCTACTGCCCCCCATCTGAAGCCTCCTCTGCCCCCTCCTAGTAGCACCACTCCTAGCAAGTCCCCGGTTTGCTACTGGGATGTCTATGTGGATGACTTCTGTGGCCTTTCACAAGGCAACCAATGGACCCGCCAAGCCATCAAGAGGGTTCTCTTCCAATCCCTTGACAAAGCCTTCCCGCCCCTTGATACTGGTGACACCCCCTTCCGGCAGGAGCCAGCTTCCCTCAAGAAAATGCTCCAAGGGGACACCACTTGGACCACCAAGAAAGTAATCCTCGGCTGGCTCATCGGCTCCGTCACCAAAACCATCAGCCTTCCTCCCCATCGAGTGGCCTGCCTACAGGACATTCTCCACTCCATTTCACCCACCCAGCGCCATGTCCCCATCCAGCAATGACACCAAGTCCTTGGGGAACTCTGGTCAATAGCGCTTGCCATCCCTGGCTCCATTGGCCTCTTCTCCATTCTCCAAGAAGCCTTCCGCCACCAGGAACCAGGCAGGCAGCGCCTCTGGCTCACCAAGCACGTCCACAGCTTTCTTTGGGACTTCCAATGGCTGGCCAATGATCTCTCCAACCGCCCCACGGCCATTGCTGAGCTGGTCCCTGACACCTTTCCCGCCACTCTCGGCGCCTGCAATGCCTCTGGCGCTGGTACGGGCGGCATCCACTTTGTGCCTCTCCCTGATGGCAAGACCCAGCCCATCATGTGGAGGCATCCCTTCCCACCCTGGGTCCCCTCCCAACTGGTCACCTTCAACAATCCAGAGGGCTCCATCAACAACAGTGACCTTGAGCTGGCCGGCTCCATTGCCCACAATGATATTCTGGCACAGGCCGCTTGTGTCCAAGCCCGCACCACCCACAACTGCTACGACAACACAGCAGCTGTCTACTGGCAACGCAAAGGCGCCACTACCACCACGGGTCCTGTTGCCTACCTCCTCAGAATCCAGGCGCTGCACCAGCGCCTCTACCACTATTTCCCCCTCAGGGATTACATCCCGGGCCCCGCCAATCACCTTGCTGACCTCCTCTCTTGCTCTGACCTCTCTGACACTGCCTTGCTCCATCACTTTAACACCCACTTTCCCCAGGACTTGCCCTGGACCTTATGCCACCTTCGGCCTCCCATGCATTTCGCCCTGACCTTGGCACTGTCCAGAAGACCATGCAAGCTTCAGTCACTAAGCTCTATGCCAGGCGCAAGGATGCCCATTGGGACCAATGGGTTCAATTCTGTTTGTCTCAGGGCTTTGATCTGCGCCTCGTCCAGTCCTTTCAGGATCCAATCCCCATCCTCCAAGTCTTTGCTAAACGCCTCCATGATGGCCGACTGTCCCTAGCCACAAACCCATCTGATCTTGCACAGTATCGGACACCATCAGGTTCGTGGGCCAGACACTTTCCCGCTTGGGGGCCAAAGACCCTCGAACTGACTCCACAGGCAGTCTTGACTTCCAGCTAACCGCCCAGTTCAAGGCCTATGCCAAGCTTGACCCGGCCCCCTCCCGGGTAAAGCCGGTCCCCATCACCCTGGTTATGCATGCCCTCCACTTTGCATACCATGAATCCCCTTCCCCCAACAGACAGGCCATTGCCAACATGATCTGCATAGCCTTCTTTTTCTGTCTACGCCCTGGTGAGTACACCGGTACTACCATGGATGACCAAGCCTTCCACCTAAAGGAAGTCTCCTTCTACCTTGGCTCCAAAATTGTCCACCACGATGGCCCTGCGCATGAGCTCCAGGCTGCTACCTCTGTCACCCTCACCTTCACCACACAGAAAATGGGGATAAAGGAGAAATTGTGGCTCATGCCAGGAGTGGTGACCCACTATGCTGCCCAGTTGCAGCCTGTGCGCGCCAAGTCCTTCATCTCTGAAGCTGCTGCTCTCCCAGCTCCCCCTTTGGTCCCTCCCTCAAGCTTGCCAGTTACTTCGACAATGGGGTGCTCACCCTTGTTTGCGCAGCAACTGTCACTTCCTCCATGCGAGTCTATGCCCAGACCCTCTTTCATACTACCGGCATCTCCCCTGCAGCAATCTCTGCTCGCTCCCTTCGAGCGGGTGGGGCTATGGTCCTGCTACAGGGCAAATGTGACTCTAATGTCATCAAGCTCCTTGCGAGATGGCAGAGTGACTGCATGATGCGCTACTTACATCAGCAGTCCCTCCCCATCTTCAAGAATCTTGCATCTGTCATGTTCAACAATGGAACATACTCCTTCCTGCCAGAGGAATGGGTACCGGCCACGGACCCCACCCCTGCTGGCAGCTCTCTTTGAGTCCACGCGACTCTCTTCCCTCCCTCACTTGCTCCAAGCTCAAGCTCTCCATGCCGTTCCCACCCGGTGGCTAAGGGCCCAATGGCAGAAAAGGCTTAACAGCCAGCGGCTTAGCAGCCCAAGCTGTTAAGCCCGACTGTACGCCGGTGTGTGTGGGCACAGCAAACTAAGGAACCGGCCTCTGGGCAATACCGCCAGACTTCCGGATCCCCCTCTAGCACTGCTTAACCCACCAACACACCAATGAACTACAAGCGTTTCACATCCAGTACTACAAGTAGGTTGGCTACTGAAGCTATCACGAATGTAGTAAGTGATAGTTGATGTAGCGAACCGGATGAAAGGAATGGTAGTGCCACGTGGAACCTTTACAAAGTATGGACCAGGGAACACCCTTGAGTATGCAAGGATCTCACCGTATCAGCAACATCGGTACGCACGGAATGTTCCCTGTAGGTACGGTACAAATCCTACTGGCTCACCCCGTAGGTACAAATCTTAACCGCTCACAAGCATCAAATTCTGCACGCATCGAATTCTGCAAGCATCGAATATCCCAGCAAAATACAGGCTAAGCGCTAACAAGCCTGTAAAGGATTCCCCCAGCAAAAGCCAAGCTCACAGCTCACTCTTTTGCTCCTAAACGATTAGTAGTAGAATTAAATATTCCACCACGCCCGCCTGCAGAAAAGGCTTAACAGCCAGCGGCTTAGCAGCCCAAGCTGTTAAGCCCGACTGTACGCCGGTGTGTGTGGGCACAGCAAACTAAGGGACCGGCCTCTGGGCAATACCACCAGACTTTCGGATCCCCCTCTAGCACTGCTTAACCCACCAACACACCAATGAATTACAAGCATTTCACATCCAGTACTACAAGTAGGTTGGCTACTGAAGCTATCACGAATGTAGTGAGTGATAGCAACTTTGCCCCACAGAATGGTGCTGGAAATGTTGTGGTTTGTCTATCAAAATGGCAAACATGATGGTATTTTTGGTGCAAGAATTCCAGGGCACAAACTGACTTATTGGGTAATGACTACAAAAGTATCCGGTCTGTGTATTATTTTCCTTTTGAATCCGATTCGTTGAGAGACTGATTCAAAGGCTTCTGAGGAACAGCAACGCTGCGCTAGTGTGTTAGTAGACAAACGATTGTACTCTACGCGTGATAAATGTGTTCGGATACTTTCGGCAACGGATAATCGGACTACAGACGAAGCTAGGGAGACGCCAGATCTCTTCTTGCTGTGACTTATTCAGATTGCAGCGAGACAGACCTTAGTATGTAGATTACAAGTAGTTGGTAGCAACTAGTGTGAATTTTGGGATTTAAATCAGTTGAATGTTAAAAGTATGAGATAAAGTGAAATCTTGCTGAAATGCAAGATATCTCTTTTATTGAGATGAATACGTTGCAACTGCTGTTGCGTAGTGCTGAGATTACTCGCTGATTATTTCCATACATGTATTAGTCGTTGACCATATATATCTGTATGCATGTATATGTATTGTGTGAGAATCACACGCCAACGGTTTTCTTCTCTTGTTCCGTTAGGAAAACTTCATGATATGTTTATCATTAAGGTCAGGAATTGCTCCCGTAGCTCGTGTGATATTTTATGAAATCAGAGTTTGCTCACCGAAGAACAATGGCAATATTGTAAAACAGGGATTGCTCACCGTTGATGCGCTGTGGGAATCGATATGTCGTGGGAACCGACTACTTAGATTGATACGGGACTCATTGATTTGTACGAATAGGAAATCTACCCTCTGGTAGCTTTGGTACTTCTGGTCACGAAAGGAATTTAATACTCCCCATGTCTCCTTGTGAAGGGTCATCATGCTCTACATGATGCTTCCATCATCCTGAAGAAGGTCGCCGGTATTACCACAGAAGTGGAAGATGGGCCTGAGCAGTGGATACACGACGGAGTGACCCCAATGCTTGGTGAGAATGTCTGCACAGTTATCCTTACCTGGGATGTGCATCATTAAAATGAAACCTCTCGCTATCATGCTCCGTACGTAGTGAAACAACAGAATATTATGACGCTTGTGCAACCTTGCGTAAGGGAAGGTTGACATTTGGATCATCTTTTCGTTGTCACCCCAAGAGTATGAGACATCATGGACTCGTGTTCCTAGGTATCGGAATGAGTGGCGTAAATCGACGATCTGTTCGATGCAAGTCCTTCCTGCAACAAACTCAGGCCCAAAGGTGGCTGTCTCCGTAGTAGACTGCTTCTTCGAGAACCACATCATGGGAGTCTTGTTCGCGAAGTGAAGGATGCCGGTTACAGCCTTACCACTGAGAATATCATGCATGAGGTTGGCATCATAGAAATGTGTCAACACTACTGTCTTTCCTAGCGGTGCAGGAGCGTCGTCGGGTAGCTCTTCAGAATGCTCCCCATAGACGGTGTTGGACCAGTCGATGGTGTCGGGTTTAGTCAGTATAAAATCGGGTGGTTCCACGCGGAATCTGATTTTAAAATGTCTAAACTTGGAGATATATCCATAGATACGTTTTGCACGTTCGAGATGCCCATCTCGTGGCTGAGCTCTGAAACTTGAGAGCGTCATCACGGCTGTTTGCACATCGAAACAGCCAATAGCAATGATCCATTGGAGTGAACCGATCATACTTTGGTATTTCTGTATACCGATTTCTTCGAGAAAGGCTGAAGAGTCCAATTCGGGATGATCGTTTTCCGCAATGGGTGATTGGAATCTAGTGCTGGGTTTGCATCCGAACATTTGTTCGTAAGACGCTTCCATCTTTTCGATGAACTTTATGGGATTCATGCATAGAACACCATGTTCGTCGCGCTCAAATCCACAACCTAAGTGAAAATTCATAGGTCCGGATCCCTTCAGTTTGAAGTTATATGGTGACGACTGCAATATCTTCAAGAAGGAATTGGGATCTGCCATGCAGAGACATAGGTCATTGACATATGTGCATATAAGCTCATACACACGTTCACCATGCTTGTTCGTTCCGGGTTTGAGGAATATTTCCGGTTCTGCGCGGGATCTTTCGAAGCCGAGTTTGATGAGACAAGCCGCGAGTAAGTCTCCAAAGCACTTGCCTGAAGACCTGAGACCGTATAGGGCTTTGTAAATGATCAACAGGTGACCTTCCAGTGATCCGAATTCGGGACCTGCCTTGATGCATACTTTCTCGCAGGTGACTGCTTCTAAGTAGGCGTTACCTATGTCGGTACCCCATGCTTCTAAGTCGTTGAGTTCAGCTAGGAATAGACACATACGTAGGCCGCGGAGAGATACGACACCTGCGTAAACACTGTGAATAGGGGCCTCAGTTAGATTACCGTTAGCAACGAGGCGAGCCTTGTGTCTACCGTCGTGCTTGACAGCGTATATCATGTGTACCTTGATCTGTTGCAATCCCGGGGGAATGGAGCTTGTCTTGTACACGCCTTTATCAATGAATGTATTGTACTCATTGAGTTGTGCCATTTCTAGAGTGGTGGCATCTTCCCATTTGGTGTTTCCGTTGGCTTGATCAAAACGGAGGGCTTCTTCGTGGTTACGAGGTACTTTGAATCCATATTGATACTGCGGAGTGGTACGGAAAGAACGTAGTTTGGCTTGGTGCACGAGTCGATCAAGTTTCTTGGTTCGTCGCGCTAGGTTGGTGATTCGCTTGAGGCGTTTCCAACCCGGGAGGTCAAGCAAGTTGTTGTCTTTCCCATATTTTGCAACGGTGACAGGGTCATCAGCCGCAATGTTGGCCAGGGGTTCATATGTGCGTTCCATATTTTCCCATTCAATCCAAAGGTTATACTTGGAACCTTTGTATTGAGGATGCTTGTTATCCAGTGGGCCTTGGTGTCCTAGGATGCGGCAAAACGACCAGAGTTTGCCGTCTTCTTGTGTTGAATCACGATGTATGTAATTCATGACATCATTGTATGCAATGATATCATTGAGTTCGTCATCAGAGTGTTTGCACTTGAACTTGATGAAGTCGTTGTTGCGTTCAAGGCTGTCTTCAACATCGACGATGGTAAGACGTTTCCGGGTGCCATCTGGATTGGTTACAAGGAAGGATCGTCCTTGTAGATCGGCAATCGGGATCGTAGGAATGGTAATGGGTTTACCGTCATCGTCAAATTGTGCGTTACCTTCTTCGTCGGTAACAACTACCTGTGATGGGTCTACAGAAGGAGTAGCGGGGTTGGTGTGTGGAGTTGTGACGTCACTAACATCAAAGTATGCTAATTCCGGTGGGTCAAAATCATCTTCAGTAAGGAGAACGCCGTCGGATGTCTTGCTGAAGATGTGTGTCGTAGGAGGACCATCAAGACTCTCCCCATAGTTGTTAGGGAGTGGAGAAGGTGACCAGCTTGGGCTGTCATCGACCTTCTTATAAAGAAAGCTCGGTAACGAGGGGTGGGCGGGTGGTTGAAGAATAGTTTGAGTGCCAGATGCGTGGGGCGCAGTATCTGGTTGTTTGTTGGGTACAGATGGGACGGTGTCATCGGCAGTGTCGGAATCAGTGGGTGAAACGCTAGGGGGAACTGAGTTGTTTGGTTTCGTAGACTCGTCAATGAGTTTATTGTGATTGGTATGCTCCCCATGTTTAAATGCTGGAGCTTCTCCAGTGGCATATAAACAAGGCAAGGAATCCTTGGCGTTACGCCATTTTATGAAACCATCATCAGTAAATAGGCCCGCGCGTTTGTTACGGGACTCAGGCGTAAGAGCAGATCGGACACCGGACCTGTCAAGTAACTTGTTGGTAACGGGATCCCAGATTCGGAAGCAGAGTCCATTGCCAACATGTTCGGCGATGCCAACGAAATGACCGAGGCGTTCGGTAGACTGGGTACCGAAAGGAGAGTCATTGGTTTTGAAATACACAGGTTCAAACCAGAAGAAACTTGTGTATGCGCTGATGTCGCCAAGTGTACCGGTGGCAATGAAGATCGGCTGTTTATCGGATAGCGTAGGATCAGAAACAACATTGAGGAGACTCGCGACGTATGTCATACACAGTAGCCATAGGTGTGGTGGCGTGCCTGTACGATCCATGACGCGATTGACAATGCGCTTGAACGTTTGGTATCGTCGTTCGAATTGATTCTGGTGTTGGTGATATGGTTCACTTTGCCAGAGTCCAATCCATAACATTTTGAGGTAATCGATGACCTTTTTACTGGATTGATAGTTACCGTGGTCGCAAAGGAGGCGAATGGGTCTGCCCCATTTTCGAACAAAGTTCTGGAAGCAAGATAGGAAGTCGCCGGTGGTACGCATTTCCTCAACGTGTATAATATGTGATTTGCGGCCGAAGAAGATCTGAGCAATCTTGGAGCCACCATCAATTGCTGGGACATCTGAATAGACAGCATCGGACATAACATCGTCATTGAAGGGTCAAACGTTCATAGCCGGTTGAGGGGAATGAAAACGTTTGAAAATGTTTCCATCAGGACTAACCGCTAATGAACCATATTGGGTTGAGTTTTCAAACGTAGCCTTGATGCGATCGGTGGAAACCCAACAGAAGAAAGGTTTCAGGGACAAGTAGTCATGTTCGTTGGGGTATCTTTCGCGTGGCGTAGCTGCAATACGTGTAGTGTCACTGGCAGTACAATCCGTCGGAAACGCGGTAACTGTCCCAGAGGCTGCGGGTAACGCACAGCATGCGAGACGTTCTTGATGAGCGTAGTCGGTGGAGGTAAGCCAAAAGGAGCGATCGTTGGCCCTATGATCATCAATAGGAAGAAAGGGAGATCGGGTGGAATGGCTGGAATACGAACTGAGGGATGTGACCGTGGAGGACCCGGGGGAAACAGAGATATCTAATCCTTCAAGGCAACGTGGGTTCCCATATTCGTCGTAATCGGCATAAGGGAGTTGCTGTGGCTGGGGAGGATATTTCTGGAGAAATTGTTCATCCTTCGCACTGATCGTGGTATCGAGAACTGATGGGTCCCAATGCTTATCGGATGTCATGATAACATGTGGGAGCGTGTCAAACTCAACAGTCGTATACTTTCGCATCGCAAGGTATGGTAAACCGTGTCGTATGCTAAGAGGCAGTGCATATCCATCAGAGGTGGTGATGACCTGTCCGCCGCCCGCTTTGATGGATGTGTCGTCGACAGTGGAAAAATATGCTTCCATCTGGCCGGAGGACAATATAGAAGGGTGTCGTCCTGTATAGGCACACTCGTTGAAAATGAGGATGACGGGGCCTCTGTTCGACATGGAATATGCCCCGCATGTAGCAATGGGGATATTTTGTACCTGATGATTGTTAATGTTGGTGACATTAACGTATCGCGGTGGGATATCCTTGGAGATGAGACATGCATCATTGCCGATGATGCAACCATTTGCGCCGCGATCTACCATCGCAAAACCAGGGCTAGTGACCGTAGTTTTATGTATGCGATATGTGTATGACGTTACTGGGCTGTCGTTAGGAAGGGTGAGATCTTCTTCAGGAGTATACCACTGGTGAAAATTGGCGGAATATGATGATGTTCCTACAGGTATTTGGGTGTCACCGTCCTTTTTGTACTGAATGTCAGGGTTGTCGGAAAGGAATTCGAGCGGGATGCGCGGGTGACACGGAAGACTTGAGAGGTTCGCTGGTCCTTGGACAAAGAGGTCGTTGATTTGTATACACCTAGGGATGCGTGGAAAACACCTCTACGATCATTTTCTACAGCAGGATGTAGGTCTGCTGCGGAATTGGCATGCTCATCATTGGTCGAAGTATCGTCTTCTCGAAATGATACCGAATGTTCATGTTGGTATGCCTTCCGGGTAATGGGTTTGACACTGTTGGGGTCAGGTTGGTCCGTGTTAAGTAAGTCGTGTCGCAATGAGGCGACCACGATTTTCTTGCCTTCCGGGGAAAAGCTAAGCCAACTCTTCATGTCCTGACGTGACAAGGCCTTCCATATGTTTGTAGGTAACCTTGTGGTAGGGTCAGGGGTACGTCCAGCTTTAAATACAGCATAATCTTGATAGTCTCCTTCAAATTCGATGGGGAGAGCATAGTCATCATGGTTTTGGCTTTGTTCAGAAGAAAAATCATGAACATGTGCACGTACGGTCGGACCGAGGAGCGGACATCGCGGACTGGGAATCAAGTTGGGTTGCTTCGAGTAGAAGCGTGATTTTAAGATCGTGGATAGCAGCTGCTTCGGCGACTGCATCCGTCACGGTGCTATTCGTCCCACCTGGATCCTTGACTTTGGCAAACTGTTCACTTAGCTGAAAGCTGGAATAGCATGCTTGACATAGTGCCGAATTTTACGGTATGGTATTCAAGGGGCTTGTTGGGAGGACGGAGTTTATTGAGGTGATTTAATTCATCAAACCAATGTGTAATGAACTTCACTTTGGATTCCTTCCAATTGTTGAGATTCAACTTTAGCAGCGCTTGTAGCTGAGTCGAGTTGTCATATACCTTGGCTTTGGATTTGCTGTGAAGGTTTACGAAATCGAAGTAGGCCTTGCGTCCATCACGAGTGGTAGAATGACTGTGTACACACGATGCAGAAAGGTCACTTTTGAAGACTTCCAACATTAGTACCCAGAAGAAGGCACATTGTTTGACGTAGAGATCACGGGTGTAACCCACAAGCGTAGCTGGAGGCCAAGTTTCATCAAGGAATGTCTCGGTGTCGATGTCGTATGCCTCGAGTTTAGCCTTGAAACCAACGAGCCAGTGTTCGAATCTTGAGTCATTCGTGAGGGGCGTAAAGGACTTTTCATCCCGTGCTTTTTGGCACCAAGATTCGTACTTTACCTGCTGAGGGGACTTTTTGCTACTTCCCACCGGAGGAGGTGGGGGGTTCAGAGCGGATTCATTACGCTTGCGTTGGGCACGCTCTTCGCGGAAAGTCTCAAATTCCTTGTATGTATATGATTTCACATCCTTCCACGTTCTCAAGTCTTCTGCTAGAGCGGATAGCGTAATCCGCAAGTACTTCTACGTTCCTTTGAACGGATCGAGGGATATGCGTTGGTAACCCTCCTTCAGTGTAGGTAAGCTCGCGTGCAAAATCCGGTTCGATGAGCGCGCCGAGGAATGCATTCCACTTGCACAATCCGCCTTCCTTGAGGGCTAAACACAGTTTACTATTGTCTTCACTTGTTACGTTGAGTAGGGATACGAGTATCTTCTTCATAGCAGTATCGAAACTGGGGAAGTGATTGACAGCAGCGACTTCTATGTCATCCTTTTCTTCGCCGCCGGGCATCGTCGGTATGTTCGGCATCTGTAACGGTTCCGATCCTCCGAGAGAATTGCGCGGTGACTGGGAATGAGAACTACTTCGTGTACGCATATGCCAGCGTAGAGAGCGAATTCAGGTCTGTTCTTGTCCCTCTTTGTGTGCAAGCCTTCTTAGAGCTTGCGGCTGTTAATCTATTATTTTCCTTTTGAATCCGATTCGTTGAGAGACTGATTCAAAGGCTTCTGAGGAACAGCAACGCTGCGCTAGTGTGTTAGTAGACGAACGATTGTACTCTACGCGTGATAAATGTGTTCGGATACTTTCGGCAACGGATAATCGGACTACAGACGAAGCTAGGGAGACGCCAGATCTCTTCTTGCTGTGACTTATTCAGATTGCAGTGAGACAGACCTTAGTATGTAGATTACAAGTAGTTGATAGCAACTAGTGTGAATTTTGGGATTTAAATCAGTTGAATGTTAAAAGTATGAGATAAAGTGAAATCTTGCTGAAATGCAAGATATCTCTTTTATTGAGATGAATACGTTGCAACTGCTGTTGCGTAGTGCTGAGATTACTCGCTGATTATTTCCGTACATGTATTAGTCGTTGACCATATATATCTGTATGCATGTATATGTATTGTGTGAGAATCACACGCCAACGGTTTTCTTCTCTTGTTCCGTTAGGAAAACTTCATGATATGTTTATCATTAAGGTCAGGAATTGCTCCCGTAGCTCGTGTGATATTTTATGAAATCAGAGTTTGCTCACCGAAGAACAATGGCAATATTGTAAAACAGGGATTGCTCACCGTTGATGCGCGATGGGAATCGATGCGCTGTGGGAATCGATATGTCGTGGGAATCAATTACTTAGATTGATACGGGACTCATTGATTCGTACGAATAGGAAATCTACCCTCTGGTAGCTTTGATACTTCTGGTCACGAAAGGAATTTAATACTGTGCCATTAATACATTTATCATGACTCCTCAAATGTATATTGGGAACAACTTTGCCCCACAGAATGCTGGAAATGTTGTGGTTTGTCTATCCAAATGGAAAACATGAGGGTATTTTTGGTGCAAGAATTCCAGGGCAAAAACTGACTTATTGGGTAATGACTACAAAAGTATCTGGTCTGTGCCATTAATACATTTATCATGACTCATCAAATGCATATTGGGAACAACTTTACCCAACAGAATGCTTGAAATGTTGTGGTTTGTCTCTCCAAATGGAAAACATGATGGTATTTTTGGTACAATTCAAGGGCACAAACTGACTTATTGGGAAATGACTCCTCCCAAAGTATCCGGTCCAAGCCATGAATACATTTATCATGACTGATCAAATGCATATTGGGAACAACTTTGCCCCACAGAATGCTGGAAATGTGGTGGGTTGTCACTCCAAATGGCATAAAAGATGTTATTTTTGGTGCAGTTACCGGGCAAAAACTGACTTATGATTGGGTAATGATTCCAAAACTATCCAATCCAAGCCATGAATACATTTATCATGACTCCTCAAATACGTATTAGGAACAACTTTGCCCCACAGAATGCTGGAAATGTTGTGGTTTGTTGCTCCAACTGGCACAAAAGAGGTTATTTTTGGTGCAGTTACAGGGCACAAACTGACTTATTGAGCATTGTTTGGACTAAGAATATTACTGAAAAATTCATACTGACTAAAGTATCAGCCTGAGAATTGTCAATATTGTTTCATAGTCTAGTACCCAATCCATAGTATGAGCAATATTCATCCTGAAATTTCAGACAATGACACAGATTTGCAATCAAAAACTGGCTAGCAATCACTAGTTTGGTACATGCATGGCAAGGCACAAAAATTATTATAAAATTCATACTGACTAAAGTATCAGCCTGAGAATTGTCAATATTGTTTCATAGTCTACCCAATACATAGTATGAGCAATATTAACCCTTCAATTGCCTCGAATGACACACTTGTGCACTCAAAACCTGACTAACAATCACTATTTTTGTACATGATGCATGGCCAGGGACAAACATTATTATAAAATTCATACTGACTAAAGTATCAGCGTGAGAAATGTCAATATTGTTTCATTGTCTAACCAATCCAAAGTATGAGCAATATTCATCCTTCAATTGCCTCAAATGACACACTTTTGCACTCAAAAAGTGACTAGCAATCACTATTTTGGTACATGCATGGCCAGGGACAAACATTATTATAAAATTCATACTGACTAAAGTATCAGCCTGAGAAATGTCAATATTGTTTCATAGTCTACCCAATACATAGTATGAGCAATATTAATCCTTCAATTGCCTCGAATGACACACTTTCTTTGCACTCAAAAAGTAACTGAAAAACACTATTTTGGTTACTTGTTCATAAAAAAATCAAAAAATAATAACCAAAAATTACGGAGACTACCCTTTGTACACATCTCTACGGAGAAATCGATCCACTGGACACGTTAACATCTATATCAAGAACCAATCATATCCTGACGAGGAAAGTTACACTACTTCAAGTTAGTCTGTTTTTGATGGACTACAAAAAGACGTTGGTACATTAGAAAAATGTACTCCATAGAAAATAACAAAACAACAAAAAGGGCTTTTCCTGCAACGCCGTTGCAGAAAACGAAAAAAAAATAGGTAGGAGAATCAATGCTTGGGCTACGTACGATTATCCTTGGTGGAACCTACGGATTGTGGTCTGCGCCAAAATTAATATAGGGGGTAGTGTCAACCACATTGCACGAGTTCCCCCCAAAAACAAAAAATGTATTTCCTGCAACGCCATTGCAGAAAATGGAAAAATAATAAACACAAGAATATACAGAATGATACGGTACAGTACGGTAGGGTAGGGAACATCACAATGTTCGGGTCCGCGCCAAAATTTTCAGGACACCACATTGCAGAATATCACAGCACGCGCAAACAAAAGATAGGCAGGCGCCAGTAAAACAACACTCACAGGTAGTACAATTAATAGTAATACAGCACTTACCAGGAGGCAGTAAATCAAGCACTTACAGCACGTACAGTATGAATGAAAAAAACATGCCAAACGCTTCCTACAAACAACATTATTATCATAAAAATAGCGTGCCAAATCAATCAAAGGAAAAAACGGTAAGTTGAGGTGCAAGATTTAATAAAGAAATAATGGTAGAACTTAGTAGTTGCAGTCCGGTGACAGGTAAAACCGTTGTTACCAATAACACAAACAGCCCGCACAGCAGTGTATCAGGAAGTGACCGAACAAACACAAACGATAGCCAAACATATAGAACCACCAACAGTAGCAACAGAAATATTCTACAGACAACAAAAGAATCCGATAACGATAACTTGGAAAACAACATTGTCAAACACGTCAAAGAAACAGCGTTCAGGAAATTTAAATTACTGCCAGAGAATACATTTGTGAAGGCAATGATATTCAACATTGCAAAACTAACGAATAACAATGAAATACCAAATACGATTGCTATGAAGGAACAAAAGTGGAGTGGAATTTATTGCCAAGCAGTCACTACGTGTAGGCACAATGCTCAAACTCTTGCCAGGAAAAACTACAAAGGTAAGCTACCAACAATAAAATGATTGCCGGCATGCACTCTTTCATAATCCTTTCTAACATTTTGGTCATATTAACACTGACACGTAGACGATAAAAGGAACAACTAGATACCAGATAGTTTCTCAGGAACGGTTCTAATCACGGACACCCAAGACGTGAACTCAGAAAATAGGTACCAATTGCACAAAGACTATTGACGGAAAAATTCACCAGAATTCAAATACTTCATGAAAAGAATTCTTGGAGCGGTGTCACCAAAACAGACAGACTTCAAAAGAAAATCAGTCAGAATGACAGTCAGTAACATTTTCACCCCAAGTGATGAAGCTTTTGCATTGCTTTTCCTTTACAACGACTACGACTCGTGGCTAAACACAACAAAGGGCACGAGGTTGAGAAAAAAATTCACTGACGGTAAGTCAGGAAATAAGGAGGGACGGAGTAACGAGGGACAAGATCTTTACAAATACCTAGTAAGTGAATTAGAAGAACGAAGGGAGGAACAACAGTCAAAAGAATTAGAGACGGAAATACTTAAAATGTACCAAAAGCAAAATGGCAATCATAAACAACAAGATAAGGGGGAGGATGAAGAAAGTAAAAAGGGAAAAAGACGGAAGAGAAAACGTAGCTTGCTTCAGATTCTCGGCGAGGATACCGAGGAATACAAATTATACCTCAAATACATGAAAAATGAACCAGAGTAATTGGTGATAACAACATCATTAGAGTAGCACGGCTAGTTCATTATTATTTTACTGTTTGCACAATATTGTTCCGGGTCTTCTGTTCAAATAGAATACAATAAATGAGGTAATTGCAAAAGCTGATAAAATACTTTCATATTTGTTACAAAATATGTTTGTTGTATTTCGGTATTTGATATGCGTAGCGTGAATATTGTGAAATGTCGGAGATTATTGCAAATGCGGATAAAATACTTTATTACTAGTACAAAAATATGGTTGTTGGCTTTTGATATTCGATAAATGTAGTGTGAGTATTGTGAAAGCAACGTAACAGAATACATTGCTGGTTATCAAGAAGCTTGTATATTTGTTAAGAAATTCATATCAACGCTACAACAATATCAGTGTACATAGAGGACATTATTACAAAACATGAGTTTCGTGTGGAAAAAACAAAAATTGAATGGGGAATAAATATTATCGGGGTAAGCATGAAAAAAAATTGTAGAATAGAAAGATTCTGAAGCAAGCATGGTACGAGGGCTGAAAAAAACGGTGGCAAAAATAGACCTTCTTGAAATTGTTGCGTGCAAAAATAGGTAGAGAATTATTTATTGTGCGCGCAACAAAATGTTTTGGATTTTTTTTAAACATTGCAGGAATTTGGCGAATTCATGAGCATCGTTTATGTGACGTAGTGTAGAATGTTGGAGATATAACCACGTTCGCAGTTGGATTTCAAAAGTATAAGATAAAGAGCGCGAGCTTGCTGGAGAGCAAGATATCTCTTTTAATGCAGTGAAAGACTGCGCTGGCACTAATACAGCACTGTAGAATCACTATTTTACTATGTAGATAAAGCAGTTAACAGGTTCGGTCTTGGATGAAGAATCATCCGGTCTTGGATGAAGAATTCACCATGTGTGAACCTCTGCTGTCTTTTCTTGAAAACAACACAGCTTAGATAAAAGATTGCATACGAGATATGAAAACCTCCAGTGTGTTTTTCTAAAAACATGAAAGGGGTCTTGAGTATCGAAACGCCAATACGGAGTATCAAAATGGCTGTCCCCAAAACAGAAGATTAATCCTAAGTATAGAACCACATGATCCGGAATATTGAACCGCTGTTCTCAATAGATAAGACTGATCTTGGTTTGGCCATGAAAACAAAAGGAATCTTGCTTCCGGTCATTCTATATCATGAAAACAAAAGTAGTCTTGCTTCCGGTCTTGGAAGACCAAAAGAATGAGTCTTTTCGGTCATTGTGGAGAAATAGATGTTCCAAGGAGAATAGTCCAATCCCGCATACAGAAATACACAACCTATTGAGTCTCATTATTTCCAGCACATAAATACACTTAGAAACATAAAAGCAATCGTATGACTCGTACGATCCATATCCCTGACACGAAAGGAATTTAATACTCCCCATGTGTCCTCGCAATAGAACATCTTGATTAAGAACTGTTGCCATCATCTTGCACCAGATCACCCGTGTTTCTGCAAAAATGGAAGATGGGCTTGAGTAAAGGATACACAACCGAGTGTCCCCTTTGCTTGGTGAGAATATCAGCAATCCTTGCCTGGAATGTGCTGCATGAGGATGAAGCCTCTTGCAATCATACTTCTGACATAGTGGTATGAAAGAATGTGGTGTCGCTTGTGGAGCCTTGCATATGGGAAATTAGAGGTCTGAATCATCTTCTCCTTATCTCCCCACGTCCGAGAACTGTTTCGCGGGGTTTGAATTTACTTCTCACGCACAAATTTTGTGCGTGAATTTAACACGGCAATATTTTCTGGACACCCTGAAATTCGCAAGTACATCGCGACCAAGTGGCGGGCCATAAATAAACTCAGCACTATTTCTGTGCGTGTGATGCATGTTACTCTAATCATGATTAAAAATAATATATTTCAGTCTCTAGCAGAACCCAATTATTATTCCGTACCAACAACAGTTTCTTCTATTCACGAATAAAAAAGAAATCTTGACTCGGTATTAATTCCAAAATATAAAGCTACAGAATAACAATTTGATTTTCCTCTCCTAATTTTGAATTTTTTTCTGGACTACAATATTCCCTTTTTTTTAATGTAAATTATATTATGCCTGATTTAATAGAGGTGGAGAGCTTCTTATAGATCTTTCCTTTAATTAGACCCTGACTATGGTAAATGGCGTGGCACATACCTCTATGCCAGAGATGTTTTCTTAGGCCGGTGGAGACTTATTTCAAGTTGTTACCATTTGAAATGGATTTATATCCTACAGAATTCTTGGATTGTTTGCCTTTCTTATCCCAGCAACCATGGCAGTAGAATAGAAGAGGGGTTTTGATAACAGGAGGCATGATGTTGTTGCTGAGTTGTTCTTTGAAGGAAAATATCAGTAGAATGGGTCAAAAGGACGGAGGTCGAAAAGATGGATCGTCGAAAGGAAAGAAATATTTTTTTGTGTGTGATGTGTTTTCTTGTACAGTAGATTTCCTTACTACCATACTTCAATTGCAAAAATGGTCCGTACAGTAAATGTATTACTACTTAGTGATGATTACAACATTCCTCGTACAATATGTTTAGTAGTGCACAGTACAGTCAACAGAAAAGTTGAGAAGATGAAAATAGTCATTCGTGCATAAGTTTTACACAAAATAGTGCTTGTCACAAAAAGAATATGATATCCTTAACCCTAAAATTGTTATTTTATTTGAGGAGTGACGAGATATTGTCTCGATAGTAAAAGTGTGCGATGCGCGAGGTTTTTTAGTAGACGCGCAAGCTCAGAAGGTAGAAAATTTTAAAAATAGTGTAGGGAATTTGAAAAATACCGCGCGCTAGCCCACGGGGGGAGAGAAACAGTTCTTGGACGCAGGAATAGGAAATGTCATGTACTCTGGTACCCAGATACCGGAATGAGTGCCTGATGCTGACTATCTGCTCAATGTATGTCCTGGCAGATAAAAAATCAGCGCCAAAGGTAGCTGTCTCTGTAGTTGCCTGCTTCTTTGAGAACCATATCATAGGGGTCTTGGTTGCAAAATGTAAGATACGAGTCACAGCCTTTCCACTAAGGATGTCATGCATCAGGTTGGCATCATAGAAATGAGTCAGCACAACTGTCTTGCCCAGAGGAGGTGGCGCATCGCTTGGTAGGTCTTCTGAGTGCTCCCCATATACAGCGTTGAACCAGTCTGTGGTAGCATTCTCAGTTGTCAACACAAAATTGGGGGGTTCCACAAGAAGCCTGATTTTGAAATGCCTGAACTTGGAGATGTAACCATAGACACGCTTGGCTTTGTTGAGATGACCTTCTCTTGGTTGAACGCGGAAGCTTGAAAGGGTCATGATAGCGGTCTCCTTCCAATGGCAATGATCCACTGGAGGGAGCCAATCATACTTTGATATTGTTGAATGCCATTGTCACCCAGAAACGCTGTTGAGTCGAGTTCTGGGTGCTGGTTGTTTTCAGCAATCGGTGAGTGGAATCTGGTAGTAGGTTTGCAGCCAAACATTTGCTCGTAAGAAGCTTCCATCTTCTCGATAAACTTGACAGGATTCATACAGAGTACACCATGTTCATCTCTCTCAAAACCACAACCCAAATGGAAATTCATAGATCCGGACCCCTTTAGTTTGAAGCTGTAAGGTACAGACTGTAGGATCTCCAGAAATGGGCTTGGATCTCTCATACACAAGCATAGGTCGTCAACATAGGTGCATATGAGTTAATACACTTGCTCCCCATGTTTGTTCATGCCAGGCTTGAGAAAGATCTCAGGTTCGGTTTTGGATTGTTTAAAGCCTAGCTCAATGAGGCATGCAGTGTCAATTTCCTTCTGAAAGTGGCCGTTGAGCTGATTCAATCCAAAGGCAAAGAAGAGCAATAGTAGGAGCTGTATCCGCAGGCCAGTTGAGGTGCCGGTCTGTATGTTCTAATATTTCTCTGATTCCACTACGATCGTGTATTCTAATTTGCAACACACAACCAGGCCTATGCTGACTACTGGTGGGCTCAGTCAGTTAGGTCTTAGGCTTGTAGTTCTACAGTTAATTGCAGGGCAACAAATGCAAGGTTTAAGATTGAATAATCAAATAATCTAAAAGTATAAGCGTGTTAGCTTGCTGGAGAGCAAGATAGCGCTTTAAAGATTGTGTTGCCGCTAATACAGTACAATATATTACGGATACGAATATGATATGATATGATTCTGCCGCTAATACAGCACGTATTTTACACAGCAGAAAAACAGATTCGTGAGCAGCGCTTTGAGCCTCTGCTGTCTTTTCTTGAAAACAGCACACTTAATAAAAGATTGGTTGTGTGAGCCTCTAGTGTTTGTTCTTCTCCAATCATTGAGTATCAAACTTGGAGCTCTTCTCAAATCACTGAGTATCGAACTTGGACGTAAAAATGATGTTAGTAGGCTCTTTGTCGATCATTAAGTATCAAACTTTGATCGTAAGGATGAGTCTCGTATCATACATATGAATAATACAAAACCTGTAGAGTCTCATTATTCTTGATTTGCACCATGTGCTGGGTTAGACACGACAGGAATTTAATACTCCCCATGTGTGGTCCTTGAGAGAGATCATCTTGGTTAAGATCGAATGTCATCATTTTTCAACAGATCACCTGTATTTTCACAGTAGTGGAAGATGGGCTTGAGCAATGGATACACCACTGAGTGTCCCCGATGCTTGGTGAGAATATCGGCACAGTTATCCTTCCCCAAAAGATATTGCATGAGAACAAAACCTCTTGCAATCATACTTTGAACATAATGATAAGAGAGAATATGATGTCTTTTATGTAGTATTGCATATGGGAAGGTGGAGGTCTGAATCATTTTCTCATTATCTCCCCAGGAGAAGGATGTGTCATGTACTCTGGTCCCTAGCTCTGAGAACAATTGCGTGATATCAACTATTTGCTCAATGCAAGTCCTTGCAGCCACAGATGCAGCACGAAAGGTCACTGTTTCTGTTGTTGCTTGCTTCTTTGAGAACCACATGATGGGGGTCTTGTTTGCAAAATGCAGAATGCCGGTTACAGCCTTACCACTGAGAATGTCATGCATTAGGTTTGCATCATAGAAATGAGTCAACACAACTGTCCTGCCTAGAGGTGTATTGTGATGGTGCATCACTTGGTAGATCTTCAGAGTGCTCCCCATAGACCGTCGTGTTGGATCAGTCTATGGAAGCATTTTCAGTCAATACAAAATCAGGGGCTTCCACACGGAAACGGATTTTGAAGTGTCTGAACTTGGAGATATAGCCATAGATTCTTTTTGCTCTGTTGAGGTGGCCTTCTCTTGGTTGGACTCAAAAACTTGATAAGGTCATGACAGCAGTCTGCATGTCAAAGCATCCAATAGCAATGATCCACTGCAGGGAGCCAATCATGCTTTGATACTTTTGTATACCAATGTCATCCAGAAATGATGTTGAATCAAGTTCAGGATGATCTTTTCAACATGGGGCAAGTGGAATCTGGTGGTCGGTTTGCAACCAAACATCTGCTTATATAGGAAGCTTCCATCTTCTTGATGAACTTGATGGGATTCATACATAGCACACCATGTTCATCTCTCTCAAAACCACACCCCAAATGGAAGTTCATAGGACCAGAACCCTTTAATTTGAAATTGTAAGGTTTTGACTGTAGGATACTGAGGAATGATTTAGGGTTGGCCATACACAAACAGAGGTCGTCAACATATGTGCATATGAGCTCAAATACTTGCTCCCCATGTTTCTTCATGCCAGGTTTGAGGAAGATTTCAGGTTCTGCCTTGGATCGTTCAAAACCTAGCTCTATGAGGCATGCAGCAAGCAGATCACCAAAACACTTGCCAGATGATCCTAGGCCATATAGAGCCTTGTAGATGACAAGGAGGTGCCCTCGAGTGGTCCAAACTCAGCGCCAGCCTTGATGCATGCTTTCTCACAAGTGACAGCTTCAAGATAGGCATTGCAAATGTCTGTTCTCCATGCTTCTAAGTTGTTCAGCTCTGCTAGGAATAGACACATTCTCAGACCTCTGAGGGAGACAACTCTGGCATAAACACTATGGTGGACTGGAGCTTCAGTAAGATTGCCGTTTGCAACTAGCCATGCCTTGTGTCTGTCATTGTGCTTGACAGCATAAATCATATGGACCTTGATTTGTTGAAAACCAGGGGGAATGTTGTCAGCCTTGTATTTGCCTTTATCAATTAAGGTGTCATATTCTTGAAGTTGGGCCATTCCGAGAGCTATGGCATCCTTCCATTTGGTGTTGCCATTCTTGGCTGTGTCGAATTGGATGGCTTCTTCATGATTCCGAGGTACCTTGAATCCATACTGATATTGTGGAGCAGTATTTAATGATCAAAGCTTGGCTTGGAGAATGAGCCTATCCAGTTTCTGGGTTCATTTGGCAAGACTGACAATGCATTTGAGACGCTTCTAACCAGGTTTGTCAAGCATGTCATTGTCCTTGGCATATTTGGCAACAGTACTAACAGGATCATCAGCAGCTACATTGGATAATGGTTCATAGGTTCGTTCCATATTTTCCCATTCAATCCAAAGGTTGTACTTGGAGCCGTTGTATTGAGGATGCTTGTTGTCAAGAGGGCCTTGATGTCCAAGAATGCATCTGAATGACCATGGCTTGCCATCTTCCTGGGTGGAATCACGATGTATGTAGCTCATGACATCGTTGTAGGCAATAATATCTTCCACTTCATCGTCTGAATGCTTGCATTTGAATTTGATGAATTCCTTGTTGCGTTCAAGGCTGTCCTCAACATCAACAATAGTCAAGCCTTCCCAAGTGCCATCAGGGTGGGCCATGAGAAAGGATCTGCCTTACAAGGCATCAACAGGTATGACAGGGATGGTGATGGGTTTGTCAGTGACATCGAATTGGGCATTCCCTTCTTCATCAGTAAAGATGGACTAACAGGTGGAGTAGCGGGATGGGTTGGTGAAGGCTGGGCTTCAGTAACATCAAAATATGCTAGCTCAGGAGGACCAAAGTCATCTTCAGTAAGTGGGACGCCTTCAAGGGTCTTGCTGTAGATGTGTGAGGTTAGAGGACCATCAAATAGCTCCCCATAGTTGCGAGGGAGTGGAGAAGGGGCATAGCTAGGGCCGTGAGCAAAAGGGGCAGGGAGGGCTGCGGAGGGGCTCGAGTGGGTGAAGAGTTAACATCAAGAGCAGACTTAGCAGTCTGGAGGCGTGAGGGGGTGTCACCAGAAGGACGAGAGATGATGGCTGCATCTTTGGGTTTGCACCATGCAAGAAAGTCATCATCAGTGAATAGGGCAGCACACTTGTTACGTTAGTCTGGGCGCAGAGCTGTTCGTACACCAGATCGATCAAGGAGTTTGTTGCTGATGGGGTCCCAAATATTGAAGCAGAGGCCATTACCAACAGTCTCAGCAATGCCTACAAATGGCCGAGGCGTTCAGAAGGCTGGGAACCAAAAGGTGAATCGGGGGTCTTGAAGTAGATAGGTTCAAACCAGAAGAAACTACTAGTATAAGCACTGATATCACCCCAAAACGCCAGTGGCAACAAAGATAGGTTGTTTGTCATAGAGGTTAGGATCAGACAAATGGTTCAGTAAGCCAGCAATGTAGGTCATACTGAGGAGCCAGAGATGAGGTGGAGTGCCAGTGCCATCCATGACGTAATTAACAGTGCGCTTGAAGGTCTGGTAACGCCTCTCAAAGAGGTTTTGATGTTGGTGATAGGGCTCACTCTGCCAGAGGCCAATCCATGTAATTTTGAGATAATCAAGCACACTTTTGCTAGACTGATAGGAGCCATGATCACAAAGCAAGCGGAGGGGTCGGCCCCACTTTCTGACAAAGTTCTGAAAGCATGACAGGAAATCACCAGTGGTGCGCATTTCTTCCACATGAATGATGTGGGATTTTCTGCCAAAGAAGATTTGGGCAAGTTTGGAGCCACCATTAACACCAGGGGTATCAGAATAAACAACATCAGAGAGAACATCATCATTGAAAGGTTGGACGTTCATGGCTGGCTGGGGTGATTGAAAGTGTTTGAAGATATTGCCATTGGGGCTGAACGCTAAAGAATCGTACTGTGTGGAGTTGGCAAATGTGGCCTTGACCCGGTCAGTGGAAATTCAAGCAAAGAAAGGCTTCAAGGAAAGGTAGTCTAAGTCGGTTGGAGGAGCATGGATATGTGGTGCAATGATAAGGGTGTTTGAAGAAGACCGGATGGAGCACCGAGCAAGGACTTCTTGGTGGGCAAAGTCAGTAAGACTGAGCCAGAAAGAGGCATCACTACCGTTGGGATCGCCCAGAGCCTGGAACATAGGACTAGGTGTGACCTGAGGTGGTGGACTGGGCAAGGAACTGAGGGATGTGAAGGAGGTGAGGTTAGGCGTTTGGTCCTGTACAATGCCACGAGGTTCACCAAATTCATTGTAATCAGGGTAAGGAAGCTGATGAGCCGTATGTGGATATTGCTGGAGAAACGTATCATTCTGTGCACTGATGGTACCATCAAGGATGGAGGGGTTCCAATGCTTGCCACTGGTCATCACAACGTGAGGGAGAGTTGAATATTCTTCACTGGTGTATTTGCGCATGGCTAAATAGGGAAGCCCATGGTGGATGCTGAGTGGAAAAACATGCCCATCAGTGGTGACAATGGCTTGTGTGCCTCCAGCTTTGATAGAAGTATCATCAACTGTGGGAAAGTATGCTTCCATTTGTCCGGAGGATAGGATGAAAGGAAACTGTCCAGTGTAGTACACATATTCATGGAAAATAGCAATGACTGGACCACAATTGGAGACTGAGTATGCACCACAGATTGCAATGGGAATGTTCTGGATCTGATGATTGTTGATGCCGGTGACGTTGACATACCAAGGAGGAATGTCCTTAGAGATAAGGCATACATCATTTACTATGATGCATCCATTGGCTCCTTGATCAACCATAGCATATCCAGGAGAGGACACAGTTGTCTTGTTGGAGTGATATACTGCAGTGTGGGGTATGACAGGGACCGGTGGATCAACCTCGGGTAGGGATCAATGATGGAATTTTACAGACAAGGAGGAACTTCCAACAGGGATATAGGTATTGTCATCCTTCTTGTAGAGGACCACGGGGTTGTTGGCAAGGAATTTGGCAGGATGGGCCGGGGAAACAGAAGACTTGAGAGGTCAACTGTCGGTTGTGGATGTTGCCTTATAGACACCTAAAGACGCATGGAAGGCATCCCTGATGGCCATTTCATCATCAGGTTGAAGATCCTGGGGTGTAGTGGGCTGCTCTTGAACGTGTTCATAGGCAAACCTGCTAGTAATGGGCTCGGTGGAGTTAGGGTCTGGAGGTGTATCAGGTAAAAGATCAGATTGAAGACACTCAATAAGCTTCTTCTTGTCATCTGCAGGAAGATTTAGCCAGCCTTTCATACCGGGTCTACAAAGGGTCTGCCAAATAGCAGATGGCAGCTGTGTGCTTGGGTCTGGCGTTCTCCCAGTCTTGAAGACTGCATAGTCCTGGAAATCACCATCAAAGTCAATGGGCAACAAATAGGAGTCAGCATCATCTATCATCATAGAGTATGTTTGTGTCAATGCGGAGAAGCCGTGGGCATGTGCCTTGACAGAGGATCTGCTGCTGGGTTGGGACAGGGATGCTTGGGAATCCAACTTAGTTGCCTGAAGTAGTAAGGTAGTTTTCAGTTCACTGGTTGCAGTAGCTTCAAGTTGGCGAAATCAAACGAGATCTTGGGCTTCCGGTGGATCACTGACTTTGCAAAACTGTTCACTGAGTTGGAAGCTGCTGCTACAGGCCTTGCAGAGATGTGTTCTAACAGTATCGCATTCAAGTGAAAGATGTGGGGGACATAGCTTATTGAGATGTTCCAGTTGCGCAAACCACTGCATGATAAACTTGACCGTGGTATCTTTCCAAGACTGAAGGTCCATATCTAGCAGGTGTTGCATGACAATGGAAGTATCATAGACTTTGGATTTAGATCTGTTGTACAGCTTTACGAAATCAAAATATGTGTGTGGCCTGTTCCTCGTGCTTGTGTGGCTTAGCACACAAGAGGATGAGAGATCACTTTGGAATACATGCAGGACAAGGGTCCAGAAGAATGCACATTGTTTGGCATGTAGATTCTTGAGGTATCCACTAAGAGAAGCGGGTGACCAGTTTGGGTCAAGGAATGTGGTGGTATCAATGTCATTCGTCTCCAGTTTTGCCTTGAATTTTATAAGCCAGTGTTCAAATCTTGCGTCATTTTGCAATGAGGGGAATGGTGTTTCATCCCTGGACTTTCTGATCCAAGACGTGTACCTTAGCTGTTCATACGTCTTCAACGGGCGTTCTTGGCCATCGGTACTGAGATTGCTGTTGTCGGAGTTGGCAAGCCTATCAGCAGCTGAGTCCCTATTGGCCATGATAATGGTCCGGCAATAGGTGCGGAATGCCTCCTTGGTGTACTGCCAGTGATCCTCCCAATCTATGCCTTGACTGAGCAGATGCCTGCCAAAGTCAACGAAGCACCGGAGATTTAGTTGGATATACTTGAGCAGTGGTAGTTGTTGGCCTCTATCCTGATACGTGAGATCACCAATGATTTTCTATGAGTAGGAAGCGTGACCAGGTTATATATTGCCCAGCTGCGAGAGCCTCACATAGCATGCTGTTGGATTCCTTAGGGACGTCAAAGACATCATGTAGGATAGTACTCAGCGTTCTATCAAATGATGGGAACAAATTGCTGCTGAGCGAGTTATCAGCATCGTTGGGTTCATCTTGGGTTGGCGCCATGACAGTGTTTGATGGAAACAGGGATCTCCTTGCAGTACTCTCTGAATGAAGTGTCTGGAATCCTCCTATAGGTGTGGATACGGCCTCATGTGTGGAGGCGTTTCCAAGGGATAAATTGCTCCGTGTTCTCCTAGCAATGGGGATGTCAGGTGGTTCCTCGTTGGACATGCACTTGGTAAAGTCGAAACAAGGGATCTGAAGCAAATAACCTCGTTGTAATTAACTGGCGATGTCATTGTCATAAATAACCGGAGATATCGTCTCCTTCGGTCTTTGTATGGAGATAGATTGCTATTGGCGTGTCCGAATAACAACGGGGCTTCTATTAAAGACGACGAGCAACTTGGCGTCCGAGTGTCTTTGTTACATCTAATTGGATCAGAGGATTATCGATCGTCGGCCGCAGTCGATTCGTTCGATGATCTTCTGTCGGATTGTTTTCATCAAGAAAGGTGCTTCTACTGTCGTCTTCTTTTGCAAGCTTGAACAAGCTTGCGACTGTTAATATGTCAATTTCCTTCTGAAAGTGGCTGCTGAGCGGATTCAATCGTCCGATAACTGTCACGCGACCCAACGCGACCCCTCGCAAGCCCTATTTTGATAAAATCTACCCTGCTTTTGTTATGCACAAGGGCAATTTTTTAAATTCACACTGTTTTGTGGCGGAGAGTTTCAGCCCCCCTCAGGTTGCGACAAAAACTCTCCCCGAGGACTCAAAATGTCCCTTGATCTCTCATTTTTGACTCACTTGATTTAAAACATCTGATTCTCGCTACCAAGCTTCTTAACCTTAACCCAAGATATGAAATAAAATTATTTTAAGAAGTGATTGTTTGCTACGTTCCCGCGTTGTGTCTTTTTTCATACCATCATGCCTTTTCATGATCGCTCCGATAAAATCATGCTCATTTTCATCATGTTCATTTAACACCACTATCAAAACCATTTGTTCCCCTCCCTTTTGTCAGTAAAACAACATGTCAGAACCTAGTAAAAATCCCCGCCACTTCAAGAAGGGTTGTTATACCAAAATAACCAAATCATTCCTCTGTCGTTGCTGCATTTCCATAAGGGCAAGTCCAAGACATTCATTGGAAGCAGACAAGATTCCTCTTCACACAAATCATACCGGTATGTATCACGAGGCCTGTCACGTCACCTTGATTCAACAGCTTTTTGCCGTGCTTTCTATTTCAACCATAACCCTTATGGATTTTTTGTCATCTGCAAAAGAAGAATCCACTACAGTTTGCCCTTCCCCTTCACAATATGGCCTGACATTGACCGAGAATGGTCCAATTCCACCCGCTCACAATAACAATCCATCCTCTACTGAAAACTTCAACTCAGTACTAAACAGTCAGGTAGTACACAATTTATTTGTTCCACCAATTGATAGAAATGTAATGGAACCACAGTTGTTTCCTTCAGAAGACAACAGCAACAACAAGGACATGGTTATTCATGAAGAAATTTGCCTTCCTATTCAGAACAATAATGGTATGGATGCTGCGGAACCCACGGCATACCAACCAAACATCATCAATGAAAGAGAGCAATTGATCCGATCCCATGTTTCTTTTTCACATACGAATAGGCTCATTGCTGAAATAAAGCTCCTGAATCTAATGACAAAACACAAGTTACCTCTAACCACATTCAAATTTATTTTTCAATGGGCAAACAAATGTCAAAATATTCATGGTGTTGACTTCAGCTCTACCTTCCCCTGCCATCGAGAAGCCATATTTAGTGAAATCAAGTCCAATTTAGGCATTTCCGAGACCAAGTTGGAGCCACACATAATTAACTGGTTACCTGGCAATTTACCAACCCAAATATTTGTTTGATCCTTCCCAGACACACTTCACTCCCTTCTGACCAATAAGGAATTGATGCAAGAGAAAAATTGTCTTTTCCCAATGTCGAAACTCCTCTTTCACCTGAAAACAACCCATCAATCACTAACGAAACATACATAACAGAACTACGCCCTGGCTCTTGGTGGACAGAATCGTGGAAGCAGATCTGCAATGAAAATGGTGAAATTCTCGTCCCGATCATTTTCTACATGGATGGAATCAGCTTGGATGCACATGGCCGTCTCTCGCTCACTCCTCTCAACATGACTCTCAGTATTTTCAATGTTGAAGCAAGAAAACGACCTGACGCTTGGACCACAATTCATTTTCATCCCGACACTGAAATTGAGAGCATAAGACATACAAAAAAATCACGGCAAAAGATGATATTCAAAATCTACACATCCCGCTGTCAGCGGCTTTGCAATCTTTCAATCAAGTATGTGAAATGCAGGGCGGTTTGGAGTGGGATTATCTTCCGCACGCAGGAAAAGTGTTCAAAGTGAAAATGAAATTTGCGATTGCACATGTTGTTGGGGATATCAAACTTCACGACAAACTATGTGGAAAGTATGGATCATACACGGAAAAGGTGAAAAAATTGTGCTGTCACTGTACATGCGTCATCCATAAACCAAAAGCCCAAGTGGAGGAACAGATCCGGCTCTGGGTTCCAGATGATTTCAATCCCCCCCCCCCCCCCCCCCCTAGCATGTAGGGCAGTAGAATAACTTGATTCTTTGTTAAAAGGCAGTCCTAAGTGTTGGTATGCACCTGATTTGAACACCAATGGCACATCAGGTACTATTGGCTCACTTGCTCAGTTATACGGAGCCTTTTTGTCAAGGCAATTGGACCGTGATTTCCCTTGAACAAAGTTTTCAAGTCAGCTTCTCTCCATCACCAAAAAGGAGGGTCATGATTATTCTGGAATGATCATTTCCATTCTGATCACCCTTTGTTCCAATGTGGCAATAAACATAATCCAAGACGGCACATTTATTCAGAAACAGGTAGAGGTCATTGAACTGATCCTCTCCATGGAAGAATTCTTGAAGCATGGAAATATAACCATTTCTGGATTGGAAAATCTCCCCAAGATGATTATTCATTTTATCAATTGTATTAATTCCATCTGCCTCGGAGACGGAATGGGTACAAAACTGATCAAAAACCATCTTTACTTTCACCTGGTTGAGTACATGAAGTTTTGGGGACTTCCATGCAGATGGGGTTCTTCATATTTGGAATCACACCACAAAACTTAAATCAAAGTACTGTCAAAGAACACTCAACAGAATGCTGTCACATTGATTATGCAAACGGCAAAGAGACAGGAAGAAAAAATGCTGCTTAGAGTAGTAGCTGCTTCAAAGTTCAATTTAGTGACAACAGAAGATGTTTCTGGTAATCAAATCCCTACTGAAGTTTCTGGCTCAAAATTTCATGTGTTCATTAACGGCAATGGGGCAAGTACTATGAGATGGGTTAGGTCATTGAACAAAACAAAACCCTATTTGTCTCCCATTTTGTTGACTTTTGTATGTCACAAGGTTCTTCCACGTTTGCAGGACTCTTCCTCTGTCAAAGGATTTACTGAACATATTAGGTTTGACCCCTGCACACAGCAAAATTACTTGTTTTGGAGCCACCCTTCATATAATTGCACCAACAGTGGCCAACAGAACTCTGTTTGGTATGATTGGGCATTGTTTGATGTTGACGCATGTGAAATTCCCTGCCATATTTTGTGTTTCCTCGAACTCTATAATCTGAAGGAGCCTTACTCATATGTTTCTGAGTATCAAATTGCAGATGAAGGCATTTATGCAGTAGTGACCAAGTTTAAATCAACTCCAACACCGACAGCTTTGTCGTTTGTGACAAGTGGTGAATCAGACAAAAACTCCCTGTTCTTATTTCATGTTGACAGCATACTTTCTGATGTAGCAGTTGTCCCACATCTCAATGCACTGGGTACCTTGCAATCAAACTCATATCTAGTTGTCTTGAATTGAAGGGCTTGGCTGGATGAATTCCACAAGACAACGTCATCTTTGCCTAATGAAGAGACACTCTACTCCCAATGCACTATTTTTGAACATGACAGTGCCAATAATGATGATGCTACTAATTCAGGTGATGACAGTTCAATGACATCAAACGATGATGACAATAGTGAGGTCCTCTCTGACACTTGTACCTTGAAAACAAATTCATACCTAGTTGTCTCAAACCAAAGGGCTTGGCTGGATGAATTCCACAAGACAACGTCATCTTTGCCTAATGAATATGCACTCTTATCAATATTTTGACGAACACAACCAACCAACGCTGACGATAGTTTAACCACCAATCGACAACGCTACCATGCCGACAACTGCTGAATTTGACTGGAATAACATCCGGGACATTGAAATCCAATTTGGAACATTCACCTCAAAGGGCAACGGACACAAACATGAAGACCTCAACAAAGCATCCTCCCCAAGTTATGCATGAATAATGTTTAAGGTTTGTTTGAGTCAGTCACTTCTGAAATTTTGGTCATCAGTAGATTGATTTCAAGTGCAAATTTCGAGAAATAATCTACTAGTAATGTGGATAACAATATTCCCAACAGGGTCTTGAAAGTGCTACAAAGCAACCTTTTCTGGGATTTCAATGGATATTCTATTAACTTTATGTATGAATAATGCTTTGGATTTTTTAAAATCAATTACAAAGTGCCTCTGAAATTTTGGACATCAATTGTCAAATCTTTTCCTGTATTTTTTAATCAAACATCTCTCAAATTTTGAACATCAGTACAATCCAGACGGCACTCGAAAACGACTGACTATTGTCGATGTGGAAGACAGCCTTGAACGCAACAAAGATTTCATCAAATTTAAGTGCAAGCATTTGGACAATGAGCTTGAAGATATCATTGCATACAACAATGTCATGAGCTACATCCACTGTGATTTGACTCAAGAAGATGGCAAACTATGGTCATTCTGCAGGATCCTCAGACATCAAGGTCCATTGGATAACAAACATCCACAGTACAAAGGCTCCAAGTACAACCTTTTGATTGAATGGGAAAACATGGAGCGATCATACAAACATCTAGCCAACATTGCTGCCGACGACCCCGTCACCCTCGCCAAATGTGGTAAGGACAACGATATGCTTGACCTACCTGGTTGGAAAAAGTACAGTTGTCAAACCTTTTCCTATTCTTGCAAAGAGGACACAAAACAAGCTAATACTTTGCACATCACCACCTAATTAGGAAAGAGAAAAGTTTTACATCATTTGATAGTTTATTGTAGATGCATTCCATACTATGCACAAGATGGATGATGAAAAAATGACAAGCAACAAGCTAATACTTTGCACGTCGCCGCCGTATCAGTGGAGTTGCTGGGCACCAAAAATATGCCCTAATATTGATGTTTGATTTCAAACATACTATTGACGTACATAATTTGATATTTCAGTATTGATCCATTTCATAGTTCTGTGGATATGATGGACTATGAGAAAAGAATAACGAGAAACAACCTGATATTTTTGACGACATCACCACCAAATCAGTGGATTTAGGCTCAGTATTCACACTGAAAATACCCACTTTTACTTGCGTTTGGTCCCATTGTGCTTTTCAACTAGCATATCCACTTTGCGCATCATCACCTAATTAGTGGATTTGGATTCCGTAGTTGGGCCAAAAATACCCACTAGAATTGACCTTTGGGTGACAAGGTACCACATAGTTTGATATAATTTGATATTTTATTGTCAATCCATCTCAAACTATGCACAAGATGGACTAAGAAAAAATTATGAGAAGAAACCAGTGGATACTTTGCACATCAATACCTGTACATGCTCATCCACACATTACCATCATGCACAGATGTTCATCCACACAATCTAATGCATGTATGTTCATCCACAATTTTCATGTGTGCATATTCATATACGCAATCTGATGCCCACATGATGTTCATCAACAAATTTTCATGCGGGCATGTTCATCCATGCAATCTAATGCACCCATGTTCATCATCCACGACTTGGTATCCATGTTCACGCACACCACATTTTTCAGTGTACATACATCTTTTGAAAGTTCGCTATCAACATTGTTCACAATATGGATGCGGGGATGGATGATGGAAGAAAAATAATGTGAAAATCACTGATAGTTTAGGCATTTGGTTGTGTAAGTGGTACAAGAAGGCATCCTCTTCTATCTTCAATGTACATTATATTATATTATATTATATTGATGTATGAAGAATAATTTAGAATTTTGTCCAGTCAGTTATCTCTAACATCTTGGATGTTGCATTAGTTTTGGTACAAATTTGGAGGCAAATGATGTTTGGAAAAAAATTCCCAATAGGTCTTGCGAGTGCTACAAGACAACCTTTTCTGGAATTTCAATGTATATTCTATTCAAATAATGTATGAAGAATAATTTATAATTTTGTTCAGTCAGTTACCTCTGAATTCTCAGACATCATCACTCCAGCAATAGCAGAAGATCAACATCAAGAGCTCGACCAAAGCTGAAGTTGTGGGCGCCATCAACAACATGCCTTTTATCTGTTGGACATGGTGCTTTCTACTAGCACACAGGGGCAAGATGTGATCAATAGCATTACAGAGCCAAATGAAACAGATCATTTGCACCCACGAGCCACAGAAAACGTCCTATACCAGGAGGACAATGAAAACTTGATCCATCTGGAAAAGAAGGGCAAGGCCTGAAACACCAAGAGGACCAGATGCATCAACATTAGATACTTCTCCATCACAGATAGGGTGGGTAAGGGTGAAGTTGCCATTGAGTACTGCCTGTCCAATAAAGGAAATGATTGCAGACTATTATTTTACCAGTAAGCCATTGCAAGAAGGCTCACTGTTCCAAAACTTTAGAAACACCATTATCACAGGAGTTACAGAGGCTGAGTACATGTACACAACCCACAGGAGTGCATACTACTATCAAGCACATCAAGCAAGCTTACTGTCTAAAGGCATTGGTCCGGCCAATGATGCGCCGGCCAGCAAGTAAACTGCACCAGCCAGCCAATGGGAGTGTGTTGAGAAAGGACATGTGTGCACATACTACATACCATGAACATGCAAGGAATGCATACTAGGTGTGAATTCAATTGTTCAAGAAAATCTGTTTGTATACCGGTACATGTGTGAGGAGGATGTGAAATGCACGATTTGATGTTGTTGCAGTTTAGAAAGAAAGATATCAAAAGATACAGCATCTACTACCTGCTAGTATTCTTTTTGTTTAATCTGCTACTACTACTAGTCAATAGGGCTGGCATCTGTATTTTTGTACTCCTTCAGACTTGACACTTTCGTAGACGATATAAATGTTCATTCAACAGATTCCGTAACAATACAAACAACAACGGCAAGCAATGACTGCTTGGAAGAATACCGGCACTAGTACGTACCCCAAATACCTGATCGGATCAATCCGCCGTCTGTGAATGGAAGACCGTGTAGAAACAGTCTAGCATTAAATTCCAACATCAATCGAACATAAATCAAACACTATATATTGAAGTTTGAATGAAATTGAAATTCTATTAAATTTAGCGGTGGAAATACGGAGAGGCCGTTCCAGTCATGCAAGTAAAGCAAGCTATTAGTACTTTACGTCACATCATATAGACAAGAGCATTCGAAAAAGAAATCCATTTTACCATATGGTACGTGTGCACGTTCATGTTCAATGTACAGAATGGGGACCTATGAAGTATACTGTATACGGTACATTCAATAGACTGCAAATGGTAGTGTAGTCGAAACTATGTGTTGCTACCACGACCCGTTGTCGAATCGAATGACATTCGTCATGTCTTCCGCAGAAAAACCTTCGTACCACAGGCGCATCTCTTTCTCGTCCTGCTGGGCGGCGTCCCGGGCTATCTCTCGCGAACGAGACGTCGCGTCACTGTAAATCCTCCGTATCTTTTCGATATCCTTCGTGCGGGACAGGCGTTGGTCCTCTTGCTCGTCAAACACCAAAAACCGAGAGGCGATCTTGTACTGCCTTCGTTCGACGACCATGGCCATCGTCGTAGCCTCGAGTCCCCTGGCGGTTTGGTGATCGCTTTCGACAAACACAAAACTGTTCGCATTGTTATTGCTCCTGATCACGTCAGCGAATGTCTTCATCACGTGCTGCTTCATGCTCTCGTATTCCTCGTCGGTGTACCACAAATCCTCGATCCATACGTAGGGTATGTCGGATTCGATGATCGAAGTGGTTTTCGGTTTCGCAAAGGACACCTTCCTTCGGTTCCAGTTCCTGCTTTTGTTTCTATTTCTATTGCTGCCACGACGTTTAAGCGCGTTGCGAAGATCATCAAAGAGTAGAACGCGAGAGTGCTTGTTGTTGATGGTACTGGATAGTATGGATTTGCACGCCAGCTTTTGGAGTGTTATTTTCACAGTTTTCATCTTTCGGATAGAGTTGAGCGATGGCCGCTGGCTTCCGATGTCGAGAGTGCACAACTCCTGAACAAGGCTCTCTTCTTCTTCTATTTGTTGCTCCGGATCTCTGGTTCTTTCATTACCATCTTGGTTTGCAAATGATATTGCACTACAGCTATCGCTATTGCTATTCTCCGCTCGAGACGAATCTCGGCAGCTTCCACCCGAATACTCATCGTCATCAGAGTCGCTCGAATGGGTTTGATATGTTTCTGTTTCCTTCCATTTCTCTTCCTCCGCTGAAAAGTTCAGTGGGAGACGTGCACGGTCACCCATCGTCGTGAGGAGATAGTCGTCTTCCGATATCCTCGACGACGATAATGCAGCTCTTGTTGTTGTCCTCATCATCTTTTTATATTGCTTATTTATATTGTTTCCGTCTCAATTCAATGTTTGTTTGTATACAATGGTCTAGTTGAGTGATCTTATGGGTCGCTGGGTTGTTCGTTATCAACGCCTTGAAGGAGTAATAATAATAATGACACGGTTGCGGACAATGTGTTTGTTTGATTTCGGTGGATGCAAGAGCCTCGAGCCGCCGTAGTGTTTTCGCCTACAGAAAAACTGGATCATGTGCCGCACGAGTAATTACCGTACGATCATTACGAGAGAATTTATTTGCTCAGAATAATGCACATAAAAAATGCTGAGTTTCATCGATGTCAAACAAACAGGTCCATAGAGTAATCGTCATCGAAATCTGACACAGGCGAATTGTCATCCTTTGAAGCAAATAAACAGAGAATGTTGAACCGAACTGAAACTCAGTGCAAAATGACCCCAAGCAAATTCTTGAATTATAAAAAAAGAAGAGAATATAAGCCTCTGTCTTCTGAATGGTTCCATTGTATGTGCCTGTATTAATAACTCTGAACCAAATGTTCAACATTCCCCTATGCTTTGCTAAACACTAGAAGTATCATTTCGATCTTATTCGCGACAATGATCATCGCTACAAGTGCATACAGCATTCTTTGTTCTTTCGCATTGTTTCTCTGATCTGTGTATAATTATTTGTCTCGACTTTCAAATAATATGTAGGAACTTATTGATAGTATCTTTTTGTTCCTACAGGAATTATGATATTTAAACTTATTCCTATTGCTTACATTGCAACTTTAATTTTAACTATCGCCTTCAGTTGCGACCCTTTTTCTTTTTAATACATCATAAATAATATTTCTCGTAATAGCTACAAAGACTTTTTCTTGAAGTCGATCCCTTGGCTCCCTCCTCAACAGTATCAAACGCGTACCGTACCGAGATCATAATCATCTTGTAAAAAATCGAGCTGAGTGGGACGCCCACCTTCCTGCCATATTCAAACCGAGTCCGCAAGGTTCCCTGTGACACTGCCGTAGTAATCTCACTGTACTCTCGTACCGTACCGAATGACACCATTGGACAAAAAATCAATCAGTTTACCGTAAATCCGTCGCGGATGATTGAAGGTACGTACCGGGTCAATCTCACACTGTTTTTGGTACATTCATACACTTTTGCCACACACTTTTCAACTACAACAATCCATGAAAGGTATGATCATATGTACAATTTCTGTGATCTCACTTGATCAGCCACTAACCTATCCACCACCCTGACCTCCACCCTATTGTTGTCGGCGAAAAATACGGACTTTGTCGGCATCAAATTCGATTGGAAAAGCCGACAAAATGAAACGACGACCGAGGTGCGAAAGACACGTTTATTTCGATGAACGTGCCTTAGAATCAAAAGCACCTCCACTACATGGAAATCCCTAGGTGGTAAAAACAATATCACTTAGGACTACAAATGAAAGAGGTTAATCGGTTAGAAACAAGACATCTCCAAAGACCTGATCGATAAGTAAACACTTGGAACCCTTAAGTATATTCAAATTGATATACTCGACTTCCCGTGAGGAAATTACTTATTGGAATTATGAAAATCAATACCGATTCCCGATGGGCCTCATCTATCTCAAATACCACGAACAAGCATATGCCCCATCGAATATAAACACTTAACCTCGTAGATGACCGATACCAATCAATGACTGATACAGTAAGACCGACACGATCACTAACACAGAAACAGCAGCGAAAGTATTGGTATGAGATTGGTAACAAATAACCGGGGAAGATCTCTACCATGTAAAATACAGCAGAGAGCCCCGATACAGTACGAAATACATACGGAGTAGTAAAAATAAGAGCGTCTCTCTGAGCTCACCTCTCTTTAAATTTCAATTATCCTATACCTTTCGGTCAATTTTTAGAGTGACAACAGGTTTTAGAGCCCTTATAACTCACACGATTGCTGCCCATCCGTAGGATCGTGTATACCTTAAGCTATCTATCTCCGGCCGCTCAGCACCTCCACTGCCGGTTAAATCCAGAGGAAATTTGTAGTGACGCCCATCCGTGTGCTACACTTCGGCCTCCCCCCATCTCTTTCTTCTCCTTACTCGCGTATCAAGGGGTGTATACAGATCCTTCTACCAATAATCTTCTTCTGTAATACACGACCAAGAAGTATACATATCCAGGGGTGTATACAGAACGTTCTACCAAGAATCTCATTCTGTAATACACATCGTCGTTTCGATCGCAATCACACCGACGTTAATTCCATCCCGAGCTCGAAGAATCGAACATCACATCGAATACGATCGAACCGACAAGTACGATCGAACATTCTACCAGGAACCTTCTTTTGTAATCCACGACCAAGACCGGTTAATCGAGTAAAACCGACATCGTACGTTATTATCAACAACGACGCTTACCAATCATTCGTTATTTCGACAACGACGCTTAATTCACGCCACCACGACGATTAATTACATCGAACCTAATGACGGTTGATTATTTCGACAACGACGACGCTTAATCCTCACCGCCACCACATCGAAAGCCGATTCAACGAAACACCGATTCACCATCCACCATGGTTCCACCACCAGAAGCATACGATTGGTCCAATGTCTATGGGATTGCATTCAAATTCCAAAGTGACAACAACCCCCAAGAAGTCCTCTCTCTCAATGGCTCCTATGCAGAGACTGTGCCACTTACAGCACCTGAAATATCAACTCTCTTCACATCGGACGCTAATGACGAAGGCCCCAGAATCCTTGGTCCTGCCCCAGTCACTGCACTCAGGGAAGCCTTCTGCAGCAGCATCACCTTGGAAATGGCTAACATTGATGAACTAGCAAAGGGACACATAGCCCAGCTCCTTGATTCATGCCCCGTACGATTTGTTGAACCTGGATTCCCAAACCAAAGGATCAGAAACCCACAGGAGTTTGACTCTGCAGGAAGAGAGGCTGTCAGACGAGCTGAAGCAACCAATGATCCAGAACCACTTGCCACAGTATCTTCAACATCAATCAATGGAAGTTCAGAAGAAACTGGAAGACCAATAACCCCGGCAACTATTTCAATGGAATTTACACAGGTGAAGTCCAACCCAACGTTGAGGATGAAAATGCCACAGCTCCAATCCCAGTGCCCACGGCAGCAGGCACCGACATGCAAGAATTGGCCACCCTACTCCAGCAATTGGTCAACAACGGCAACATACAACAACAACAACAACAACAATGCTGGTGCCAACCACCAAGCGACGCTCGACTTAAATTGGAATCCAGCAACCTTACCCCCACCAGTTAAGGAGGGATACTATAGAAAAGAAGAATTCCTCACGAGAGAGGATATGAAAGCCTTCCCAATCACCTACACCGACTCATCGGGAAATGAAACAATTGTCAGGCAAAACTACTACCTACACAACCTAGGCAGTGGGAGAAACGACCAGCACCTGATCACCAGAAGTGGTGACTGCTTTGATCTAACCAGAGCCTCCGATAAATCCAAGGAAGCGGCTAGAGACAAACTATTCCTCTCAGGATTTCCACAACTAAAGGATGCGACTCACCCTCAAGTCAGGAAATGGTACAGAGAAATCACAGCTCATGCACAACAACACCATATTTACGTCCACCCTTACTACCTCTACAGGCGTGAAGCTGATCACCTCAGAGGATTTACGATTGGTGATAGTCTTCCACACAATCTACCTTCAAGATATGAATTGGCCATTCACGAATGGGGTAATCTCATCTAAACTGCACTCAGAACTGATAAGATCATTCCTGACTCTTGTGGAAGAATGAAGGCCACCATTCAAAGCTTTGAAGGGGGACAAGGTTACGAAGCTCTGTACACAGTCATTGCTCAGACACATCCCAACTCCAAAAGGCCATCCAATGCAGGTAGAATGGTCCAAAATCCTCCAAATCAGGCTGCAGGTGAATCACTTGAAGAATACTACTTCAGGTACAAGGATTACTTGAGACTTAGAGTGTTCCTCCAAAACCAACCCGGCACCATCAGTTCGACAGAAGAAGTCAGCAACCTCATTGCAGGAACTACTCTCTCAGAAGAATTCTTCAAAAAGACAGAAGATGAACGCGACCCAGACGACCAATTCAAACGGGACAAATACAAGGCAGGTAGGCTCCTCCAAACCCTCCAAACGTATGAGCAAGAGATCAAGGCTGAAAAGAAGTACAAGGACAAAACCTCCAAACCAAGTCTGCCCAAGCACTTGCCAGTCACAGGCACCAGACCAGGTCCCCGTCGCAACAATAGGTTTCACAAGCGCGCTGGCAACAATACTGTCAGAACACCTTCTACTTTGACTTCTCACTCAATCAGCCTGATTGATTCTCTTGGATACCCCAAGCTCGATGAAGAATCTGATAATCCCTTCCTTCATCAAGCATATTGTAATGCTATCACTGCTTTTGACAAGCAGCCCAGTCTCTTCGGCACGTCCAGAAAATGCATTGTATGCCATACCTCCGGTCATAGTTTTGATAATTGTCCTGCCCTACAAGATGTCGAGTCACTGAAGAAACATAGGATTGCCACAGTCGTTTTTCTAAGCAAATTCAATAGAGAGACCCAACAGCTCTTAGATTCTACTCAGCAAATCTCTCAGATCGACATTGGAGATGAAGATCAAGATGAGGTCCCCTCCGGTGATGCAGTAGAAGACCACAATTTTTGCCAAGGTCAAGAATAGACAGTCTTTCTTGCAGCCATATGACATCACCTCAAGATGCTCCTCAAGGATTTGACGACGTCACAGCCCATCAAATGAACAGCTTATGCCCTTCCTTGGACTCCAGCAGTGTCAGCTCCTACGCATCCGTCGACATTGGTGCTGTCACTCTTCTCCCTAGGGACAGCCTCCAGCCCTCAATCCCAATTGATGTCTACTGTGATATGGAATCACATGAGGTTACAGCCCCTGCAGTGGCATCGCATCTGGAAACCAATGGGGATCCCAACTTTGACAGGGACAACCCTCCCTCAGTTGACACCAACAATGTGCAATTTCTGGTCCCACCTGATCCTATTGCAGCTACAGCCTACTTCCAACATGGCATCCGAGCTCAGATCGACACAGGTGCCAAAGTTTCCTGCACAAACCTAAGGCATATCCTGCATGGTTACAAACCTTACACCAAGCTGAGAAGATGTCCGGTCAGGCTCACCGCAGCAATTGGAGGAAAGGCAGCCACCTGTATTCCTGAAGGGTCGGGTTATGTGCACATACCAGCCCCCAATCACATAGGGTATATTAGAGTCTTCTTCTACTATTCTTCCTCACTGTCAACAACATTGCTGAGTGAGAATGACCTTTGTGGCATGACATCTCGCATGAGACATCAGTTCAGTGGACAGTCCATTCACAAAGTCTTCAATGACAACCATGACTCATCTGTTCAGCAAAATGGAAACCTCACCATTATATGCCATCACAAGCAAAGCACTGCCAAAAGTGTTATCCTACATGGAAGTATCATTGATAATCAGTGCTACACACACCCAATACTGATTCCAGACATTGATCTTGCATCCCCATATGCCAATTGTGCAACATCTTCAGCATATGCTTTAGCGACCGACAAGGACTTCCAGAAAGCCTGCCAACTAGCCTCCAAAGAAGCCATCACCAACTACAGGTATGATATGTACACGAATCTTGTCACCCTGCAACATGCACTGAAACAGGGAAAGATCGGTCTGATACCAATGACATGCCAACGTTCGACGCAAAACTGTTTTTCACCAAGATTGTGGACAAAAATATCCCCATTCAAGCCATCAAAGCCAAAACATCGAAACTTCTTTGGCACCAAAGATTGGGACACCCATGCGATGACTTCCTATGCAACGCTCATAAACATATTCTAGGAGTACCAAAGTTCAAGCGTCAAACAAGTATTCTTGATCAATGTCCAACTTGCATCCAATGTAAACAAACGAAGAATCCTGCTGGATCCCATTCCACAAGAAAGGCTACGCAACCTTTCCAGGGTTTGTCAATTGACTTTGCTTTTTCAGGTACCAAATCATCCAACAGTAAATGGAAACGGGATTACGAAGGCATCCATGGTGAGACCGCTTGGATTCTCATCACAGACCACTACACTGGTATGAAATATGGAGATACCAGGATTTCCAAAGCAGCACCACTCCATTGGTTGGAATATTTCTTTTCCCAGCACAACCCAGCTTGTGCCAACAAGTATATCACAGTTGATCAAGGTGGCGAACTCTATCACAACCCTGATATCAGAAACTTATTCTCTGCGTTTGGATACTCAATTTTCCCAACTGGTGCTGATGCTTCTCACCAAAATGGTACAGTTGAACGAGCACATCGAACTTTGGCTAATTCAATGAGAACCATGCTCTCTGGTGCAAATTTGCCCATCAAGTTTTGGCCTTTTGCTTTCTATCATGCCCTGAGGTTGTCAAATGCCTTCCCTGAAGGCAATCAACCACATTCACCCTTAGAATTGGCAACCGGTCATAAGGAAAATCTTGCTGATTTCCGAACCTTTGGCTGCCGCGTTTGGGTGCGGCCTCCAGGCAAGAAATCAATCAAGCTTAAACCCAATGCAAGAAAAGGCATATTTCTAGGTTTCGTACCATATACTACCAGAAACATTCTTTGGTATGATACTGAAACTCACAGAGTCAAGATAGCCACCCATGTCAGGTTTGATGAAGGCATGAATGATTTACCTCTTACTGACATTCCTACCAATGTCAAGCACCTGCTCAGGACTGATGACAACATTCAACTTCCCGCGGAACCAACTGAGGTGTCATCCAGTGATTTTCAATTCTCTATCTCACCATTTGCCGATCTCACCAATCTCAGGCTCACTGTTTCCAGCTCTTGTGCCGATCCAGCATTTGGTCTCAGATATGCCAATGATTCCCTGCTTGGCAGAGCCTATGTGACCGAGATCATTCCCAAAAGCCCTGCCTCCAAGCTTTTCTCCTCCCATAAGACATCTCTCTCCAAGCTAAGAGGCGCTTATATTGTATCTATCAATCACAACCGTGTGTTTAATGCTGCCGATGTCACCACAGCCTTGCATGAATCACACGCTTGAGGGGTACGGGATTCCATAGATACACCTATTACCTTTGCACTTGAAACCAAATTGTCTATGAAAGCAATCAGGCAACACTCGAATGAATATGGACTATTTGCTTCCAACACTTCCTGGAAGGAACCCACTGACGAAGAAGATCCACCGTTTTCGGACCGGATTTCCTCCATCAAGACTATCAAGAAACTTGGCCACAAATACAAGAATATCATCCAATCCAGAATCAACCAGGTCAATAGCACTGAAACACTCCATGCCACCATCCAAAAACACTTGGCCCCAACTGAGGATGACATGGAGGTCGTCATTCCCACTATTGATATTGCATCACTTTGAGCCATCACCAAGCTTCACAAACCAGGCAACCATGAACTACCACTAGATGCAGATTCACTACCAACTGAAGAAATTGAACTCTTAATCAAGGCCATCAATTCCAAAGCAACTACACCTGAAGAACAAGCACTCGGACACTTTACTCGAAGGAATCTCAAGTCATTATCCACATGGGCTGAATGGGAAGCTGGCGAGCGAAAACAGCTTGATCAGTTTGAAGACTTAGAAATGTTTGGATCCCCCATCCCATATCCTAAGGACCCAAATGCCATTATTCTCAGACCCCATTGGCAATACAATGTCAAAAGGAATGGTGTCAGAAGAGCCAGGCAATGTTGCAATGGAAGCAAATATGCAGCTCCAACCCTGCATGCCATTGCAATGTCATACTCATCATGTGTTGAACATCCCATCCAAAGATTGTTCTTTGCCATTGCAGCAAGCCTCAATCTCAAAATCTATGGTGGAGATGCTGCTGACGCCTACTATGCCCATTCTCCAGGGCCCAACATCCCTACATACATGACTATTGATGATGCATATGCAGACTGGTACAAACACAAGCATGGCAAAGACATAGACAGAAGATTGGTGCTCCCTGTCCTTCGAGCACTCCAAGGTCATCCGGAATCAGGTAGATTATGGGAAACCCACATCAACAAGATCTTGAAAAGCCCTGACCTCAACTTCAAGACCACCACTCATGACAGAACGATCTACACAACAGTTTTTGAAGGCGAAACAGTCTACATGCTGAGACAAGTAGATGATTTTGCACTCGCTTGCACATCCGAATCTATCTCTGACAAGATCTACGACATCATTGGTGCAAAACTCAAGCTACCCAAAGAAGATGTAATCCCCTTCACAAAAATGGGATTGCTTGAAGACTTCAATGGAATCGATGTCAAACAGACAGCTGACTACTACATTGAACTGTCCTGTGCCAACTACATTGACAGAATCATGACATCTCATGGTTGGGAAACTGATTCTAAGATGAAACCTCATTCTAAGCCATCAGCGCCTTTATCAACTGAAGTACTGAGCCAACTACAATCACATACTGATGGACCATTAGAAGGCACCAAGGAACATGCTGAATTGCAATCCACATCTGGTTTCTCCTACAGGACGCTCTTAGGTGAAATGATGTTTGCATATGTGAGTTGCCGGCCAGACATAGGCTATGCAGTGACTCTGATGTCAAAGTACAGTTCCAATCCCACTGCTTTCCACTATTCCAGTCTGAAGAACATAGCCCGCTATCTCAGAACAACCAGATCTTGGGGTATCAGATTCTACAGACCAAATACTGAGCCATCTCTGCCACCAGGAGAACCATACAACAATGTCGTCCAAGATGCATCACTCCCAAAATTCCCTGAAGACATCAAGCAAGAAGCCAAACTGATGTGTTTTGTTGACGCGGCATATGGAAATGATCCAAAACATCGCAGGTCCACCACAGGATATGTTTTCAGCTTATGCTGGTGGAGCAATTGTGTACAGGTCCAAGGCTCAGTCACTTACTGCTCAAAGCTCTACGGAAGCAGAGTTCATCGCTGCAGTAACAGCAGCCAAAACAGCCAGATACCTCAGGTCCATACTCAAGGAATTAGGATTTGTCCAAGTTGGACCAACTCTGATCTATGAAGACAATGCGTCAGCAATCGAAATCATCAATGCCCAGAAGCCAATTGAAAGAACAAGACATATCGAAATCAGTTTCTTTGCCATTCAAGCATGGAAAGAAAATGGCGAAATCAAGATGATCCATATTCCTGGAGTTATCAACCCTGCTGACTGATCTAACCAAACCATTGGGATGGATCTTGCACGCCCGCCATGCAAGATACATTATGGGGCACTACCCAGGTCAAGTCATTCCATTCTATCGCCTTGATCGATAACCGGATTAGACCATTCAATGACACGATCGATCTTGATTCAATCTAAATTGCTCAAGTCCTGAATGTTCGATCTTCCTATCGATCAATTCAAGATGATATACTCCGACAGTAATCCAATACAACACGAGGAGAGTATTGGATCAAGGGGTGTGTTGTCGGCAAAAAATACGGACTTTGTCGGCATCAAATTCGATTGGAAAAGCTGACAAAATGAAACGACGACCGAGGTGCGAAAGACATGTTTATTTCGATGAACGTGCCTTAGAATCAAAAGCACCTCCACTACATGGAAATCCCTAGGTGGTAAAAACAATATCACTTAGGACTACAAACTGAAAGAGGTTAATCGGTTAGAAACAAGACATCTCCAAAGACCTGATCGATAAGTAAACACTTGGAACCCTTAAGTATATTCAAATTGATATACTCGACTTCCCGTGAGGAAATTACTTATTGGAATTATGAAAATCAATACCGATTCCCGATGGGCCTCATCTATCTCAAATACCACAAACAAGCATATGCCCCATCAAATATAAACACTTAACCTCGTAGATGACCGATACCAATCAATGACCGATACAGTAAGACCGACACGATCACTAACACAGAAACAGCAGCGAAAGTATTGGTATGAGATTGGTAACAAATAACCGGGGAAGATCTCTACCATGTAAAATACAGCAGAGAGCCCCGATACAGTACAAAATACATACGGAGTAGTAAAAATAAGAGCGTCTCTCTGAGCTCACTTCTCTTTAAATTTCAATTATCCTATACCTTTCGGTCGATTTTTAGAGTGACAACACCTATATGGTGAACCCAGTATACAACCGAGCCAAATTGGTTGGGGTCGGCGCTTGCTGGTGAACACAGTACTGGGGCCGTAGTAGGGTTGGGGGCTTATAAGAAGAGGAGGGCACTAGTAGGGCACTGGTGCGCTCCGCGCTGGGGATGCCATTGATATTTTTGTGTTCATACTCTATATATATATCGATCATACCATGATGCCTAATTTTCAAAAGTGTACGGATGTACCTTTCAAAAGTGTAAAGTTGACCCCTGTCCAGGATTGAACTGCAACTGATAATTATTCCAACCGGTTCCTGCACAGAATCACCTTTCAACGAAAAAATCATACTACCATGGGAATCCGGCAACAACTGAGACTGACGCTTTTTGCAATGGAGTTGTAACCAATTTACATCGAGTTTACATCCAGTTTGTCAAAAAATTATAGAAACCCCTTATAGGCTCATAAATAAGAGTTTACATAACAATTTTGGAGTCAGTGCTGGAGAACTCTTTAGAAATACTCCAATTTTTTTGGTTATTCCTACGAGTGGAGAACTCTTTAGAAATACTCCAATTTTTGTTCATTCCTACAAAAATCTTTTTCGATGTTAATTGGATGTAAATTGGTTCCATTGCGTACAAGTAGTACTAACAATTTTTCCACTGTTCCGATGATAATTGGATGTGAATTGGTTACAACTCCGTTGCAAAAAGCGTCAGTCTCAATTGTTGTCGGATTTGTAGTATCACCATAACGTATGTACCGTAATTTACGAAACAACGAGAGTGAGTATCAAAGAAGTGATAATAATATGCACTTGTACGAATCTGGAGCAGTCACCATAGTACTGCATTCACGCTTATCATAATTGTTGGAAGCACAGACAGACAAATACAGCAAACCAAAGAAACAGAACATTGTGACGGCTTTGTAAGAATCAAAAAGATTTCAGAACACATGCATCTCACCATATATAATGGCAATACATATGACATACATTTTACCTGGACGAGAGACAAAAACATGTTTTATCCGAATCACACCAAGAAAAGAGCAAGACACACACAGAGCTCACTTTTAATTATTTTACCTCTTCAGAAAGTACATTAACAATATTTATCAGAACAAATCTCTGCATACCTCTACTTGCAAATTCATCATATAGTGAAGCAATAGCTTGTGAATGCATAGGTTTCAACATAAAATAATTAAAAGGTAGTAATATAACAAACATGTCAAAAGAAACATCAGAATGCAATGCGCAAGATGACGCAAAATCAGTCAATGACAATGACGAAAAGAAGAAAGTTTCCTGGGGGAAAGGCAAACCCCAAGGTAAGAGTAATTATGACAAAAAGAAGTTCCAAGGAGGAGGGACAGTTGGAATAGAAGAACATACTTTCTATTACAGCAAAGGGATGAACATCAAACGGATCACATCCAAAGAAAAGCTCCTCAGCTATGTCGGAAGAAAATATACAACGAGCGAGGCCGCATCACTTGAAAAAGGCAAAGTAACATTAATTGGATACAAAGAATCTACAAAATATATAGATGAAGCGGCTTGAAACGCTGGAACGAGGCCAATGCCAACCTAACAAAGAACCTATCAGCATGCTGTGCCATTGCATGGGGACAGCTCACACTCACTCTTTGTAACAAGATCAGAGCCAAGTCTGATTACAAACTGATTGACACAGAGAAAGTTGCATCCAAGCTGTTTGGACTAGTCACAAAGGTGTGCAACAGAACATCAACTATCGACCACAAACCAACTACCATTGCTATGAGCCTATTTGCTATCACCAAGCTTGATGGAGACAAGATGCAACTAACTGAATACTACAAACATTTTGCCCAATGTTGCAAAGCAGCCAATCTGACAGGTTTGAACCTAGCCAGTCCAAACAAGGAGAAATTTCTCCAGAAGAAGCATCTTGCTAACAATTATGGCGGCAATGCCACAAACAAAGATACGTGGTGTGGGTAGCAACCGTATCCCACAGTAGCAACCAAATAGTTATATGCTCTCATATTCCTCAAACAAGCGGGGAGTCGCTTTGATGACTGCCGCAGGGATCTGAACAACAATTGCCTCAAAGGGAGTGACCACATACCCAAAACAGTGGATGATGTATATGCTCTGTTGCAAAACTACGAAACACGCAACAAACACAAACACAACAACAACAACAACAAGCGTCCAGGTTGGAAACTGAATAACACTCAAAGTGGCGAATCCAAAGGAGGAAAACCTGCTCACTCTTTTCAACAAAGTGGACCGGATTTCCCTTAGGTGTGCAAGCTGCCAACACACCAGGGAATTAAACAACGATGACGATGACTGTTTCTGATGATCATTGTTTTTCTCCTAATGATGAGGATGACAAAGAAGGAATTGACATCGAATTGCCCCCCTCTCTGAGTGCCGATAGAGAAGGTAACAACAATTCTGTCATTGGTTCTCCTTCTGATTTGAGCACGTCAATTATGACACCCAATGCCGGAAGGCATGTATCAGACAAACTGAAGGCCAAGATCAAGTTAATCAAAATCATGTGGAATCATAGCATATCATTAGTTACAGAGAAGGAATTGTATGAATGTGCTTTCAAATCAGAGCGGCTTAATTTATTTTCATGGATGAAAGACAATCTCATACAGAGGCGGTCAAGAGTCATGAAGGAGATTTACGCAACTGTGACTGAAATAGAAGGTGATGGGTTTGAACCTCATCTTGTTGACTGGTGTTATAAGAAATCCATTTGTGCTGACGTTCCCGGCTTCAAACAAATCTAACTCGGGTCATTCCCAAAAGCACTTCATTTGCTATTAACAAATGTCACATTGGTAAAAGAAGACAATCTGTCATTTCCCCATGCTGAAGACCCAACCTTACCAGTCCAGTTTCTGGAACTACAAGGTAATAGTGATATAGACAAACTACACCATGGTGAATGGTTGATCAATACTTGGGAAAAGAGATGCTAAAGAGATTCGAATAAAATTCTGGTTTCTATTATTCTCTACATGGATGGAATCACAATCAACAATAGTGGTCAAACCACTCTTACCCCACTGAACATGACACTTGGCATTTTCAACACCTTAACTCGGAACTCTAGGCCAAATGCATGGGAGACTATATATTTTCATCCAACATGTTCATGTGATAAAGGTGACAAATCAATTGAAAATGTGAACAATCTTCACTCTGGCCTCCGTTTGGCTCTTTCATTTTTGAAATTCATCTTTGAGAGACGATGCCTGTAACCTAATGGATGGTATCCAATGGTCTAATTTGCCGTGGAACAAAACAAATAGTGTGTTTGATTGAAATTTGCTGACGCTTATTTCATAGGTGATATTCCCCAGCACGACCAACTTTGTGGACATTACCAAACGACCAATACAAAGATGATCTGTGGGCATTGCAATTGTCCAAGAGCACTTGGTAACAACGCTCGTGTGAATGTTCTGAAGGTTCCCGTTTCAATTAAAAGTGGGAACATGCAGGTGTCTAAGCACCAACATGGGGAAGAGTATCGATCTGTTTGGCTATGGAAGATGTCCAATTTTACTGCTCCAATGATGGACAAAGGAGTGAATGTTGAACAGTATTTCAAGAATGTCTCCCACCACCGTGTTCATAACAGTAATTCGTTTTATGATCTTGATTTTGGAGAAAACCCACACAATATTTATCTAGCTTCACCATCCTGAGTTTAACTTTTTCCTAATTATGTTCCCTATGGCCCATGGTTGCCCACGTCTGGCGCTCCGGTGTTGAGTATTGCTGGGCACTGGCACCCTTGGAGGTGCGCTCGCGTTCTTCCTTAGTTCCACCCTTGGAGGTGCGCGCGCGTTCTTCGGGCCATTGGGCAATAGGTTAGATTGTTGGTCGGGCCTGATAGGGGTCTCCTTTGACACCGTCACGTCACCTAAGGGTTTTTGGGCCCCTAAATGTAGTTGGTCTTGTATATTGCATAGGGCCTCATTGACTTGTGTCCCCTGTTCAGTAAATGGTACCGGTGGATGGGGCTTACATACTACTTCCTTTAAATCTTGTAGGATCATAAGCAGTCGGTCTGTGGATGAGGTTTGGGGCATGCCTGATTTTGGGAAGAAAGCTACTACTGTGTTGCTCACACGGACCGAAACGATTGGTTTCACCAATGCAAGTATAGTTCCGGTATTGCTTCAAGGCCGGTCCAATGTAGAAGCCTCTTGTGCCGTGGTCCTACCATGCCCCCCCCCCCCCCCCCCCCCCCTCCTGGGCCCTGTCATGTATGATGACCCGGCAGCCCATGGGGGCTACTGGGTGTTTGTTATAATCATATACCCTGTGTCGGAGTTCATATGCTGATAATTTGGGTTGTGTTTGGGACGCTCAAACCAGGTTGAGGGTGATGAGTGCTTGTGGTATCAATAGGTCCCAATCGTCCACCGGGTATGCCTCATCCACCCCATTCAATCCTGCTATGAAGTGGTTTTTGAAGGTCTGCATTGCATGATCAGCATGGTTGAGATGGTAGTCCCCTGGTGAGGCCAGCTGGTAATCTAGGTTGTTCTTGGTGATTTAGGCAATCAACTTCTTGGAGGTTTTGTTGTCCATGCGCACGATCTTGGCGCTCACGTTGTTTTCTTTCGTCCACGCTTAGCATGCCATGAATCCACTCAATATATCTTAACCCTTATGTGACTTGATGGGTTCCACGTTGATGTAGTTCGAGCCTGTAGTCGTACATGAGGAACACACACTGGTGTCCTCTGCGTGACGTGACTAGATATCTGTCTGGTAGGTCCAACGCGATGAGTTCTTTGGGTTCATCGGCGGTCCGTGGGCCTACGTGGTTACCTGGCTGCATCTCCTCCGTGGACACCACGTCTATGCATACGTCATGGATCTTCTTCTGACCCGTCTTGGGCTGCTCTGTGTCGGCGGGTCCCTTGCGTGTGCGTGTCGCTGGCTTGTGCGTGCTTTGGATGCCTTGTCCGACCATCTGCAGGTGACCCATAGTTGTTTCTTCTGATTCTTGAAGGTATTGGTTGACCCGCTGGGCTGTTAGGCCCGGTCATGTGGCGAATGATCCCCATTCAATAGTAGCGCGTACCCACGTATCTTTTGTGGGGTATCCTGCTGCTGCATGGTAGAAAGCGATCAGTTTGGGGATGGCTTGAATCTGGTACGCTCCTGCCCCCATGTGTATTTGATATTTGTTGCTCTTGTTCTTTTCGTTCGTGTCCGTGTTCGTTTTGGTCTTTATGTTTGTGTCCGTTTCGTTCTTTGCGTTCGTTTCCGTGTTCTCGTTCTTGGTGTCTGCGTTCGTTTTGCGGAGGGGGGGCTTCATCACCCTTGGAGGTTTAGCCAACGTCTTGGTATTCGTTTTCGTCTTCTTGTTCTTGGTGTCCGCGTTCGTTGCGATGTTCTTGTTCTTGTTGTTCGTGCCCGTGCTGCGGAGGGAGGGCTTCATCACCCTTGGAGGTGCAGCCAGCGTCTTGTTAGTAGTGTCCATCTGGTGCAGGGGAACCATATATAGGTTCCGGAGTGGGTCGCGTCGGCCTTCCAATATTGTGTGGCTGGAGGGGCCGGTGACCGTCACAATGTTGCATGTGAAGGTGACTTGGCACCCGTTCTGGCATAATTTGGGGACCGAGACGAGGGGCAAGTCCACCTCGTCAAATTTATGACATCCCCGGACCCCGGGGGGTAGACGTGACAACAAGTCCAACAAGAACGTGTCTGTTGCGGTGGACTGCATCGTGCTTCCATTGGCGCACCCAACGATGAGCGCTCCTGGTGTGTCTCGGCGTGCTCCTCCATGGTATGTAGATGTCACGAAGTGATCAGTCGCTGCCAAGTTGAGAGCGCCGTATCCCGGAGCGGGTGTGGCGGCTGTTGTTGATAAGAACGTGACGCTGTTCGTAGTGCGAGGTTGGTTTTTGCTCAAGGGACCTTGTAGGATACTGAGTAATGTCTTTGAACTGTGATTACTATGGTTAGGTATACTAGTGTGTTCCCCCCCCACACCGTCAGGAGGCGGGAGGTGCATCATGCACTGCATCGAAGTTGGGCTCGCTCCATTTCATCCATTTTTCTGCGTTCCATGCGGAGTCGCCCATCTTGTTGTTGAAGGTGGCGCCTGCCTGGTGGTTGGACTTGAATTGGAAGCAGTCCCGACTTTCATGGGAGAGGTTGACCCCGTAAGAGTGACAAAAATGCTTGTATTGTTTCCACTTGGTCTGTGGGCGGCGCCCGGTTCGGCGGGGCCGTGATCTAGGCTGTGGCGCTTGCTGGTATCCACCCTGGTTGGATCCGCCCTGGTTGGCCTTGAGGCAGCTCACGTCTGCCTGCAGTGCAGCCATGGCTGTTTTCCATTAGTGGGGCATAGTAGTCATCGCCGACGCCGCAGTTACCGTTGATGCCGCAGTTGCTGTCTCGGCGACTTGGGAGTAGAGCTCATGGCACGCGTTGGCTAGGTCCCTCTGTTTGTCTTCTATTTTGGTGAAGCGCTGGTCATTCTGGATGCCGACCAAGTTGGCTGATGCAATCTTCATGTGGTAACTGCTGTACAATCCTTTCAGACGTCGGCCCCAAAACTTCCGATAGTGCCCGAATTCGTCGTCCTTGCCAATTGTCTCTCGGTAGACCTTCCAATTGTTTTCCACGTGGTGGAGTGTGATGGGGTCATGCTTGTTCCTCTCAAACGCGTTGTGTGCGTAGTCGATCATCTGTGTGGATGTCACGTTTGCTTTTGCCGGGAGGAGGTTGATCTGGTGTTGGTACTTGGTGACGGAGTCTGAAGTATTCCCTGGGCCCCAGTGGGTTTGGGGAATATGCCAGCCCGGCCATCTTCTTAGTGAGCTTGATCCTCAACCTACGCTGGGCATCTGATGAGCATAGGTCCACCTCCATGCTTTGGAAAGCCTCTAGAGCTGTGGTACCCCAGGAAAATGCCTCCAAGCCTGGGGCTTTTAACTCGTCTAGCATGTTGGGGAATTTCTTGTCTGTGAGCAATAGCGCCTCCCGGTTGTATTTGTTCCATTCCATATAGAGGGCCCGGTTTCTCTTCCATAGCTTGTAGGTGTCGGACGTGAGTCCGATCGAGCTGTCCAGTTCCTGTGGTCATTCGGGGCTGTAGGGTACACAGCCTCTGGGTTCCTTTCCCTGACCCGATACTGCACTTCAGTTTCCAACTGGAATGCATACCCTCTGCCTTGGATGTACTTGGTGGATGTCACTTCAGCCAGTGCGTTGGCGAGGGTCTTCTTGAACTTGTACACATCAACACTTGTCGAAATCGGGATCGGTTTCATCTGTGCCTCTTCCATGTGGTCCTTGAGGACAGTGTAATCTTTCTTTTTGGTCATCTCGGTGTCACTATTGTCGCTGTCGCTGTTTTCTGTGTACTCCAACAGTAGCTTATTCTGTGCCTGCAGTTGGGTATTCTGGTCGTCAGTATACTCAAGTATATCCCGCTTGTATTCCTCCAGGTCCTCAAGTTGTTCGGGTAGGTAGCGGATCTCTTGCTCGCCTGTTTGCGATGTATCAATGCTGGTATCTCCTGGGGTGACTCCTCTGTGTGTTGGAATGGCGCCTTCGGTTTGTTCTCCTTCTGGCATCGGGTGGGTCTGTTGTAATCTTATCAATAACTAATAGAACCAAATTCATAAATCGCTATCTTATTCTGTTATATCTGTTACTTTTACTGTTGTCGGCAAAAAATACGGACCTTGTCGGCGGCAAATTCAATCGAAAAAGCCGACAATCCGAGGTGCGAAATATTAACACGAAGTAACAGAGATACGAATATTTTCGATGATCGTGTCTTAGAATCAAACGCACCTCCACTACTTGGAATCCTTAAGTGGTAAAAACGATTTCACTTAAGGCTACAAACAAAAGAGGTGAATTGGTTAGAAACAAGACATCTCCAAAGACCGGATCGATAAGTGAACACTTGGAACCCTTAAGTGGTGTATTCAGTATGGATACACTTAACATCCCGTGAGGAAATTACTTATTGCAATCATGAAAATCAATACCGATTCCGAATGGGCCTCATTTACTATACATACCACGAACAAGCATATGACCCATTGAACAAAACATTTAACCTCGTAAATAACCAATACCATTGAATGACCTAAGAAGACCGACACGATAGTACTAATACAGCAACAGCAGCGACAGTATCAGTACGACAAAGATAGTAACAAATAACCGGGGAAGATCTCTACCATGTAAAAATACAGAGAGCCCCAACAGTAAAAAACAGTAAAACTAAGAGCGTCTCCACGAGCTCACATCTCTTTAAATTTTAATTATCCTATCCTTTTGGTCGATTTTAAGAGTAGCAACAGGTGATAGAGGAGCCCTTATAACTTACACTCATGTCCTGCAAGAGCACTAGTGTTTACCTTAAGCAACCTAGTATCTTTGGTCGTTCAGCACCTCCACTGTCGGTTAACTCCAGAGGAAATTTTGTGCTTCGCTCCCTATGCGGCACATTCTCGGCCTCCCCCCATCTCATTCTTTCTTTCTTTTAACCTCCCTGATCGTGAATCAGGGGGTGTACTACCGATCCTTCTAGTACCGGAATCTTCTTTTGTAATCCACGACCAGGTCCTGGTTTTCTCCAACAAGAGGACAACAAAGGTTAATTAGCGTCATCGTTCTTTGATGAACGTTCCGGACGACACAACACATCTGTGCCCGCAAGCACCGGTTGACATCCGCCACCGACGTCCCTTCTCTGGACGGCACACCTACAACGGCAATGACGGTTAATCCCCGCAAGAAAGACTTCACCGATTACTTATATCGCACAGATTGAACGTTAATTGAATACCACGATTAACAACGACGACGACGAGACGACGACACGCCGCCGGATTAATTAATTCAACCAAGTCCGACACACCGACCAACCAACAGATCGGACCATGCCGACTTCATTTGACTGGACTCCAATCTTTGGAATTGAATTTCGATTCACAAGTGCTAGCAACCCACCTGCGGCCACATCCCTCAACAAAGCATACTCTGAAATCATTGGCAAAGATGAGCTCTCAGAATTCTTTGTGACCCACAACGGTGAAGAAGATGAAGGATCACTAGAAATAGCACCGGATCCACAACTCCACATCCTAAATTTCATTGCCAAGGCTATTGCTATCAACCTAATAGACCCGGCACCCAATGAAAGAACAAAAGGCCACATCGCCAATCTCCTCAGCAAATGTGTTATCAAACACGTTAGAAACAACAGGTCTACAAAGAGAATGAGATACAAGACAGAATTTGATGCAGCGGCCAAGCATGCAATTTGAACCAACACCGATGAAAAATCCACTGTATTAATTGAACTCACTATCACCCATTGGAGATTAAAAAAATGGCGCTCTGATCTCTTCATGGAAGCCTACACTGGGGACCCACCATCTGATGATGAATGCAACGACGATGATGCAGATGAAGCCAATGATGAGGACACACCCTCTGCTACAGACACAACCCCCACAGAAATGAGACAACTGGCAAACCTACTACAGTAAATGGGGGGAACAATGGAGCCACCAACAACAGCGCTGGCGCGAACGTCTCACCTGCTCCTCTTCCATGGAATCCAGGAACTTTACCTACAAAAGTCAAGGAAAGATACAACAGAAGAGAAGAATTCCTCACAGGTGATGAATTAACCCACTTTGCAATCACATCCACTGATGCAACAGGCAATGAAGTCACTGTCAGACAGAACTACTACCTACACAATCTTGGTAGCGGTAGAAGTGACCAACGCTTAATCACAAGAAGTGGTGACTGCTTTGACCTGTCCAGAGCCTCTGACAAGTCCAAGGAAGCACCGCGAGACAAATCGTTCCTGTCAGGCTTCCCACAACTGAAAAATTCAACAGCCCCTCAAGTTCGGAAGTGGTATAGAGAAGTTACAGCTCACACACAGCAACATCACATCTATATTCACCCATACTACCTCCACAGACGAGAAGCTGATCATCTTAGAGGTTTCACCATTGGAGACACTTACCCGGATGATCTCCCTGCAAGATATGAACTGGCTATTCACAAATGGGGAAACCTGATCTACACTGCACTCAGAACTGAAAAAACCATTCCAGATACATGCAAGAGTATGAAGGCTGCAATTCAGAGCTTTGAAGAAGGACAAGGATATGAAGCCCTCTACAGTGTGATTGCCAAAACACATCCCAACTCAGAAAGACCCTCCTACAAGGGAAGAATGATATGTAACCCACCAAACCAAGAACCAGATGGATCAATTGAAGAATACTATTTCTGATACAAGGCTTACCTTAGGCTCAGGGTATTCCTACACAAACAACCTAGTACAATCAGCTCAATGGAGGAAGTGAGCAACCTTATTGAAGGGGCCACTCTTTCATATGAACTGCGCAAGAAGACAGAAGAAGAATGTGAGTCAGATGATCAGTACAAGAGAGACAAATACAAGGTAGGTAGGCTCTTACAAACCCCCCAGACCTAGGAACAAGAAATCAAGGCTGAAATGAAGCACAAGGACAGAGCTTCCAAGTCAAGCCTACCCAAGCAATCATTCCCTAGCACCAGACCAGGCCCTTGCCTCAGTGATCGACTACAAAACGTGCTGGCAGCAGCAACACCACCAGAGCTCCTTCCACTCTGACCTCACACTCCATCAGTCTGATTGAGTCACTTGGCTAGCCTGAAATGGATGAAGAGTCAGATGACCAATTCCTCTACCATGCTTACTGTAATGTCATCACTGCATTTGATAAGGAACCCAGACTATTTGACACCTCCAGAAAATAGATTGCCTGCCACAACTCTAGTCACAACTTTGATAACTGCCCTGCTTTACAAGATGTTGAGTCACTTAGGAAACACAGTATTGCTACAGCTGTTTTCCTAAGTAAATGCAATATGGATACCCAACAGCTCCTGGATTCTACCCAGCGCATCTCCAAGATCGCCACTGAAGAGGAGTGCCAGGATGCAGAACCTTCAGATGATGAAACAGAAGACCAAAAATTTTGCCATGGCCAAGAATAAATTCACTTTCTTGTAGTCAAACCGTGTCACACCCAAAAGATTCCACAGGCATTGATGATACATCCACAGTCCCAGGTGCAGGACCAGCAACCCCCCTGGTACAGTGTCAGCTCTTTTGAATCAACCCAAATTGACGCGATCAACATGATCCCAATGCTTACCCTCCACTCATCCATTCCCACAGATGTGTACTGTGAAATGGAAACATGTGAAGCTTCAGCACAAACATTGGAACCCCACATGGTTATTAATTTCCTTCTGAATCAGGTTTGATGAGAGTCTGATTCAAAGACTTCTGAAGAACAGCAACGCTGTGTTAGTGTGTTAGTAGACCAACGATTGTACTCTACATGTGAAAATTGTGTTTGGATACTTTCAGCAACGGACAATCTTACTACAGGCGAGACTATGGAAATGCCAGATCTCTTCTTACTGTGAACTTGTTCAGATACAGCAAGATAGACCTTAGTAATGTAGATTACAAGTAGTTGATAGCAACTAGTGAGAATTTTGGAGATATAATCAGTTGAATGTTAAAAGTATGAGATAAAGTGAAATCTTGCCAAAACGCAAGATATCTCTTTTATTGGGGTGAAATACGTTGCAACTGCTGTTGCGTAGTGATGAGATTACTCGCTGATTATTCCCATGCATACATTGATTGTTGACCGTATATATATATATATATATATATATTGTGTGAGAAGCTTCTGACAATGGTTTCCTTCTCTTGTTATCCTAGGAAGATTCCATGATAAGTTTATCAATGAAATCAGGGATTGCTCACCGTAGGTCGTGTGATAATTCTCTAAACCAAAGATTGCTCATCGAAGAACCTGGGCAATACTAGAAAACAGGGATTGCTCACTGTTGATACGCGATGGGAATCGATGCGCCGTGGGAATCAATGTGCCGTGAGAATCGATTACTTGGTTGATACGGGACTCATTGATTCGTACAAATAGAACAAGTGCTGTCGTGTAGCTTTGGTACTGCTGGACACGAAAGGAATTTAATACTCCCCATGTCTCCTTGTGAAAGAACATCATGTTTAAATGGTGTTTCCATCATCCTGTGGAGATCGCCAGTATTTCCACAGAAGTGGAAGATCCATGGGCTTGAGCAGTGGATAAACAACTGAGTATCCCCAATGCTTAGTGAGGATATCTGCGCAATTATCCTTACCGGGAATGTGCAGCATTTGGATGAAACCTTTTGCTATCATGCTTTGTACGTAGTGATAGGATAGGATATGATGGCGCTTGTGCAACCTTGCATAAGGGAAGGTTGCTGTCTGAATCATCTTCTTGTTATCTCCCCACGAATAGACGATGTCATGGACACGTGTTCGGAGATATTGGAATGAGTGATGTAAGTCAACAATCTGCTCAATGCAAGTTCGCCCTGCAACAAATTCAGCTCCGAACGTGGCCGTTTCCATAGTGGCTTGTTTCTTCGAGAACCACATCATAGGAGTCTTGTTTGCAAAGTGAAGGATGCGGGTTACAGCCTTTCCACTGAGGATGTCATGCATGAGATTTGCATTGTAGAAGTGCGTCAACACTACTGTCTTCCCGAGTGGTGCAGGAGCATTGTCAGGTAGTTCTTTCGGATTGCTCCCCATAGACGGTGTTGGACCAATCAATGGTGTCCGCTTCAGTCAATATGAAGAAGTTGGGAGGTTCCACTCTGAACCTGATCTTGAAATGTCTGAACTTGGAGGTGTACCCATAGATACGCTTGGCACGGTCAAGATGTCCTTCTCTGGGTTGGGCCCTAAAACTCGAGAGTGTCATCACAGCGGTTTGTACATCGAATTGTCCAATGGCGATGATCCATTGAAGTGATCCAATCATGCTTTGGTATTTCTGGATGCCAGTATCTTCAAGGAATGCTGATGAGTCTAATTCAGGATGATCGTTTTCGGCGATGGGTGATTGGACCCTAGTGTTAGGTTTACATCCAAACATTTGTTCATATGATGCTTCCATCTTCTCGATGAATTTGATGGGATTCATGCAGAGAACACCGTGTTCATCACGTTCAAAACCACATCCCAGGTGGAAGTTCATGGGTCTGGATCCCTTCAACTTGAAGTTGTATGGCTCTGACTGTAGGATCTCCAGAAACAAATTGGGATCAGCCATGCAGAGACATAGGTCGTCAACATATGTGCATATGAGTTCATGTACTTGCTCCCCATGTTTGTTCATCCCAGGCTTGAGGAAGATCTCCGGTTCAGCGCGGGATCTTTTGAAGCCGAGTTTGATAAGGCATGCCGCTAGTAAGTCACTGAAGCACTTGCCAGATGATCTAAGCCCATATAGGGCCTTGTAGATGATCAAGAGATGACCTTCTAGTGATCCAAATTCCGGGCCTGCCTCGATACAGACTTTCTCACAAGTCACTGCTTCAAGATAAGCATTTCCAATATCCGTACCCCATGCTTCCAGGCTGTTCAGTTCAGCTAGGAACAGGCACATACGTAGGCCGCGTAGCGATACGACACCAGCGTATACACTGTGGACGGGGGCTTCAGTGAGGTTGCCATTTGCAACAGCAACAAGACAAGCCTTGTGTTTACCATCATGTTTGACGGCATATATCATGTGTACCTTGATCTGTTGGAACCCGTTTGGAATGGAACTTGCCTTATACTTTCCTTTGTTGATGAAGGTATTGTATTCCCTGAGTTGTTCCATTTCAAGAGTAATGGTGCCTTCCCACTTGTGGTTTCCGTTGGCCTGGTTGAATTGGATGGCTTCGTCGTGGTTACGGGGTACCTTGAATCCGTATTGATATTGCGGAAGCGGTACAAAAAGAGCGAAGTTTGGCTTGGTGTACGAGTCGATCAAGCCTCTTGGTTCTTCGTGCAAGGTTGGTGATTTGTTTGAGACGTTTCCAACCTGGGAGGTCAAGCATGTTGTTGTCTTTCCCATATTTGGCAACAGTAACAGGATCATCAGCCACAATGTTGGCTAATGGTTCATATGTCCGTTCCATATTTTCCCATTCAATCCAAAGGTTGTACTTGGAGCCTTTGTACTGAGGATGCTTGTTATCCAATGGACCTTGGTGTCCTAGGATTCTGCAAAATGACCAAAGCTTGCCATCTTCTTGGGTCAAATCATGGTGGATGTAGTTCATGATATCGTTGTATGCAATGATATCTTCAAGTTCATCATCAGAATGCTTACACTTGAATTTGATGAAATCTTTATTGCGTTCGAGACTGTCTTCTACATCGACGATGGTAAGGTGTTTCCGAGTACCATCAGGATTGGGTACAAGGAAAGATCTGCCTTGTAGGTTGGCAATTGGAATGGTTGGGATGGTGATTGGTTGACCATTATCATCAAATTGCGCATTCCCTTCTACGCCAGTAACAACTACCTCTGATGGGTCTACTGTAGGAGTAGCAGGGTTGGTGTGTGGAGTTGTGATGTCACTAACAACAAAGTATGCTAGCTCCAGTGGATCGAAATCATCTTCAGTAAGGAAAACGCCATTGGATGTCTTGCTGAAGATGTGTGTCGTAGGAGGACCATCAAAACTCTCCCCATAGTTGTTAGGGAGTGGAGAAGGAGACCAGCTCGGGCTGTCATTGACCTTCTTATAGAGAAAACTTGGTAACGAGGAGTGTGTGGGTGGTTTGACAATATACTGATTACCAGATGCTGTAGGTGTGCTGTCCGCAGGTGACGTATTATTAGATACCTTAGGCGTTTTCTCTTTAGGTGCTGGATCATCAGAAGCCATGGGCTTGTTCTCTGCATCTGCCGTAGGCTTGGTCTCTTCAGGTGTTGCAGAATTGTTGGAGCTTGTCTTGGTGTCAGAGTCCGTGGAGGATTCTGCGGTAGTAGGAGCAGTTGGGACGTCATGTGGTTTGGACTCCCCATGCGTGACATTGATAGTTGTATGCTCCCCATGTTTTGGAATCATAGGTGTGTCACCTGTTGCATACAGCCAGGTTGATGAATCCTTTGCTTTACACCACGCAACGAAACCATCGTCGGTAAATAGGCCCGCTCGTTTATTGCGTGATTCAGGCGTAAGAGCGGAGCGAACACCAGAAGCGGTCAAGAAATTTGTTAGTAACAGCGTCCCAGATCTGGAAGCATAAGCCATTGCCAACATGTTCAGCAATTCCAATGAAATGACTGAGGCGTTCGGGGGACTGAGTACCAAAAGGTGACTCATTGATTTTGAAGTAAACAGGTTCGAACCAAAAGAAACTGGTATATGCGCTAATGTCACCAAGAGAACCGGTTGCAATGAAGATTGGTTGTTTATTAGATAGAGTAGGATCTGAAATAACATTGAGGAGGCCAGCGACGTATGTCATACACAACAACCATAGATGTGGAGGTGTGCTGGTGCGGTCCATGACACAGTTGACGATACATTTGAACCTTTGATATCTACGTTCAAATTGGTTCCGGTGTTGGTGATAAGCTTCACTCTGCCAAAGTCCAATCCATAACACCTTGAGATAATCAATGACACGCTTACTGGACTGGTAGGATCCATGGTCACATAAGAGACGGAGAGGTCTACCCCATTTTTGGACGAAGTTCTGGAAACATGATAGGATATCACTGGTGGTACGCATTTCTTTGACATGAATGATATGGGATTGACGGCCGAAGAAGATTTGTGCAAGTTTGGAACTGCCATTGATTGCTGGGACATCGGAGTACATGACATCCAACAAGACATCATTGTTAAATGGTCAAACATTCATTGCCGGTTGAGGAGATTGAAATCTTTTGAAGAGGTTACCATCTGGACTAACAGCTAAGGAACCATATTGCGTAGAATTTGCAAAGGTTGCCTTGATGCGGTCAGTCAAAACCCAGCAAAAGAAGGATTTCAGGGATAAGTAGTCATGCTCAGTAGGAGGGCGCTCATGGGGTCTAGCTGCAATGCGAGGTGGGTCACTTGTGATACACGTCGTAGGGAAAGCAAGGATCGTATCAGATGATGGGGTCAGAGTACAACGAAGCTAGATGTTCCTGATGGTCATAATCTGTCAGGAGTAAGCCAAAAGGAGCGATAGTTCATGCCGTGATCATCAATAGGGAGAAATGCCGATTGAGTGCATTGACTGGAATACAAACTGAGAGAGGTAACCGTGGACAAACCAGGGGATACAGATATATCCAATCCTTCAAGGCATCTCGGGTTCCCATATTTGTCATATGTGGGGTAAGGGAGCCGTTGTGGTTGTGTTGGATTTTTCTGGAGGAAGGTTTCATCCTTGGCACTGATGATGGTATCAAGAACGGAAGGGTCCCAATGTTTATCGGATGTCATGATAACATGTGGCAATGTGTTGAATTCATCAGTGGTATACTTGCGCATGGCGAGGTACGGCAGGCCATGACGGATGCTGAGGGGTAATGCGTACCCATCAGTCATGGTGATGACCTGTCCACTACCTGCTTTGATGGATGTATCATCAACAGTAGAGAAATATGCTTCCATTTGACCAGATGACAGGATAAAGGGGTGTCTTCCTGTTAATGTGCATTCATTAAAAATAAGGATAATGGGACCTCTATTTGAAACGGAATATGCCCCGCATGTTGCAATGGGAATATTCTGCACTTGGTGATTGTTGATGCCGGTGACATTGACATACCAAGGGGGGATGTCCTTGAAGATGAGACATGCATCATTACCAATAATACAACCATTTGCACCACGATCAACCATAGTGAAACCGGGGTTAGAGACAGTAGCCTTATGTGCACCGGTAGGTATATGCGAATACTTGGTTTTCATGTTGAAGGGTCAAGTCGTTTTCAGGTTTGTACCATTTGTGAAAATTAACTGAGTAGGAAGACTTTCCAACGGGCACGAGAGTATCACCATCCTTTTTATATCGAATATCAGGGGTCTCAGAAAGAAATCTGGCAGGATGAGCAGGTGATACGGATGACTTGAGGGGTCGCTGGTCCTTGGAGGTGGAGGTTTGAGACTTGTAGACACCAGGTGATGCGTGGAAGACGCCTCGGCGATCATTTTCGACAGCCGGATGCAGAACTTCTGAAGCATTAGTATGATTATCACCATTTGAAGTATCGTCTTCAAGGAATGTGACAGAATGGTCATGCGTATAAGCTTTTTGAGTGATAGGCTTGGTGGCATTAGGGTCCGGTTGACTGTCGGGAAGCAATTCAGATTGCAAAGAAGCGACTATAATTTTCTTGTCTTTGGGGAGAAAATTCAGCCAATTCTTCATGCCATGACGTGATAGTGTCTTCCATAGGCCAGCCAGTAACCTGTGTGGTAGGATCAGGCAAACGTCCAGCCTTGAATACCGTGTAGTCTTGATAGTCGCCTTCAAATTCGATAGGAAGAGCATATTCGCTAGAGTTATGCCCTTGCTCAGAAGGGAAGTCGTGAAGCTCGTACTGTAGATTTTGAAGCAGACATTGCTGACTGAGAGTCAAGACGTGTAGCTTTGAGCAACAGGGTAATTTTGAGCTTGTGGATGGCAGCAGTCTCAGCTTGGATGTCCGTGGACGCTACTATTCGAGTCACCAGGGTCATTGATCTTGGAAAATTGTTTGCTTAATTGGAAGCTGGAATAATAGGCTTGGCATAATGCTGATTTGACTGTTTGATACTCAAGAGGTTTATTGGGAGGACGAAGTTTGTTGAGGTGATTCAACTCATCGGACCAGTTCGTGATAAACTTTACCCTGGATTATTTCCACTTATCAAGATTCAACTCCAGTAACGTTTGTAGTTGAGTTGAATTATCGTACACTTTGGCCTTTGATTCACTATGTAAACTTACAAAATCAAAGTACGCTTGTCGACCATTTCGTGTGATGGAATGGCTGTGTACGTATGACAATGATTCGCTTTTGAAATCTTCTAACATAAGAACCCAGAAGAAAGCACATTGTTTGACAAAGAAATCACGGGTGAAACCTTGTAATGCAGCAGGTGGCCAGGTCTCATGGAGAAACGTTGCGGTGTCAATATTGTATGCTTTGAGCTTTGCCTTGAAATTGATGTAGCAAACCGGATGAGGGGAATGGTAGTGAAGTACAGACCGGCAGACCGGGGAACCAGCACCTTGAGTATACAGCGCACGTACTTCGCGAAAGATCTCACTGTATCAGCAATCAGCAACATTGGTGCGTACCATATCCCCGGAACGTTCCCTGTAGGTACAGTACAACTCTTACACGAATTCTGCAAGCGAATTCTGCAAGCGAATTCTGCAAGCGAATCTCTGCAAATACAGGCTAAGCGCAAGCAAATCTCTGCAAATACAGGATAAGCGCTAACAAGCCTGTAGAGGATTCCCCCAGCAGAATACAAGCCCACAGCTCACTCTTTTGCTCCTAAACCGATTAGTAGTAGTTTGAATCTTGAGTCATTTGTGAGAGGTGTGAAAGACTTTTCATCACGTGATTTTCTACAGCAAGACTCGTACCGTACTTGTTGTGGAGACTTGTTCTTGCTTGTTCCTGGAGGAGGGGGTGGAGGATTCAAGATAGATTAATTCTGGAGACACATTGCACAAGTCATACGGAAAGCGCTGAAGTCGTTGTAGGAATATGATTCCACATTCCTCCAATCCCTTTTGTTCTTGCGTAAGTCCTTGGTGAAGTCTGCGAGTGCTTCTATAGTCCATTGGATAGAACTGTGAAGTTGGGCTGGTAGTCCGCCACAAGTATCCATGTAGGTAAGCTCTCCAGCGAAACCATGTTCGAGCAAAGCGTCGAGGAAAATCAACCATTCGTGTAGTCCTCCTTGAAGGAGTGCCTTACATAGCAAGTTGTTTGTTTCCTTCATCACTCAGGACTACGGAGACAAGTACTTGCTTCATGTGGCCGTCAAAACTAGGAAGACTAATTGTGTCTGCATCATCATCCTCTTCATTGCTGATCCCTTTGCCACCGGGATTTGCTGGTATGTTTAGCATGTTTGGTGCTTCTAATACTTCTGAGTTGCCGGAGGATGGAGAGGACTTGGATGAGGGGGATAGCGGCAGCTCACTCGACTGATCTGATGGAGGAGGAGAAGAGTGTTGATTGTGTGGAGAGAGGGAACTGCTTCATAAACGATGTGCGATTGGCATATGCCAGCGTAGGGTGTGTGTTCACTTTCTTGCTTGTTCTTCATATGCAAGCTGCCTTGGAGCTTGCGACTGTTAATCTATTAATTTCCTTCTGAATCAGGTTTGATGAGAGTCTGATTCAAAGACTTCTGAAGAACAGCAACGCTGCGTTAGTGTGTTAGTAGACCAACGATTGTACTCTACGCGTGAAAATTGTGTTTGGATACTTTCAGCAACGGACAATCTTACTACAGGCGAGACTATGGAAAATGCCAGATCTCTTCTTACTGTGAACTTGTTCAGATACAGCAAGATAGACCTTAGTAATGTAGATTACAAGTAGTTGATAGCAACTAGTGAGAATTTTGGAGATATAATCAGTTGAATGTTAAAAGTATGAGATAAAGTGAAATCTTGCCAAAACGCAAGATATCTCTTTTATTGGGGTGAAATACGTTGCAACTGCTGTTGCGTAGTGATGAGATTACTCGCTGATTATTCCCATGCATGCATTGATTGTTGACCATATATATATATATATATATAGTGTGAGAAGCTTCTGACAATGGTTTCCTTCTCTTGTTATCCTAGGAAGATTCCATGATAAGTTTATCAATGAAATCAGGGATTGCTCACTGTAGGTCGTGTGATATTTCTCTAAACCAAAGATTGCTCATCGAAGAACCTGGGCAATACTAGAAAACAGGGATTGCTCACTGTTGATACGCGATGGGAATCGATGCGCCGTGGGAATCGATATGCCGTGAGAATCGATTACTTGGTTGATACGGGACTCATTGATTCGTACAAATAGAACAAGTGCTGTCGTGTAGCTTTGGTACTGCTGGATACGAAAGGAATTTAATAATGGTACACAATGAGGATCCCAACTTTGACCAAGACAATCCCTGCACTGAAGTCCACCAAATTTCAAATCCAAACCCCATCACAATTGATGACAACTATGTCAAGAAACTTGTACCATCAGATCCACTTGCAGCAGCATCATACTTTCAAGAGTGTGAATGAGCACAACTAGATACTGGTGCCAAAGTTTCATTCACAAACCTCCTGCATGTTCTCCATGATTACAAACCCTACACCAAGCTGAGAACATGCCCAGCCAGATTAACAGCGGCAATAGGAGGGAAAGCATCCAGCTGCATCCCTGAAGGTTCAGGTTTTGTCCATATCCCAGCTCCCAGCCACAAAGGGTATATCAGAGTTTTCTTTTACTATTCTCCCTTGCTTGCCACCACACTACTCAGTGAGAATGACCTGTGTGGCACCACATCACGCATAAGAAAACAGTTCAGTGCCCAGTCCATACACAAAGCATTCACTGACACCAATCACTCCTCCAAACAAAAGAGTGGTGGTCTCACTATTATTTGTCATTATAAACATAGTGCTGCCCAAAGTATCATCCTGCATGGGGCTATCATCGATGGTCAGTGCTATACCCATCCACTGTTGATCCCAGATACTGATCTGGAATCGCCATATGCGAATTGTGCTAATTCCTCAGCCTATGCCCTAGCAACTGCCATGGAGCTCAAAGAAGCTTGCAAACTTGCCTCCAAAGAGGCTATCAGCAATTATAGGTATGACATGTATGCAAATCTTGTCTCTCTTCAAAAATGTGCTGAGGCAGCTGGGGGCAAAGCAGATTCAAATGACAAGCCCTGGTTTGATGCCAAACTATTTTTTAACAACATTGCTGACAAGGAAATCCCCATCCATGCAATTAAAACCAAGACCTCCAAACTACTCTGGCACCAGAGGCTAGGGCATCATTGTGATGAGTTTCTCTACAATGCTCACAGACACATCATTGGTGTGCCAAAATTCAAGCGCCAAACAGCCATCCTTGATCAGTGTCCTACATGCATTCAATGTAAACAAACTAAAACCCCTGCAGGCTCTCACTCAACAAGGAACACAACTCAACCATTCCAAGGTCTGTCCATTGATTTTGCCTTCTCTGGGGCAAAATCATCAACCACCAAAAGAAAACGTGACTATGAAGGAATCCATGGTGAGACTGCTTGGATACTCATCACTGATCACTTCACAGGTATGAAATATGGTGATACCAGGATCTCCAAAGCTGTTCCATTGGCTGGAGCATTTCTTTTCCCAGTATAATCCAACCTCCAACAACAAATATGTGACTGTTGATCAAGGGGGTGAACTCTATCAGAATCCGGACGTCAGAAATCTCTTCTCTGCATTTGGATATAGCATCTATCCAACAGGCGCAGATGCTTCCCATCAGAATGGATCTGTAGAGAGAGCTCACTGCACTCTTGCTAATTCCATGAGGACTATGCTTAGTGGAGCCAACCTACCCATCAAGTTTTGGCCTTTTGCCTTCTATCATGCTTTGCGCTTGCCAAATGCATTCCCTGAAGGCACTCATCCCCATTCACCCTTGGAATTGGTGGAGTTGTTAGTTGAACGTTAAACACTAACCCTAAGAGTTGACAACGTAACCTTCTAGACGGAGTTTATGGGGGGGTTTGGGGGGGAAATATGTAGAAATAACAAAAAAATCTGTTTTTAACAAGTAGACTTGGTACAAACGCTACGACTAAAAATCGTTAAAAACAGGACCCAACTAATTATTTACGGAAATGAGACTGCTCTGTCTAAAAGCAATAGTAAGATCTAGTGGCGCGTTCATTTTTATGGTAGCAAACTCTCATTTTTATGATTGTACGTAACCATAAGATATAACCTGAATACAGATAAAAATCATAAGATAAACGTTGTCATCATCGGCCCATCGTCAATTGTCGTTGTTGTCAGATGTACGATTCTTGTCGTCATCATCTTGTCGTTGTTGCCAGATGAGAGAGTTGGTGAGAAATACAATCGGACTTTTTAGAATTGGTACAATTTGTACATGAATGAGACGGACTTGATGTACTCGTACTTGCAGCCATCTACCGTACAAGTACTCTCATAAGAACAGCTTTTTTGTCGTCGTCGTCAACGCTCTTAACATAATAAAGTGTACATACCGTACGGTACTCGTGAGAAAGGACGAGAAAATTACAACGGAGGTGCGAAATACGAGATACGAATATTGTTGTCGGCAAAAGACGGACTTTGTCGGCATCAAATTCGATTGAAAAAGCAGACAAAACAAAACAACGACTGAGGTGCAAAATGAGATACGAATATTCCGATGATCAAGCATTAGAATCAAACGCACCTCCACTACTTGGAATCCTTAAGTGGTAAAAGCGATATCACCTAAGGCTGCAAACAAAAGAGGATAATCGGTTAGAATAAGACATATCCAAAGACCTGACCAGTAAGTAAACATTTGGAATCCATTAGTACATTCAAAATAATATACTTGATATCCCGTGAGGAAATTACTTATTGGAATCATGAAAATCAATACCAATTACCGATGGGCCTCATCTATCTCAAATACCACGAACAAGCATATGCCCCATTGAAAAAAAAGACTTAACCTCGTAAATGACCGATACCATAGAATGACCGATACAGTAAGACTGACACGATCACTAACAGAGAAACAGCAGCAAAAGTATCGGTACGAGAATGGTAACAAGTAACCGGGGAAGATCTCTATCATGTAAAAATACAGCAGAGAGCCCCAATACAGTATGAAATACACAGTCAAAATAAGAGTGTCTCTCTGAGCTCACATCTCTTTAAATTTAAACAATTCGTTATACCTATCCGGCCAATTTTTAGAGTAACAACAGGTTATAGAGCCCTCATAACTCATGCATTAGCGTATACTTTAAGAGCCTATCTCCGCCCGATCAGCACCTCCACTGACCGGTCACAGCCAGAGGACATTGCTGTTGAGCGATAGGCCTTTCCCCCAGCGCAGAGATTGTTGTGAGCCCGCTGTTGAGCAACTCCCTTCCAATCTCCCTCCGATCTACTCCAACCGTTCCTTTGGTCCTTTCTTTGGTTAATCATTCGGTCATCGCCGTTTCTCCTGCCGACGCCGGTTATCTCTTTTCTCCCTCCGGTCATCGCCGCTTCTCCCGACGACTGCCGGTTTCTTCGGTCATTCCTCGACCGATATCTTCTTCGGTTAATTCTTCAATCCGTTAATTCTTTGATCCTTGTTCCTCCAACGACCGATAATATTTCTTCTTGGCTTCGATTGTTCCTCCGCCAATCATTCTTTCTTTTCTCCTTCTCGGGTCCTCTCTTCTCTGAGAATACTTTCTCCGGTCATCGTTTCATTCTCTCGATGACGACACCATCGATTTGACGCCACGGTTCATTCCTCGTCTCTCTCCGGTCTCCGTTGCTTCTACCGCCACTGTTTTCTTTTTTTCTTCCCCTCCTGCATGTGAATCAGGGGGTGTATCCACTGTCTCTGCATACAGTTCTTTGATAATCCACAAGCAAGCATGGCCAACCTATTTGATTGGAATGCGATTGAAGGCATTCGATTCAAATTCAAGGGCAACAGCCCATATGATGAACAATTGAATACCCTATACTCCACTATCCTGGACGATACCAACACAGAAGACTTATTTGTGGAGAGCACCACAACGGACGCTAAGGTACTAGCCCCCTCTATGATGACCAATCTATGTGGCAGTGTTGTCAATGCTATCACCTACCCTCTCCCCCAATTAACAGAGCTCCAAAAAGGTCACATCACACAACCACTATCTGGTTGCACTGTATACTACATTGCACCAAATGGAGACTCCAAGAAACTGTGAGGTCCTGTTGACTTAGAAAAGGCTGCTAAGGATGCGCTCGCCCATCACACAGACGACTCTTCAAAACCATCCATTACCATTGAACTCCTAATCACATCTTGGAAGTTTAAACCCACCTGGAAAGCCCAACGATTTGACAAGGTTTATGAAGGTGCCATATAGGCCGATTCTGATGATGAGTCCACTGTTGACCCTTCAACACCCCAAGCCAGAATCTACGATGAAAAGATGATGGAACTCCTTGAAGGACAACGTGCTCTACTTGATAAACTATCAGAACGTGGTATCAACGACAACAACAACAACAACAACAACAACGCTGGCGCCAACCACCAAGCAACACTTGACCTTCCATGGAATCCAGCCACCTTACCACCACCAGTTAAGGAGAGATACAATCGCAGAGACGAATTCCTTACCAGTGACAACATGAAATACTTCGAAATCACTTCCACCGATGCATCAGGAAATGAAACGATCGTCCGACAAAACTACTACCTTCACAACCTAGGCAGTGGTAGAAATGATCAGCGCCTAATCACTAGAAGTGGTGATTGCTTTGATCTAACCAGAGCCTCTGACAAGTCCAAGGAAGCAGCTAGAGACAAATTGTTTCTCTCAGGTTTCCCACAACTCAAGGATTAAACCCATCCTCAGGTTAGAAAATGGTACAGAGAAATCTCTGCTCATGCACAACAACACCACATCTACATCCACCCATACTACCTCTACAGGCGCAAAGCTGATCACCTCAGAGGATTTACCATTGGAGACAGCCTCCCACATGACCTACCTACAAGATATGAACTGGCCATCAATGAATGGGGAAATCTCATCTACACTGCACTCAGAACTGACAAAATCATTCCGGACTCATGTGGAAGTATGAAGGCCACCATTCAGAGCTTTGAAGGGGGACAAGGACACGAAGCTCTATACACAGTCGTTGCGCAGACACATCCCAACTCCAAAAGGCCATCCAATGCAGGTAGAATGGTCAGGAATCCTCCAAATCAAGATGCAAATGAATCACTGGAAGAATACTACTTCCGTTACAAGGATTATTTGAGACTTATAGTCTTCCTCCACAACCAACCCAGCACAATCAGTTCAACAGAAGAAGTTAGCAACCTTATTGAAGGAACCACTCTCTCACAAGAATTCAGGAAAACAGAAGATGAACGCGAGTCAGATGACCAATTCAAAGGAGACAAATACAAAGCAGGCCGGCTTCTACAAACCCTGCAAACATATGAGCAAGAGATCAAGGCGGAAAAGAAGTACAAGGATAAAACCTCCAACTCAAGTCTGCTCAAGCAATTGCCCACCACAGGAACCAGCAGGCCAGGTCCTCGTCGAAGTGATAGGTTCCACAAACGCGCTGGCAACAATACTGTTAGAACACCTTCTACTCTAACTTCTCACTCAATCAGTCTGATTGACTCCCTTGGATAGCCTGAAATGGATGAAGCATCTGACAACCCCTTCCTCCATCAAGCATATTGCAACGCCATCACTGCATTCAACAAGCAACCCAGCCTCTTTCACACCTCCAGGCAATGCATTGTTTGTCACACCTCTGGACATAACTTTGACAATTGCCCTGCCCTACAAGATGTTGAGTCCCTCAGGAAGCATAGGATTGCGACTGCAGTTTTTATCAGTAAAAGCAAGAGAGAAATGCAACAACTGTTAGATTCCACTCAACGCATCTCCCAAATCCATATTGAAGATGAAGATCAGGATGAAGGCTCTCCAGATGATGAACCAGAAGACCAAATTTTTTGCCAAGGCCAAGAATAGACAGTCTTTCTTGCAGCCACACGACGTCACCACAAGATGATCCTCAAGGATTTGACAATGCCACGGCCCCTCCAGAGGACGCCTTATGTCCCTCCTTAGACTCCAGCAGTGTCAGCTCCTACAAATCAGTCCAAATTGGTGCTGTCAATCTGCTTCCCAGGGATATCCTCCAACCATCTATTCCAACAGATGTCTACTGTGATATGGAAACACTGGAAGTCACAGCTCCTGCATTAGAATCACATTTGGAAACCAATGGAGATCCCAACTTTGACAGAGACAATCCTATCTCAGTTGATACCAACCATGTCAAAAATCTTGTCCCTTCAGATCCTATTGCAGCTGCAGCATATTTCCAACAGGGTATCAGAGCACAGATTGATACCGGTGCTAAAGTTTCTTGCACAAACCTGCAACATATCCTCCATGACTACAAACCTTACACCAAGCTGAGAAAATGTTCAGTCAGGCTCACAGCGGCAATTGGAGGCAAGGCAGCCAGCTGCATCCCAGAAGGATCAGGATTTGTGCACATACCAGCCCCCAATCACATAGGGTGTATTAGAGTCTTCTTCTATTATTCTCCCTCACTGTCAACAACATTACTGAGTGAGAATGACCTCTGTGGGATGACATCACTCATGAGACAACAATTCAGTGGACAGTCCATACACAAAGCCTTCACTGATATCCATGACACGTCCGTTCAACAGCATGGCAACCTCACCATTATTTGTCATCACAAACATAGCACCGCGAAAAGCGTTGTCCTTCATGGAGCTATCATTGATGGTCAATGCTATACCCATCCAGTATTGATACCAGATGTAGATATTGGATCCCCATATGCAAATTGTGCAACTTCTTCAGCATACGCTTTAGCAACTGACATGGAGTTCAAACAAGCTTGTGAGCTAGCCTCCAAAGAAGCCATTAGCAACTTTCAGGTATGACACCTACACAAATCTTGTGACACTCCAAAAATGCACTGAAACTGCCAGATCACAGCCTGATACCAGCAGCACACCACTGTTTGATGCAAAATTGTTTTTCACCAAGATTGTTGACAAACATATCCCCATTCAAGCCATCAAAGCCAAAACATCCAAACTTCTCTGGCATCAGCGACTGGGACACCCATGTGATGCCTTTCTATACCAGGCGCATAAACACATTCTTGGAGTACCAAAGTTCAAGCGTCAAACAAGTATTCTTGATCAATGTCCAGCTTGCATTCAATGTAAACAAACCAAGAATCCTGCTGGGTCCCATTCCACAAGAAAGGCTACACAACCTTTTCAGGGTTTGTCTATTGACTTTGCTTTTTCAGGAACCAAATCCTCCAACAGTAAAAGGCAGCGCGATTACGTAGGAATTCATGGTGAGACAGCTTGGATTCTCATCATAGATCACTACACAAATATGAAATATGGCGACACCAGGATATCCAAAGCTGCACCTCTTCATTGGCTTGAACATTTTTTCAGTCAGCACAACCCCACTTGCTCCAACAAATATGTGATAGTGGATCAAGGTGGTGAACTTTATCACAATCCTGACATCCGAAACCTCTTCTCTGCCTTTGGATACTCCATATTCCCCACTGGTGCTAATGCTTCCCATCAGAATGGTACCGTTGAAAGAGCACACCAAACTCTAGCTAACTCAACGAGAACCATGCTCAGTGGTGCCAACCTACCAATCAAGTTCTGGCCTTTTGCGTTCTACCATGCACAGCGCTTGTCCAATGCCTTCCCTGAAGGTAACCAACCCCATTTGCCCTTGGAATTGGCAACTGGTCAAAAGGAAAATTTCACTGATTTCAGAACCTTCGGGTGCAGAGTTTGGGTGAGACCTCCAGGCAAGCGACCAGTCAAGCTCAAACCTCATTCCAGAAAAGACATCTTCTTAGGTTTTGTACCATACACCACCCAAAACATTCTTTGGTATGATACTGAGACGCACCGAGTCAAGATAGCCACCCATGTCAGGTTTGATGAAGGCATGAATGACTTACCACTTGCTGACCTTCCTACCAATGTCAAGCACCTGCTCAGGACTGATGACAACCTTTCCTCTCCCACCGGAGCCAAATGAGGTGTCATCCAGTGATTTTTGATTCTCCATCTCACCATTTGCAGATCTCACCAATCTCAGGTTCACTGTTTCAAGTTCCTGTACTGATCATGCCTTTGGTCTCTGGTATGCCAATGACTCGCTACTTGGCAGAGCCTATGTCACAGATCTCCTCCCAAAAAGCCATGCCTCCCAGCTTTTTTCCTCTAATAAGCGGTCCCTTTCCAAGCTCCGGGGTGCATACATTATCTCTATCAATCACAATCGTGTGTTCACTGCAGCTGATGTCACCACAGCGCTGCATTCCTCATATGATCAAGGGGTGCAAGATGATTCAATAGAGATACCCATAACCTTGGCACTTGAAGCAAAATTATCTATGAAGGAAGTCAGGAAACACTCAAACGAATATGGTCTCTTTGCCCCCAATACTTCTTGGAATGAACCCACTGACAAAGAAGATCCACCATTCTTGGACCGGATTTCTTCCATCAACACTATTAAGCGCATTGGCACAAAATACAAGCACATCATCCAATCAAGAATCAACCAGGTTGATAGCACTGAAGCCCTTCATGCTTCCATCCAAAAGCACTTGGCACCAACCAAAGATGACATGGAAGTTGTAATTCCCACTATAGATATTGCTTCGCTCAGAGCCATTACCAAGCTTCATACAGCCGGCAATCATGAATTACCCCTAGATGCAGATTCACTACCAACCAAACAAATTGAACTCTTAATCAAGGCCATCAATTCCAAAGCAACTACACCAGAAGAGCAAGCACTAGGGCACTTCACTCGCAGAAACCTCAAGTCATTATCAACATGGGCTGAATGGGAAGCTGGCGAGCGCAAACAACTTGACCAGTTTGAAGACTTGGAAATGTTTGGATCACCAATTCCATATCCCAAGGGCCCAGAGGCCATCATTCTCAGGCCCCATTGGCAATACAATGTCAAAAGGAATGGTGTCTTGGACGCAGACAAGCAAGACAGTGCTGCAATGGAAGCAAATATGCAGCCCCAATCCTGCACGCCATTGCAATGTCATATTCATCATGTGTTGAACACCCCATCCAAAGATTTTTTTTGCAATTGCAGCTAGCCTCAACCTCAAAGTCTATGCTGGAGATGCTGCTGTTGCCTATGCGCATAGTCCAGGGCCCAACATCCCTACTTACATGACTATTGATGATGCATATGCAGAATGGTATAAACACAAACATGGCACAGACATAGACAGAAGATTGGTGCTTCCTGTCCTTTGAGCGCTCCAAGGCCATCCGGAATCTGGAAGACTTTGGGAGACCCACATCAACAAGATTTTGAAAGGCCCTGATCTCAACTTCAAGACCACCACACATGACAGAACAATCTACACGACAGTCTTTGATGGTGAAACAGTCTACATGCTGAGACAAGTTGATGATTTTGCACTACTAGTAGCTTGCGCATCAGAATCCATATCTGACAAGATCTATGACATCATTGGAGCGAAACTGAAACTACCTAAAGAAGACGTAATCACCTTCACATAAATGGGATTGCTTGAAGATTTCAATGGTATTGATGTCAAACAGACAGCTGATTACATTGAATTGTCCTGTGCCAACTACATTGACAGAATTATGACATCCCATGGTTGGGAAACTGATTCTAAGATGAAACCCCACTCCAAGCCTTCAGCACCATTGTCAACTGAAGTACTGAGCCAACTGCAATCACATATGAATGGACCTTTAGAAGGCACCAAGGAACATACTGAATTACAATCCACATCTGGTTTCTCCTACAGGACACTCTTGGGTGAAATGATGTTTGCATATGTCAGCTGCCGGCCAGACACTGGGTATGCAGTGACCCTGATTACAAAATACAGCTCCAATTCCACTGCTTTCCCCTATTCCAGTCTGAAGAACATAGCCCGCTATCTCAGAACAACCAGATCATGGGGCATTAAGTTCTACAGACCAAATGCTGAGCCATCCCTGTCTCCAGGGGAACCATACGACGATGCAGTCCAAGATGCATCACTCCCCAGATACCCTGAAAATATCAAGCGAGCCAAATTGATGTGTTTTGTTGATGCTGCATATGGAAATGATCCAAAGCATCGCAGATCCACCACAGGATATGTCTTCACTTATGCTGGTGGAGCAATTGTTTACAGATCCAAAGCTCAGTCCCTTACTGCACAGAGTTCTACAGAAGCTGAGTTCATCGCTGCAGTCACAGCGGCCAAAACAGCCAGATATCTCAGGTCTATACTCAAGGAATTAGGATTTTTCCAAGTTGGTCCTACTCCGATCTACAAAGACAATGCATCAGCGATTGAAATCATCAATGCCCAGAAGCCAACAGAAAGAACCAGGCATATTGAAATCAGGTTCTTTGCAATTCAAGCTTGGAAAGAAAATGGAGAAATCCAGATGATTCATATCCCTGGAGTCATCAACCCTGCTGATGATCTAACCAAACCATTGGGATGGATCTTGCACGCCCACCATGCAAGAAACATCATGGGACATTACCCAGGTTAAATTGTTTGCACTAAGATGCGGACTTGATCGAAATTCCAATCATCCTTGATACGATTATCCTATCGATCGACAGCCGAATCTGATATCTTATCCGCTATTCGATCGATCATACAATCATCAGTTGATCTCCAATCCTCTCATCTTATGATTTGATTTCATCGATTGAATTGATTCAGACGAAGATATACACCACAGTAATCCAACATATATCATCTTGGATCAAGGGGTGTGTTGTCGGCAAAAAAATACGGACTTTGTCGGCATCAAATTTGATTGAAAAAGCAGACAAAGCAAAACAACGACCGAGGTGCAAAACGAGATACGAATATTCCGCTGATCAAGCATTAGAATCAAACGCACCTCCACTACTTGGAATCCTTAAGTGGTAAAAGCAATATCACCTAAGGCTACAAACAAAAGAGGATAATTGGTTAGAATAAGACATATCCAAAGACCTGACCAGTAAGTAAACATTTGGAATCCATTAGTACATTCAAAATAATATACTTGATATCCTGTGAGGAAATTACTTATTGGAATCATGAAAATCAATACCAATTACCGATGGGCCTCATCTATCTCAAATACCACGAACAAGCATATGCCCCATTGAAAAAAAAGACTTAACCTCGTAAATGACCGATACCATAGAATGACCGATACAGTAAGACTGACACGATCACTAACAGAGAAACAGCAGCAAAAGTATCGGTACAAGAATGGTAACAAGTAACCGGGGAAGATCTCTATCATGTAAAAATACAGCAGAGAGCCCCAATACAGTATGAAATACACAGTCAAAATAAGAGTGTCTCTCTGAGCTCACATCTCTTTAAATTTAAACAATTCGTTATACCTATCCGGCCGATTTTTAGAGTAACAACATATTCTGCCGATCGAGGCTTAGAATCAAACGCACCTCCACTACTTGAAAATCCCTAAGTGGTAAAAACGATATCACTTAGGACTACGAACAAAAGGGGTTAATTGGTTAGAAACAAGACATATCCAAAGACCTGATCAATAAGTAAACACTTGGAACGCTTAAGTAAATTTGAAAGAATATACTTGATATCCCGTGGGGAAATTACTTATTGGAATCATGAAAATCAATACCGATTCCAAATGGTCCTCATCTATCTCAAATACCACGAACAAGCATATGCCCCATCGGATAAAACAGTTAACCTCATAAATGACCGATACCATAGAATGACCGATACAGTAAGACCGACACGATCACTAACAGAGAAACAGCAGCGAAAGTATCAGTACGAGAATGGTAACAAGTAACCGGGGAAGATCTCTATCATGTAAAAATACAGCAGAGAGCCCCAATACAGTATGAAATACACAGTAAAATAAGAGCGTCTCTCTGAGCTCACTTCTCTTTAAATTTTAACATCATATACCTTTTGGTCGATTTTTAGAGTAACAACAACTCGTACTCGTACTCGTACCAATCGATTTTTTGTTGTTGTCGTTGCCAGATGAGAGAGTAGGAATTTAAATAGATCAATTGGTAGGATCAGCAGTATGAAGGTAGCTAACTACAGTATGAGTATGTACTAGATGGGGGGGCGGGGGGGGGGGGGGGAACCAAAATTTAAAAAAAATAGTTTCTTTCACCCCCTCAAAAATGAAGTACGACTCAAGTATGGTATGTAGTTAGTATGAGTATGTACTAGATCTAAGAACAAATCTTTTGAAAAACTAAAAATTGAAAACAATAGTTTCTTTCACCCCCTCAAAAATGAAGTATGACTCAAGCATGGTATGTAGTATGAGTATGTACTGGATCTAAGAACAAATGCAGCCATCTACTCTAATCGTTGTTATGATACAGTACGTACCAGTATCTTGTAATTATTGGTAGCTTGTACCGGTACAACTTGCTTGTTCGAATTTAATTTTTTTAAGAATGATGTCACTTGATTGGAAGTATAGATCAATTGGTAGGATCAGCATGAACATATTTAGCTTGCTTGCTTGCTTGTACTGGTAGTATTAAGACCAAAGTCGTAATTTGTTTGGTAATTTTTGGTTCTTACGTATTTACGTTTATTTGTTTTAGTTTGTTTGTATTTTGTTCGATTTTACGGTGTTGGAAAGAGTTATCAATAAGATTATGCCCGGATTGTTTCTGGACCATATCAATCTCCCAATTGCTAAACTGTAGCCTCTTTCTGTGGGGATAACAAACATTACCCAAAGTACTGACCTCTGTTCAGTACTTTAAGTAATGATCGATATACGCCGGAGCGTATGTGTGGTATACTTATGGTAATATCCCCTGATTGTGCCCTATTTATTACTTATTGCACGTACCCTTGGATTGTACCATTGAATATTTGTATCACCGGCATATATTCCCGCGGCAGTTATATTTGCCGTATATTTGCCGCATACGTTATCATGGCCGAGTTAGTAATTCAATAGGTAGTTTCTAACTGCGCCTTTACAAATAAAAATCAGGCGATCAATGACTTGATTGGTAGCATTGAATCATAGAATTGAATCATAGTATTGAATCGTGGAGTTGAGTCAAAGAAAGCATCATAGACTTGAATCATACACTTGAATCGTAGACTTGAATTGTCATAGCCTTGAATTGTCATAGCCTTGAATCATAGACTTGAATCACAGACTTAATCATTGAATTGAATCATAGACCTAAATCATAGAATTGACTCATTCCATTGAATCATAGATTTGAGTCAAAGAATGAAATCATAGATTTGAATCATCATAGGCTTGAATCATTAATTGCAGTCAAAGGATTGAATCATAGAATTGAATCATAGCATTGAATCATAGCATTGAATCATAGAAGTGAATCATAGACTTAAATCATAAAATTCAATCATTGCGTTGAATTGTAGATTTGAGTCAAAGAATGCATTCATAGGCTTGAATCATAGGCTTGAATCATAGACTTGAATCATTAACTGCAATCAAAGAATTGAATCATTGAATTGAATAATAGACTTGAGTCATTGAATTGAATCATGTAATTGAATCAGAGATTTGAGTCAAAGAATGGAATCAGAGATTTGAATCATGGAATTGAATCATAGAATTGAATGCTTGAAGTGAATCAAATCATTGGAATGAATCATAGACTTGAGTTGTAGTAGACTTGAATCATGGAATTGAATCATACTAGAGTTGACTCATAGAATTGAATCATTGAAGTGAATCAATGAATTGAATCAAAGAATTGAATTTATGATTTTAAACCATGAATCATGGATTTGAATCATGAATCATGAAATTGAATCAAATAATTGAATCATAAATTGAATAATGCAGTTGAATCCTAGACTTGGATTGAAGAATTGAATAATAGACTCAAGCCATGGAATGGAATCATTGACTTGAGTCATGAAAATGAATCATAGAATTGGCATTTAGACCTGACTCGTAGACTTGACTCAAAATTGAATAATAGAATTGAATCACAGACTTGGATCATGAAATTGAATCATGGAATTGAATCATGGATCTCATGAAATTGAATAATGGTCTTGAATCATATAATTGAATCATGGAATTGAATCATAGACTTGGATTGATGAATTGAATCATAGATTTGAGTCATGGAATGGAATCATTGACTTGAGTCATAAAAATGAATCATATAATTGACTCAAAGACCTGACTCATAGACTTGATTCAAAATTGAACCATAGAATTGAATCATAGACTTGTTTAATGGATTGAATCATGGATTTGAATCTTGATTTCAAATAATGATTCATGGATTGGAATCATGGATTTGAATCATATCATTGAATCATGGAATATAATCATAGACTTTAATTCCATAATTGACTCATGAAATTGAATCATGGAATTGAATCATAGACTTGGATTGAAGAATTGAATGATAGATTTGAGTCATTGAATGGAATCATTGACTTGAGTCATGAAAATGAATGATATAATTGTCTCATAGACCTGACTCATAGACTTGACTCAAAATTGAATAATAGAATTGAATCACAGACTTGGATCATGGAATTAAATCATGGAATCGAATCATAGACTTGCATTGAAGAATTGAATCATAGATTTGACTCATGGAATGGAATCATAGACTTGGATTGATGAGTTGAATTGAACCATAGAATTGAATCATAGACTTGTATGATGGATTGAATCATGGATTTGAATCATGATTTCAAATAATGATCTTGGATTGGAATCATGGAATTTAATCATAGGCTTGAATCATTGAATTGAATCATATCATTGAATCATGGAATTTAATCATAGACTTTAATTCCATAATTGACTCACTGAAATTGAATCATGGAATTGAATCATAGACTTGGATTGAAGAATTGAATGATAGATTTGAGTCATGGAATGGAACCATTGACTTGAGTCATAAAAATGAATCATATAATTGACTCATAGTCCTGACTCATAGACTTGAATCAAAATTGAATAATAGAATTGAATCACAGACTTGGATCATGAAATTGAATCATAGAATTGAATCATGGAATTGAATCATGGAATTGAATCATAGACTTGGATTGATGAATTGAATCATAGATTTGAGTCATGGAATGGAATCATTGACTTGAGGCATGAAAATGAATGATATAATTGACTCAGAGACCTGACTCATAGACTTGACTCAAAATTGAATCAAAGAATTGAACCATAGACTTGTATAATGGAATTGAATCATAGACTTGTATCATGGAATTGAATCATGGAATTTCAATCATGGATTTCAATCATGGATTTGAATCATTTATTTCAATTATGGATTGGAGTCATGGATTTCAATCATGGATTGGAATCATAGACTTGGATTGATGAATTGAATCATAGATTTGAGTCTTGGTATGGAATCATTGACTTGAGTCATGAAAATGAATCATATAATTGAATCAAAATTGAATCATAGAATTGAACTATAGACTTGTATCATGGATTTGAATCATGGATTTGAATCAATAAATTGAATCATGGATTGGAATCATAGACTTGAATTGATGAATTGATTCATAGATTTGAGTCATTGAGTGGAATCATTGACTTGAGTCATGAAAATGAATCATATAATTGACTCATAGACCTGACTCATAGACTTGACTCAAAATTGAATAATAGAATTGAATAATAGACTTGTATGATGGAATTGAATCATGAATTTGAACCATGACTTTCAATCAGGAATCAAGGAATTGAACCATGGAATCAAATCATAGACTGAGGTTTTTTAGTAAACATGTAAGCTCAGGAAGCACGGAATTTTGAAAATATGGTAGGGAGTTTTGAAAGTACCGCGAGATAGCCTGCGAGGGTTAGAAAAACAGTTCTCGGACATAGACTTGATTGAAAATATAATCATAGAATTGAATCATAAACTTGTATCATGGAATTGAGTCAAAGAATTGAATCAATAAATTGAATCATGGAATTGAACCACAGAATTGAATCTTGGAATTGAAGCATAGACTTAAAGAAGAAGTGCATTGAAGCATAGAGTTTTATCTTAGACTTGAGTCATAGTCTTGAATCATAGTCTTGAATCATAGAATTGAATCGTAGGATTGAATTGTAGAATTGAATCATAGTATTCAATCACAGACTAGAATAATATAATTGGATCATTGAATTGGATCATTGAATTGAATCATTGAATTGGATCATTGAATTGAATCATAGAATTGAATCATAGTATTGAATCATAGAATTGAATGTTAGAGTTGAATCATAGAATTGAATCACAGAATTGAATCTCTGACTTGTTGAATCATAGAACTGTATCTTAATTTTGAAGCACAGACTAGAATCATTTATTCAATTCATAGTTTTGAATCATAGGATAGAATAATAGAATGGAATCATAGGATTGAATTATAGGAATGAATCATAGACTGGAATTTTAGAATTGGATCACAGATCTTAGAATTAAATCTTAGACTTGAATCATAGATAAGAATCTTAGACTTGAATTATAGACTTGAATCATAGATTATAATCATTGATTTGAATTGGACTCACCCCATGCGGTTAAGTAACTTGGGATGCCTCTAAATTATTTTAGGACTTCAATGGCTTGAGCCACCGTCATCATTGCGGTATGCTCTCCTATGATTGCCTCGATTGTGTTGCCATATCCAGCAGTAAAATTGCTGCGCTCCCTGAGCTGATTCTGGTACCCATCCTGTGCGCCACACTTGTGATGGGATCTAAGTAGCCTCAGCCTGAGTCGCGGCAACTCTTAGGGCTGGTCAAATGTCTTCGTGCTTTGTTGAATCCTCTGTTGAATCCTTCTCGCCCGCATCATTTGGCTCGGTTGGTTCATCTATAGGCACTCCTGCTTCAGTGTGGTTTGATACTACCTCTATTTCTTCAATGTTCTCGGTGTCAACGTCATTCAGCCTGTCTGATTCAATAAATGGCTCGTTGTTTGTCAACTAAACCGAATAGGCTTTCGTCTGCATCATAATGTGGTGAATCTGTAAAGGATTGGTCGAACATATCTTCATCATTGAAGTTATCTTCTGTTTTCAGGTCTTGTAGAGTTACCGGTCTTCCCCATCAAATTCCAGTCCAGTTGGCATTCCTTAACCTAGCGTTTGCTGCTTCCAGCCTGTCAATAACGGCTCGTGGCATTGGTGGTGCATTTGTACGCTTGCGTTGGATTTGTTGTTCCTGTGTTCACGTCAAATGCGTAGTATCCGTACCCGCTGGTGAGTTGCCCAGTGGTACGGAGATAAATATCGTCAACTGTTTGAGACGTCTTCATTGTGTTATTTGTGTCCTCGCGGTGTGCTTGAATATACTGAAGAAAACTAATCCAGTTTGGGTTCACTCCTCCTTTGGACTTGGATTTGATGAAGAGGCGACGAATATCTTCGCTGTACTCAAACTGTGCTGGCGGCTCAGCGACAGCCACATCATCGTACTCGGATACAACTTCACAAACTGGGTGCGGTTCCCAGCTGGTTGACCAGTAGTAGTCGTCGTCGTCATCATCAAATTTATCATCAGATTCATCGCTGTCAGAGTGCGGATCTTTCCGGTTTACAAGCTGTAAAGGCCCCGAGGAGCGGGTGCTACTCGAGTTCACTACAGTGCTGTCGTCTTCATCGTTGGATGTCATGTCACGCTCGATGGTATGGCAGCAATGATTTGTATTTAGAAACATGTATTTGGTTTGTTCCGTACTACATGAGAAATCCTCCCCGGACTCGACTGCCCGAAGTAGCAGCTGTCGACTTGCGTGTGTAGTCCCGAGAGAGATCAAGTGTACCAGCAGATCCTTATTGTAGCTACAAAAGGCATTTGAGTCCGCGTTATCGGCCTCCTGCCCATTGGCAGTCTTGCTGTTTGCCGTTATTGTTGCCCCGGTTCCCACGGGACGGATTTGTTCGGCTGTTGTTGTTGATGTTGCTGTTGCTGTTGCTGTTGCACGATCGAATGGAAGAATTCTTTGAGCCTTTAACTGCTATACAACCCTGTCCATGGCTTCCGCGATGTTGGTGGTTGGATAGTAGTTGTTCTGCTGGAGATCGTGTCGTAGTTGTTGTCTGCAAACACCTGTCTTGGGTTGGTAGTAGTAGTAGTATGCATTCGAATCAGATCCTTCGGTGATGAGAGCACCGATGGCCCGTTTTCCCACTGCTAGATCGATGTTGTCCGGCTGCATTGGTGGCCTTGTCTACTAGGCCTTGGTATACTATGTAATCACGTGCCGAGTGGATTACATCGGGTTGGTTTCAAGTTCATATGAAGTAGTGGCGTTGCAAATCAGGGTTCCTTATTCCCGGCGACGTTAACTTTACAGCTTCTAGGTTTTCGTTTGTCGTGCAAAGGAGTTTGCGCACGGCACGGCGCGGCGCGGCACGGCACGGCACGGATCCCATTGGTTATGGACAGGGTGTACCGTGCCTTGGTACGGCTTGATTGGAAGCACAGCACACGTCCCGGAGAGAGCTTTGAGTAAGTTTTATGGTGATACCTTTGGAGTCGTTAACGTCCGCCCTTCCGCTCGGCAAGTTTTTTCTCCATATCGTGTCGTTGATACTGGATACATTCATTCATTCATTCATTCACCTGTTTTCTTCTCGAGGTCTTTATTCCTTGTACGGTCCATCTCCACGAGGGTGTGTCTTTGAGGTTGGTCGGGGAGCAAGCTCCACGGTTTGGGTCTTCTCCGTAATTTACTCGTGTCCCTCCATGGAATCGAGAACAATTGTACCGCCGTATTTCAACAACTACGGTACTACAGTAGTAGAAGTATCTAGTTTTGGGTGTGTTTCTCCGTACCGGTATGTTGAAACGTCACGTGCCTTCTTCCTTTGAGGCAGAACCTACCGGTATACGGTAGTAGCAAAAGATAAATCAAGAATACTTTGTAACGCATGAATACCGATTACAATAATATTAACGAAGTACTCCGTATTATAATAAGAGTACTCGTACTTGTACTATACAGTATTATACTACAGTTAGTGGCACTCGGAACGGAACGAGTGCGCAGTTCCGGTACAAGCCAAGCATGCCACGTTGCATAGACGTTCTCCCTAGCGTTGCTTCTACCAGGATTCAAAATAAATAAAATGTTTCACACTCCTGCTGTGTGTGTGTGTCTGTGTGTGTCTGTGTGTGTGTTTCGAGCTTGGTGTGTGTGTGACAAAACTTGCAACGCAGCGGGCGGGTGGGATGATTATCGTTCTAGTTAGAAGTAAGTAAGTAAGGAAGGAAGGAATGGATTACTACTGTATGTGCAATGCAAAAAAAATGCCTTCCGGCGTTCGCTTCCTTCCGTTTCTGCTCCGCTTCCGCTCGTATCTAGATCGTGTTGGCCACTTGTTCCAGCAACAGCTCGAGATTGGCCTTGTACGCCCCGAGCGTGTGATCGCGGACCATGCTTCTGTCCACCCACAGCCGGCCCAGGACGTGGTGGCTCCCGTGCGGAAAGTCCGGGTCGTTATTGTGATTGTGATTGTTATTGTGATTGTCATAGTCGTCGGCCGGTCCAACGGGACGGTGTGTGTGGACCTTGGCACCAATGATCGTGGGGTCGCGGGAGTGGTTCCACAGGCAGACCACGCGTCCGGGTACGGGCACGAGTGTGGGTACGGGCACGAGTGCGGGTGCGTTTACCGGCAGTGTGGTTCGCGTTGGCGCTCGCGTTCGCGTTCGCGCATTATCGTGCGGTTTACTTTTTGTTTTCCAGAACCGGTTCCACTCCCGGGACGGCAGCGAGAACGGTGGAACCAAAGCAATGCTAGCGTTATAGCGAGCCTGGTGGTGCCGTCGAAAATGGCAAAAGGTGCTCCGCATCGTCCATTTCGCGAGCTTGTCAAGCACCGCCAGGTTGGAGGGTGTCCACCGGGGGACGCAATCGTGGTTGTTGACGATCACCGTGACGTTGGCGTTGGCGTTGGCGTTGGCGTTGGAGGCTGTTGCGTCGCACGAGTCATTGCCATTGTCATTGTCATTGCCATTGGCGGTTGCACCGAGACCGGGAGGCGGTCCAAAGGCGTAGACGCCGACCGTGAGTGAGGGATTGCGTTCTTTCGCCAACGAACCCACCCGGCATGCCAGGGCGGCCCCGAGCGAGTGGCCGCACACCACGAGGGTATATCCTCCCGATGCCAGCAGGGAGGAGGTCCTCGTCGTCCTCGTCGTCGTACTAGTTGTATTATTTGTGTTTGTGTTTGTGTTTGTATTTGTGTTTGTGCTTTGTATTTGTGCTTGTGCTTGTGTTTGTGTTTGTAGTCGCCACGTTCGGCAGGAATCCCTCGAGCAGATCGTCCTTGACCAAGCGGTCGACCACCGCATCCAATTCCTCGGTGTGGTGGTTCTGCCAGCGGAGGCTCTCGGAGAGGACACCCCCGAGTCGTTCGCGATCCATGGGATCGTTGGAAGACGACGACGACGACAACGACAACGACGAACACGACGACGAACACGAACACAAACGATCGTAGCTGAGCGCGAGGACGACCTCCCTCCGCTCCGGGTGCACGGCCGCCACGTGTCCCACCGCAACCGCATCATTCGCAACCGCATCCGCAACCGTCACTTTCATCCCGGACCCAGAAGGCACGGGCACCACCAGCGATCCCGACCCCAATATCTCGTAACAGCCGTCCGCGTCGGAGATCGATCGGGATCGCTTCCGCGCCTTCATCTGCATCTTCATCTGCATTTGCGCTTGCGTCCGATCCCGCGCTTGTATTTGTGTTTGTGTTAGGCTTTGTGTTTGGCTTTGTCGGCGTTCGCGTTGTTCTCGGTGTTCGCATTCACATTCGCATTCGCATTTGCATTCGCATTCGCATTCTCGTTCGCGTTCGCATTCGCCCGCTGCCAGTTCCACAAACCGCAGGTAACTGAGCAATCGCTCTACCTCGTGCTCGTCCTCGACCAGGTGATCGTCGGTATTGCCGGATGTAGTTGTTGCGGCCTGTCAGCGACGAGGACGAAGAGGACGAAACGGATACGGATCGTTGTCGCTGGTGGAACCAATCGTCGTAGCGGTCGCCGGGAGAAGTTGCTGTTGCTGTTGCTGTTGTTTTTGTTGTTGTTTTCGTTTTTGTTGTTGTTGTTGTTGTTGTGCCATCAAAAAAGTGCTCCCGGACCTCCGGTTCGTTCCGGGTCATGGTCTCTACCGCTCGGCGAAGGGCGGAGAACGAGCGATGATGCGCGTGCGCGTTGTCGTTGTCGTTGTTGTCGGGAGGGCGGGGCGGCGATGCTTCTTCGGTGCCGCGGGAGTGGTTGGCGGGAGACGCAGATGCAGATGCAGATGCAGATACAAATGCAGATGCAGATGCAGATGCAGATACCGCAAATGATGATAATGATTGCAATGGTGGCGATGATGCCAATGAGCGCAGGGCCTCCCGGATCCTTTCGCTTATCCAGTGTACGTCACAAAGATCGTTGCGGTTGCGGTTGCGGTTGTTGGAGCTACTGTTACTGTTACTGTTACAGTTCCCGTTAGAGCAACTGCTACCTCGACTCTCTTCCTCCTGCTTGATCAACCAGGCCGCAAAGGCCTCCGTGGTATCGTCCACGGGTTCCTGCTGGTCCGATCTCGATCATCGATCTCGACATCGATCTCGATCTCGACATCGACGCCTTCTTGCTCTCGCTCGTTTCCGCTTTCAGGGCCCGGAGTGATTCCCACACCATAGTCCCGGCGTTAGTAGTAGTAGTAGTAGTAGTTGACGATGATGATGATGACGATGATGTACGATGATGTACGATGATGTCGATGTCGAGTAGTAGGCGATCCCCGCAGCGGTAGCAAACGCCGCCGCAACGGTTAGAACCGTGGCAGAGCTTGTCGGAGAGGGTGGCCCTAGTATAGCCATCGTGATCGTAATCGTGATCGTGATCGTGCCGATCTACCGTTCTGTATTGTATTGTATAATACTATTACCGGTACTTGTATGATAATGATAATATTGTGCTCGTTCGATGCTGTGCCGAATGGCAACATGTTCCGACGCGTTGTGGCACAGCTCACTGAACCTCGTTCGTGCTCGTGCTCGTGCTCGTGCTCGTGTTCGTGCTCGTGCTCGTGTTCGTGTTCGTGCTACCGGTATACCGTAGTACGACAGAGAGCCGGTTTGGTTGGTTTTGCTACCGTATCACTATCACGATGTATTGGGGCACTCGTAATTATACTCGTACGGTAGGACTGTTCTGTGATGCAGTAGTAGTAGTAATAATAATAATATGGATCGATGCTCACCTCTGACCTCTGACCTCTGACCGCTGACAACCCCCTTCGGTTTTCCGAGACTAATCGATACAAGTACTCGTACTCGTACTCGTACTCACTCGTAGGCATCGAACGGTTGTATTTATGCAGTATACGGAGTAGTCGAGATACGGTACAGTGATGTCTTCTTTCACGAGAACATGATGCTGATGTCTTATTTTCTTACTACCTACGGTAGTATGTACCTGTATTACTACTTCAAGCATTAGTTTTTGATTGCTTATTTTTTGTCCCGTTGCTTCGTTACGAAGTAGAAAAGTAACTTACAAGTAAGTACAAGTATCAGGGCGGTTGGACGCGTATCGTATCGTATCTTTTACGGGCAGTGTTAAAAACCACCGTTCCTCTAGTTCCGAAAAGTGTCGACACGCAACTTCCACGGAACAACCATCGAACCTTCCCTTAGTTTTTTAGGAGGAACGGAACATACCGGTACAAACCCCACGGTGATGGTCGGTGATGATACGGTACGGTAAATAATATATACAAGTACGAGTATTACGAGTAAGTTACTCGTACTTACTCGTAATCTTACACAGCTGTTGTGTTTGTACCGGTAGGCTGTGTGCTTCATTGGCGGTTTTGCTTTTTTCGTTTTGCTTTTCGTTTCAATCGTGTGGATAGTTCGGTGTTGAATTCAGTGTCTGGTTCGTGTCAGGAACAGACAATGAACAGAACCGCGATTGATTCGATTCGATTCGATTCGATTCGATTTCATTCTACTGTATGTACTATCGTACCTCAAGTACAAGTACAAGTACGGTACGTTTTATCTTATTTAATTGGTACGAGTATCGTACGCACGTGCCGATAATATGGTAGCGTAACATTACAGTATGTTGTATCGGTCTGTACGGTATTCGTATTCGTACTCGTACTCGTACTCGTACTCCTTGTACCTACCGTAAGCCGCCGTCAACCTTAACCGGTAGGCGAAACGAAGCACGTTTGGACATCACCATTCTTACTACCGGTATTACTGTACTGTACTGTACTGTACTGTACTAGGAAATACAGCAGTACAAGTAGTACCGTACCGTACTACCGTACCGTACTCGTATTCAATTTTTTGCGTTGCGCGATGTCGACGACAAAGTCATAGGGGAAGTCGCGTCATCACCATCACCATCTTCTTCTTCGATTGTTATTGGTGTGGTGACGTGACGTGACGTGACGTGACGTGACAACACATGATGTTACGTCGTGACATTTCTCCACCTGTAATGAAGCTATTGTTGTGGTGTGGAATTGAGTGATATTGAGTGATTCCCACCAGATGAAAGTGAATAGAATCGAAAGTTAATAAAAAGTATTTAGAATGAATACTACTTTTTGATCACACCCAACAGACGAATACTTTTATCAACTGCCAAATTTGGAATTTGGAATCCCTAAAGAAGAACAAGCAGTAACTGTCTGTTTAATCACTACCCGCGCCACCTACCCACCTATGTTGCCTAGTCGCAGCATTTAATGGAAGCACGAACATGAGCAGGAGAACAACCCCCTGAACAGAAGGTCGCCTAACTGATCATATGCATGTATCAACTATTGAGACCCTTTTAGAAAGTGATAAAACAGAAATTATGAAAACATTAAATTCAATATGTAGTAAAGTGGTCTCACTTCGGAAGGAGAGAAAGAGAGAGTCATTTGTGACGCAGAATCTCCTTCTCCTGGCAGCCATTTACATGTTCTTCTTCCGGTCCTTCAGGATCCCCTTCCGGTCATTTGTAATCTTCTTCCAGTCTTTCAGATTTGATCGGTCAGTCACAACAACAAGGATTATCCTTACACCATCCCCCACAGAGACTGATCAATCCATCATTGTTGTCATTGTTGCACCGCCACCGGTCCTTGCTATGAGATAGTAGTAATCTTTCTTATGTTGTAGGTTTCCTCTACCATCTCGGATTTCTGCACTTTTATTGTTCCATTCATAAATACCTGAATAATTGGATACAGCCCATGGAATCTTTCCTACAATTTGGCTGGATCGTATGTTTTGACCATTCGTGAGGTAATATTTGTAGTCCTCATCGTCCTTGTCCATCATGTCCATCATGTCATATTTTTGCTTCCGTTTATTTTCCTTTGTTTTGTCTTCTTCCTTTTTACGTGGTTATTTACTTTTATAATTTGTCTCTGTTTTTGAGGTAATATTTGTAGTCCTTGCTGTCCGTGTCAAGAGTGTCCATCATGTCATATTTTTACTTCCGTTTGTTTTCCTTTGTTTTGTCTTCTTCCTTTTTACGTCATTGTATATCATACCCAGTTTGCTGTTGGTATGTTTGAAGTAGTTCGATCTCTACATCTTTCGCTTGTTGTTCCTGCCTTTGTTTTTCTATTTCCTCTTTGACATATCCGTAAAGGTCTTGTCCCTCCTCACTCCACCCCTCCTTAATTCCTGACTTACTGTCAGTGAATTTCTTTCTTATCCTTGTCCCTTTGTTGTGTTTAGCCACAATTTGTAGTCATTGTAAAGGAAAAGCAGCATAAACGCTTCATTGCTCGAGGTGAAAATGTTACTGATTGTTGTCTGTACCCAATTTTTTTAAGTCCGTGGTGTGTTTAGGCGGCACTGCTCCAAGAATTCTTTTGAAGAAATATTGTAATTCGGGATTTTTTTCGTCGATAGTCTTTGTGTAATTTGTACTTATTTTCTGAGCTCATGTTTTCATTTTCCTTGATTAGAACTATTCCTGGGCAACTATCTGGTATCTGTTTGTTCCTTTTATTATCTATGCATCAGTGTGAACAATACAATATGGTTAGTTATTTGAAAATGTGTCTGCTGGGAACAATGTTGTTCTTGTCGGTTCTTACCTTTATAATTTTTCCTTGCTAGTGTCTGGGTGTTGTGCCTACATGTAGTTATTGCTCCGCAGAAAATTCCATTCCACTTTGGTGCATGGACGTTCCATGTCGTTGGTAATTTGTTTTCATTATTCTATTTTACAATCTTGGTAAGAATCGTCTTTATGTATCGTGAACCTTGTTTGGGCGTTATCGGGAATTTCATTTGCCTGAATGTTTCTTCCTTGACGTACGCATTAATGTAATTTTTAATGTTATTGTCACTGTGGTTTTTTGTGTCCTATATTGCTTTGCTGCTGTTACTGCTGCTATTGGTTGTATCTGTTTTGCTATCATTCATGTTTGTTTGCTCACTGCCTGATACACTGCTTGCTGGGCTGTCTGTTGCATGTGTATCAATCTGTCTGCTCCTGGAAGAAACAGGAGACAGGAAGATTATTCTGAAGCTCCTTGTTTGTCTCTAAAATTTCCAGACAGCTAAAGTTGGAATCAACACCATACCCAACACGTACATGAGTCAGACTGAAGGTTCCTTCTCCTATGAATTGGTACCAACAGAAACTGCAAACAATGTGTTCGATCCAATTGATTTGATCAATTAGTCAATCAATTACGTTAGCAAATTAGATAAACAAGTAGATAATCAATAGTAGTTACGAATTAGCAGCATTACTCCAGCGCACCTCTGGTGGTTTTGGATCAATTAGATAATCAATAATAGTTACAAAAATTGGCATTATTTAGAGCAGTTGACAATATGTCCAAATAATTTTGCTCCAGCGCACCTCTAGCGGTTTTGGATCCCTCTTTTAAGGGGTTGCAATAGAGTTTTTTATGGTCTCTGTAGCCTAAGTTTCTGTCTGGAGCAACGTTGGTAGTGTTGTTGTTGAGTTTAACTAATAATCAATTCCTTTATTTTAACTAACTAACTAACTAACTAACCTTTATTTTAATCAATTGATTCGATTCGTCTTCACTACTATCAATTTGATTCATCTTCCGATTCGTTGTCACTGATTACTCATTCAAAATTGCTTTCGCCGCTGCTGTCATTGGTATCAGTACACGAGAGTCGAAGATTGTGCAGTTTTCTTTTGAGGACCTTCCCATCAGCAGTAGAAGCACCACCACGAGTTGCAAGTTGAGCAATGAGTGCCTGCAACAACACCTTCCTCTCTTCATCTGCCACCTTCTTCTCTTCATCGGCCTTGTCCTGTCGTTGTTGCTGGAGTTGCAATGCCTGCTCCTGAAGCTTTTGATCCTCTTGTCCCTCTTTCAATGCTGCAGCAATCACACTCATCAAATGTGTGTCCTTGTCTGCTTTGCGATTGTAAGCTCTCTTCTTGTTAGCAGTGCTGACACCACCACTAATGGTACTGGTAGGAGTGAGCTCCGTTGCTTCATCAATTTGTGTTGGTTGAGTTGGTTCACCAAGTAGAAGTGAGGGTGTGTGTATTGCTACTAGTTGGTTGTCCTCCGTTCCTTGAGTCGTTCCTTGAGTCGATTGAGTTGTTCCTTGAGTTGATTGAGTTGTTCCTTGAGTTAGTTGAGTTGGTTGACAAAGTGGAGGATCGATATCCTTGGAGCAGTTCAAAGTGGAGGATTGGACGACTCCTCATCAACAGGGACAAACTCCCCTGTTACAAGATCAAATGTTTCCCCTCCATTCAAAATGGAGGCTCTATCACCAATCAGATACTTGATTTCCTTGCCTTGTTTAACATCCCATTTCTTAATTGGATCACCAGTTGGGCGCATCTTCTTCCAGTACAACCAAATGTATTTGTTCCTGATTGAATCAGTGTCCCTACCAGGATATTTTTCAGTATGTAGGCTTGCAATTGTGGGCTTTATGTGTTTTTTATTAATTTTATTACTTTTCGTTTGGTGGTGGGAATCACTCATTGAGTGATTCCCACCAGATGAAAGTGAATAGAATCGAAAGTTAATAAAAAGTATATAGAATGGATACTTTTTTATCACACCCAACGGATGAATACTTTTATTAACTGCAAAATTTGGAATTTGGAATCCCTAAAGAAGAAACAGTAACTCTCTGTTTAATCACTACCCGCGCCACCTACCGGCCTATTTTGGCAAGCAAGCCTGTTAAGTATTCAAGGATGGCATTCGATGATATCAGTCTTTTACGAGGCCTTTCCTTGATCAGAATATATGGAATAAATGAAGTCCATTCCGATCCGGTATTGATTTTCATGATTGCAATAAGTAACTTCCTCACGGGCTCCTATATGTACTATTTTGAATGCACATATGGGCTCCAAGTGTTTACTTATTGATCTGGTTTTTGAGGATGCCTTGGTTCGAATCTTTTAACCCGTTTCTTTTGCACCCTTAAGTGAAATTGTTTTTACCACTTAACAACAACAGAGGCATATGACTGATTCGTCCGTTGGATGACTGAAATCTTTGATTTTAAGATTCCGTTGAAATTTATTCAGTGTTAAAAAAGTGAATAAAAATTGTCAGTCGGACACATGTCGACTGACAAATTTTATTCAGAAATGAATAAATCTATGTAGAAAACACATACTTTTTATGTGTTTTTTCATTAATTTTATTCGTTTTCATCTGGTGGGAATCACTCATTGTATGATTCGTTTTAGCGTTTGGGAGTTACGGTACAGTACAGCTGCGCGATTGGTCGACACCTTCTACACCACATAGAGAACCACTTAATCATAGCACCGAAGAATAAAAGAAGAACTGCCATGCCACATGCAGAAACAATCATTATCATACCGGTACCGGTACGAGTACGTACTCGGACTTGAAAGACCATACAGTAAGATTACCGGTACATAATTAAGGAAAGCGTTATAACGGTACAGAGTACGAGTAGAACAGAACGTCGGTAATTGATGTAGCGAGCCGAATGAAAGTAATGGTAGTGCCACGTGGCACTTCCTACTAGTGGTAGAAGGCCAGACTGGGGTGAATCTAGTAGATTCACTATCACTGAAACTAGCTTCTAAGCACACTCTCAGACCCCTATAGGCTTAACAAACAGACCAAGGATTCCTCTAGCAAGCCCAATCGTACCAAGGAAATACAATCGATTCTCTGTATCACCAGATAAGACGTATCACTGTGTCACTGTATCACTGAAAGGAGCCCGTAGGAATGGCTTACTGCGACCAAAAGACTCGTCTGCAATCATCAAAATTACAGGCTAGCGCTAACAAGCCTGTAAAGGATCCCTCCAGCAATCCAAGCCTACAGCTTACTCTTTTGCTCCTAAAACGATTAGTAGTAGAATAAATTGGCTAATCTGTCCTGGTCCAATAGTCATCCTATTGTACCCGTACGGCAGCCTATCTGTCCTGGTCCCCTAGCTTCTGTCTATTGTACCCGCACAGCAGGCCCAGCCGGTTAATTGTCCCCACAAACAAGTGATACAATTACCGCCGTCTTCGATTCCACCAGCCCAAAGGATTCAGTTTTGACAGGCCTATCAGTACCCTCTACAACCAAAGCTCCACACAATCATCTTCCTCTTATCAAGAGACGACCCAACGAATCGGTCTCCACAAACGAGTGATACAATTCCACCAACCCGAAGGATTCAGCTTCGACAGGCCTCTCGATACCCTTTACAACCACACACGATCATCATCCTCTTATCAAGAGAGGACCAACAATCCATCATCTAATCATGACTCTAATCCTCCATTACGCATCACACATGAATTAGGTAAGCCCCAAAAACAAAATGCACGCGTCTCCTCACTTATGGACCCTCTCGCTTTACAGGTGCCTTCCAAAACCTTCTACGCATCCCTGCCCCCTTCAACAACCCCCCCCTTTTGCAGCGCCTAGGTCCATCTCCCTCGGCCCCCCTTTCAGGCCTAGGTCCATCTCATCTCCCTAGTCCATCCCCCGACCCCCGTACCCCCCCCCCCCCCCATTGCCTAGGCCCGAGCTCCTAGTCACCCCCACAGCTTCGCCTAGGCCCGAGCCCCTAGTCACTGCACCAATCGAGCCCGCACCAGTACCTAGGTCCAAGCCCCTAGTCACCACATGCGCCGCGCCCCCATTGCCCACTAGGTCCGAGCCCCTAGTTACTACACCCGCCTACCCCATTGACAGGCTGGACGTGCACATCAACCAAGCCATCAATGTCTACAACCACAGAACTAGCTGGGGGGACTTCATCTGAACCATCCGCGGACGAGGTGACATCCAACCAGAGGTGGGTACTCTCCCCCATCCAGCCAGTGGCCTACTAGACCAATTTGGGAAGGAAGGCACCCCAGCGTCCATGTCTGGACCCCCGTGGGACCAGGCCAGGATTGCGACAGCCATCAGCAGAGGGCCGCACCAATCCTCCCACCAGGGAATTGACTTCCTTTGCGAGGAGTATGCCAACATGATGGACAAACAACAATGGACTGTCCTCCCAGCCAGCATCATCCGTGACCTTCCCGGCCTCCGTCTTAGCCCCCTTGGCCTAGTACCCCAAAGAAGCCGGCGCCCCTAAATGATCTCCGATTACACCTACTCTGAGGTTAACCAAGACACCATCCCTCTCGCCCCAGCAGGGGCCATGCAGTTTGGCCGGACACTTCCCTGGCTCTTTACCAAGATGCACAGGGCCAACAACCGGTTTGGTCCCGTCTACATGTCTAAGATTGACCTTGCGGATGGCTTCTATCGAATCCAGTTGAAACCAGAGGACACCATGAAGCTCACAGTGCTATTCCCTGCTCGACCAGGCGAGGCTCCTCTCATTGACATCCCCCTCACCAACCCTATGGGGTGGAAATCCAGTCCACCAAACTTCTGTGCCTTTACAGAAACCGTGGTAGACCTGGCCAATGCTACTCTATACACCAGCCTTGCGCAAGCCAGGCTACAGCCTCATCAATTGGACGCCCTCTCGGAGGCCCCATCCCCACCGGCGGACGCCCTGTCAGCGGCATCGGCCCCACCGGCGGACCATCATCTGCAACGGGCACTGGCCGCCCAAAGCACCACACCCAGCAAGAAGCCAGTTTGATGCTGAGATGTCTATGTGGATGACTTCTGTGGCCTTGCTCAGGGCAACCAATGGACCCAACGCGCCATCAAGAGGGTGCTCTTCCAATCCCTTGACCAAGTCTTCTGCCCCCTTGATCCTACCGACACCCCCTTCAGACAGGAACCAGCTTCCCTCAAGAAGATGCTCAAAGGGGACGCCACTTGGACCACCAAGAAAGTTATCCTCGGCTGGTTCATTGATTCCATCACCAAAACCATCAGCCTTCCTCCCCATTGAGTGGACCGCCTACAGGAGATTCTCCATTCCATTTCACCCAACCAGCGCCATGTCCCAATCCAGCAATGGCACCAAGTTCTTGGAATATATGTGGAATTCTTCGTATGGATAAGTATAAACAAGTAGAGGCGCGGGAAAAATGAAATTTCAGTCAGGAATTCCGTTATAAAAAAGTATAACGGTACAAATGAGCTCATGTCGACTATAATTTGTACCAAAAAGACTGGTCAAGTAGAAAATTTCCGGTTGATGTAGTGCATAAAAGTATTTCGGGAATCACCCATTATGTTACCCGTAAGATTACGGTACTATTGGGTGATTCCCGAAATAGTCTGGGTAGGGACCCAGATTTAATCTGGGTAGGGGCCCAGATCAAATTCTATACCATTTTGACCCAGAAACTGGTCCGTGAGCACGTTGACCAGTTTCTGGGTCCCTACCCAGATTTCCTTAGGAATCCAAGCACATGTTAAATAATGCGCGCAAATGTTAAATATTTAACTTATATATCTTTTTAATACTTATTTAAAATTCCTTATTCCAAAAATGAGACTTCAGCCAAAATCTAGGTAGGGTGATTTTCATTCGTGAAATACAAAAATCTGGGTCCCTACCCAGACTATTTCGGCAATCACCCATTTATGTGACATACACGTTATGGAAAACTGAAGGGATGCAGCCTTGTTGTTCGTCCATAGAAATTTTTAGGAGCCTGGATGGAGCCTCCATCTCCTATCCCTGAATAGTAGTACTACAACAATGTCTAACAACTGTAATTTCGGATTATAAGTTAATTAATCTATTTTCTGTGTTGTCGGTCAAAAATATGCCTAGGTACTTACGTACATTCTATGGCAGTTATATCCATTCTACACTTGAAAAGTTACTTATACTCCTCCAGAGATAAAAACGACTTCAAGTATCCAGACATTTGGGTCATATCATGTGTTCTCTGTCTTATGACAAATTGCACATGATCTATGACCGGTTTAGACATCCCTACATACAACACGAATAACACAGGGATACCGGTCAACTACAAGAATAACATAGCAAAATTAAGAGCCTCACAGTGAGCTCACATTCTCTTTAAATTTTAACATCATATACGAGTGCTTCAGTGTTGTCAACTTGGTTGATTCTGGATTGGATGATATTCTTGTATTTGGTGCCAATTTTCTTGATAGTCTTGATGGATGAAATCCGGTCCAAAAAAGGTGGATCTTCTTCATCAGTGGGTTCCTTCCAAGAAGTATTGGGGGCAAATAAACCATATTCATTCGAGTGTTTCCTGACTTCTTTCATAGACAATTTCTCTTCAAGGGCAAAGGTAATGGGTGTATCTATTGAAGAATCCCTTACCCCTCGAGCGTGTGATTCATGCAAGGCGGTGGTAACATCAGTAGCAGTGAACACACGGTTGTGATTGATAGATACAATATAAGCTCCGCGGAGCTTGGAAAGAGATTTCTTATGAGAAGAATAAAGCTGGGAGGCAGGACACATACCTTTGGTCAATTTTTAGAGTAACAACAGGTTATAGAGCCCTTATAACTTGCACTAGTGGCCCGCAAGAGCACTAGTAGTGTTTACCTTAAGCTACCTATCTCTGCCCGTTCAGCACCTCAACTGTTTGGTTACTGCCAGAGGATACTTGGTACGGGACCCGGCGATGGGCTGTATCAATAGACCTCCCCTTCTTTCTCTCCTTTTCTCCTCCTTGCTCGCGTGTCAAGGGGTGTATCTACAGATCCTTCTACCAAGAATCTTCTTCTGTAATACACGACTAAGCATACCTATCAAGGGGTGTATCTACAGATCCTTCTACCAAGAATCTCCTTCTGTAATACACATCTAAGGACAACGATCAAACAATCCCGATTACGTTCATACAAGATAAAGACCACCGTCATCTTTAATACAAGCCCATTGCACCGGACAAGCTGATTGCAATCATCCATTCATCTTCCGCGTCCATCATCCCCACAAAGGACCATCGCCACCCGTTTGATTGTGCTAAGCACCACTTCCTCAAACCCCAACAGACTGCAACTCATCCTACAAAAATTGCTTTAATCACTACCACGAACTATTCGATATCTGGATATTTCAATTTCAATACCTCCATCAATTGCTCGGCGCAATGCCCAGCAATCCAAACAGCAATCTCCATCCCTCTTACCTCCACGGCCTACAACTTTGGTTACTTCTTCAGAACATCCCTTCGGTCCATCCCTTCGACACGGCAACCGCACCTTCGCGGATCATTCCGACGGTCTTTTCGGTTAATTCTTCGCCTCCGATCTACTCTGATTGCTTCTCCGCCAATCGGTTATCTCTTTGCCAGCTCTTTCTCTAGCGCCGGTCTTTCTATAATTCCTTTTGACGCCAATACATCCATATTTCCCTGTCTTACCATCGACGAACATATAACACCGGCGTCGACGCACCCACACGTAAATCGCTCCACGGCATACACCAAGCCCCTCAGACACCTGCTTCCTGAAAAACGTCCCGGACAACACATCATGCCAGAACCTGCCATCAGCTGGAATGAAGTCCATGGCATACATTTCTCATTTGGCCACCATTTCGGATGCGGCAATAAACAATGGAAACTCAATACCGCTTTTGCGCAGGCGTTGCCAAATATTGCCAGCCTGTTCATCGTTGACAAGGATGGTGTCGAGACTCTCTGACCAGATCCAATCCCTGTCCTCAAGTCCCTCATCGTTGCAGCCATAATGGATGCACTCCCTGCATCCGAAGTATTTAAAGAACACAAAAAAGGTATCACCTTGTTACTCTCAAATTCCGCCATCTATTGGCATATGAAAGACCACGGAAGACTACAAGTTTGAGACGAACGTGCACTAGATAAAGCAGTCAGACGCGCAAATAATGGAGATCCAATCATCAGATTGGTTCTGACCATCTTCAGTTGAAAATTCCACAAAGATTGGTACCCATATGAATTTCACAAAGTCTACGGCCCTGGGTATGGCGTCCCATTAGATAAAGAAATGTTGCAACGCAAAACTCCCTTCCACACACAAACAACAAACAACGAGCTAAAATTCAATGATAAACTCATCGAACAACTCAAACACAAACGGAATGGTGAAACGGTCCAGCAAGTCTTACCTCCCAAAAGAAAGCGCCCTAAGACTACTACTCGTCCTGCAACTGGCAGCTTAAACCCCATCAAGTCCATTGAATCTGAGGTCACACCAACTGTCCAAGTTCCTGAACAATGTACTTTTGAGTCCTCTAACACCACCAGTCCTGTGATTGTTCCCTCTGGTACAACCGGCTTGGTTCGCACCAAAATGATCGATTCCAATAATGTAGAGACCTCTTTGAACTCCACTGCACTTAGTGATCCCCATTACACTTGGACCTGGAATTATTTTCCCAACAGTGAATCGGTCTCCTTCCGCCGCATCCGCTCTGACTCCTTCCTACGTGCCACTTCTTCAAGTCCTCCTGTTCAACGTCAGGAGAAGTCTTCCATTGTGACGACACCATCTGTATCGCCATCTGCATTGACTAGATTTGGTCACCATCATGTTCCACCTTTTGTCCCAGCCAACTTCGTACGGACCTTCAATCCTCAGAATGAAATTGCAACATTCCGGCGCTTGCCAAAATCAGTTCCCTCACCCTCACCCTCACCCCAGCCCCCGTTGTGCATTCCACTACTCCTGCCTGCTGAGGTGCTTCATGAGGGCACTGACCCTCAAAACGTCGCTCCTGCATACATACGATCATTGCAATCCCTCTGCCGGAACCAGATTTGCTCCAATCCAAATCATCAGCCTATATCATGACTCTCCAAACGACATCGGGATGCCCTAAAGGTCAAGCTGTATCATTTATGTGCTAACATCTTGTCGATGAATTGGTTCACGATACTTTTGACTGAACATTACAACCGACTGCAGCTCCTCCACCAATCGCTAGCTGCCTTAACCCACCAAATTACCTCCCTCGTCCAATACAAGCTACGAATCCCTCCGTCGATCTTCACTTGTTATCTCCAAACATCGCAATCGATCCAATGTGAATCACCCATGATTACAACAATGTCTACAATTCTGTGATTTGTTCTATGATCAGATCTACGATTCAATTCACGACCTTCCAGCTCAATCGATCTGTCCTAGTCAATATCCATGAAACCCTACAATCATACCGTTCTCTACGATTAGCCCTATCATGATCAATCGGCACACGCATACATAACCAATCAACCACCACCTTCATTCCTTCTCGATCTCATCAACGATGCATGACCCATGCCGATTTGACTTCTACGATAAAATGACCCTACGATTATTTCATATCCAACGCATCTGTTCCCAGCCTGATTCCACTCATCGATTCCAACCAACAATTGATTCTATTTGTCGATTTGATTTACCTCCCTCCAGTTGGTACTATCGATCAACGATTTGCGTTGTCTGATCAATCGCTTCTACGATCTGCTCATCGATCACGATGTCTACGACTACTAGATACTCCGCAAATCTCGTTCCATGGGTTCAATCGCTTACAACTGCCATTGATTATCTCTTGTTTGCTATTTAATTATATGTCAATGGCCGGCATCACGAATACCGATGGATTTGATACCGTATCGATGTCATCGATGCTTGATCAATGATCCGATTCTACGATTGGACTGTTTTTTATTAAGTCAATCATTCGCATCTACGCCTCCCTTTGTTTCTACCGTACCGTCGTTAATTTTCCATGCAGATTTCGCTGTTTTTCCCGTGTCAAAAATCAAGTTCACAATGCTCAGCAACCAGATGTCCCCTGAAAATGTTAAAATATGCAGCATCTAGCTGAGATCGTGATCTAGATCACCTATTATTTGGCATTGTCAACGGACTTCTCATTGTCTTAGATAGTGAACTTGATTTTGAGAGCCTTAAGTAAATGAACCAAAAAAACTATTTGTTTTTATGCCTACTTAAAATGTGTTCGCGCGAGCGTGCACGATCGGCTCTGCATGCGCGCGCTTGCGCGCGCAAGCCAGTACCGGATAAAGGATGGACCATAAAAACAGAAAAGGGGTAAAGGACAGACCATAAAAACGGAAAAAGGACAGACCATAAAATCGGAAAAAGGACAGACCATAAAATCGGAAAAAGGACAGACCATAAAGTACCTGCCATGTAGTACAAGTACTACATACTACTATGAATACCAGTACCACATAAACAGTACACACTAATTTGCAATTAGAAAATAGAAAATCTGACATTTAGTGTGATTAGTCCATGAATATTGTTCCTATTATGGATATGATGAATCATGAAAGAAACAGAAGTGAGTTATCTTTGATAGTTTGTCTGTCACCACCTAATTAGTGCATTTGGGTCCTGGATTTGGAGGAAAAATACACACTAATTTGCAATTAAAAAATAGAAAATCTGATATTTTGTGTGATTAGTTCATGAGTATTGCTCCTATTATGGATATGATGAATCATGAAAGAAACAGAAGTGAGTTATCTTTGATAGTTTGTGTGTCACCACCTAATAAGTGCAGTTGGGTATCCTGGATTTGGAGGAAAAATACACACTAATTTGCAATTAAAAATCAGAAAATCAGATATTTTTGGTGATTATAGTTTATGAATATTGTTCCTATTATGGATATGATGAAACATGAAAGAAACAGAAGTGAGTTATCTTTGATAGTTTGTCTGTCACCACCTAATTCAGTGCATTTGGGTCCTGGATTTGGAGGAAAAATACACACTAATTTGCAATTAAAAAATAGAAAATCTGATATTTTGTGTTATTAGTCCATGAATATTGTTCCTATTATGGATATGATGAAAGATGAAAGAAACAGAAGTGAGTTATCTTTGATAGTTTGTGTGTCACCACCTAATTAGTGCATTTGGGTCCTGGATTTGGAGGAAAAATACACACTAATTTGCAATTAAAAAATAGAAAATCTGATATTTTGTGTGATTAGTTCATGAATATTGCTCCTATTATGGATATGATGAATCATGAAAGAAACAGAAGTGAGTTATCTTTGATAGTTTGTGTGTCACCACCTAATAAGTGCAGTATCATTCCAGCTGCAGTACTGTAAGTTACGTAGGAATGTACGTACATAAGTTAGAGTACTGTAGTGTTCGCGTACGTGCAAAAGGAATTTAATAGGTCCTGGATTTGGAGGAAAAATATGCACTAATTTGCAATTAAAAATCAGACAATAAGATATTTTTGGTGATTAGTTCATGAATATTGTTCCTATTATGGATATGATGAAAAATGAAAGAAACAGAAGTGAGTTATCTTTGATAGTTTGTGTGTCACCACCTAATTAGTGCATTTGGGTCCTGGATTTGGAGGAAAAATACACACTAATTTGCGATTAAAAAATAGAAAATCAGATATTTTGTGTTATTAGTCCATGAATATTGTTTCTATTATGGATATGATGAATCATGAAAGAAACAGAAGTGAGTTACCTGTCATAGTTTGTCTGTCACCACCTAATTAGTGCATTTGGGTACTGGATTTGGAGGGAAAATACACACTGATTTGCAATTAAAAAATAGAAAATCCAATATTTTGTGTGATTGAACGATGAATATTGTTCCTGTTAGGGATAAGTTGAATCATGAAAGAAACAGAAGTGAGTTATCTTTGATAGTTTGTGTGTCACCACCTAATAAGTGCATTTGGGTACTAAGAATTTTCAACAACACTACAATGTGACATGGGGAGACCAATCTTGCTACTGCCATAACTTTGCTTCCAGAGGGAGTTAGAACATTCCAGAGGTATTAGCGCCCATCCACATGCATTGTAGACGCTGATCGACCTATCTATCGATTCAAACGATTGGCAGGGGGGCTCTCGCTAGAAAAATTCGCGTGAATTATGTAAGAATTGTCAACAACACTACAATGTGTGACATGGGGAGACCAATCTTGCTACTGCCATAACTTTGCTTCCAAAGGGAGTTAGAACATTCCAGAGGTATCAGCGCCCATCTACATGCATTTTAGACGCCGATCGACCTATCTATCGATTCAAACGATTGGCAGGGGGGCTCTCGATAGAAAAATTCGTGTGAATTATGTAAGAATTGTCAACAACACTACAATGTGACATGGGGAGACCAATCTTGCTACTGCCATAACTTTGCTTCCAGAGGGAGTTAGAACATTGTAGAGGTATCAGCGCCCATCTACATGCATGGTAGATGCCGATCGACCTATCTATCGATTCAGCGAACCGGAAGGGTGGCGCTCGCTACCCTGTTTTGTGTACATTATGTAAGAATTTTCTACAACACTACAATGTGACATGGGGAGACCAATCTTGCTACTGCCATAACTTTGCTTCCAGAGGGAGTTAGAACATTCTACAGGTACCAGCGCCCATCTACATGCATCGTAGACGACGATCGAGCTATCTATCGATTCAGCGAACCGGCAGGGGGGCTCTCGCTACCACGTTTCGTGTGCACCATACAACAATTTTCAACAACAAAATGTTACATGGGGAGACAAATCTTGCTACTGGCGTAACTTTGGTTCTAGAGGGAGTTAGAACATCCTAGAGGTATCAGTCCCCATCTACACGAATCAGTAGATGCCAATCGACCTATCTATCGATTCAGCGAACCGGAAGGGGGGCTCTCGCTATAAAAATTCGTGTGCACGAAAATTAGTTCTTATCCATCTTCTGTTTCAAATTTCATCTTTGCATTTTCTGCAATAGCCTTTGGAGCAGAAGCTGCATCCTCATGCAACTCTATTTTCTCGTGGTCATAGCAATCCTCTGCAAGCTTTCTCTCTCTCTTTCCTCCCTGGTCACTCTTTGGAATATATCTCCTTCCCTTCCTCTCGCCAATACCATCAACAGCTAGTCCTTCATGTTCAGCAATAACATGGAAGGATCTGAGAACCTTCTTGATATCCTTTGCAATAATTTCAGACCGTGGATGGATTGTCCAAACTCTCTTGTATGCACTGGAAAGAGCAGAAGGTGTAGCCTTTGAGAACTTCTTGTCATCTGGTAGATTTGGTGACAGATGGACATGTATGTCAACGGCACGATGGAGTTGACTGAATAGTGACGTGTCAAGGGGGTTTGCTTCTGGCCTGTTACCAACTGGGCGATCACTGTAGCGAGCAAGACGCCTACCAACACCACCAGACGGGCCCATAAGGTCGTGCTCTGGCAAAGTCCAATGATTATAATATCCCTTTTCTTTCATGTATGCAACGGTGTTCGCAGAGGTCATGAGCGAAAGTGCGTCATGGAAAAGGAAGCCAGAGTCACCCAACACTTTTTGGGTTTCTTCAAACATGTAGTCAATTAGGTCAGTGACACAAACTTGACCCATCATACAGACTTTGTCAATCTCAGTCTCCCACAAGTCACCATACCGGGACTGATACGCATTGTCAGCAAGTCGATGATCAATGGGAGTTGGAGGATCTCCGTCCAGACACTCATCCACCGCCTTGATAAATTCGGTAAGCCCCTTCTGGGAAATACCATGAGAAGCAACAATGATTGCATTGATCCTGTCAGCGTTTCCGGCCAGAGCCTTCATATCCTTCACCAAAGCAATACCCTGAAGCTGGAGCTTGTCAAACGTTTTCTGCTTTAGCCTCAGAATGACTTGGATGGAATCGTTTTCATAGATAGCACCAGCTGGACGAGGATCTTCAATCCAAACACTTGAGGGAGTGCCTGTTGCAAAAAGAGAAGAATAAAAAATGCAGCGAGTGTTCAAGCTTGATCAGACTGATACCAAAAAACACATTGAACAAAAAAATTCACCTTTCTTTGACCTTGCAAAAGCAATTGCTTGGAGTCTCAGTCTGTTACGATCTACACGAGTGATCAGTGGCTTCTCCGTGTACTCAAATACTTGATCAATCCTGTGACCGTTCCCAGGCAGCATCCATCCAAACACCAAATGCAAACCTGGCCTCCTTTTCATACTTAACTTGAAGCACTGTTTTGCGAACACCATAAGTACCGTTGGGATCCAGCTTTCCATTTTCATCACGTTTGAAACTAATGCAAACATCTTCCTTGCCAGCACCAATGCGACTTCCACTAGCCCCTATATGTGCCTTCTTGTGCATCTCGTCAAACCAGCAAATGTTTGACAACGATAAAGGCATCAATAAAGACACGTCATAACAAGCAGGAGGGTTGTCAACATCATATGCATTGCCAAGCAGCTTGGGGAACATTGGATGACTGAATGTGACTTGCCCAAACCGTAATAGCAACTGTGCCACCCATCGGAATGATGCTCGGCACCATGCATGGTCTTTATTTTTGCTACCCTGCTTACCTTTCTTGACTGACTTCATCTGAGGCTTCAGCCTATACATACAACCTCTGACAGCAGAATACGTGAGGGAGGGTAAATTACTTGTCTGTCTATACTGATTAACAATGTAGGTTGACATTGCAATTGAATTACCAGACTCAAGTGAATCTGCAATGATTTCAGCTTCAATACTCTTCAGATCGATTAGAGGAGGCCTACCAGCTGCTTTGTGATTGCCTTCTCCAGTATACTCTACCTTTTGCTCCTGACATAGTAAAACGTCTCTGCACACCTGACGAACGGTCTCATAAAATGAACTTCTGTGAGCCTGTTGAAAGCCAGCAGCAATAGTTGTGATGGTCTTCAATTTTGTCCACAAAGACTCTGGAGGACTGTCCAGCACAAATTCAAAATGAACTGCAATTGCACCTCTGATATGTTTAGATGAAGATGCTGACTTATGTAGTGGCGATTCCCAATAGTCTTCTGGATCAAACAATTCTTCCTCATCCTCATCCTCATCCTCATCTTCTGCATAGTTCACCGGAGGGGACCTTGCTGGTAGTTTAGAGTCCTCTTGTGGCAACACCACAGCAGCAGCAGCAGCAGCAGCAGCCTCCATTTCTTCCTTCAATTTGTTTTGCTCACGCACAAGCAAAGTACTTTTCCTCACTTGTTTCCTCTTCTTTGCCGTGGCTCCACTTCCTCTTCTTTTCTTGGGCGGCATGGTGGTAGTACGGTATTTCCAATCCAACTTGTGCAGAATGGTACGATTTGTACAGAGTGCCGTCGGAACTGAAATGCTGCTCTTTGTTTCGCGTCAGTTCCTCTTTCTGGTCCGAAGTTCGATAGTATTTCCAATCAGGAATGTGCTGAGTAGTACAGAATGTACACAGCGCCGTCGGAACTGAAAAACTTGTGACAGTCAGAGTATCGTTCTTGCTCTTTGTTTCGCGCTCGACCGAAGTTCAATAGTTTTTCCAATCCAACTTCTCGTTAATGGTAGGATTTGTACACAGTGACGTTGGAACGGAAAAACTTGTGACAGTCGGTCCAATTGCTGGCTTTATTCTGTCTTGGAAGGAGTAGCTCGACCGGACTTTCGATAGTATTTCCAATCGGGAATGTGCTGAGTAGTACAGAATGTACACAGCGCCGTCGGAACTGAAAAACTTGTGACAGTCAGAGTATCGTTCTTGCTCTTTGTTTCGCGCTCGACCGAAGTTCGATAGTATTTCCAATCCAACTTCTCGTTAATGGTAGGATTTGTACACAGTGAAATCGAAACGGAAAAACTTGTGACAGTCGGTCCAATTGCTGGCTTTATTCTGTCTTGGAAGGAGTAGCTCGACCGGACTTTCGATAGTATTTCCAATCAGGAATGTGCTGAGTAGTACAGAATGTACACAGCGCCGTCGGAAGTGAATTACTTTTGACAGTCGGTTCAATCGATCCGTTTTTTTTTTCGGTTGCACTCCCTTCTTTCGCTCGACCGGAATTTCGATAGTATTTCCAATCCAACTTCTGGTGAATAGTAGGATTTGTACACAGCGCCGTTGGAACTGAAATACTTTTGACAGTCACCGTTTCTGCCTTGGACGCTAGTAGCTCGACCGGAAGTTCGATAGTATTTCCAATCGGGAATGTGCTGAGTAGTACAGAATGTACACAAAGGAGTCGGAACTGAAAGACTTGTGACAGTCGGTTCCTGCTTGACTCTAGGTTTCGACGACCACCGGAAGTTCAGAAGTATTTCAGATCGGACTTGCCGTTATTAGTAGGGATTCCACACAAGACAGTCAGAAAAGACTAACTCCAGATGATCGTTGGGTTCGATTGAATTACTCCTAAGTGGTATCATACCATTCATAGATACAGCAATATGGATAGACAATTTGAATTGATATTTGAATTGATATTACTTACACGTGGAGTATTTTTTTAACGGTTTAACGGCTTCTGAGTGGCTGGGCGTGCGCGCTGTCACTGCGCGGAGTCTTCAAATTGTTGAAAATAGAACATAAAGAACATGAAAACTCTCATTATTTTTTTATATTCATATTCAGTAATGAAGATAAGTTTTCTATATATCATGTCCCTTTGACTTCGAAAGAAACAGAAACAAACAGCAGATTCGTGTTCGTCTTCTCATAAGCTTTTCAACGGTATATGGGTTAATAGGGTTAGCACATGATCCCGCAAAGATAGTTTTTTCCGTTGCATGCATAATTCATGACGGTACGGTACCTTTGGTCGATTTTTAGAGAAACAACATTCTGTTTTTAGTATTCTTAATTGGAATTCACGTGTGTATCCTCATGTTAAACATGATCGTCACAAGATTGCACGCGTATTCTCATGTTGTGGATTAACTATTTTTTCCTCAGTTAATTTGTCGAAGAACCATAACAGATTTGTTTGTTTCCAACATAATTTATTAAATTCCTTTCGTGTCCAGCAGTACCAAAGCTACACGACGGCAGTTGTTCTATTCGTACGAATCAATGAGTCCCGTATCAACCAAGTAATCAATTCCCACGGCATATCGATTCCCACGGCGCATCGATTCCCATCGCGTATCAACGGTGAGCAATCCCTGTTTTCTAGTATTGCCCTTGTTCTTTGGTGAGCAAACTTTGATTTAGAGAAATATCACACAACCTATGGGAGCAATTCCTGATTTTATTGATAAACGAATCATGGAATCTTCCTAAGATAACAAGAGAAGGAAACCGTTGTCAGAAGCTTCTCACACACACACTATATATATATATATGGTCAACGATCAATGCATGCATGGAAATAATCAGCGAGTAATCTCATCTCTACGCAACAGCAGTTGCAACGTATTTCACCTCAATAAAAGAGATATCTTGCATTTTGGCAAGATTTCACTTTATCTCATACTTTTAACATTGAACTGATTATATCTCCAAAATTCACACTAGTTGCTACCAACTACCTGTAATCTACATTACTAAGATCTATCTCACTGTATCTGAACAAGTTCACAGTAAGAAGAGATCTGGCGTTTCCATAGTCTCGCCTGTAGTCCGATTATCCGTTGCCGAAAGTATTCAACCACAATTGTGACGCGTAGAGTACAATCATTTGTCTACTAACACACTAAAGCAGCATTGCTGTTCTTCAGAAGCCTTTGAATCAGACTCTCAATGGACCGGATTCAGAAGGAAAATAATATAATTATTGTATATCTTTGTTTGTTTTCATCATAGTACTAGTCGGGCTTCGCGTATCTGATACATGTGCCATTGCTATTATTTTATGTGCCATTGATATTCACAGTATCAGATCCTCGCCTCTCATTTTCATGTGGTACTTTCTCGTGTCACGATTCCTTTTATCAATGAGATACTTGTTCTCTTGTGACTCATTATTGTTTCATCGTGCCATTGGCTTGTTTTCTGTGATAACCCTTTCTTTCATCAATTATGACATCCCATGATTGATCTTCATATGCCTTAGTGTTTATCTATCAGTTAAGTAATGTCACGCTTGTCATTTCTGTTGTCATACTTGTAGCGCTGTACATAGTTAAGGAACCTATGTCGCATTCGTATGTTTTTTCATTCATGAAGTGCCGTGCATAGTATTTTGCTGTGCGTCTCATTCTCCCTTGTTTTTTTGAGTACGTGTGTGCCAATCTGTTTCTTATTATTTTCTATTTAACCACACTTATCAGTTAGATCTCGTTTTTACTTAACAACACAACTTACCGGTTGTTAATGTCTATGCTGTCCAGTGGATGAGATGTATTTTGGCCCATGTCGCACCGGGGGGGCTGGATGAAAGTAGGAGTAACTCCTCTAGTACAGTATCCAACATCAACAACATCCAATCATAAATCACAATAAATGCTGCTTCTTGTTGTACAAAGTACTATACTAGGAGGTACTGCATGCAACATAATGATCCAGCACCTAAGAAGAAGTATCTCAGCCCGGGGCTTTCCTGTCCCTGCTCTATTCTAGTACAATGGACGATATGTTTGACCCCCTGCTGCTTGCTGGAGCAAGATGAGCATTGCGATGCCTGCATGGGCACACAACCTCTACAACAACAAATAGCCGGTAGTAATGTTCTCCGCCCCAAGGTTGCTTGACTGCATTCTGTTGTGCACAATACTACTATGCAGAAGGTTGTTCTTTTCCATGGAGTAGTAGTAGTTGCTCAAAAGCAACATCAAGCAAACCACATCATCACACCATTCCTGGCTGTGTGTTTCAAGAAGAAATGAAGACTATCAGCACACGGGACTGCTGTCAGAGGGAGATTCTGAGTGGTGGGGGCTTCTTATTGAATACAAAGAAGTATTTGATTGACTGTCACTACTATCACACCAAGCTGTTCCATCACTATTTGAGCATCATGGTGACCAGTGTGAATAAATGGGCTGAGAATGAGAAGGTCGTGCAGAATGCCAATAGCCAAAACCGGCCAAAAGGAGAAGATGAAATTCATAGGATTTTTTTAAAGATTCTTCAAAAGGTTGTGCTGGGAAGGTGATGTTGATGGTGGTTGTGTTGGTAGTAGCCAGGAAGCAATGGGGACAATTACAACAATGAGAATTGTGGTGTTGTTGATGATACAAATCAGCTTTTAACAGCATGTACACACAATAAGTTGGTGACTCAGAAGTGCGTTAGTTACTACCAATAGAATTTTTAAAATCATTGCTCTTGTAAGTGTACATGCGTGTGTGATTCTTATTTTTAGTAAAATGTTGCACTATCATCCTAAGACAAAATCCAGGTAACTTCCTGGTAACTCCCTGGTAGCGTTCTGGTAGCTTGGCAGAGAAAGAGAACTCAGGTTTGTTTCAGTAGTTAACAGCTACCATAGAGTTACCATCGAGTTACCATAGTAGAGTTACCATAGAGTTACCATAGTAGAGTTACCATAGTAGAGTTACCATAGAGTTAGTACCATAGTAGAGTTACCATATAGTTACCATAGAGTTACCATAGAGTTACCGGAAAGCTACCAGAATCTTGGTAGCTTTCTGGTACAACATTATTTTGAAAAGAAAAGAAAAACATGTGGTACACAGGCTTCTTATTCTTAATAGACAGGCACGTGAAATTCAATTTCTCAATTGACTGATTACTTACCATTACCAACTAGTTAGACACATGCATGGTAAAGCAAAAAGATGATTGGGAAGGGTCAAGTGATACCCCCCATATGCCTGCTAGAGTGTGTGAATGACAAGATATTTCGAGATGGTGGAACTCTGGGATCACTTCTTCTCTTTCCAAACAAAGAAAATCACTATGAGGTGCAGGTTTCATTACAGCAATCCTCGAAAAGTCTTGCAAAAGGGCCCTTCCAAATCAACTTTTTTAACCATGTGCGCCTGCAAATAGTTGGTAACTACTTAGTCAGTCACTGAAAAATTCAATCAACCATGTCTGTTTACAATAATAAGCCTGTCATGTGTACTTGTTTTTAGCAAAACATTGTAACTACCAAAAAGCTATCAGGATCCTGTTAGCTTTCTGGTAACTTCCTGGCAAGTTCATGGTAAGTTCATGGTAACTTTCTGGTGCTCTATGGTAGCTATATGGTAGCTGTTCAGAATTGAAAAGCACATGAGTTCTCTTTCCCTACCAAAAAACTACCAGGATCAAGGTAGCTTTCTGCTAGCTTCCTGGTAGGATGCTGGAACAACGTGTTGCGAAAACCAATAATCATGCAGGCACACTAATAACCGCAATGGTTTGAACATTTCTACCAGCTAGAACTACTACTAACTGACGGACTGAGAAGTTTCCAACTACTCCGTAGCTGTATGGGTGTATAGTAAAAAAACTGATTCTGAAGTGTCCTGAGGCTTGTGTTTTGGCTTTATTGGTTCATCTGTTATTAAATAATTGGCTGGATAAAATCTGCATGGTCATTATTACAACAACTCAGATAGCTGGACCATGTGAGTCAGTCAGAGCTCAAAAGATCATGTTGCCCTGCTTATGCTGCTGCTGCTGCTGCAGTAACAGCAGGGTTAGCAAACTCGCACCAAAAACTAGACATTCACATTGACATTGACATTGACATTGACATTCACACAAACACAAACACAAACAAAAAGAATTCCACCCCTTATGTCCTACTCCATAACAGCATTTTGAATTGTCGATGGTGATGGTGATGGTGATGGTGATGATGTTGCTGTTGCTGTTGCTGTTGCTGTTGTTCCACCTCTTTTCTTCTCAACCACTAGTAGGCCGATCAATCCGAAACTTGTGGGTGTTGTTGTTGTTGTTGTTGTTCTAAGGAAGAGAACCCTGAGTTGTGGGCGCCTCTAATGGTGCTATGGTTAAGAAATGGTTGGGTTGAGACCACTTGTTATAATGATGTGTGTGTTAATGAAGTTTTTTTTTCTCGTCTTGTTTTTCTTGACTGAAAGAATTGTAATCATAGTAAAGTTCGAAGGGGTTCTTCTTCTTCTTCTTCTTCTTCCGGCGCGCATGCAACCCCAGCAAATTGGGTATCTATGGGAAGCTCTTGTTACCCTTGCCTTTTCTGGCACACACAAGAATGATTACTTTAGTCAGGAAGTTGTTGCAGGTGGAGCAATGGACCCTTATGAATAAGAAGACCCAAGCTATCTCAAAATGGTCGCCCCGATTAATGCCTATTATCTATGGATAGCTCTTGATCTTGCCAATTTTTTCGGGGTGATTACTTTTGACAGGAAGTTACAGCTGCAGAGTAAGACCAATAAGACTAAGAGGACCGGAATCGATGCTTTTAAGGAGGGGGAGGGGGAGGGGGGGGGGGGGGAGCTGTCTCAAAATGGTCGACCTACTTTACACACATACTCGTACCGGGCCTGTACAACTTCGTACTTCGTACTTCTATTATTTTATTTTTATTTTTTCTACCTACTTTGATATTTTTGAAGTTAAAATTTCCTACCAGTACTCGTACGCGCTTGTACGTTCGTATTGTGCTATCACTCACTACATTCGTGATAGCCTCGGTAGCCAGCCTACTTGTAGTACTGTATGTGCAATCCTTGTAGTTCGTGGGTGTGTTGGTGGGTTAAGCAATGCTAGAGGGGGAGCCGCGAAACTCCAGCCTGTTGGTTGTTTTGCAGGCTGTAGAGTCCGGTCCCTTAGTTTACTGTGCCCCCACACACCGGCGCACAGCCTGGCTTAACAGCTTGGGCAGTTAAGCCTTTGGCTGTTAAGCCTTTTCTGCCAGGTGTTAAGCCTTTTCTGCCATTGGGCCACAAGCCACAGGGTGGGAGCTGGATGGAGACTGGACCTGGAGGGGGCATGGAAGCCAGACTGCGAGGGTGGGAGATTCCCCAAGAGAAATCAGAGAGAGCTGCCCGCGGGAGTGGGGGCTGCAGCCAGCACCCATTCCTCCGGCAGGAAGGAGTATGTTCCATTGTTGAACATGACAGAGGCAAGATTCTTGAAGATGGGGAGGGACTGCTGATGCAAGTATCTCATCATGCAGTCACTGTGCCATCTTGCAAGGAGCTTGATGACATTAGAGCCGCATTTGCCCTGTAGTACTAGGGCCATGGCTCCCCCTGCTTGTAGGGATCTGGCAGAGATTGCTGCAGTGGAGATGCCAGTTGTGTTGTAGAGGGTCTGGGCATAGACCCTCATGGAGGAAGTGACAGTTGCTGCTCGGACAAGGGTTAACACCCCATTGTCGACGTAACTGGCAAGCTTGAGGGCCGGGCTGAAGTAGGAGCTGCTAGTGCTAGGGCAGCAGCGTCGAAGGTGCAGGACTTGGCAGGCGCACGCCGCTACAGGGCAGCAGAGGGAGTCACCACTCCTGGCATGAGCCACCACTTCCCCTTTATCCCCATTCTCCTGTGTGGTGAAGGTGAGGGTGACAGAGGTGACAGCTTGGAGCTCATGCACCGAGCCATCATGGTGGACGATGCGCGATCCAAGATAGAAGGAGACATCCTGAAGGCTGAAGGCTTGGTCATCCCTGGTGGTACCAGTGTATTCACCAGAGCGTAGACAGAAAAGGAAGACTATGCAGATCATGTTTGCAATGGCCTGTCTGGTAGGGGAAGGGGAGTCATAGTATGCAAATCGAAGTGCATGCATGACAAGGGTGATGGGGACCGGCTTGACCCTGCAAGGGGCTGGGTCCAGTTTGGCATAGCCCTTGAACTGGGCCGTTAGCCTGAAGTCAAGACTACCGGTGAAGTTGGTTCTGGGGTCTTTGGACCCCAAGCGGACCAGCGTCTGGCCCACTGACCTGGTGGTGTCCAATACCGTGCGAGAGCAAGCCAAAAGGGGCTTGTGGCTACAGGACAGTCGGCCATCATGGAGTCTTTTTGCAAAGACCTGGAGGATGGGGATTGGATCTGTAACAGATTGGAGGTGTGGGTCAAAGCCCTGAGACAAACAGAATTGAACCCATTGATTCCAATGGGCATCCTTGCGCTTGGCATAGAGCTCAGTGACTGAAGCTTGCATGGTTGCCTGGATAGCGTCAAGGTCAGGGTGGAATGCATGGGAGGCTGAAGGTGGCATAAGGTCCAGGGCAAGTCCTGGGGAAAGGTTGTGTTAAAATGATGGAGCAAGGCAGTGTCAGAGAGGGCAGATCAAGAGAGGAGGTCAGCCAGAGGATGGTTGACTGGGCCGGGGATGTAATCCCGGAGGGGGGCATATTGGTAGAGGCTTTGGTGCAGAGCCTGGATTCTGAGGAGGTAGGCAGCAGGCCCAGTGGTGGTAGTGGCGCCTTTCCGTTGTCAATAGACAGCTGCTGTGTTGTCATAGCAGCTGTGGGTGGTGCGGGCTTGGACACAAGCGGTCTGTGCCAGAATATCATTGTGGGCAATGGAACCGGCCAGTTCCAGGTCGCTGTTGTTGATGGTGCCATCAGGATTGCTGAAGGTGACCAGTTGGGTGGGGACCCACTGTGGGAAGGGATGCCTCCACATGATGGGCTGGATCTTGCCATCAGGGAGAGGCACAAAGAGGATGCCGCCCATACCAGCCCCAGAGGCATTGCAGGCTCTGAGAGGCAGGAAAGGTGTCAGCGACCAGCTCAGCAATGGCCATGGGGCGGTTGGAGAGATCATTGGCCAGTCATTGGAAGTCGCGAAGAAAGCTGTGGACGCGCTTGGTAAGCCAGAGGCGCTGCCTGCCCGGTTCCTGGTGGCGGAAGGCTTCTTGGAGGATGGAGAAGAGGCCAATGGAGCCAGGGATGGCAAGCGCCATTGATCTGAGTTCCCCATGAGATTCCACATTCCAAAATGAGATTTATGTATTAGCCCTCCAAAAAAAGTATGTACAAAATTTTCATTCCCGAAATACTAAAAACAGAAATCTATGTACGATACAAAGTATTTCGGGAATCACCCAATATGTACCGTACTCGTACTGTAAGTTTCGCTCGGACCAACGGGACATACCGGTACGGTATGGTTGCCTCGGTACGAGTTCGTATCTTACCGTTCGGTAGTTATGAATTTGTAGTAGCTCATGGATTTCATTGCTTTTCCATAAGTCCACAGTTACTATCCTCAAAGATAAAATTATAGTGTGAGATTACTTCTACTAAGACCGGACCAGTCCACTAATACTAGTAGTACTTGTATGCTTGAAAAGGGTTATTCAAAGATCGCATGGTACGGTACGTTACTACTATCACACTTAATGTTCTCAAAATACAAGACAAAGCAACAGCATATACATCAGCCGAATACCATAGAACATAGTACTATTATTACTTCTTGTTCCTGGCATTATTATAATTATTATTATTCTTTTCTTCTTTTCATCGTCTTTTTCGTGATCTGTACCGGTACGGTATACCGGAAGGAAAACATCGGCTTCTTTTGTAGCCGTTGATAGTAATCAATCCGTTTAAATGATCTTGTTTTTTTCGTGAGTCTGACTGTGTGTACCGGAGAGAGGATTGTCGATCTCCTGAAGTCATTGTTGTTTTAGGTTGTTGGCTCTATCATCGATAGCAAGGTACATGTCAAATATTAGTAATAATGAGAGATAATAAAACTCATAATACTACCGTAAACACTAACAATAACGAGAAGCTTCGCGTCACGGGGAGCATCACCCCTCGGCTATTAGCACTTAGGAATTAGTGCAGGAATTCCCGTATTGCGATGAATATCATTATCGGGACCCGTACGGTACGGTAAACCTTACGATTGTTATTGGAATCCGACAAAAAGCTGCATGTTAACGGAAATCAATAAAGTAAATATCGTATGACCCGGAGGCCTTTAAGTACTAATTTTCATCTATCTCCCGGTTCATTTCTGTTCATTTGCGTTCCCAAACAAACAAAAAACGAGAGGTATCAATCAGAAGAAATTGTAAGGTGAAAGCGATGCATTGTTCGAGGTGATAGTTCGTACGGTACGATAGTAGAATAGACCTTTAATTATTTCGTCAACAGGTCCAAAAATCGCGTTTTCATAAGTGGCGGCAGGTACGTACCGTACCGTACGAGAGGATTAATTCTGTCTATTTTGTTTTGGTCGTGGTCATCAAAAAATCCCGTGCACGAATATGAGAAAGACTGAAAACCTAGGCCCTACCGGTACGACCAAAAAAAGATTTCGACTCACATAACATTGTCGGATCCATCGGAGAACCGAGTACTAATTTAAAATGAGACCGCGCGACCATGCGAACTCCTCTCATCGTTGGTATATTTTACTTAATAAAACCCTTCAATCCTCATGTGATGACAGGTGAAACACGAAAAATGTAGCTTAAGTGTCTACCAGTACTCGTACAGTTTCTGCCTTTCTATGCGAAAAAATGCTAGAGAAGTTTCGTCGCGAACCCGGTAAATGACGCTTAAGGAGAGAATATCATGACGACAAAAAATAAATTGGTCGCCCGCGATCATATGAGCACGGTACAATCGTTCCCTGTCACACTTTTACCTTCCGGGATCTTCTACCGGTACGGTAGTGCCGGTATGGTCCAGAGAAGAAGGATTTATTTGACCGCTAATACCCTTTTCTCTAAGAGTCATTGTCGAAGACTGTACAGGTCAAGGACAAGCTGTCTCGCTATCAGTGCGATCATTCTACCGGTATGAAAGTTTTCAATCTTTCACCCATGAGTTGAACTACGGAACTCACAGTTTCTTTACATAACAACAGCGGACAGGAAAGAATACATTTTCTTCCAGTTACTTAACAAACCCTCTTAGCCTTCCTCGATGGGAGTGTTTACACGATCCTGCTATTCGAGGAGGCGATTTATTAATACCCGATACAACATTCTCCTTTATGATGTATTGATGAGGTTTAAGTAAGTGTTATGATTGGCCTGCGTACCCCTCGTCTCAGATCGAGCGCTTTGAATTCTCACTGGTGAATCAATGAACCTACCGTTGACAATGTACGAGTAAGATTACCGTACGAGTAATTACGCGAACCAAAAACGGGGGTGTACTGACGGTACGAGTACCGTAGGTTCAATCTGATCCGCAAAACATAAATAACATCCTAAAAATAATAGCACGAAAACGCCGTTTGTGGTGTTTGTGTCACCAAAAACTCGTCTCCTTCTTTCGCTTGGGTACCGGTATTTTTGCCTGCGGTACGGTATCGCGTCCCGGGGGGACTAAAACCAAGGAAGAGAAATCCGATTATTAGTTTAGATGTATTCCTTGCAGATTGTGTTTGTTATCTACAACCTTTTCGCTTCCCGATTGATATATTATTATCATAGGTAAGTGCACTATCATTCCCAATTCACCTCACCACATAACGGACACACAATAACGACACCGAACGGAGACCCTGTTCACTCTCCTCCAGCACAGCACAGCACAGCACAGCACAACACAGCACAACACAGCACAGCACAACAACACACAAAACGGAAAGGCTGCAATCACGAACAACAAAACGTGATTTCATCCATCCAAAGCAGTGTGTGTGTGCGTGTGTGTGCGTGTGTGCGTGTGTGTGGTGAACAGAACAGAACAGAACAGAACAGAACATAATACGAATACGAATACGATACGAATAAGATACTATACGATGGAGGATATTGCATCGATCAACGACCTAGCGTGTTTGTCTATCGAATCTGGTGACTACCACACCGCCCTGGACGTCCTCAATCGTTGCCTGGCGTGCGTGAAGAAGCTCAAGGATTTCCGAGGAATGGAGCACAATGCCCGACGATGTGAGTCAATAGAGACGAACAAAGAAGGACAACAACGGCGATCATCCACCACCACCACCACCACAACAACAACAACGGAGCAAATTCGACAGAGAACCGAGGACGTGTTAGATGAGTTGAGCGAAGTGAAGGAGAAGCTCCAATTATGCCTGGACAGAAGAAGAAGAACATCATCCAATACTTCCAGCAAGCGCAAGTGCAACAACAATGTCGGTGTCAGTCCCTCCCTCGTTGTATCTACATCTGTATCTACACCTGTATCTACACCTGTATCTACACCTGTATCTACATCTGTTTCGGGATCAGACTGTACTTTCCCTAACACCCGACCCAGAAAACGAAGACGAAAGGGAAACCAAAGCGAACAGGGGGCACCGGTGGAGGAAGAGGAACGAGAAAACCTCGAACCCAATGTTGTGACGCAACAGCCACAGCCACAGCCACAGCAGGGGAACAACCAGAAGGAACACACAAACTATGCTACCGGCTCGACATCGATAAATACCGATGGTGACTCGATAGGTGGCAACAGCAACAGCAACAGCAACAGCGACATCAACGACTTTGAACGGGCGTTCGTCTATCACAGACCACTCCGTCTGACCGAATCGCAGTGGAATCGAATCCACGACTACGAGGAATACTGTGACCACGCAGACCTTACGTCGTGCGCGTGCTCCTGCTGTGGAGACCTGCGAAAGATACAAGAACAGAGGCGGCGAGCCTTCGAACGAGACATCGAGCTCTCCCTTAGCTTCAATGTGATTTTCAACATTGCCCTGTCGCATCACTTGGTAGTCATGTCCTCGGAAGCCAAAAGGAGCGGCAGCAGCAGCAGCAGCAGTAACAAGAACGGGACGCAGTCTCAGTCCAAGGACGAGGACGATGACAACAAGCATTCGTTCTCCTCCGACACGGAGGATGAGGACGACTACTCGGACGAGGACGATTGCGACGAGGAATACAGCAACCGCACCCTGACGCGGGAACACCGTCTCAAGGGTGCCCTCCAATTGTACGAGCTCGCGTTTCGGGTTCACGCCAAGCGGGCTTCCCTTGCCTCCTATGCAAAGCCTTCCCCGCATCCACAGCAGCAGCAACATCCGCATCCGCAGCCACATCCACAGCAACAGGCACAACTACCACAGCAGCAGCAGCAGCAGCAGCAACAACAGCAGCAGCAGGACGAGGTCAAGAGAGCAACCCGCTGCGTCCTGGCTCTGGCCAACAATTGCGCACACATCCACGAGCTGTTGGGCCACAGCGATCGGGCCAGGGACTTTCGCAACCGCCTCTCGAGGTTTCTCATGGTCATTATCGACAGCGGGGAATCCGTCCGGGAGGTCGTCGACGACGACCTGGCGTTGGACGGATACCTCAACGTCCTGTCGGGGAACGTCTGTCGAAAAGAGAGGGTGCTGGCGGCCGCGGCGTAAGAACAACAGAATACAGTAATACGCACAAGGGCCTGCCCAAACCAAGCCAAGCCAAATCAAATCAGATCAAATCAGATCAAATCAGATCGGATGGAAACAAATCGAATCGAATCAAATCAAATCAAATCAAATCACGCCCAATAGATCATTCATATCCCGCATACTTGTTGTGTACAGCATGCATGCTAGACTCGAGTCAACGGTCATATATGTGAATCTAGGACGTACGGCAATCCGTACAGCCATAAACTGCACTCGAGAACAGTAGAAATAGTAATATACTTCGTACCACAATATGCTTTTTGACCGCTTCTCTTTTCTTAACAAGGTTTGTATCTCTGTTGTAGCGTAGCGTATTGTAACAGAACGGGTGAGGATAAATGCCGAATGGTGTGCTTGTGCTCATCCGATTACCGGCAAGGCAAGGCACGGCACGGCACGGCAAGTCGCGGATGGATGGACGCACGTCGTGATACGATGGGTTGTTGCAAGGGTTTGTGCTCACTGCCACGGACGACGCGACACGACACGACACCGGTTCTGCCGGTAGCCTCTCTCGCTTTCGCGACGCCAAATACCGTACGGTACTTCCACGATGCGGTTGTTGTGTTCTGTTCTGTTCTGTTGTGTGGGTCACACACACCCTCGATTCGATTCGATTCGATTCGATTCGCAAGGACGGAACGGAACGGCATCGCACCGTCTTTTGTAATGTCACGACTTGTTGTGTCTCGTCACGTCACGTCACGTCACGTCACGTCACACCGAGGAGGACACCATGGTTTGGAACACCGACAGGACCTCGTCGACGGAGGATTCTCCCAGTTTCCACAGCTCGGCCCACAAGGCAACCTGGAGCAGTAACGGAACGGAGTTGGGACCACCGCTGATGCTAGTAATTGTTCCTGAGTCAAGCGACGCTGGTGCCGCAGCATCCTTGTTGGAACCGTCGTTGTCGTCGCTCCGGATGTTTGTTGTTGTTGTTGTTGTTGTTCATGCCGATCATGCCGCCGTAGTTCTCTCCCACGCTCAGTGCCAGCAACATAACGGCGCAATCGGGAGCCAATCCGGCGTGCGTCACCAGGTTCGGACCGGTCATCCACACCGGGAGCAGGGCGTCCGCCAGTCCCCCCACCAGCAATCCGAACCCGCCAAACACGTATCCCAGCTGCAGCCACAGATTGCGATCGTCATCTTTGTCGTTGCCAACGGGTGCGGCGGCATCGGTCCCGAACTCGTCGTAAAAGGCTTCGGTGTCCGCGGACAACCGGTGGTTCCACAGGAGGCCGTAATAGGCACCGAGGGAGATCGGCCAGAAATACCGAAGGGTCTGGATCCATTCGTAATTGGCGAGAGCGTCTCCCAAAATTCCCGCCAGTGCCGTGGCGGCGAGTCCGGTGACCACCAGTTCTTCGGCGCGACGGACCGGGAAGGAAGACAACGAAGCCGGCGACAACGACAACGACAACGACAACGACGATGCAACAGAGCCCGGGGGCTCTGCCGGAGTCGGAACCGTACTGGTAGTGTTGTCGTCGTCGTCGTCGTTGTTGTTGTTGTCGTCGTTGTAGCCCGAGCGCAAGACTTTTGCCAGCATGGGTGTTTCTCTCGACGAAAAGGACGAAAAACTCTCGAGAGCCGATTCTTCTTCCTCCGTGGCTGTCGTCAACTCGAGGCCAGCTGCAGATGCAGATGCAGGTGCAGATGCAGATGCACCGGTATCCGACAACAACTCGTTCGGATTACAACTCCCATCGTCCGTCGAAGATGATTCCACAACCCGAGTTTCATTGATCGATCCTTCCGAGGGACTCGTGTTGGGAGAACGGGCTCGCAATGCCGCGTTTCTCACGGGTGATAATACACGCGGGGTTATAGAGAATGCGGACGCACAAGGCAGTCGTTGTCCTCCAACTAGCAACAGCAAGGACCATCCCGCGATCGCAGCGAGGCGGACACCACGCAGTCTCCTGCGGCTACGGGTTCGACAACTCGTCGCTGCCATCCTGGTTTCGGTTCGGTTCGGTTCGGTTCTAAATACGGCAGTACGTTTGGTGATTATTGCGATCACAATGACGGTCGATCGGGACCCTCCCTTGGGTTTCGTAGGGCTCTAAGAAGTAACACCGTTGTTAGTTAGTTAGTTTGTTTGTTTGTTTTGTGGGAATGATGTGGTTTGTTTGGAGCGATGCAAATAATGTTGTATCCAACCATTTATCCACGGAAGAACGAATCAATCGTGCAAGAACTTAGACACGAACACCGGTTGGCAACAAACGAACCGTGTGTGTGTGCGTGTGCGTGTGCGTGTGTGTGTGTGTGATGTCTGGGGCGAACGATTCAAATACTGTTTCCAATACCGTACAGAAGGAATGAATCAATAGTGCACCGACACCAAGACTGTCCTTTCCGAAACAGCGTACAATGAGAAGCTCGAGGCGCCTCGAGAGCGATGGCTGTTGTCTGTTATTGTTATTGTTATTGTTACAATTGTTGTACTTTCTGTTGTTCTTTCTGTTTTTGTTTACAGTCCGAGGAAGAGGAACGGTACAATACGGTAGAGCACAGTGAATATCTTCGTATTTCCGGCAACAAACAGGATCTTGCTTGGAATTTTGGCAAGGCGTTTCGATCATCGTGTGCCACGGCATATTTCGATATGCACGACGCGACGCGTCCGTTAAATGACTCAGTGGCGGTACATTGAGCTGTTGAAAATATAAGGCATCCGTCAAAGGGCTTGATAGCCTACATTAATCTGTTGCAGAATCGTTGAATTGGGCATCCGTTAAACGTTCCAATAGCCTACATTGAGTGGAAACAAAAGAGCACATAACGTACCCATCAACACACGATGCATGAGTGAATTTAGCATATGAGAGGTGTTTCCTCATTCATTTTAGTTTATCTTAGGCAAACCATAGAGAACGAAAACGAAAATGAGGGACGATTTATGTCCTTAAGTCTTTAACCCTACAGGTGATTCATTTTGGTTTTTTTATTTCTCAACGAAAGTGGTGTAATCCATTTTTGCGTAAAAACAAACCTCAATTACGGTAGGAGCGAAAATTAATACCCGAAGTACGAATTTTCGAATTGGCTAAAATTAAAACGCGCACAAAATGCAATCCAACTGGGCGCATCCTCGGGGATGTCCTGGACCGCTAGTACCGGGTCAATCTCCAGCATACACTTTTCAAACACAACAATATAATACCCACTAAAGGTCGTATCATACTTGTAATTTGAACCCGCGGCCTCATTTGCTCAGCCAATAATCCTCCTACCCACTCACCTCCTGTCCTCCACCCTATAGAGCGAACTAGTAAGAACATTTTAAGACGAGCCAACTTGGTTGGGGCCGCACTTGCTGGTGCTCTGGTGAACCATATGCCCCCCCCCTCTGCTGGTGGTGAGCCGTTAGGGCGGTTTTCCCCCCTCTGGTGAAGAACATTCTTGTACTACTGGGTCAGGGGTAGGGGGTTGGGGGTCTATTAACTGCTACTTAACCAATAACTCACTCCGCTCGGCGGCAGGGATCATACAGTATATATACATATATATAGTATGTTAAGAGTAGTACTAGGATACAAGTAGTAGTAGTACCTACTTTTCAAAAGTGTATCATGTTTGTACCTTTTAAAAGTGTAAAGTTGACCCTGGTGGTCCCCTGGACCAATTTGTTTTCTGTGGCTGAAATTGAAATTCGGTGAGTCATTGACCAAATTCGTTTCCTTTTTAGTACTAAAAACAGTGAAATGGCTGTATGGAGTGAATTGGAATTTAATACAAAAACAAAAACAAATTCATTTTCGTTCTCATTTTTTATGGTGTGCTTTATTGTCTAGTCACGGCGGCGGAAAAAAGAGCTGTGTAGCAGCCTTTTTAACTTTGTTAAGTAATAACTTCTAAAGTATTGGTCTAACAGTAATGGTTAGTAGCTTGTTAGAAAGCTCGTGGAAGAATTATCTTTCAAACAGTATATGGTCTTACGTCCTGCAAAGCCATCAATGATTATCCATCTTAAGTTGTCCTTGTCAACAGCTATTGATCTCTATGAAGAGCACCCAGGCTTGCGGCGTCTCGCTGAAGCACACTGTATGGATTGCGAATTAGCAGCTTGTCTAAGAAAAGGGTTCATTGATGCTAGTACAGCAGCAGCCATGGCAAGGAGTGCAATGGACTCTGGTGAGGCTGTCCTTAAAGGGATGGCTTTCACGGATAAAAAGAATTGATTTGTCGGAATCTGCAATACTTTGCGTGGTCAATCCTGTGATGGATCAGTGTATACCATGTGCGCTGTAACGTTTGCCCATGAAGAATGGGGGAGTGGTTGGAATGGCAAGACTAGGAGGGCCAAAGCAACAGCAGAAAATAAGGATATAGAGAAACAGTGCAAGAATTTCTGCTCTACAGACTTATATGCTCCAAAGCCTCCTCCTATGTACAATCCATTTAATCTACTTGGGTTCACGTCCCCTCCTCCTGCGACTAAACAGGAAGAGGAGGATGAGGATGAGGATGAGGATGAAGAAGGCCCAAACAAACATTCCTTCATTATTTAATACACTACACTTTGCTTTTAAAACTCGATTACTAAGACACTTCTCCTCCCATTTGACAGCAAAGCCAGATCATCTACATGAAAGCAGGTTACATTCCTGGTTTTGTTGCTTCCAAACCACTGTCTGCAGCTGCCGCTCTAGTATGTGCTGTCTCTGTCTCTGTTGCTGTCTCTGTCTCTGTTGCTGTCTCTGTTGCTGTTGCCGTTGCTGTTGCTGTTGCTGTTGCTGTTGCTGTTGCCGTTGCTGTTGCCATTGCTGTTGCCGTTGCTGTTGCCATTGCTGTTGCCGTTGCTGTTGCCATTGCTGTTGCCGTTGCTGTTGCCGTTGCTGTTGCCGTTACTGTTGCTGTTGCTGTTGCTGTTGCTGTTGTTGTAGACTGTGCTGGTGATATTGTGACAGCAGGTGTTGCATTCCGCGCACGTCTTGACTCTTCCCTTTCTACTTCCTCTTCTTCCATTGCTTGTTAGTCTTCTTTATCTATTAGACTATAGACATACGTGTATTGAAATTAGTCAGAGTAGAGAGCTTTATCTCCACACCTTCGGGAAGCTCGATCAGACAGATAGTAAGATATTTTGTACAGGTGTTTTTTATTGATCATGGGAATACTACCATTCAGCAATAAATCATGCTAAGACTTTAGGCTATAGCAGTTGCGTATGTCATCTATATTGAGTGTACAGAAGGTCAATTAGTTCCTGGTTGGGGGATGAAGAAACCAATGACAGCTCGTCATCAGTTTCAAGCAAGACTAGCAGAACATATGATACGTTACCATCCATTAATTGACTTCTATCTGGGTGATACAGCACTTTGAAAGTATACCCAGCAAACATTTCTAGCAAGAGCAAGAGATACTAGTAGAAAGAGTAGGACAGACAAAATGAGATCGCTTCCTGTAGAAGTAGAAGATGGGAAGGTAATAAACTATCTTTCACCCAAAACAATCACACGCGCGATAAAGAAGAATGGTAAACTCCGTCTAACAGGATGTAAGTTGAAGTATCATACAATTCATAAGGTGGGGTCAAAACCTGCAAGCCAATGTTAAATGTGTGGTAAAAGAACATACATGTTCTGTGGAAGATGCAGGAATGACAATGGTAATTCTGTCTCAATATGCTCAACATCTGCTAAAGGTAAAAGTAACACAATCATACCTTGATGGTGTTTTCATGAGTATCATGATCCAGCACATTTTGGTTTGAGTAGAAAAGATTTTACTACTGTGAGGTGTAATAAACAGAAGGGGATGAAATGGAGCCCCACCACCACATCGCAAATCAAAAGAAAAGAAAGTAGCCACTTCCTCTTTCACTTCCGATTGCCCCCTTCTTGTGAAATCAGTAGCATATTTGTATTTTTTGTTTCTACGAAGAGCATCTTGAAGTCGTAATCAATCAGTGTCCATTAAGATAACACTCTGTCCTCCCTTTGTAACCATCTTATTCTTTCGATAATTCACCAACTCGCCTCCATAACCATAGTAAGCCCAAGTCGATTTGTCTATTATAAGATCAAGGCATACTTTTTTGGTTAAGTACTTAGTATTATGAACAATCAGTGATTCCCACCAAATTTTGCGACCAAAGTAATAAATCTATTCACATAGTACATAGATTTATTAAGTATGGAATATAATTTGCCAGTCAAGACTGCCTTGGCTTTCAAGACTTTATTAACTGAATATAAACCAAATGAACTCCAATGGAATCTTAAAATCATACTAAAATCAAATATTTCAGTCACCCAACACACGAATCAATCGTGTGCACCTCTTATTTTGAAATCATTAAGTGGTAAAAACCATTCCACTTAACACCAAAAATAAATAGGTTAAAAGGTACAAACCAAGATATCATAAAAAAACAGATTGATAAGTAAACAATTGGATCCCCTATGTGTATTCAAAAGAATAAATATAACTACCCGTGAGGAAAGTACTTATGATGATCATGAAAAAAAATGCCGGTTCGGAGTGGGTCTCAATCAAGCAAAAGGCCCACCGATCTAATTACTTAACAGCCTTGCTTGCCAAAATAGGCGGGTAGGTGGGATTTCGGATTCCAAATTCACTCCGAGTGAATAGTTAATAAAAATTATTCATCCATTGGGTGTGCCAAAAATCTATTCAATCTATTCACTCATGAATATTTTGTATTAGCTTTGGTCTTTTATTACTTTATCACTGGTGGGAATCACTCAATGGTCTGATAAATCAGATCAAACTTGTTAGCAGGATTGAAAGGGATTCTGAACTCCTCCTTGCAGTTGTTGCACAACTTCAGACTCTCTTCAATCTCTCTCCACCTCCACTTCTTCATTTTCTCAGCAATGACTTTATGATACAAGCAGTCATCATATGCCCACTGGCTACCAACGTTGTTGCTACTTCCACCACACACACCATGCACGAATAGAACACCATTGAAGTGAACTACTTCATCATAGCGTATCCTCTCAACCTGGTCCATACCCATCATTCTTTGCATTGGAATAGATGTTGGTGTAAGAGATGACCACTGGATAGAAATCCTTTCTTTTGTCACTCTGCACACCACTCATCAAGGAATAATGAAGAGGGAGTACCAATTGATGGAAGAAAAGAGCACCCTTATCCCCCTTATCCTATCAGCAGTTAGACCATGCTTCTGAAGCTTCTCCTTATCCAAAGAACCTTTTCTGTCAGAGGGAAACAATTCTGTAGCTGTTCCAGATCAATACTTGTCTTTGCCCTCCTCAGCTTTCCAGCCTATGTAATGTAATGTCCATCCGCTTTCTTTATCTTTTTTTTTAACAGTACCAAGGTTTCCCCCACAGTTAAAGGGTGTATAGCCGCTTGGAATGGAATGATGGAGATAGCTACCATCCCTGTTAAATTTTGGGTCAAAGCAATATCTACCCCAGGATGCCGGATTGTTGGCCACATCAAAGGGAGGTTCTGCCGGCTTAAGAGGAGTGGGAGTGTAATCTACTAGAGGAGGCTTTGGGTAATTGTAGTGGTTATCTGTTTTAAGCACCCCCATTCTTGAGGAAACAAACTTCCCTTGGGATACAAGGTATCCCATCTCCCTTTTCTCCAACCAGTTCATCAAGTAAATCAAATCCTCTTGCTTGGTTGCCTTCCTTGCTGATATTCCCTCCCCTGTCCAGAGGTAATTTCGCATATAACAATATTGGATCGTGATCATAATGATGATCGTGATTGTCCTCTGTTTGAGGTCGATCGAACGAGGGTTTCGATCGTACTAGTCATCTTGCTTCTACAGGAATCTGATCGTACGGAATGAATGAATGAGACGCGAATGAATGAGACGCGCGGTCGATCGTACGAGTCATCTTGTTTCTACAGGAATCAAGCTGAATGGAATCCAGGAATGGAAGTGGGAATGAGATTTTACCACTTACCGGTTCCGATTCTCCTTCTTACTAAAAATAGGCCCTTATGTACTAGAATCTACAGGGCACAAGGTAGAGCCCTACAGCCCCCAGTAATAAAGGTACATGGCATGTGAGAATGACACCGGAGTATTAGCGGGCCGGTGCAAACATGAGTGATTTAGTGTGTATTGGAGTGTTAACAGACCGATGCACCAATTTTAGTGATCTTAGGAAAGAGTGGATTCGTCCGCTCATAATTTTAGTGTTAAGTCAATGTAATAGCCAATTCAAACAGCCAAAACACCAGTCTTCTCCTGCACCCTTCAGGGCCCTTCAAACATCCTCTGGTTGTGTTTCAAAAATTTGAGTATCCAAAGTATCTTGTGTTGCTGTATGCGTGATAATACTGACATCAGAATGCATCATAGTGCTAGCGAGTTGTACAACCGGAAGAGGAGGAATGAGTTGTCATGCCTAGCAGTTTTTGGTGTTGAATTGGGAAACATTGTATGCATCCAAAGCTGTATCAACAGCAGGCAGTATGAAACGGGCTGATTGTTGATTGTTTCTTTCGATTGTTTCTTTCCACCCAATCACCAAGTGCTGATTGTCCCAAACCTGATCATCGGTTGATTGTTGCCCCGAACCCAATTGTTGGTTGATTGTTGATTGTTGTTTCTCTTCTGGCTTTTCAGTTCTTGTTTGGTGACAACAAGCAGTGTCACAAGAAATCTGAATCCTAATCAAATGGTCTTACTAGTGTCCTGAAAAGATTTTGATCAGACCAATAAACTCTCAATAGTCACCGGAATACTCTCTCTCTCTCTCTCTCTGGCTGATACTATCTTGTCACCATCTTTTCACCAACATCTGTCTGTTTTGCACATGATAGGTGGGTGTAAGAAGGTCAAAATAACAAGAGGAGATGATTTATTCCAATGTCAGTTGGTTTTTAATTGGTGCGCGTGGATTCTCTTCAGTTTTAAAGTAAAATATGACTAGATTGATTGAAATGTGACTAGATCGATTAAATGAACTTGTAGTTGATTTAAAACTTTCCCTACACGAGGCGTATACGTGAGCAAAGTCAGTCAGTCAGTCAGCCAGTCAGTCAGAGTTGCTCAGTCAGCAGTTGATTGTCTCTGCTGTTGTTGTGATGTTGCTCCTTCTGGCCAGATCGAATGTGTGTCTCATTACTCCTCCATTTTCAACTTTTAGGAAGGAATGAATTACCCCCCTTTTGATTGCATTTCATTCCTGCAATTCTTTCAAACACAAGCTCGTACGTTGTGGTATTCAACCCCGTACAACTGAATTCCCACAATTCATAAAAATCTGAAATGCTGATGTCAGACCAAATGTCACACCAGCCAGCCTTCAATATTGAAGTCTGGATGAAATACATATCTTAATTCCTCCATGTGCAAGACGTTGGATTTCAAGCTCAACGCCTTTGCAACTGTTTAGCGAATAAAGACAAGCCATTTCAATGCTTATCGGAGTAGTTGATAAAGCTTGCTCACAATCTTAGTTTTAGTTCAATCTTAACCCATACAAACCTAGTACACGACATTGTTGTATCACTGCTTAGAGGCACGCGGCATAATATACCAACCAGTATGTTCTCGTGCCTCTCACCGTGTGATTTTTCACTACACGGTATCTTGTATCGAGTGGAGAAACCAGTCACCAATGCAACATAGGATTGTACGTATGTACGTAGTACGTACTACGCACACCTACGTATGTGTAGACACTTTGCACCCGCCCCGAATCAATCTCCGTCACAAAACCGGAACCAACTCCTCGAGATTTTTTTGTGAGATTCATTCGATCGGTACGTACTCGTACTGGTAAGTTACGATACGGTACAGTACTAAAAATCTTACCATCACGTCACGCCACACCCTCGTTGGTTTCCTTCCAGCCTTCATGTTGCTCCCTAATCACGGCATTGTGGCAGCGACAGCGACAGTGACCGATCCCTTGTTCCACCTATCAGCTCCAACGACCATTTCGAATACTTTCTTGGCAACGAGCAGCATCAGCATCAGCATCAGCAATAACATACCCGCACTCGCACTCGCATTTGCACCTACACTCGCAACAGCAACAGCCACTGCCATGACTTCCTCGTCCTCCTCCCCATCGCCTGCCGTCGTCGCCGTTGCCGCGACGTCCGCGGCCGTGGGATTGGTTGCCGGATATTGCTACCGATCGATGACGACGATCACCACAACCTCGTCGTCGTCGTCGTCGTGCTCCAAAAGCGACGAACAACAGGTTCCGAAATCTCTATTAGAGTCTGGATACGGCAAGGAGCTCGCTCTGGCCGTTGCTCTGGCCAGGGAAGGTGCGTATGGATGGCGACGACGATGACGATGACGATGATAGTGTGTGTGTGTGTGTGTGTGTGTACCAGTGAAGACTGTCACTGTGTTCCATCCGTCTCGTCTCGTCTCGTCTCGTCTCGTTTCGTTTCGTTTCGTTCGTTCCGTTCTTCCTTTTCAAGTTTTGTTCTCACGAACGCCATTCCGAAATTCCAACGGAACACACAACACATGCAAACATGCTCCGATGCACGAAATTTCATGCCATTTCGTTTCTCGTACGATCATTGGCACGCCATGCTCCGATACACGAAATTTCATGGCACCTCGTTTCTCGCACTATCATTGGCACGTGAAAACGGCGACAACAACGACAACGACAACACGGCAACCAACATCTATATTTATTAATTATTGTCGAACACAACACAACACAACACAACACATCACAACACGACACAGCCGGTTCCAACATGGTAGAATACCTGGAAGCCAAGGGGACCGCCGAGGAGTCCTCGCTGGACCTGGGCATCGAAACCAAGTCCGGCGTCGCCGACATTTGCACGAGGGTCGACGTCGAAAACGAGCGGCTCGTCATCGACGGAATCCGCGCCGCCTTTCCCGACCACCAGATCATCGGCGAGGAGAGCGTCGGCACCGGTTCCCTCCCCCCACTGGATCCGAACGTGCCGACCTGGATCATCGATCCGATCGACGGGACGACGAATTTTTCGTCGGGATTGCACTCGCTGACCTGTGTCAGCATCGGATTCTGCATCGGCGGGAGGCCCGTGGTGGGGGTCGTCTACGCGCCGGGTACCAACGAGCTGTACATCGGAGTGAAGGGACGCGGTGCCTACCGGAACGGCCGGAAGCTCTGGCAGGACCCGGAGCGATCCACCAAGTGCATCCACGGATCGGTCGTCTGCAACGAGATGGGGTACACCCGCGATCCGGACCACCTGGCGATCCTGACGGGAGCCCAGACCCGGGTGATGCTACGGGGGTGCAAGGCGATGCGGCAGATCGGGAGCGGCTGCCTCGACCTGTGCTTCGTGGCCAAGCGGAAAGCTGGACGTGGTCTACGCGGGACTCTGCACCGAGGGATGGAAGCCGTGGGACTACGCGGCGAGCCTGGTGATCTGCAAGGAAGCCGGCTGCACCATGGAATCCATCGAGGCCCAGGCCGTTCACGGGTGCGACGGATTCGATCTGTACAGCACGAGCATCCTCTGCGGCGTCTCCAAGCCGCTGGTGGACGAGATGCGGTCCGTGTTGTTGTCGTCGTCGTCGTCGTCGTCGTCGAAGCAGTAGAATCAGCGAGACGGATACACTCTACATTATAGTACGGTAGTACTTCGTATTTTTATTTACTTCTATTCTCGCATGAAAGGATCGATCGATCGATCGATCGATTCATCGGATTCATCGGATTCACCAAAGTCGGAAAAGTCCCCTCCGCCAAGAATGAATCAATCCATCAACGACTGGGCCGAACCAACCGCGGATCCCATCTTTTTTTGGCAAGCGAAATTACTTGACCGACTGACTCGACCCGTAATCCCTTCCGGGACCAGCCTCTGGTTTCGCCTTCGGATAGATACGATACCGGTACGGAAAGTCCCACCTTCCGAGTGATCGTACCGAACCGTTTCAATCGTAGAAGTACGGTAGCTCCTTTCTATTCTTTCTAGTGTCGTGAGTACGAGTAGGTAGAATAATACCGAAGTAACATAGATTTAAACGCAACTAAGACTATTGATATTCTTGTGGTGATGCTATTCTTCCATGTTTCCCGAAATTCGACACACTCGACTCACTTTTGGATCCCCCATGACTGGGGTTTTCGTCGTTTCTCATAAATGCATTGATTGGTGTGACAGCGCGCGTTAACAATTATGGTTCCCGGATGCGTTTCATGACCGTTGATCGCCTCGTAAGAAATTTCCGAACGCCCCTTTGGCCAATAATAATTAAGACGTGATGACGATTTCACACACGTAACACCTCAAAAAATCAGAAGAGAAACTCGCGACCCACAAAATGCTGCCGTCATGCACTGGAGATTATTATTACTTCGTACAAGTACTTCGTATTATTATTTAATCTCCGTCTCTTTGTCTGTCTAATCTTACGAGTAATATTGTACCGGTACCACGCACTAGCACACCCATCAAGCTCTCGACCTTCAGCTGTGTTCTTCGGAGCAGACACAAAATATTTTCCATCTGTCATTAGACAATTAATTTTTGTTCGACGACAGAGGCACCTACTTAGAAATACAACTTCGAACCGAGCGAAGAAATCAACGACGAAAAAGAAAAGGATGGGACCCCGACAGGAAGAAAACATCGAGGTTCCGCTGCCTCTGGAGCTTGAAATTGAAAAGGAGGTACCGATAACGGTACCGGTACCGGTAAAGCCCGGAGGCCTCAAAGATCAAAACATCGAGCGCAAACCTTCTTCAACCACCAGTGACGATGACAGCGAGGACGAGAGCGAAGAAAAGCTGCTTTCGTTCCTGACGGGCATGAAGAATGACTTGATTGCCCGCCAGCCCTATTACAACATGAAGAGCGGTGGAGTCGGTGACTGGGGAATGCCCGACAATTTCTTCACCGTCTTCAATGCTACCATCTTCGCCTTTGTGATCCAGTTGATTCCGGCGCTGATTTTTGCCGAACTCATGGACCGCCAAACGGAAGGGAATCTGGCGACGGCCGAAACACTCTTGTCTTCGGCAATCATCGGAATCATCTACGCAATTTTCTCTGGACAACCCCTGGTCATCATGGGCATCACAGGGCCCGTGTCGTTGCTGCTAGGAACCTCCTACGGTCTAGCGGCGCAGTTCGATGCCGACTACTTTCCATTTTTCTTTTGGATTTGTGTGTGGGCGGGTGTGATGCACGTCCTTTCGGCCTGCGTTGGCCTGGTCAGTTTGGTCTGGAAGGTAACGCCATTTACCTCGCAAATCTTTGAATTGTTCATTGCCATTACATTTATCTATTCGGCCCTCCGGGATTTGATTGTCCCCATTCACCTTTCCGACAAGGAGATAGATGGAGAAGAAATCACCGCGGAGCTTCGATCGGCGGGTTATGCCTCCTTCATGGTTGGATTGATCACGTGCTACATTGCGTGGACCCTGCACTTTGCCGAGACCTGGATTTTCTTTTCCCGTCAGATGCGAACCTTTTTGACGTCATACAACACTCTGATTGCCGTCGTCTTTGCGACTGCCTTTAGCTACATTCCCGGCTTGGACCAGGGCAACGCTATTGAGCGCGTCAACGTTGTTGCCCCATGGGATTGGGAACCGACGGCCGATCGTTCGTGGGTAGTCAATCCCCTCCAAGGAATTGGATTGCAGGGTATTTTCGGAGCACTGGTGCCTGGATTCATGTTCTTTTTGCTCTTCATCATCGATCACAACGTTTCCAGCATCCTGAACACAGTCGCCAAAATTCAGCCTGAAAAAACCACCCGCCTACCATTGGGATTTCTTCGTCTTGGGCCTTACCTTTTTCCCCTGTGCCATTTTGGGACTGCCTCCGGGCAACGGACTCATCCCCCAGGCTCCGCTCCACTGCCGTGCCCTGTGCACACGAAGCATCGAAACCGACAAGTACGGTGTCAAACGCGAGGTCGTCACTCACTGCGAAGAACAACGCTGGTCGGGACTTGGACAAGCCCTGCTCATGTTTGTCGCACTCAGTGCATTCACCGTCATTTCCTGGATCCCCACGGGCTGCCTCTTTGGATTGCTCTTGTACCTTGGAATGAGTGCCCTGCACGGAAACGAAATCTGGGAGCGATTGCTTCTGATTGGAGTTTACGCACACAAGCGCCCCATGATTCCGGTCGTTCGGTGCGTTGACTGGAAAACCGTCCAGCTCTGGACCTTTATCCAGTTGGGCTGCGCGGTAGCCATTTGGGCGGTAGGACAGTACGCTTCCGTTGGGTACCTCTACCCCCTCCTGTTGACCCTCTTGGTCCCATTCCGATCGTACGTCTTGGAGCACTTCTTTGACGCCGAGGACACGAAACACTTGGACCCCGTCGACGAGACGGAAGAGGACTTCCAAGACGAGCAGCGCATGGTCCACCACATTCTCAACAAGCACTCCGATGACGAGGACATGCTCTTCCCAACACGCGCCGAATTCCGCGGCCAGGGCATGAAGCGAGTGCTGATGAACACGGACCGCCGGCACACGATCGGCGGACAAGGTGGAGAACACGACGATATCTTGGCGATGGAAGTCGCCAAGGCCTGCATCGATCTGAACCTCGACGACAAGACCAAACTCGAAATTGTTTCGCGGGCCGCTCAAGCCGATTCCCGCATCAAGGCGTCGACGTCCATTACGGATCTCATGGCCCTGGACAACCTCGGTGGCAGCAAGCAAAAGTAATCAATCAAATCAAACCAAACTAAACCAAACCAAACCAACACGCAATTATCAAAAGGATTGTGTTGCCTTGCCGAGGACGGAAGGCAGCACAAGCCGATCGGAATGAGAAAGCCACACCATGGATTGCAGTCCATAACACCGCGGAGTACAGATGCTGCTTGCCTGGCATTCTCATTCTACCAATTTCAGTGTGCAATATTCACTCTGAATGGTTTTCTGTCAGTATCTACACTACCGTCACCCATGCGTCAACGATGACAAACAATCCAACTCATTTCGGTATACACGTTCAGTATTGTATTCGTTTTTACTGAGGATACACACCTACATAATTATATAAGTTTTATTTCAATTACGCGTAATCGGCACGTGTTCAGACATTAGTACATTAGTACGAAGTCGTGTTTGTGTTGTGTGGTGTGTGGTGTTAGCTTAGTTATTTCGCTCCAAGGTGCATCATCCTTATTGTCGATCGATAGTAGTGGAATAGTATGCTGGCGTGGCGAGTCGAGTCCTGGTCTAATAGAAGCCACATATTGTATCCGTACTTCCCTCACCTATCCCTATGTCATGGGTGATCCTTTCTCCCCTCAGACGTAGTATGCCTTCTTCTTCAAAAATCCCGCAGCTAATCCTTTTGGAATGTCTACGACTGACAAGAAAGAAGCCTATTGTACTATCTTCAACAAGAACTTCAGAGGGGCGCCGGCTGCACCCAGCGCTAGAACGCTCTTGGATTACGTTCTCGACCTGATCGAAGCTTGACTTCGCAAGAACAATGGGAGAGCGCCGTGGCAATCCCTGCATCCCAATTTGGAGACAAGCAAGATCCGACAATTTAGGATATACTCAAAACTTCAATTGGCTCTCCAAGAATGTCACCAATGTAGGAGCCCTCAGATCCTACTAAGAAAACCCAGCAACACTAGGGCGCGTGCCCCTGGCTGCTGCTGGTTGTACAAGGGGAGCCGACCCAAGTAGCAGCAGCAGCAGCAGCAGCAACAAGGACAACCCTCTGTCGCAACCGTGTGCAGAGAACTCTGCCTAATTTGGATAAGCGTCTTGAAAACAAAAACCATTCCATTGTCAAGAAGATGGACAAGTGGAAAATCAAAAAGGCTAGTATAACTGCCATGGTAAACAAGGGCAAAGGCCTGGCGCTTAGAGCTGATGGCAAAGAGAGATGCCAATCCTAAGCATGGGAAGGGGACGTGCTTCAGTACCTGCAGGTTAAGGTACGACCACGTGGAGACCACCCCCACCATACAAGACCAGTTTTGGGAGTGGTGTCAGGAGGCATGCTCCTGAAGGGAGGGCAGGCGCGGCTTAAGACGAAGCCGTGCCGCACCTACCCCTCCCGTCATAGTAGGCCTGGGAAGGGGGGGGGGGGATTAGATACGAGGCAGCCACCTACAAACAGTAATACACACTGCCGCCCACCTCCTTCCTAAATTTGAAAGGAGAGCACTCCAGCCATGATGTAAATCATAGTACAGGTTCCGCATCAGTCCTCACACCAGTGTATATTGTTTGTCAGAGGAGAGGAGTACGTGGATATGATGAACAAGCAACAGTGGACAGTACTGCCAGCCCCCCTCATCACGCATATCCCCGGGCTCAGGCTCAGTCCCTTGGGGTTGGTTCCCCAAAGAGGACAACACCAACCAACGCTCTCTGATTACTGTTATTTTGGGGTCAACAAGGACACTGTGCCATTAGCCCCATAGGAAGCCATACAGTTTGGCCATAGACTACATTCCCTACTCACGCAAATCCATAGGGCAAACAGCAAGTTGGGACCAGTGTACATGTCCAAGATAGACCTCTCAGATGGGTTCTACGAACTCCAACTGAAGCCCAAAGATACAATGAACCTAGGCGTCCTCTTCCCCTCTAGGGAAGGAGATCCTCCTCTGATTGTCACCCCCCTCACGAACCCCATGGGATGGTGCTCTAGCCCACCAAACTTCAGCGCCTGCACCAAAACAATCACTGACCTAGCTAACACCAAACTTCTGCGTCTGCACTGAGACAACTATCGATCTAGCCATCACATCACTGAGTAGCAATGGGCTAGCGCTGGCCAGACACCATCCCCATCAGCTGAACCTGGTGGCAGAAACGCCACCAGCTAACCTGGAGGAACCAGTCCCCCCATCTCTCATTCAGGACAGTACCACTCTCTACAAGAAGCCTGCGAGATATTGGGACATCGATGTGAATGATTTCTGTGGTCAAGCCCAATGTGACGAAGGCAATAGTTGACCAGAAGCAGTGTTAAGTGAGTCCTCTTCCAGTCCCTGAATCAAGTCTTTGGACCTTTAGATAAGCAAGATACTCAATTCAGGCAAGATCCCTCTTCCATCAAGAAATTGCTCAAAGGGGACACCACCTGGACTACCAAGAAGGTAATACTAGGCTGGTTCATTGATTCCAATGCCAAAACAATCAGCCTTCCAGCCCACCGGGTAGAGCGACTGTACGGCATCCTCCAGTCCATAACACCCAGCCAAAAAACTGTATGAATCCAGCAGCAGTGGCACAAGGTCCTGGGCAAACTCTGATCCATGTCCATGTCAATCCCTGGCTCCCTAGGGTTGTTTTCCCTCCTCCAAAAAGCCTTCAGACTTCAAGAGCATGGCCAGCAAAGGCTCTGACTCAAAGAGCCGCCTCCATGGCTTCCTCACGGATTTTAAATGACTAGCCAAGGACATAGCAAGCAGGCCCACCAGGATAACCAAACTTGTGTCAGAAGTGTGCCCTACCACACTAAGAGCATGTGACGCCTCGTGCACCGTCAGGGGGGGCATTCACTTTGTACCATTCTCAAATGGGCAGGTGTAGCCCCTCATGTGGAGAAGTTCCTTCCCCTAGTGGGTGCAGTCCTCCTTGGTTAGTTTTGACAACCCAGAAGGAACCATTGACTTAATAACAGTGCCCTAGAGCTAGCTGGTTCAATTGCTCACAATGATGTGCTGGCGCATGCGGCCCATATTGGAGAATGAACCAACCACAACTGCTATGACAACACAGCTGCTGTATTATTGGCAAAGGAAAGGGGGCACTACTAGTACTACAGGGCCTCTACATACCTGCTGCGGCTCCAATCACTGCACCAGCACTTCCACAAGTACATCCCTCTCAGGGACTACTACATACCTGGATCAGTCAATCAATAGCTGATTTCCTCTCTCGCTTGCCTCTCTATGACACCTGCATTTCTACTACACCATTTCAACACTCACTTGTCATCAGGACTTGCCTTGGATCTTATGCCCCCTAAGGCTGCAGATACACTCTGTACTGACCTTGGCTCTATCCAGAAGAAGATGCAATCTGCAGCTATTGAGCTCTATGCCATGCACAGGGATACCCATTGGACGCAATGACTTCACTATTGTCTGTCTCAAGGCTTTGACTCTGTCCTCCAGTCTGTTACAGACCCAGTCCCTATCCCCCATGTCTTTGCAAAGAGACTCCATGATGGCCAATTGTCCTGTAGCAGCAAGCCCATCTGATCTCACACAGTATCAGACACCATCCGCTCAGTGGGACAGAAGCTAGCCTGCTTGGGGGCCAATGGCTCCAGGAAAGACTCCACAGGGGGTCTGGACTTCAGGCTAACAGCCCAGCTCCAGGGATGTGTTTGTATACAATTGAACAATGACTGATACTCGGGAATGTGTCAGTGACTCATGACAATGTGTCTGTGTGTTGTTCATTCTCCCACACGATAAGTTTTTATGCCAGCTTGCATGGAGTAAGGGGGCAAATGTTTATGCGTTTGTGTTTGAGACCACGGCAAATGGTGACAGCGTTATTTGTGTGGACTTGCAGGATGGGATATGGACCTTTGCTGACAAGGTTGAGTTTGTTCCAATCATGTATATTGACAAATATGTCTTGATTCACAATAGATTTGTGTTTTGTACGTTTGCGGTTTGCGCAAATGCGCTGGTTGTTGATTTGAGCTTGGTGATGTTTGGTCAAGGCTGATGATGTTGGCGTGAAGAAGAATGTGTAGAAGCATGTTGCAATTAAAAATGGTGGCGCCAGACAAGAAGTGTCCTAGCATTGAGACAGGGTTGCAGCAGAGAGCATGCATTGCAGTTGCAATGACTTTGATAACAAGGTTGATCCGGAATTGGGCGGTTTGAGATTGATCATTGTGTGATTTGGCCAATGGTAGTGTAAAGAGGGCTGAAGAAACTATAAAGGTCACTACTCAGGAAGGCATAAGAAACCTTACACAGCCAATCACCCAAAGGCTAAAGACCCAGAAGTGGAGAAACAGAAAAGTACTTAAGGGTTGGTGGTTTGCTGATACAATGAAGTTTCAAGGTACCAAGCATCATCCAAAATGATACCAACGCACAGGAGATCTTTACCAACGGGAAAGGATACGTGGCATTCTACTCAGTAAGAGGGGAGAAATGATGTCATGATGGCCTATCCTGCTTCATAAATGAGGTAGTAATCCCGGAACATCTTGTCACTGATGGGGCAAAGGCCCAAGGAAATCATGAGACACACAGTGCCTGGATGGACTAGGCTTCGTTCGGAGTATCGCATTTGACAAACATATATCCAACCACATTGCTGGGGGCAGAATACGACAGAACACAGCGCAGGGGACCTAAGGAGATCAATCCGTTTGATGACTTCTAAGAAAGGAAGCCCAAGGAGGTGCTGGGCCTTTTACGGAATGTTGGCGGCCGGAAGGTTAAGTAACACCGCATCTGGAGACCAATCTGCCATGGGAAGGACCGGATTTGAGTTAGTCCATGGATTTACTCCGGACATAACCCCATACATGATCCACGATTGGTACAATTTCATCCAGTGGTACAACCTACAGGATAAGTCGGAGAAATACGGACGATGGCTGGGCCCATGTGGGGATACTTATGGCGGTGGTGACTGCCATTATGTATTATAGTAAGACCTGGAAAAGTACACATAATGAATGGCACGAGGCCTATATCTGAAGTGGAATGGAAACACCCAGGACACTATCCTACAGTTGGAGGAACACAACAAATTACTTAATGAAAAGATTGGTGATGAGGCAAAGCCTTCAGATACTTATCTGGAAAACGAGTTAGGAGAACCACCCTTGGGCCTATTCCACAGCAAATATGAGGGTGAGGACAAGGTACTTATGGCTGAGCCAGAAGCATCTTCCCCGGACGTCGATAATTTAACCGACAATCTTGACAAGTACCTTGGTAGCCAAGTGTTACTGCAAATAGGGGACCAATGGATTTGCGGTATGGTTAATAACCGGTACAGGGACGCAAGTGGGATCCTAGTTGGCGAAAAGAATAATAATCCACTCTTAGACACACTGTTGTCGGCGAAAAATACGGACTTTGTCGGCATCAAATTCGATTGAAAAAGCCGACAAAACCAAACGGCGACCGAGGTGCGAAAGACACGATTATTTCGATGATCAAGCGTTAGAATCAAACGCACCTCCACTACTCGAAAATCCCTAAGTGGTAAAAACGATATCACCTAAGGCTACAAACAAAAGAGGTCAATCGGTTAGAAACAAGACATCTCCAAAGACCTGACCAATAAGTGAACACTTGGAACCCTTAAGTATATTCAAACAAATCTACTTAATATCCCTGTAACGTACTGTGGTCATACGTACCAAGCTACCTACGTACCGAGCTACATACACAATCTATCATAGAAATTGCACTATCTGAGATACCATCAAAGATAGGATAGACGATGAGCCCGGCAGTGACTAATGGGCCCGGGCTATTGCAAAAGAGATGAAGAACAATTTCATAGCCTTTGAGTTCAATGACAAAAACAGTGGCACATGCAAAAATCACCATGCACATGGTATTTGATGTGAAGATAGATCTAACCCGGAAAGCTCGACTTATTGGGGATGGACACAAAGTGCCTGAGATATCACAGGAGTATACATACTCAAACGTGCCCAGCAGGGATTTGGTCTGGATGTTCTTTCTGGTTGCTGCACTTAACGACCTTGAGGTCTTAAGTGCTGACATACAAAACGCATACTTAACCGCACCAATCAAAGAAAGATACTACACGATGGCTACACTGGAACAAGGGTTTGCACCGGAGTTATGTGGAAGGCCCTACTAAATTGTGAGGGCCCTATACGGCTTACCAGTCGTGGGTGCATCGTTTCGATCTCATTTGTCCAAACACTTGAGGGGACTCAGATATACATCTTGCAAAGCGGATCCAGACGTATATATGCGGCCAGCTGTCAAGGAAGATGGCTCGGCGTATTATGAATACTGTGTGGCATATGTGGACGATATCCTTGTATGTGGAATGGATCCAAAGTTCCAAATGGACGCAATAGAAAGGCAATTCAAGTTGAAGGATGGAGCAGTTGAACCACCCACTTTCTATCTAGGAGCAGACATTGGCAACACAGTTTGTTGATGGGACTAAGTATTGGTCCATGTCTTTGACTAAGTATACATCCAAGGCTGTTAAGTCCGTTGAAGAGGAACTAGCTAAAGGGCAATATGCCTTCAGAATACTCCCAAAGTTTGCAAAATCACCATTGGTAACTGGATATAGACCCAAAATCGACGCCTCACCAGAACTTGATCCAGAGAAACAAAACTATAACCAAGGTTTAATAGGTATACTCCGTTGGATATGTGAGCTCGGCAGGCTAGATATTGTCATGCCTGTCTGACTTATGTCCCGATACCTTGCACAGGCCCATGAAGGCCATCTAAACCAATTGTTTCATCTGTTTGCATATTTAAAGAATTATAGCAAATCAAAGTTGGTGTTTGACTGTTCCTATTCCAGAACTTTGATGAGTCGATATTCCACAAATGTGATTGGGCTGAATTTTATCTGGAAGCAGGAGAACTACTTCCTCCAGATATGCCCGAGCCACGTGGAAAGGCCGTAACTATGCACATGCTTCGTGGACGCGGATCACGCCGGCTGCAAGGCTACTAGAAGATCCCATACTGGAATCATCATCTTTGTTAACAGGGCACCAATCCTATGGTTCTCTAAGAGGCAAACAACTGTTTAAACATCTACTTTTGGTTCAGAAATCGTGGCACTCAAGATCGCAATCAAAATGGTAGAAGGCCTACGATATAAGCTCAGGAATGATGAGCATACCAATAGAAGGACCGACCAACATGTATTGTGACAATGACTTGGTTGTTAAGAATGTAACACACCCATAAAGCCCTCGTAAGAAGAAGCACAACAGTATTGCTTACCACAAGGCACGCGAATGCATTGCAGGGAAGATCATCCGGATCGGCAAAGAACCCAGTGAAACTAATATTGCCGACCTACTTTCTAAGCTTATGGGCGGAGTGAAGCTATTTTCCTTATGTAGGAGATGCATGTGGAGGTGCAAATAAGAAGATCCGACCCTTAAGGTATCTTCTACAAGTACATAAAAATACTAGTACGAAGACACGGGAGACTCAAGAAAAGCGCCGGTAGCAAACGTACACACATACGGACATTCGGAGATATACACGAATGAGATACTAACACACGTATGACTAACATACCAATAAGCGAGCCGACTCACTGAATCGCTAACATTAGGCATGCGCTAATAGTGCATCGATAGAGGATTTGATCCAAACAATCATCTTATATGATAACACTATTAAATTCCTTTCGTGTCCAGCAGTACCAATGCTACACGGCAACAGTTTGTTCTATTTGAATGAGTCGATGAGTTTGATTCAGTCAAGAGATTAATTCCCACGGCGTATTGATTTCCATGAAGCACCAATCCCCATTGCGTATCGACGGTGAGCAATCCCTGTTTTCTAGTATTGCCCAGATTCTACGGTGAGCAATCTTTGGTTCAAAGAAATATCACACGACCTACAGGTGAGCAATCCCTGATTTCATTGATAAACATCTCATGGAATCTTCCTAGGATCACAGGAGAAGAAAACTGTTGTCAGAAGCTTCTCACACACACAATATATATATATATATATATATATGATCAATGATCAATACAGGCATGGAAATAATCAGCGAGTAATTCCATCGCGGCGCAACAGCAGCCGCAACGTCTTTCACCTCAATAAATGGGATATCTTGTATTTTGGCAAGATTTCACTTTACTCATACTTTTAACATTCAACTGATTATATCTCCAAAATTCCACACTAGTTGCTATCAACTACTTGCAATCTATATTACCTAAGATCTATCTTACTGTGCTGACAAAGTTGGTAGTAAGAAGAGATCTGGCGTCTCCATAGTTTTGCCTTGTAGTAAGATTTTCCGTTGCCTAAAGTATCCAAACACATCCGTCACACGTAGAGTACAATCGTTCGTCTACTAACACACTAACACAGCCGTGCTGTTCTTCCAAAGCCTTCAAATCAGACTCATAACAGACCGGATTCAGAAGGAAAATAATAGATTCACAGTCACAAACTCTAAGACAGCTTGCATATGAAGAACAAGCCGAAAAGAGAACATACACCCTACGCTGTCATATGACAATCGCACATTGTCTACGAAGCAATGCCCTTCCATCACGCAATAGTCACTCTTCTCCTCCATCCTCTTCATCCAAATCCTCTCCGTCCTCTTCATCTGAATCCTCTCCATCCTCCAATAATCCGAGTATTCTAGAGACAGCAGATATGACACCGATACCAGCAATTCCCGGTGGCAACGGAAACAATGAAGGCAGAAACAAAGACACAGACCCGGTCAGCCTCCCTACCTTTGATGACCACATGAAGAAGATACTTGTATCTATATTTTGCGTTACTGAAAGAAACAAATAACATGTTGTGTAAGGCCCTCATTCAAGGAGGACTACACGAATGGCTGATATTCCTCGACACAATATTCAAACGTGACTTTGCACGAGAACTTACCTACTTGGACGCCGGTAGCGGCCTACAAGCACCACTTCCCAGATCTATCCAACCTACGATAGAAGCACTCGCAGACTACATTAAAGACCTACGTAAGAATGAAAGAGATTGGAAGAATGTGGAGTCATACCCTTACTGACGACTTCAGCGTTTTTCGAATGGAATGCGCTATACGTCTTCAGAATGAATCCATCTTGGATCCTCCACCCCCTCCGCCAGGGACAAGCAAGACCAGGTCAATGCAACAAGTTCGTTATGAGTCTTGGTGTAGAAAGTCACGTGACGAAAAGTCCTTCACACCTCTCATGAACTGACTCCAGGTTTCGAACACTGGCTTGCAGGATTTAAAGCAAAACTCGAGGCGTACTGATATCAATACCGCTACGTTCCTCGATGAAACCTGGCCACCAGCCGCACTACAAGGATTCACTTGTGACCTTTTCGTCAAACAATGTGCCTTCTTCTGGGTTCTCATGTTAGAAATCTTCAAGAGTGATCTCTCATCATCATGCGTACATAGTCATTCCAGCACACGAAATGGAAGACAAGCATACTTCGACTTCGTAAACCTACATAGCGAATCAAAGGTTAAGGTATATGATAATTCGACACAGCTTCAGGCCCTACTAAATTTGAACCTTGATAAATGGAAAGAATCTAAGGTCAAGTTCATCACAAACTGGTTTGACGAGTTGAACCATCTCAACAAACTTTGTCCTCCTACAAGACCCCTTGAGTACCATACGTCCGACCGTGAAGTCAGCTCTCTGTCAAGCCTGTTACTCTAGCTTCCAACTAAGTAAGCAATTTTCCAAAATAACCGACCCTGTCAACTCGAATGACAATGGCACCCACATTCAAGCTAATGCCGCAGCCACTCACAAGCTCAAAATTTCTCTATTACTTGAAGCAACGCATCTCGAATCTCAAGCGTCAATGTCTGCTCCCAAGTCCACAGTTCGGGCACATGTTCACAATTTCTCTTCTGAGCGAGAACATATTCACAACGAATATGCTCTTCCCATAGAGTTTGAGAGCGATTTCCAAGACTACGCAGTAATCAAGGCAGGACGCTCGTCTGACCCTACTACAAGGTTGCCGACTGGTATTTGGCAAACACTTACCAGACAAGGCATGAAGAACTGGCTAAACTTCCTCCCAGAAGACAAGAAAAAATTAGTTGCATGCCTACGATCCGAGTTACTTCCTGACCGTCAGCCGGACCCCAACAAGTCTATCACTCGAAAAGCTTATACGCATGACCATTCCGTAACTTTCTTGATGATGAAGCTCCGAATATAGACAACCCCAATGATACGTTGGAAGATCTACATCCTGTCGTGGAGAATGATTATCGCGGAATGTTCCACGCATCGCTCGGTGTCTACAAGTCTCAGATATCCTCTGTCAAAGACCAATGACCTCTCAAGTCATCCGTATCACCCGCACACCCTGCCAGATTTCTCTCTGCGAACCCTGACATTTGCCTACCAAAAGGACGGCGATACCCTTGTGCCTGTTGGAAAGTCTTCCTACTTGGTTAATTTCCATAAATGGTATCAACCCAAGGGCAACTTACCCCTCCAGCATGAAAATCAAGTACCGGTATGCACCTATCGTGCACACAAAACCAATGTCTCCACACCTGGTTTTGCTATGGTTGATCGTGGTGCCAATGGGTGCATTATTGGTAACGATGCATGCCTCATATCCAAGGATATTCCTCCAAGATATGTCAACGTTACTGGCATCAACAACCACCAAGTGCAGAATATTCCCATTGCAGCATGTGGAGCATACTCAGTCTCCATTAGAGGTCCCATTATGTTCATTTTCAACAAATGTGCATATACAGGGCGGCATCCTTCCATCCTGTCCTCTGGTCAAATGGAATCATATTTTGCTAATGTCGACAATACATCCATCAAAGCAGGTGGTGGACAAGTCATCATGACAACCGATGGGTATGCATTACCCCTTAGAATCCGCCATGGATTACCATATCTGGCTATGCTCAAGTATACTACCGAAGAATTCAACACGTTGCCACACGTTATTATGATGCCTGACAAACATTGGAATCCTTCTGTTCTTGATACCATCATCAGCACTAAGGATGAAACATTCCTTCAGAAGTATCCGCCTCAACCACAGCAGCTTCCATATTCTACATATAATGAATATGGGAATCCATGATGTCTCAAAGGTTTAGATATATCTGTGTCCCCCAGTTCATCCACAGTTACATCCCCCAGCTTGTATATCAGCCAATGTACTTGTACGGCATTCCTTCCAATTGACGATCATGACATGCGTGACTGCTCCTTTTGGCTTACTCCTACGGACTATGCCCATCAAGAACGTCTTACTTGATGTGCCTCCGTCTCCCCATCAGCACCATTCCTTGCCTTCCCTTTGGAATGTACCTCAAGAATCTCACCCATTGTTGCTGCCACACCTCGTGTACATCATCCTAACAAGCATGACTATCTATCCTTGAAACCCTTCTTCTGCCGGGTTTCCACTAACCGCATCAAGGCAACATTTGCAAATTCAACGCAATATGGATCCTTAGCTGTTAGCCCAGGCGGGAATCTCTTTAAGCGATTCCAATCTCCACAACCAGCAATGAATGTTCGACCATTCAACGATGATCTCCTGTCCAATGTTGTATATTCAGACATCCCGGCAATCAATGGTGGTTCCAAAGTTGCTCAAATCATCTTTGACCACAATTCCCACAGCATTCACCTTGAAGAAATGCGTACCACCGGAGATTTCCTGTTGTGCTTCCAGAACTTCGTTCGAAAATGGGGCAGACCTTTCCGCCTCTTGTGTGACCACGGATCCTATCAGCCCAGTAAGAGTGTCCTTGACCACCTCAAGATGCTCTGGATTGGACTCTGGCAAAGCAAACCATACCACCAACACCAGAACCAATTTGAAAGACGATACCAAACGTTCAAACGCATCGTCAACCGCGTAATGGATCGTACCGGTACACCACCACACCTATGGCTCTTGTGTATGGTATATATCGCCAGTCTTCTCAACGTTATTTCAGATCCCACTCTTTCTGATAAACAACCCATCTTCATCACAACCAGTTCTATTGGTGACATTAGCGCCTATACAAGTTTCTTTTGGTTCAAACCTGTTTACTTTAAAACCAATGATTCACCTTTTGGTACGAAGTCAACCGAACGCCTAGGTCATTTTGTTGGCATTGCTGAACATGTCGTCAATGGCCTTTGCTTCAAGATCTGGGACACAGTCACCAACAAACTGCTCAAACGCTCTGGTGTCCGCTCTGCTCTCACACCCAAGTCCTGCAACCAACAAGCGGGCCTATTTACCGATGATGGTTTTGCCGCATGGTGCAAGGCAAAGGATTCCTCAAACAAATTGTATGCATCTGGTGACGCGCCTATGATTATGAAACATGGGGAGCGTAAGTCAACAGATATCACAGATGGGGAGTCTAAGCCTGATGGCATTCCAGATGCTCCCAATATTGCAGAGAATTCTGTGGAACCTGAAGCAAAGAATAGCGCAGAGGATTCTGCGGAACCGAAAGCGAATAAGCCTACGGTACCTGGTAATCAGTATATTATCAAGCCACCTGCCCAACCCTCTTTACCAAGCTTTCTCTACAATAAGGTCGACAACAGCCCCAGCTGGTCACCTGGTATGGGCGGCATCCACTTTGTGCCTCTCCCTGATGGCAAGATCCAGCCCATCATGTGGAGGCATCCCTTCCCACAGTGGGTCTCCACACAACTGGTCACCTTCGACAATCCTGATGGCACCATCAACAACAGCGACCTTGAACTTGCTGGATCCATCACCCACAATAATATCCTTGCACAAGCTGCCTGTGTTGCCACCCGCACCACTCACAACTGCTACGATAACACAGCGGCTGTCTATTGGCAACAGAAAGGTGCCACTACCACCACTGGCCCTGGTGCCTACCTTCTCAGGATCCAGGCACTGCACCAACGAATCTACCAATATGTCCCCCTCCGGGATTACATTCCCGGCCCAGTCAACCATCTGGCTGACCTCCTCTCTTGATCTGCCCTCTCTGACACTGCCTTGCTCCATCCCTTTAACACCACCTTTCCACAGGACTTGCCCTGGACCTTATGCCACCTCAGGCCTCCCATGCTTTCTACGCTGACCTTGGCGCTATCCAGGCGGCCATGCAAGCTTCAGTCACTGAGCTCTATGCCAAGCGCAAGGATGCCCATTGGGACCAATGGGTTCAACTTTGTCTGTCTCAAGACTTTAACCCCTCACCTCCAGTCTGTTAGAGATCCCATCCCAATCCTCCAGGTCTTTGCCAAACGACTCCATGATGGCCGACTCTCCCGTAGCCACAAGCCCCTCCAATCTCGCACAGTATCGGACACCCTCCGGTAAGTGGGCCAGACGCTGGCCCGCTTGGGGGCCAAAGACCCCCAAACCAGCTCCACAGGCAGTCTTGACTTCCGGCTAACGGCCCAGTTCAAGGCCTATGCCAAGCTGGACCCGGCCCCCTCCCGGGTCAAGCCGGTTCCAATTACACTGGTCATGCATGCCTTTCACGTTGCATACCATGACTCCCCTTCCCCTACCCAGCAGGCCATTGCAAACATGGGGCTATGGCCCTGCTACAGGGAAAATGCGACTCTAATGTCATCAAGCTCCTTGCAATATGGCACAGCGACTGCATGATGCGCTACTTGCATCAGCAGTCCCTCCCCATCTTCAACAATCTTGCCTCTGTCATGTTCAACAATGGAACATACTCCTTCCTGCCCGAGGAATGGGTGCCGGCCGCGAACCCCACTCATGCGGGCAGCTCTCTTTGAGTCATCCCTGATGCCTCTCCCTCCCTCACTCTGCTCCTAGCTCAAACTCTCCCCGACGTTCCTAGCTCAAGCTCTCCACGACGTTCCCACCCGGTGGCTTCTGGCCCAATGGCAGAAAAGGCTTAACAGCCCCAACTGTTAAGCCCGCCTGTACGCTGGTGTGTGTGGGCACAGCAAACTAAGGGACCGGACTCCAGGCAATACAAGAAACCAGAGTTCTGGATCCCCCTCTAGCCCTGCTTAACCCACCAACCCACCAATGAACTACAACAAGCATTCATATCGAGTACTACTAGTACAAGTAGGTTGCTGGCTACTGAGGCTATCACGAATGTAGTGAGTGATAGCGTGTTAGTGACGTACGGTAGGCTCACGAGAGCAAATAAAGAAAATCTTCCAACCAGCCCCACGTAACAGGAACTTAACAGTTCGTACCGTACGTACTGTTAGGTACATCACATACGGTACGAGTACTAGTACTCGCTGTGATGGAAGCCACTGCGAAACAACCCGAAATCATCGACCCGGTGGGGAACGAAAGCCTCCGCAAGAGCAGCAGCATGAGCAGCAGCAGCAAAAGCAAGAGCACGAGCAGCAGCAGCCATAGTCGCCGAGACGAGTCCAGCGGGAGCTCGATCGTCGAGCCGGAAACAAAGAAACGGGGAATCCCTCTCTGTGGCGATATCGTGGATCTCTTAGACCTGGACGAAAGCGAAAACGAAAGCGAAAGCGAAACCAATCGGGACAACGGAGCCAGCCGTCGCCCCCGGTCGTCGTCGACGGGGACGAATTGCGGCAACAGCGACACTTTGGGTTGCCATGCTGCCGTCGCGAGAATCGGCCGAAAGCGACAGCGACCGCGACCACAAGCAACCACGACTGGGAACGGCATGCACAGCGAACCGATTGTCATGGGCAGCGGCAGTGGCAGTGGCAGCGGTAGCGGCAACAAAGCTGCTCACCGGGAAGGGAGCCACGCACGGGTCGCCATTTGCGCCGACGACGACGAAACCAAAATCAAAACCAAAACCAAAACCAAAACGGACGAGCCGGTGCTGCTGCCGGTGGTGGTCCTGGACCCCGGAGATTGGGCGAAAATGACACCCGGCATTTGCGAGGCCATTCATTTCTCTGCTACTGCTAGTGGGGATCGCGTTTGTCGTTGGACCTGCCTGTCGCAAACGGACGGAGCAGCGACTGACGGCGGCCACGGCCACTATCTTTGCCACCCTTCCCCAACACATCCAACAACCCGATCGCTGGTCCTGCGGATATCGGAATTTCCAAATGATGCTCTCGGCCCTGATTCCGCGGTTGCTCCTACAACAACAGCAGCAGCAACAGCAACAGCAACAGCAACACTCGTCGTATTCGCATTCGCATTCGCATTCGCATTCACTCTTTTCCAGGATCCCCCTCCGGCTTCCACCGACGCCCACCGAGCTTCCCACCGTGCTCGAACTCCAGGGATCCCTCGAGCACTTGTGGAACGAGGACGGAATGGATCCGGACGGAGCGGCACACTATGGACGCTCCCTCCGGGGCAAAACCGGGCAGAAGGCCAACATCGGTGCCGTGGAGGTCGCCCACCTTTGCTTGTACTACGGGATCGACGCGGCCGTGGTGCAATTCATCCGGTGTACCGCGTCCCGGCGGCTCCTTCCGAGCGTGGTGTGGTCGTATTTCGCCGAGAACGGACCGGACGGTGTCGACTCGGCGGGTTCCCGTGTTTGGAAAGACGCCCCGTCACTCGCCCGAATCCTGCTGGAGCGGGCCGAAGCCCGCGCACCAAAAAACCCGGACACGATCTCCCCGATCCTCCCCGCCACCTGTTACAGTTACCACGACAATCCCAACCTCCGTTTGTCGTCGCCGTCGCTAACGCTGTCGTCGGTCGCCCGCTTGCCGCTCTACCTTCAGTGGGAGGGACACTCCGTCACGATTGTCGGCATCTGGGTAGAACCGGAACCCTCCCAACAACAACAACAACAACAACGTTCCTCCTCCTCCTTTGAGAACTCCGGCCACGACTCTCGGGTTTACCTGCTGGTCCTGGATCCCATGAAAGCCGCCCACCCGATATCGCAATCGATCCCGCTCCCCTGGGATTCGATCCGCCAAAAAGACCTGCAGATCGTTTTGTGCACGGACCGATCCCTGGAATATTCCGACCGACAATACAGGGATTCCGTGGAATGGATCTTGACCGCTGCCCAGGAACGGTAGACTGGTATACCTCACAGGCAAACAACAGACACGAGGCGAGGCGAGACTAGGTGAAGAAGTAAGTGAGGCCGATGTCGATGTCGATGTCGATTTCGTGTCGTGTCGTGTCGTGTCGTGTCGTGTCAGGCGCGACGGGTAAAACCGCGGACGGGAGTGGACCGAGATGGAATGGAATAGAATGCAACGGAATGCAACGGAATGCGGCGAACAACGATACCGAACAACAAAAACGAAGCGAATCGTCGGAATGGACAGGCGGGAAAACCATGAAATACGGTTCGAGAATACGGACACCGACCGACAGACGGAGACACTCGATCGGAAGACGACGGCAAGAAACAAGAGAGAGAGAGAGAGAGAGGACCAACTCCTTCCTCGGTTGAACGGCCCGTGTGCAATGCGGCCCTTCAATGGCTACGAAAAAAGGCTTCTACCATACCACTTGACAACTCAAGAAATCGCACAATTATTCTACTCTATTGATTCGTTTGATAAACTATAGTGCATCATTCATACTACAAACGGGTAATTGCTTCTAGGACTATTCGACCATCATTGCAGGAGTTGCGGTCTGTTTTGTTGTCGCCTGTTTCGTTCGAATACAGTACGGTACCGCGAAGAATCAGTCGCGAGACTCCCATATGTCGTAAGCCTCTAAAAAGAGAACGTGTATGGTAATTTGAATGAGTAAATGTTTAGAATTGTGGGATTGATAAATCTGAAGAGAGGAAACATGTTTTTGGATACTTTTGTATTCAATTGTATTTAGATTGGGAGAAGCTTCTCATATACAAAAGTGACGTGTTCTCAGAATTGGAACATGTGATTAAAGTTCTGATTCCTGATTCAATCGTATAAGGAAGGACGGATAGATGTGTAACAGATGAAGGAGTGACGGGATACGACACCCTTCTCTCTTCTTGTAGAATGAGTCAAAGAGTAGGATGATAAGGCTTGATGTGACAAATGTTGATTCTTTCCTTGAGGTGTGGAGTTTTCCAATAGGCAACAGTGCCATTGGTGAAAATTTGGTCAATGGTGAATGGATCAATGTTTTTGGCAAGAAGAGCATCTGCATTTGGTCTGGTGATCACAATTTGTTCATTGACGACAAAGTTGTGTTGCTTACCGGTGAGAATTTTCACAGGAGTGCATCTTTGTTGATAACGTTTTGGCATTTGTTTCAGATGATGTTGATATCAGTGATGATAGGGATGGGGAGAAACATATCGCGGTTGAATACGAGTGCACCTGGAGAGATGCCAAACGTTTTGTGGACAGTGCATCGAAGAGCAAATTGAGTGGATGCAGAGATGTTGTCAATGAGATCGTGAGCTTGTTGTAAATCTTGAGGAGGATTGGTGTTAAGTTCAATGCGCATGGCTGATTTGATGGTGCCGTGAGCACGTTCAAGAACAGCATTTGACTGTGGGTTCTGTGACTGTTGACATTTTGGGTCTGATTCCTAGATATTCAAGATGCAATTGGAAGTCGTGGCCTATGAAGCAAGGGCCTCTGTCAAATTGGCAATTATTGGGTCAAGGGTAACGAGATAGCCAGGCATTGTTGAGTGCATGGACTGCCATTAGACTGGTAGGGTTGACTTGAGGAGATCAAATGATTTCAAGTAGGTTGGGGGACATATCCATGATGGTGAAACCATTGAATTGGATAGGTTGAGGATGAACAGGGAGTTCAATAGACCATGGACCAATTGCATCAATGGCTATTGTATCCCAGGGTACGTGAGTTTCTTGGCGAGTAGGTAGATGACCATGGTGGTGATGATCTGTCTTGTATTGTTGACAAGCATTGCAAGTACGACAGAATTGATGAACTGCTTCCTTGAGACCAGGAGCATAGATGAATCGATTGATGGTGCTGGTGAGACAATCAGCTCCAGCATGCTCGAGGACATGATGCTACCATTTGATAGTATTGTTGGATCTGAGGATGTTGGGAAGAACAATTTTGGTTTGGTTGTTGTGGTTAGTAAATACAATGATATCAGTTCCATTGAAATTTTGAGTTGTATACTTTTCGTTTTTGTTAATTTCCTTTTGAAACTGGCTGTTGAGCTGATTCATCCAAAGGCAAAGAAGAGCAACAAGAGCTGTAGCTGCAGGCCGGTTGAGGTGCCTGGTCTGTTGTATTCTAATATTTCTCTGATATCCACTACGATTGAACGCTAGTAGTTCAATCAGATCTATTCTGACTACCGGTGGGCTCAGTCAGTTAGATCTTAGGCTTGTAGTTCTACAGTAGGACGCAAGGACGTCCGGTGCAAGGTTTAAGGTTGAATAATCAAATAATCTACAAGTATGCGCTTTATCTTGCTGGGGAGCAAGATAGCACTTTAAAGATGGATCATGCTGCCGCTAATACAGCACGATATGGATACGCTGCCGCTAATACAGCGTGATATCGATATGAATATCTTAGTACGGTAAAATACCGTGTTGCTGCTAATACAACACATATTTTGTACAGCAGGAAACAAGTTCGTGAGCAAGCGTCCGAGCCTCTGCTGTCTTTTCTTGAAAACAGAACACTTAACAGAAGATAGCAGATGCCAGTATCTGGCACGTGTTCTTTCTTTGGTCTCTAAGTATCGAATAATTCGATCGTACGAGTGACGATCATTTGGCTCACAAGATTGAGCCATTTGGTCAATAATGAGATACTTGGCTCGCAAGATCGAGCCATTTGGATCAAAAATTGAGATATTTAGCTCACAGATTGAGCCATTTGGTCCATAATGTTAAACATTATGATTCGCGTGCAACTAAGCTGGACGCGTGCGAGTAAAGAATGAGATACCATTGTACCATTGTTACATACTGCTACGCCGGACATGAAAGGAATTTAATACTCCCCATGTGTCCATGGGAAAGCATTGTCTAAGATCCGATGCAATCGTCCTGCAACAAATCACCTGTGTTTCCACAGTAGTGAAAGATAGGCTTGAGCAATGGATACACTACTGAATGTCCCCAATGCTTTGTGAGGATATCAGCACAATTATCCTTGCCTGCAAGATGTTGCATGAGGATGAAAGCTCTTGCGATCATGCTTCTAACATAGTGATATGAAAGAATGTGATGCCTCTTGTGGAGCCTTGCATATGGGAATGTGGAGGTTTGGATCATCTTTTCATTATCTCCCCATGTGTAGGACGTGCCATGCACTCTAGTACCAATATACCTGAATGACTGACGGATGTCAACAATTTGCTCGATGCAGGTTCTAGCAGATACAAATTCAGCACCAAAGGTGGCTGTTTCAGATGTTGCTTGCTTCTTGGAGAACCACATGATGGGGGTCTTGTTTGCAAAATGCAGGATACCAGTGACAGCTTTGCCACTTAGGATGTCGTGCATTAAGTTTGCATCATAGAAATGAGACAACACAACTACCTTACCCAGGGGTTTAGGAGCATCGCTTGGTAGATTGTCAGAGTGCTCCCCATATACTGTATTGGACCAGTCTGTACTGGTACCTTTAGTGAGTACAAAATCGGGTATGCCCACTCTGAATCGGATTTTGAAGTGTTGAAACTTGGAAATGTAGCCATAGATTCGTTTGGCTCGATTGAGATGTCCTTCCCTAGGTTGTACTCGGAAGCTTGATAAGGTCATGACAGCAGTCTGCACATCAAAACGCCTAATGGCAATGACCCACTGAAGTGAGCCAATCATGCTTTGATACTTTTGGATATCAGTATCACCTAGGAATGATGATGAGTCTAGCTCTGGGTGGTCGTTCTCAGCAAGAGGTGAATGGAATCTGGTGGTAGGTTTGCAGCCAAACATCTGTTCGTATGAGGCCTCCATTTTCTCGATGAACTTGATAGGGTTCATGCAGAGCACACCATGCTCATCTCTTTCAAAACCACATCCCAAATGAAAGTTCATTGGGCCAGAACCCTTTAATTTGAAATTATAAGGTTCAGACTGGAGGATGACCAGAAAAGTTTCAGGATTGGCCATACATAAGCAAAGGTCGTCAACATATGTGCATATGAGCTCATATACTGGCTCCCCATGTTTGTTGTTGCCAGGTTTGATAAAGATTTCAGGCTCTGCCTTGGATCTTTCAAAACCTAGTTCAACGAGGCAGGCAGCAAGTAGATCACCAAAACACTTGCCAGATGAGCGGAGTCCATATAGAGCCTTGTAAATCACTAGAAGATGACCTTCGAGTGGTCCAAATTCAGCGCCAGCCTTGATACATACTTTCTCACAGGTGACTGCTTCGAGGTATGCATTACCAATGTCAGTTCCCCATGCTTCTAAGCTATTCAGTTCAGCAAGGAATAGGCACATGCACAGACCCCGAAGGGAAACAACTCCCGCATATACACTGTGAACAGGAGCTTCAGTGAGATTGCCATTTGCAACTAGCCGGGCTTTGTGTCGGCCATCATGCTTGACTGCATAAATCATGTGGGCCTTGATCTGTTGGAAACCAATGGGTATATTGCTAGCCTTGTAGATACCCTTGTCAATAAAGGTGTCATATTCTTGAAGCTGGGACATCTCCAGAGCTATGGCATCCTGCCATTTGGTATTGCCATTTGCTGTATCAAACTGGATGGCTTCTTCATGGTTGCGAGGTACCTTGAATCCATACTGGAACTGAGGAGCAGTGCGGAAGGATTTAAGCTTGGCTTGGTGGATTAGCCTGTCTAGCTTCTTGGTTCTTCGGGCAAGGGAAACAATGCGTTTGAGATGTTTCCAACCAGGTTTGCCGAGCATGTTGTTGTCCTTTGCATATTTGGCTACAGTAACGGGGTCATCTACAGCTACATTGGATAGGGGTTCATAGGTACGCTCCATATTTTCCCATTCAATCCATAGGTTGTATTTGGAACCTTTGTATTGAGGATGCTTGCTGTCAAGTGGACCTTGATGACCAAGTATGCGGCGAAATGACCAAAGTTTGCCATCTTCTTGAGTGACATCCCTGTGGATATAATTCATGACATCATTGTAGGCGATGATATCTTCAAGCTCATCATCTGTATGCTTGCACTTGAACTTGATGAAGTCCTTGTTTTGCTCAAGGCTGTTTTCAACGTCAATAACTGTCATTCTTTTCTGTGTGCCATCAGGGAGGACCATTAGAAAGGAGCGACCTTGCAAGTCAGCAACAGGGATAGCAGGGATGGTGATGGGTTTGCCATCAGCGTCAAATTGGGCATTGCCTTCTTCATCAGTAACAACTACTTCAGATGGGCCTACAGACGGGGTAGCAGGATTGGTGGGTGGAGGTGTGGCTTCACTAACATCAAAATATGCTAGCTCAGGGGGACCAAAATCATCTTCAGTAGCAGGGACGCCGTCAGGGGTTTTGCTGAAGATGTGAGGGGTTGGAGGGCCATCAAGAATCTCCCCATAGTTGTTAGGGATTGGAGAAGGTACGTAGCTTCGTGTATTAGGAACCTTGGAATAAAGAAAGGTAGGCAAGGATGGCTGTGGGAGGCGCATAGTAGATGATGTGGGCAAAGGATCAGGCGGGGTAGGATGCCGAGAGGAGGGACTATCACCGGAAGACTTAGGAGTGAGGGAAGCATCTTTGGCCTTGCGCCATGCAAGAAAGCCATCATCAGTGAACAAGCCAGCGCGCTTGTTGCGATGCTCAGGATTTAAAGCAGTGCGTACACCAGAGCGATCAAGGAGCTTATTGGTGATTGGATCCCAGATTGTAAAGCAGAGACTATTCCCAACATGCTTGGCAATGCCAACGAAATGGCCAAGGCATTCAGTGGGCTGTGAGCCAAACTGGGTGTCAGGGGTCTTGTTATAGACAGGCTCAAACCAAAAGAAACTGAGGTAGGGGCTGATGTCACCGAGGATACCAGTGGCAATGTAGAATGGCTGTTTGTTGGAAAGAGTGGGATCAGACAGGTGGTTAAGTAGACGGCCAATGTAGGTCATACACAAGAGCCAGAGATGAGGTGGGGTTCCTGTACGGTCCATAATCCTGTTAACAATGCGTTTGAAGGTCTGGTAGCGTTGTTCAAAGAGGTTTTGGTGCTGATGGTAGGGTTCACTTTGCCATAAACCAATCCACATCATCTTGAGGTAGTCAAGAACAGGCTTGCTGGACTGGTAGGATCCATGATCACAAAGAAGTCTGAGTGGTCTACCTCATTGGCGAACAAAATTTTGGAGACATGGAAGGAAATCAGCAGTACTTCGCATTTCTTTGACATGAATAATATGAGATTTGCGACCAAAGAAAACTTGGGCAAGCTTGGAGCCACCATTGATGGCAGGGGTATCTGAGTATATGACATCAGATAGGACATCATCATTGAAAGGTCGGACATTCATGGCAGGACTGTGGCAATTGGAACCTCTTAAAGATGTTACCATCCGGACTAATAGATAGGGAGCCATATTGCGTGGAATTGTCAAAGGTAGCTTTGATGCGATCAAGGGAGATCCATCCAAAGAAGGGCTTCAATGATAAGTAATCCATATCAGTGGGTGATTGAACATGTGGTGCAGCAGTGATGGAGTTGGAAGGGGATCGTATAGAACACCGACTGAGGACTTCTTGGTGGATATAATCAGTCGGGCTGAGCCAAAAGGAGGTATCAGAAGCATCCCATGCCTGGAGGACTGAGGTGGCACTGCTGGACAGGAATGAGGAGATTGCAGGAGAGGTGCCAAGGTTGACATCACGGAGGGCGCCAAATTCATCATAATCCTGGTATGGGAGCATGGAGGCAAGAGGCGGGTATTTCTGAATGAAGGTGTCATCCTGAGGGGTAAAGGCGCCATCAAGTATAGATGGGTTCCAATGTTGATCACTTGTCATGACAACATGAGGGAGTCGGGCAAATTCTTCACTGGTATACTTGCGCATTGCAAGGTATGGTAATCCATGGCATATACTAAGTGGAAACACATGTCCATCTGTGGTGGTGATGACTTGAGTTCCACCTGCCTTGATGGAGGTATCATCAACGATCGAGAAGTATGCTTCCATCTGTGGAGAAGATAAGATGGATGGGTGTTGGCCAGTGTAGGCACATTCATGAAAGATGATGATGACTGGTCCTCTGTTAGAAACAGAGTAGGCGCCACAAGTTGCAATAGGGATGTTCTGGATCTGGTGATTGTTGATTCCAGTGACGTTGACAAACTGAGGGGGAATATCCTTAGAGATGAGGCATGCATCATGTCCTATGATACAACCATTTGAGCCTCTGTCAACCATAGCATAACCAGGTGTGGAGACATTGGTTTTGCTAGAGTGATATACATCGATTGGGGTTGCTGTCAAAACAGGTGATTCACAGTCCGGTGGGGACCAATGATGGAATTTCACAGACAGTGAAGGCTGACCAACAGGAACATAGACATTGCCTTCTTTCTTATAGAGGACACCAGGATTGTCAGCAAGGAATTGAGCTGGATGTGCAGGGGAAACAGATGATTTTAGTGGCCGGTTATCAGATTGAGAAGATGCCTTGAAAACTCCAAGGGATTCATGGAATGCTGTCCGTGCTGAGGCTTCCTCTGTAGACGTAAGTTCCTGCTCAGAATGATGTTCATAAGCGCGTCGTGTGATGGGTTTGCTGGAATTGGGATCTGGAGCAGGTGCTATATCTAGGAGTTCTGTTTGTAGGCTTGCGACAAGTTTCTTCTTGTCATCTGTGGTGAAACCAAGCCAATGCTTCATACCATGCTTGGAGAGTATCGACCAAACTGGGGATGGTAACCTGGTGCTTGGGTCTGGGGTTCTTCCAGCTTTGTACACAGCATAATCCTGATAATCGCCGAAGAATTCAATAGGTGGCAAACAGGAAGATGTATCATCTGTGATGCCTAAATATGTGGAGTGTGTCATAGATGAAAGGTCATGTGTATGAGCCTTGACAGACGCTCGACTGCTAGGCTGTGTGAGTGATGCTTGAGAATCCAATCAAGTGGCTTCAAGGAGAAGGGTATTCTTGAGTTCACTGATTGCAATAGCTTCATGTTGCCGGAAACGGATCATATTGTGTGACTCAGGTGGATCGCTAACCTTACAGAATTGTTCACTGAGCTGGAAACTGCTACTGCAGGCCTTGCATAGATGCGTTTTGACAGTATCATAGTCAAGTGGTCGCTGTGGGTCCTGAAGTTTGTTAAGGTGCTCTAGCTGTGCAAACCACTGAGTGATGAACTTAACTTTGGAGTCTTTCCATGACCTTAGATCAATATCCAGTAGCTTCTGCATGACGAGAGACGTGTCATATACCTTGGACTTGGACTTGTCATGTAGGGCTACAAAATCAAAGAAAGCTTGCCTTCCATCCCTTGTGCTCGTATGACTTAGCACGCATGATGAGGAGAGGTCACTCTGGAACACATGGAGGACAAGAGTCCAGAAGAATGCGCACTGCTTGTCATGAAGTGCCTTGGTGTATCCTGTGAGAGGAGTGTCAGGCCACTTGGGATCAAGGAATGTAGCGATATTAATGTCAGTTGTTTCCAGCTTGGCCTTAAATTTTACAAGCCAATGTTCAAACTTTGCGTCATTTTGCAATGCAGGGAAAGTAGTTTCATCTCGAGATTTCCTGATCCAAGATTTGTATTGTAGCTGATCAATTGGCTTCGGTGACCGATTTGTTACCCCATCTGATCTACAGTCTTCCACTACTACTCCATCAGCCGTGGAGTCTCGTCTGGCCCTAACCATTCCACTCCAGTATTCCTTGAAGGCCTCTTTGGTGTAGTGAACGCAATTATCCCAGTCTAGACCTTGTTCATCGAGGAGCCGTCCAAAATCGACAAATTGCTGTAGCTTTATCTGGACATGCCAGGTGAGGGATACTCTTCTTGTTCCTCTATCTTGATATGTTAGGTCGTTGATCTCCTCTATGAATAGGAAATTTGACCACATTGTATACTGTCCAGCAATGAGTGCTTCACAGAGGGTGCTGTTGGACTCCTTTGGGACGTCGAAGGAATCTCGGAGGAAGGTGGCTAGTTCTTGGTTGAATGTAGGGAAGAGATCTGAGACGGAGATGTTGTCCTCCGCATCCTCTTGATCTGGATCATCCTGTCGGCCGGTGGGAATATTTGTAGGTGGCGTTAAGGGTGATCGGGTCGCCGCGCTACCGGGACGGAGGGAGAGGAAGCGTCTGGTGGTCTTGCTTCTTGTCCTTCCTCCTCGAGGATTGCTCATACGTTTGTTGTGTAGTTAGATCAGAGAATGGTTGATCGTCGTTGTATTCTTGATAGGTAATCTGATCAGAGAAGCATCGATCGTCGCCGTAGTCATTTGTTTTGATCATCTGCTGTCGGATTGTCTTTCGCTGTCTTCTTCTGCAAGCTTCAACAAGCTTGCGACTGTTAATCTGTTAATTTCCTTTTGAAACTGGCTGTTGAGCTGATTCATCCAAAGGCAAAGAAGAGCAACAAGAGCTGTAGCTGCAGGCCGGTTGAGGTGCCGGTCTGTTGTATTCTAATATTTCTCTGATATCCACTACGATTGAACGCTAGTAGTTCAATCAGATCTATTCTGACTACCGGTGGGCTCAGTCAGTTAGATCTTAGGCTTGTAGTTCTACAGTAGGACGCAAGGACGTCCTGTGCAAGGTTTAAGGTTGAATAATCAAATAATCTACAAGTATGCGCTTTATCTTGCTGGGGAGCAAGATAGCACTTTAAAGATGGATCATGCTGCCGCTAATACAGCACGATATGGATACGCTGCCGCTAATACAGCGTGATATCGATATGAATATCTTATACGGTAAAATACCGTGTTGCTGCTAATACAACACATATTTTGTACAGCAGGAAACAGGTTTGTGAGCAAGCGCCCGAGCCTCTGCTGTCTTTTCTTGAAAACAGAACACTTAACAGAAGATAGCAGATGCCAGTATCTGGCACGTGTTCTTTCTTTGGTCTCTAAGTATTGAATAATTCGATCGTACGAGTGACGATCATTTGGCTCACAAGATTGAGCCATTTGGTCAATAATGAGATACTTGGCTCGCAAGATCGAGCCATTTGGTCAAAAATTGAGATATTTAGCTCACAGATCGAGCCATTTGGTCCATAATGTTAAACATTATGATTCGCGTGCAACTAAGCTGGACGCGTGTGAGTAAAGAATGAGATACCATTGTACCATTGTTACATACTGCTACGCCAGACATGAAAGGAATTTAATAGTTTTGGGTGATACTTTCATCAGCAAGTTGTGCTTGTGCAAGGTGTGGAAAGGCTACTGGATATTCAGGGATTGCTTTCGTATAGTTGATGAAGAGATCAGAGAGTTCAAGAGCAGGAGGATTGCTGGTAGATTTCAATTCTTCAGGGATTGTATCTGGATCCTTGTTGTTGTCTTGTATGGGGAGTCGCAAGAGTGCATTGGCAATGACATTGTCTTTGCCCTTGATATACTTGAAGACTGGAGAGAATTCTTCAAGGAGCATTCACCAGGTCATGATTCGGTTAGAAGTGATGGTTTGATGAGTGAGATTGATATGGTCGGTCCATACAATAATTCCTGCGCCCCAGAGGATAGGTCAAAATTCTTTGAAGACTTTGACCACACAAAGCATTTCTTTATCAATTGTAGGATCTTTGATTTGAGCCTTGGTTAGTTTTTGAGAGTAACAGACAATGATGCGGTTGTCTTGGACAATTACGGCGCCTAACTGATAATCAGAAGCATCAGTATAGATGTGAAATGGTTTGTTTGGATCAGGGTAGCTGAGGAGAATATCTTTGGCTATCATAGCTTTTGCACAAGTAAAAGCTGGGATAAGTTCTGGCTTGGGCTTGAACTTGCCCTTTGGTTGGCCAGAAAGAACTGTAAGAGGAGCAAGGACTTCAGCACGCCCGCGCCAGAAATTTTAGTAGAAACTAACCATACCAATGAATGATCTTAGTTGGGTAATGGTTTTGGGGAAGGTAAGCTTCAGGATGGGTTCTAGCTTGATAGGATTAGGTCTAACACCATTGGAGGATATGATGTGTCCAAGCCATGGTGCAGAGCTTTTGAACCAGTGGCATTTGGCTGGCTTGACGGAGAAGTTGTGGGCCTTTAGTAGATAAAGGACGTCATTGACTGTTTTACAATGAGGAACATTAAGTTCATCGGAGAAGATTCCAATGTCATCAATGTAGACTTCGACTTGAGGGAGGTGAAGAAACATTTGTTCCATACAACCCTGGGCCCAACATGGAGAGTTTAGGAAGCCCATGGGTAGTCAAAGCAGGCAAAACTTGCCAAAAGGAGTTACTAGGACACACTTCCAACTGGATTCTTCATCAAGTTTGAAGGTGTGAAACTGCATGCTGACATCTAGTATGAGTGTAAGGTATTTGAAACCTTGGCGTCGGTGGAAGATGTCTTGGCTTTTTGGTAGTGGGTAATGAAGTTTCTTGGTGACTTTGTTGAGTTCACAAAAGTCACTGATAAGACGGCATGATCCATCTGGTTTGGGTACTACAAATGTTGGCATTCCCCATTTGGTGGCATAGCAGTGTTCGAGGATGCCAAGGTTGACTTGTCAAAGGAGTTTGGTTTTGACTGCTTGTTGCTGGTGGATGGGAGTAGAATATGGTTGCTTGATATGATAAGGAACTGCATCGGGTTGGAGGTCAATGTGGAATTCTTTGTCAGGAAAGATTCCTAGTTTGCTATCAGTGAGACCTTCAAATAGTTTTTTGTGTGGACTAAGGGTCTTGAGGAGACGGTCTTGTTCATTTGAAGATATTATGAGTTTGTTCAGAGACTAGCTTGGGTAAGTCAGTCTTCTCGTATTTTGTTGCCCCATCAACATAAGCTTGTTGTTTGGCTTGGTTCATGTAGCATTCAGCAACAATGTATGGTTCATTAGATATGACTTTTTGGATGATGGTCTTTTCATGAAAGTAACTAGGAGAATGGAATGGCATTGTTTTCTCATACCAGGTCATGGTTGAGTTTTCAAAATCCATTTTGATTCCAATATCCTTCATAGTTTTTTGACCAAGGATAAAATGATAATTTATCATGGTATTGACTACAAAACACTTGACTTTGTTGATAAGGAGCAAGAAGGATAGTTCAGGAAGCATGAGGTTGTGAAGAGTTACATACTTGGAGCAGCTGGCTTTGCCATTGGTAGTGATCATGTTGATGGGAGTTTCAAGATCGTGGAGGATGACTGTTAGCGGAAGTGATGACTGAAGAATGAGGTTGTTGGTTGATCCCGAGTCGAAGAGTGTTTTGAAGTATTTCCCTTTTTGTTTGTTGACTTGGTGACAAGTTGTGATGGTAGTAGAAGCAAGATCATAAGGTTCTTTTGGCTTGGAGAGAGCAGTGAAGTTTTTGGTGTAGCCGTTAGGTGGGCTTGGAGAAATGACATAAGAGTTGTTGAGTGGTTCCTTGTTGGGCTTGTTGTTGATATAGATCAATTCTTCAGTTGGGGTCTCAATGGACAAATTGTTGTTGTATGACGGGAACCATTGGATGTCTTTATTGTAGTATTTGGAGTCGGCTTCAATATTGACATGAAAGAGATCATGTCAAATTTCTTTTGGGGACTTGGAGAGTTCTTCAATAACAACACACATGTGTTGTTCTCTATGAGGAGGTTGAGGAGGACCGTTGTTGTTGTTATAATGGGAACAATCGTTCACGTATGAGTCATTGTTGTTGTTGCAATTGTTAGTGTTGTTTTGATTGTTCCTGTTGGGGTTGTTCGCGTTCTGGAAGCATTGCCCCCGCGTGAGGTTCGATGCTGGATGTACCGGACAAGGGTCCGAATCTTGTGGTCTTTGTTTGTTGTTGTTATTGTTGTTGTTGCGATGAGGGTTGTTTGCATTGGTGTTGTTGCTATTGTTGTTGTTGTTGTTGTTGTTGTTGTTGCTGTTGCTGCGTTGATTGTTGTTTCGATTGCCTTTGTTGTTGTTGTTGTTGTTGTTGTTATTGTGGCAATTGTTGTAGTTGTTGCGTCTGCGTCTGCGTTCGATTGTTGATGTTGTTGTTGTTGTTGTTGTTGTTGTTGCAGCTGTTGCTGCTGCTGCTGTTTTGTAGGGATTTTTGGTGTAGTCTTTCCATTCTGGTGATGATTTGAGCGATGTCATTGTCAAAGGGTGAGTTGTGTTCTTCATAGATAATCTTCCGTTCAGTAGGCATTGATTTGCAGATGAGACTCCTTGAAATCTTCATCATCGATAATGGCATTTGCGGCTTCCGCAGGAGCACCGGGAAGCAGAGGGAGAATAGGCGTTGTTATGGGAAGATACCATTGAAACGAACTTGTGGACTGTCATGTTGGAAGTTTTCTTGATATTGAGGATGAATCATTTGTGATTACGGTAGGAATCGAAGTTGTTGGAGAACTTGTATTGGGTGAATTCTCCTAGCACAATGTCAAAGTTATCTTCTGTATCTTCAATGTCTTCGGTTTGTTCAGAGAACCAGGCATCGTCAGAATAGTCATCAAGGATGTCTGGGAACTTGTTAAAGAGCTTAGAAGCAGTATCCCATTCAAGGGTTTGTCTGGCCTTGTTGAATTCATGAATAGAGTGAATGATTTGCACATGAGTAGAAGAGGCTGAAATGATGGGAACTTTCATTTTGGTTGTTTCAGTAACACCATCAACCACTCTTGAAGTTTTGTATTCCACCTTTTTGATGGTGTTCAGTTTGAAATCGAAGTTGAAGTGGATAACAGTATAGTTAGTCATTGTATATAGTAATGTTGATAGTTAGTACGGGTGAGTGAAGAGTTGAATTAAGTTGTAAAGCGTTGAATAGTAATACTCAAGTAGTGAAGGGTAAATATCAAATAGAAGCGTTTATTTGACTGTTTAAACAGTGCCATAAGTCTCTCAAAAGAGAACGTGTATGGTAATTTGAATTAGTAAATGTTTAGAATTGTGGGATTGATAAATCTGAAGAGAGGAAACATGTTTTTGGATACTTTTGTATCCGATCGTATTTAGATTGGGAGGAGCTTCTCATATACAAAAGTGACGTGTTCTTGGAATTGGAACATGTGATTAAAGTTCTGATTCTGATTCAATTGTATAAGGAAGGACAGATAGACGTGTAACAGATGAAGGAGTGACGGGATACGACACCATATGCGGTTCGGTTCGGTGAGAGACGTGGTGGTACGGTATGCTGGTGCAACAAACAAACAACAAGTAATTGCTGTAGTGGAATAGTTATGTACGGTACGGTATTATGGGATGGAGAGCACTCGTTGGAACCGAGTTGTCCGGCCGCAAGTAGAAGTATTGCAGTGCCTGCTGCACCTATGGTGTGCATGTTGCATACCAATACATTCGGGGACGGGCCCATCAACGTGCTCCCCCCCCCCCCCCCCCCCCCCCCACCATCACCCCGCTTTCATTCCCATTTGGACGGGTAAACTAAATATATCATATATAAACTATGAGTACCCTATTAGTACCCCTGTACGCTCGCGGGCGGCGCACCACCAACACACTCCTGCTACTCATCAATGACACATTGTCATTGTTGGATAGACATCATGGTGTGCCCAGCTCGCGTGCAGCTTATTGTTGCTTATATTACAGATATTCCTCGTCCGTTACTCCCATAATGGTGTTCCTAAACTTACGGAATAATGAGCCTTGTAGGGGCTTTGTAAAATAGTCGGCAAGCATGTCCCCTGTTGAGCAATACTGTATTGCAATCTCTCCCCACTTTACTTGGTCAGTGATGAGGAAGTAACGGATGTTGATGTGTCTGGTTCGTTTGGTGCTAGAGGATTTCCCATTCATCTCCAGCTTCATTGCGCTTGTGTTGTCTTGGTTGAGTATATTGTTCTTCCTGAGTCTGCACGTGCCATCAGTGTCAGTGCCATGTTCGGTCTGGGTGGAGTAGCCCTGCCATTCGAGGTAATAATAACACCATAAGTTGTATGGCAGTGTGTCATCCACTCCCACCAACTCCGCCTCGGTCGAGCTCTTGGTCCTCCCGTGTGGCTCTTCATGTCTGAGTGCACCGCAAAGGAGGCATCAACATACCAGTAGGCATTTCCCGTGTCATTTCATCCCAACACTAGGGGGAGGAAGATGGTGTCACGTATGTATCCGAGCACTCTTCTCAGCTTCTTCCAATTGTCACAATCCGGGCTGGAGACTTGTGTGCAAAGGAATGTGATGGATGTTTGTATATCAGGACGGGCTCTCTTGCTTGCGAACAGAAGCTGTGCCACATGTTTATGAAATGTCTCGGTATCCACAAGCTTGAGCTTGTCGCCCTCAGCATTCACCTTGAACAGATGGTCAGAAGCGGGGGTTGGGATTGTTCTCCCTTCAATAAGCTCTTCCAGAAGTTCACTCATAATGACCTCAAGATAGTCAAACATGCTGAACTTCACCTTCCCGGGTTCACTGTAGTCCTCAATGGTCATCCCCACATAGTCCTGAACACGCCCTCGAGTCACCGTGAGTGGGGTCTCCATCCTAAACACCTTGTTGAGATCATCTAGTACTGTCATCACCACATTGGGATCCTTGTGGGATATCTTCAGGTGGTCAACATGCCACACGATTGTGCACTGTAACCTATTGATAATCTTGTTTGCTGTGCACATGCCATATGGATTGAGTTCAAAACTCCATGTGGTCAATTGCCCTGACAGGCCTTCCCAAAACAGCAGGGCTGCCGTCAGGGTTCCATATATTGCCTTGGCCTTGCATGACATACTTGTTGTAGAGTTCTGGATCAATGCGTCTCAATAACTTGGTCATGGGGCCATTGAATTGGATGTGAACCACCTCCCCTTGTGGCATCGGAGTCTGTAGGAAGGCCCCTGGGATGCCGGCGGTGGCAACATTGCGCCCTTCAATTGCATCAATGCGGCATGTGAGCATTAGACCATGGAGGGAAACAGTGGGTGAGTACTAGGTGTCTTCCCTGGAAATGAAATCGCGTTGAGACCTTCCATGGGCGCAACCACGAGCCTTGATTTTGCCGCAGCGCTTTCTCTTTAGGAACATTAGGTAAGGGAATGCATCCTTTACTTCATCCCGTGTCATGTCCCTAATGTGCACAGGGTCTACTACTTTCATTTGTGTAACTGCTCGAGCTCAGTCATGATGGCTCCCATGCCCACTGTCCTGAACAGCTTCAACCCGGCTTTGACCCCATACTGTTTGGTCACCAGTGATGCGTCAATGTTATTGTACAAGGCTATGGCATTGGATATGAACATATACTTATCTTGGTTGGCCTCCAGCTTTTCAATAGCTTGCTTAAAGCCCCCTCCAAAAATATTTGAGTGCGTAGATGCAAGGCTCCGGTGGTGAATGTCCAACTGGTATCCCTCTGCAGGCCCAAGCTTATTGTGTCCATGGGTGACTTGTTGCCTGAGGGTCATGCGCAATGGTGTTTCATCAAGGCCATTGTCGACTGTTGCATTGTCGACATCCTCAGCACTGTTTATATTATGGTCGTGTGTTGTGTCTGGCACATCATTGGTGAGCTCAAATTCCTCGCCATCTGGGTCTTCCGGCGCGGTCGGGGCTTGACCGGCGCTGGAAATACTTGCCTTATCAGCACTGTTTTCTTGATCAGGGTCAGGCGCCGGCCGGTTCAACGGACGCACCGTCCTTGCCGAGCTTGGTGGCATCCTCATTGGGGTCAGCCATTCCATCAATATCGCTAACTGTGTTTGCCTCTGGCTCCTCAATCAGTAGGTGTGGATCACCATGGTGGTTCTCCTTGTCAGCGTCGTCATGCTGCATATTGTTTTCATGTTGTGCTCATTCTTGCTGAAGGTCATAGAGCTCCTCGGGGTCCATTGCGCCGGGTGCGTCCTCATCGCCGACTGAATCGTCACTGGGCATGAATGAGCAGTCGGAGGCTCCATCGTTGGACCCTATTGACTCAGTGTCCAGATCCAGAATGGTGGTACTTCCCTCCCTGTCTCCAAATAAAGGACCAATGGGGAATTTTGTTCAGCAACAATAGCCTCCACACGCTCGATCACTGTGTTTGCCATGTGTGTGGGGGGGGGTTGCAATCCGTTGACGAATATGGCACCCTGTTTTTAGGTCAAAAAGATACATTGCGCCACTTCAATCCCCGGTTGGACAGAGGAATATTGCATCTCTGGCCCTTGGGTTCATTGTGTTGGCGCTCATATTGTCATGTGCGAGAACGTAGTCTCCAAATTGGAACTTGCAGTGCTTTGTCTCGTCAAGACGGATGCCCGTCATGAGCTGTTGGGGTGAGATAGTGTCAGACACACCCACCCGGTAACACCAGTTGTTTAGCCAGAAGATTCCGGCCGCAACTATATTTATGGCAAGGCATTGGGGCAGCCACTTAAACAGTACCGATGCAAACATACATTGGATGCGCTCCTTGCATGTCTGATTGTCCCGCTCCACATATGGCTCGTGTGGGTTTCTACCAACCCCTTCAAAGAGGATAGGAGGGTCTTGCAATAGCAGTGTCTCTTCTAGGCAGTTAAACTCATTGTCTCCGGACACAACAGTTATCACAAGTTCGCTTGCGGCAATAGAGCCCAATGATGGCAGCTAGTGTTCGATAAATTGTTGACTGGAATGTATCCTCAATTGCGCTTACCGTTTGGAAGTACAGGTGCCGGGAGACACTCCTGAAGAACTTGATCCCATTGACTGTAAAAATGTCAATGCTGAGAGACACATCTTTGTAGCGTGTCAGGATGTCCACAGGGATTGGGTCAACATCCTCCTGAACATGTGTCAGCTGTTGTCAAACAACCTTCCCTTTGATAATATTTGTGTTAGTCCCAAAGATGTCTTTGGCAATCTTGATATCCCACCGTGTCACTGGGCAATTAAGCAGCAGATTGTTGTCAATAATCTTGAGGTAGTCCTTAACGCTAGGGAATCCGAGGGCATCCTGTAGCTTACGCGCCTTCGTGGCTTGGCGCACATCGAGATCTGAATACAGTTTCTTTTGTCCCTCCGCTAAAAATGGTTCTGTCCATTTCCTTTAAATTGCAGTAATATAGTCTGCTGGTCGCTATCAAAGGAGTGAGTGGTCCCATCTGGCTTGTGCACAAAGAATGACTGGGTGATGGTAGTGTCTAGAGTGATTCAATATCGGTCAGACACCAAACTGAGTGAAAGGATGTTGGCCATTCCCCCTTCCTGGAACCAGACGGTCCTGAAGCCTGGGATATCACCAACCTCATTGACAACAACAACAAGGCATTGCAATGGATTCGGACTTTTCCCTCTCCTGGTGAGTCCAGATGTTCTTCAATAGCCGCGTTGGGTTGCTTACACATTTACAGGAAGCCTGACTGTCCAATAGAATCCAGTATGAATCGATGTTCCCACTTGATTGCAAGAACATGTACTCCACTTCATTGCTAACACTGTGTTCCTTAGTAGTAGTAGCAGTAGTCGCCATCACACTCCTGGCCGTTTGTGGGTGGGATTGCTGGGCAGCCGCCTCCAAACTCCTGGCCTTTTGTGGGGATTGCCGGGCAACCGCCAAGCGGTCCTCGTGTGACTTGGAGATGCGGCCAAGTTGGAAGGAGCAAAACTCATCATCAAAGGCCCCATCCTCAACGCCAGCCATCAGGATCTGGTGAGCGTTGGCCACCTTGGAGTCACCCAGCTTCACATCGATAATGATTCTATTAGTCTCAAGGGCTGTTTCATTGGTGGTATCACCTCTCTTGTCACTTTTAGTATTGTTTTCTGTTCCGCTGCGGGTACCATTGCCCAGGTCCGCCACTGTTGGCTTGCCCTGGGGTCTTTTTTGTCGGCAACTTGTATTGATTCATCAGTTCAAGCGCCTTTGGTTGCAATGTTGGGTAGACGTCAGATCCAAGACTGTAATTGTCCTTGAGGACCCTGGCAGATTCCGATGGGTCTTTGTGTTGCCCCCATTTACAATCACCACCGACAAAAGCATATCTTCCATAAGTGTTTTAACCTTGGACTTGCTAGCCTTGTCTATATTGGTGTAGTCGGTGTAAGACTTGTCGGGGAATCATTGCTTCAGCACGAGCTCGATCATATCCTCAGATCAAATTGTAATTCTGGCCAATGCCATGACATCAAACCTGGATTTAACCTCTTTGGCATATGTTGCAGCACTCTTGCTGCAGGAGAAGAACTTGTAGATCTTGTTCGCTGCATCCACCATTGGGTGTACCTTGATGGCGCTGTCCCTGTAACAATATTCCCGGAGCAGCTTGAGCATGCTGAGGGTGTCTTGGTTGTCTTCAACGCCAGTCCAGGACTCATTGGTCTTTAGGTGTTTGTTGTTCCACCTTGGGCCTGAGTTGTCCTTTGGCAGTTGACAACAGGCTCTTCAGGTCCTCAAGGTACTGGTCATACTTCTTTGTCAACCTCTCTCCCTTCTTGATCCACAGCTCCTCAAGGTCCCGCTTCTTGTTGGGGTCGATGACCTCCTCGCCCCTTGTGCCCAGGACAGTGTAGTCGTCTGGGCTTGGCATGGTTGGGAGGAAGTTGTCTTCTTCGGTTAATGCCTCCACGTCCGAGAGCTACCCCTTGCAGGCTGTCGCGCAATATTTTCAAAATTCCCTACCCTATTTTTAAAATTCCCTGCCTTCTGAGCTCGCGTGTTTACTAAAATACCTCGTGCGTCGCACACTTTTACTTTCGAGACAATATCTCGTCACTCCTCAAACAAAATAACAATTTTAGGGTTAAGGATATCATATTCTGTTCGTGACAAGCAATATTTTGTGTAAAACTTACGCACGAATGACTATTTTCATCTTCTCAACTCTTCTGTTGACTGTACTGTGCACTACTAAACATATTGTACAAGGAATGTTGCAATCATCACTAAGTAGTAAGGAATTTACTGCACCAACAATTGTTGCAACGGAATATTTACCGTACCAAAAAAAATATCACAAAAAATAATGCAATTTATTTTTTCCTTTTGTCGATCCATCCTTTTGACCTCCGTCCTTTTTACCACTGCTAGTGACATTTTCCTTCAAACAACTCAGCGACATCATGCCTCCTGTTATCAAAACCCCTCTTACATTCTACTGTCGTGGTTGCTCGGAGAATGGCAAAAACTCCAAGTTTGTAGGATATAAATCCACGGCAAACAAGCAGGGTACTTTGAAATACGTCTCCCGCGGCCTAAGAAGACATCTCTGGCATCTTCATGAGTGCCGCGCTATTTACCATAGTCAGGGTCTAATTAAATGAAAGATCTATAACTTCTCCACCTCTATCAAAGTGCAGCCTACCTTGCCATCTGTTCAAAATTCTCTGTCAGATTTTGGGATGACTATGACAGATAACGGTCCATCTGTTCCCCCTTCCCATCTCTCCCACCACACCGTCACAAGTCAATCAGCCACGGGTCTTCATTCTGTTCTAAACAGACAGATTGTACATGATATCTTTTTACCGCCAATGGATAGGAATGCTATTGAATCTTACATGGCTGTTTCTGCTGTTCAAGATAAAGATGCTTTCCTGCTGAATAATAATATCGACAATGCCGATGACTAGGATGACAATGACAATGACGTAAACGAAACTAATGACAACAATTCTACCAACAACATAGATTGTGAAGACAACAAAGAAGATCACACTAATGGTGCTGATGGTAACTTTGATACTGCTCAGCAAGCCCCTCCACCACCATCTTTGCATGAAATCATCAATCTGAATGAAAGAGAGGAGGCATTTCAAAACCACACAAAACTACCGCCACCCCATCATCTTCTTGCAGAATTGGAACTCATGAATTTAATGGCCAGGCATAAATTGCCACTGAACACATTCAAATTCATTTTCCAGTGGGCAAAGAAAAGTCAAATCAGAACGGGTTTCGATTTTTGCAATGCCAAAATTAGATCTCGGAAAGCAATTTTTGACAATCTCCAATCCAATCTGGGTATCTCTGATATGAAATTTCATCCTCATATACTGAATTGGCTACCTGACAATAAAACCACTCAGGTGTATGTCCATTTTTTAGGATGCCATTTATTCTCTACTTTCAAACCAGCAGCTAATGAGAGAAGAAAACCTCTCTTTTCCCAACTATTCCACCTCTCTATCTCCTGACAATAATCCTGAGTTGAATCCTCATTCTGTAATCTCAGAATTGCATCACGGCTCATACTCATGGTGGAAATCTTCTTGGAAAGAAATTTTCAATCCCAATTCCCAAGAAATTCTTGTTCCTATTATATTTTACATGGATGGCATATCTTTGGATGCGCACAGAAGACTTACGCTTATGCCATTGAACATGACACCTGGTATCTTTAATGTGGAGACCTGCGCTTGACCTTAAGCATGGACAACTATCTACTTCCATCCCAACCCAGAATGGGAGTCAACCAGACACTCTCGCCCTGCCACTTCAAAGGAAAAAATTCAGAATCTCCATAATGGTTTGGAAGTAGCGTTTCGTTCCTTCAAAGCCGTGTGTAACAAAGACGGTGCTATCGAATGGAATTATCTTCCGTACGCAAATCAATGGTGGAAGGTAAAAATGAAATTTGCCATTGCCTATGTTATTGGCGACACAGAACTTCATGATAAATTGTGTGGAAAATACGGCTCCTTCAATAAGGGTGTCATGCGGATGTGCCATCATTGCAACTATTATTCTCCGAACATAAACATTCCTTCTGTTCAACCTGCTACAAAGAAGTGGTCACCTGTCGATTTCCATTGTTTTCCTGGCACAGATCTAAACGATATCAATAAGAACTTTAAAAATAACTCTCATCACAACATCAGGAATGTTTTCCATGATCTATGCTTTGGTACCAATCAGAACAACATTCCTTTTGCAACTCCTGGTGAATGTTTGCACATGCACCAGCTTGGTACCGCCAAATGGGCAGTCGAGTCAATTGAATTGTTGCTCCGCGGACGTGTTCCATGTGTCTATGCCCCCAATTTGAAGCACGGTGTGGCTGTTGCTAACACTATTGGCCATTTAGCACAACGGTACGGTGGTTCATTATCACGCCAGTCTGATAGAGATTTTCCGCGCACCAAATTTGGGACTCAACCACAAAGGAAGAAGGGCATCATTTTTCTGGAATGCTTATTTCTATTCTCATTGCTATGGTTTCCAAACATGGATCTGACATTATTGGGGACCATTGTTTTGTAAAGAAACAGATAGAGGCAACTCAGCTCATTGTATCGATGGAAGAATTCCTTAAAAACGGTTGAATGAAAAATGCTTCCTTAAAGAATCTCCCAAAAACAATTGTCCACTTTATTAATTGTATAAACTCAACATGTCACAGGAAAGGGATGGGAACAAAACTCATCAAGAATCACCTGTACTTTCACCTACCAGATTATATCTCTTTATGGGGAAGTCCTGCAGGCTGGGATAGTGCTCCAAATGAATCTCACCATAAAACTGAGATTAAAGCTCCTTCCAAGAACACGCAAGGTAATGCTGCATCACTCATCAATCAAACGGCCCAGCAAAAGTCCGAGAAAATGGTGATGCTAAGCCATGCAACATATCACTACAACGTGAATCCGCCTGACCCTCCTCCAATTGAACGTCCTGATGGTGGTGGTTCTCATTTTCAAATAATGAGAACCGGCAATGGTGAATCAACCATGAAGTGACTTTGTTCTACGAACAAAACCAAACCATTTTTTCCTTCTGACATACTTGACTTTGTTTGTGATTCTGTGCTACCTTTATTGGAGAATCCTTTGCACATTTGTGGAGTTACAGAACACAATCGTTATGATGTTGCTTGTGGTTCTAATTTTATATTTCGCTTGCATCCTTCATATAGATCGGACAGTTCTTTGCTCAACTCCGTATGGATGGATTGGTGTTTGATGAAATTGGACTTTAATTCTGGATAACAATCCAAAGCTCATTCCGTGCCAACTGCTATGCTTGTTAACCGTACAGAATTTGAAGCAGCCATACAGTAGTATTGGTGGGTATCCAATTGATACAAACGGTATGTATGCCGTTGCTCATCGGTTTCAAGATGAGCCAAAGAAAACAGCTTCTGAATTTGTCAAACGTAGCTGCCTGATGAATTCTCTCTACCTATTTCATGTCAACACTATCCATTCTGAGCTTGCAGTTGTCTCAGAGGAAGGAAAAGATGGCTGCATAACCAATTGTGATATCCAATTGTATCTCGTGTCTTGATTTCTTTGAAAGCAAAAATGCTACTACGCCACCGTCTTACAAATCTTTGTACAATGCATGCACCCTAAAGGACGACATCCAGTTGGAACCGTTTGAGATAGCATTGAATGATAACGGATCCTGTGATTATCTATCCAGTTTAAACAGCAATAGTTCTGATAGTTCAGATTGAGTAGCAAGTGGGAATGGAACGGCCAACTTTAAATTATTGTTTAATATTATTATAGAGGATTAGCTCTTAGCACAGTTTTGCGCAATACATAGGCTCTCATAATATAACAGCCTTCGTATTTAGGATTCGTACAGCTATGCAATACAACTAATGGGTTAAACAGGAGAGTATCTCCAGAACGCAACGGGACTTTCACTCCATAGGTGGGGAACACAAAGTAATATATAAGCTCGTCATCACTTACATGCGTCAGAGCAATAACTGTCAAAGGAGTGTAGAACATATTGGCATCGATATGGCATTTTGAATGATAATCCTTTCCAATAGAGAAGGCTGTTGTGTGATGACCAATTAAATTAAGTGTTGTACGACTAACAACCTCATTCATCATGGTTGTTTCAAGGTTGACAAATTTGGCCAGAGGACTTAAACAAAGCTGCATTTCCTTCACAATGTGCAGTGCTGTCAGTTCAAGGTTTTCTTTTGTTGTCGGGTCCACATTGTTTTTGAAAACATACACACCATTTTCCAATGACAACCGATTTGGTCTAGTCCCAATAATAGCATATCCATTGTTGATACTAGAACACTTGTTTCCTCGGACAACTTCTGGTTTAGCTTCAACAGTTTCCCCAGCAAATGTTCTTGTAATTTCAATATTTTCCAGGTTACCCAAGCGTTGTTTTGCAAATTGTCTGGAAGCTTTCGCAAAGATTTGCAATGATGGTTTTGATTGATCCAACGCTAAAATAAACTTCTCGTTCGTACTATCCAATATCGTGAAACTATCAATAGACACAGCCTCTGCTGATGGCTATTTCTTTTCTCCAATTGTCTTGCAACCCCAATTTGTTTCCACGAATTTACCTTCAACCTGTTTACAATTGTTTACTGTTCTCAATGCTGTTTGAACGACACATTGGAAAATTGCATTTGGATCTCGACGCCGAATCCTGTCCCTTTCTGCTGTCTTGTTCGGTTTTATCTGAGAAAATTGATTGTAAGTTTGGTGGATTGTGGAGGACATCGGTGATGGAATCTTCAGAAAATTTGAAGACATTCTCTGTTTAGTACTTCTTTTCTCATGTTTTCTCTTTGCTTTTTGCCTCCTTCCTCGTCCTGGCAATTGCTTTGTTGTTGTTTTGAATCCCATTGCACCGGGTGCCATTGTTGTCTGACAATCGGCGACGTGCATGTTGGCTTCGCCGGAAGCCACGCCGCCGCGGGGAAGATAGGACGTGTTGTTGGCGACGTGCATGTTTGCGTCGCCGGACGCTGCGCCGCCGCTGTGGGGAGAGGGATAGGGCGTGTCGTTGACAGGCGTGTTTGCGTCGCTGGACGCTGCGCCGCTGCTGCGGGAAGAGGGATAGGACGTGTCATTGACGGGCGTGTTTGCGTCGCCGGACGCTGCGCCGCCGCTGCGGGGAGAGGGATAGGACGTGTCATTGACGGGCGTGTGGGCGTCGCCGGATGACGCGTCGCCGTCGAACATTGCTGTTGTTGTGACCGTTGTTGTGGCCGTTGGTTGATCATTGTTGCTTGTTGCTGCCGCTTGCTGCTGTTGCCATGTTGACGCTTCGGTGTCGCCGTTGTTGCCGTTTGCGGTTCGATCGTTGGTGTTGATCTATTGCTAATCTATAACAATATAATAATAAATTGAACAAAATGGGTGAGTATCTATTGATGTAGTAGAGTTAATAACAATAACAACAGAATAATATAATCTACGTGCTACCAACCTAGTACACCGTTGGCTTCCTTTTGTTGTTGCCTTCCATTCGTGTTGTTGCTGTGTTGTTGCCGTTGTTGTTGCCTTCGATTCGGTGTTGCACTCGATTTGGTGTTGCCTTCCATTCGTTGCTCCTTCTTGTTCCGATCCTTTGTTCTGATCCGTTGTTCCGATCCGTACCTATGAAAATAAGAAGGAAAACAGAAGTGAGGAATACATCATAAGCAATGTAGGATGTAGGCATCATTGTCCATCTATATCACATTGTTCTTTTTGCTGCTGGTTTGCGTCGCCCTTGTCGTCCCTTCACGTTGTTGTGTTGGATGCTGCCGCAGCCGTTAATTTGTGTTGCCGCCGATTCGTTTTTTTGCTGCCCCCGTTGATTTGCTTAACTCCTATGTCATGAAAAACACTACCTCGTGCCTGTTGATATAGAAGCAATGGATGCAGATTTATTGCTTTCAAGATGTATATGTTTATGGGCCCTCAAACAACAATATCTATCCAGCAAACCAACCTCTCGTTCAATGCTTTCTACTCCTACTTCGTTTGCAGTACAAGGCTGTTATTTCTGACTAAAATATTCGAGCACGGATTACCTGCATAATTCTGATCAACGATCAAGGGATCATTGGATTAAGTGGAATCCCACGTTCTCTGACGGAGTGCATATTAGCAACTCTGCTCAAAATAAGTCGGTACGATTATGAACGGAAAGAGTATTTTTTTTGGGTCGCGGCAAAAAAAATCACGCTGTAAACAATGTAAAATTACTTTTCGCTGTGTGTGTGTGTGTGTAAACAAAATTACTTTTCGCTGTGTGTGTGTGTGTGTGTGTGTGTGTGTTCGATAAAAAAATTGATACTTAACCTGTGAGATCTAATTATTAAGTTGAGAACGTTAACTAAAAAATAAGGGCTATATCGCGCGCATCGCGCGCCATTATTCTTTATTATTCTATATTCAAAATATTACTTAACGTTCTTAACTTAATTAATAAAATAAAATAATTCTTTATTATTCTATATTCAAAACGCGCGCGCCGCGCGATGTAATGAATAAAATCAAATTATTCTTTATTATTCTATATTCAAAACACGCGCGCCGCGCGATATTATTTGCTTAATGTTCTTAACTTAATTAATGAAATAAAATTATTCTTTATTATTCTATATTCAGAACGCGCGCGCCGCGCGCTTAACTTAATTAATAAAATCAAATTCATGTACTGGTGATACATAACACCACATGTGTGACGGTGATTTTGTGATACAGTGTGATCTTGTACCACATATGTGACGGTGATTTTATTGGTAATGAATTTGCGTAGAAATCTACAGCAATAGTTTTCTACACAATTTTTATACCGGATAATTTCTGGTAATGAATTTGCATAGAAATCTACAGCAGTAGTTTTCTACACAGTCTTCGTACTAGATAATTTCTGGTAATGAATTTGCATAGAAATCTACAGCAGTAGTTTTCTACACAGTTTTCGTACTAGATAATTTCTGGTAATGAAGCGTAGAAATCTACAGCAGTAGTTTTCTACACAATTTTCGTACTAGATAATATCTTGTAATGAAACGTAGAAATCTACAGCAGTAGTTTTCTACACAATTTTCGTACTACGAAAAAATAATCTACTTAGTCCAAGTACCAGACCATACTAATTGTAGTAGTGAATTTGCATACCGGATCTATGTTATTGTTTTTCTACAGTATTTTAGTACTAGGCTATTTTTAGTACTCAATTTCGGTTTGTCTATCCCAATGGCACAAACGCGACTATTTTTGGTGTAAATCCAGGGCACAAACTGTCTTCTTATTGGGTAATGACTCCTAAAATATCCTGTCCAAGCCATGAATATATTTCTCGTGACTCATCTGATGCATACTGGGAACAACTTTGCCCAACAGAATGCTGGAAATGTTATGGTTTGTGTCTCCAAATGGCAAACATGAGGGTATTTTTGGTCCAATTCCAGGGCACAAACTGACTTATTGGGTAATGACTCCAAAAGTTTCCGGTCTGGGTCAGGGAATACATTTCTCATGACTCATCAAATGCATATTGGGAACAACTTTGCCCAACAGAATACTGGAAATGTTGTGGTTTGTCTCTACAAATGGCACAAAAGAGGGTATTTTTGGTGCAATTCCAGGGCACAAACTGACTTATTGAGCAATGACTTCCAAAGTATCCGGTCCAAGCCATGAATACATTTCTCATGACTCATCAAATGCATATTGGGAACAACTTTGCCCCACAGAATGCCGGAAATGTTATGATTTGTCTCACCAAATGGCAAACATGAGGGTATTTTTGGTGTAATTCCTGGGAACAAACTTACTTATTGGGTAATGACTCCCAAAGTATCCGGTCCAAGCCATGAATACATTTCTCATGACTCATCTGATGCATATTGGGAACATTTTTGCCCCACAGAATGCTGGAAATGCTATCACTCACTACATTTGTGATAGCTTCAGTAGCCAACCAACTTGTAGTACTGGATGTGAAATGCGTGTATTTCATTCTTGGTGTGTTGGTGGGTTAAGCAGTGCTAGAGGGGGATCCGGAACTCTGGTTGTATTGCCCAGAGGCCGGTCCCTTAGTTTGCTGCGCCCACACATACTGGCGTACAGTCAGGCTTAACAGCTTGGGCTGTTAAGCCATTTCTGCGGGCGGGCGTGGTGGGCTATTCAGTTATTCTACTACTAATTGTTTAGGAGCAAAAGAGTGAGCTGTAGGCTTGGATTTTGCTGGGGGAATCCTTTACAGGTTTGTTAGCGCTTAGCCTGTAATTTGATAACTGCTTGCAGAGATCTTTTGCTGCTTGCTATCACTCACTACATTCGTGATAGCCTCAGTAGGCAGCCTACTTGTAGTACTGTATGTGCAATGCTTGTAGTTCATGGGTGTGATGGTGGGTTAAGCAATGCTAGAGGGGGAGCCGGGAACTCCAGCCTGTTGGTTGTTTTGCAGGCTGTAGTCCGGTCCCTTAGTTTGCTGTGCTCACACACACCGGCGCACAGCCTGGCTTAACAGCTTGGGCAGTTAAGCCTTTGGCTGTTAAGCCTTTTCTGCCATTGGGCCACAAGCCACAGGGTGGGAGCTGGATGGAGACTGGACCTGGAAGGGACAAGGAGGCCAGACTGCGAGGGTGGGAGATTCCCCAAGAGGAATCAGAGAGAGCTGCCAGGGGGAGTGGGGGCGGCGGCCGGCACCCACTCTTCTGGCAGGAAGGAGTATGTTCCATTGTTGAACATTACAGAGGCAAGATTCTGGAAGATGGGGAGGGACTGCTGGTGCAAGTACCTCATCATGCAGTCCCTGTGCCATCGTGCAAGAAGCTTAATGACATTAGAGTCGCATTTGCCCTGTAGGAGGGCCATGCCCCCCCCTGCTCGAAGGGAGCGAGCAGAGATTGCTGCAGGGGAGATGCCTGTGGTATGGTAGAGGGTCTGGGCATAGACTCTCATGGAGGATGTGACAGTTGCTGCGCGAACGAGGGTGAGAACCCCATTGTCAAAGTAACTGGCAAGCTTGAGGTCTGGGCTGAAGGGGTGGGTGCTAGTGCAGCAGCCCCTGAGGTGGAGCACTTGGCGCGCGCATGCTGCTACAGGGTAGCAGAGGCAGTCACCACTCCTGGCATGAGCAACTACCTCACCTTTGTCCCCATTCTTCTGTGTGGTGAATGTCAGGGTGACAGAGGTAGCAGCAAGGAGCTCATGTTCAGGGCCATCATGGTGGACAAATTTGGAGCCAAGGTAGAAGGAGACTTCCTTTAGGTGGAAGGCTTGGTCGTCCCTGGTAGTACCAGTGTACTCACCAGGGCGCAGACAGAAAAAGAAGGCTATGCAGATCATGTTGGCAATGGCCTGTCGGGTAGGGGAAGGGGAGTCATGGTATGCAAAGTGCAGGGCATGCATGACCAGGGTGATGGGGACTGGTTTAACCCTGCAAGGTGCTGGGTCCAGTTTTGCGTAGCCTTTGAACTGGGAAGTTAGCCTGAAGTCAAGACTGCCGGTAGAGTCGGTGCGAGGGTCTTTGGACCCCAAGCGGGCCAGCATCTGGCCCACTGACCTGAGGGTGTCCAATACTGTGCGAGATCTGACAGGCTTGCGGCTATAGGAGAGTTGGCCATCATGGAGGCGCTGGGCAAAGACTTGGAGGATGGGGATTGGATCTGTAACAGATTGGAGGGTTGGTTCAAAGCCTTGAGACAAACAGAATTGAATCCATTGATTCCAATGGGCATCCTTGCGCTTGGCATAGAGTTCAGTGACTGAAGCGCGCACGGTCTGCTGGATAGAGCTAAGGTCAGAGCAGAATGCATGGGAGTCTTCAGGGGACATAAGATCCAGGGCAAGTCCTGTGGATAGGTGGTGTTGAAATGGTTGAGAAGGGCAGTGTCAGAGAGGTCAGAGCGAGAGAGGAGGTCAGCCAGGTGATTGGCTGGGCCCAGGATGTAATCTCTAAGGGGTACATATTGATGGAGCCGCTGGTGTAGGGCTTGAATCCGAAGGAGGTAAGCCGCAGGCCCAGTAGTAGTGGTGGCGCCTTTCCGTTGCCAGTAGACAGCTGCTGTGTTGTCATAGCAGTTGTGGGTGGTCCTGGATGTGACACAGGCGGCTTGAGCAAGGACATCGTTATGGGCAATGGAGCCAGCCAGCTCGAGGTCACTGTTGGTAATGGTGCCACTGGGGTTGTCAAAGGTGACTAGTTGGGTGGAGACCCACTTGGGGAAGGTATGTCGCCACAAGATGGGTTGGATCTGGCCAGTAGGGAGAGGCACAAAATGAATGCCCCCCATGCCCAGACCAGAGGCATCACAAGCGCCCATGGTGGCAGGGAAAGGATCTGGTACCAGTTCCACAATGGAAGTAGGCCGGGTGGAGAGATCATTGGCAAGCCACTGGAAGTCTCGGAGGAAGCTATGGACCCGCTTGGTGAGCCGGAGGCGCTGCCTGCCCGGTTCCTGGTGTCGGAAAGCTTCTTGGAGGATGGAGAATAGGCCAATGGCGCCAGGGATGGCAAGGGCCATCAACCGGAGTTCCCCAAGGACTTGGTGCCATTGTTTGATCGGGACATGGCGTTGGTTGGGGGAGATTGAATGAAGAATCTCCTGTAGGCGGTCCACTTGATGGGGAGGGAGGCTGATGGTTTTGTTGATGGAATCAATGAGCCAGCCAAGGATAACTTTCTTGGTGGTCCACGTGGCATCCCCTTGGATCATTTTCTTGAGGGAAGCTGGTTCCTGTCTGAAGGGGGGGTCAGAGGCATCCAGGGGCCGGAAGACTTGGTCCAGAGATTGGAAGAGCACCCTCTTGACGGCGCGCCGGGTCCATTGGTTGCCTTGAACGAGGCCACAGAAGTCATCCACATACACGTCCCAGTAGCGAAGGGGCATCTTGCGGGGGGTAGTGCTATGGGGAGTCCCTGTGGCAGTGACTGGGTGATGGGGACTGTCGGCGGGCTGGGCTTCTGAGAGCAGATCCAGTCGATAGGGCTGTCGCTGCGCGTGCTCTAGCCCCGTGGAGAGAGTGGCATTGGCCAGATCTGCAATGGTTTCAGTGAAGGCACAGAAATTTGGTGGACTGGATTTCCACCCCATAGGGTTGGTGAGGGGGATGCCAATGAGAGGAGCCTCCCCTGGGCGAGATGGGAAAAGGACTCCTAGCTTCATGGTATCCTCCTGGTTTCAACTGGACCCGGTAGAACCCATCAGCTAAGTCAATCTTCGACATATACACTGGGCCAAACCTGTTGTTGGCGCAGTGCAGCTTGCTGAGGAGCCAGGGAAGTGTTCGGCCAAATTGCATGGCCTCTGCTGGGGCTAGGGGATTGGTGTCTTGGTTGACCTCAGAATAGGTGTAGTCCGAGATCATGCGCGGGCGCCGTCCCCGTTGTGGGACTAGCCCCAGTGGGCTGAGCCGGAGGTTGGGGAGGTGTTGTATGAGGCTGGCTGGGAGGACAGTCCATTGTTGCTTGTCCATCATGTCGGCATACTCCTCACGCAGGAAGGCAATGCCCTGGTGGGAAGATTGGTGAGGCCCCCTGGAGAGGGCACTGGCAATCCTGGCAGGGGTCCAAGGGGGGCCTGTCATGGAGGCCGGGGTGCCCTCTTTCCCAAAGTGGGCTAAGAGTAGACTGGCTGGATGGGGGATATGACCCACCTCTGGGTGGATGTCACCTTGTCCCCGGATTGTCCGGATGAAGTCCCCCCAGCTCGTGCTGTTGTTGTAGACATTGATAGCCCGGTTGATGTGCACGTCGAGCCTGTCAGTGGGGTAGAGTGGTGTAGGGACTAGGGGCGCGGCGCCTGTAGTAACTAGGGGCGGCAGCAGGGGGGTGACTTGGGAATCGGACCGAGGCACAGCGTTGCTGGGTGAAGAGGCCAGCAAGTTGCTGGGTGGAGAGGCCAGCGCGTCGCTGGACTTAGGCAGGAGGGGGGTGACTTGGGGCTCGGACCGAGGCACCGCGTTGATGGGTGAAGGGGCCAGCATGTTGCTGGGTGGAGAGGCCAGCATGTCGCTGGACTGAGAAAGGCGGGGGGTGACTTGGGGCTCGGACCAAGGCACCGCGTTGGTGGTTGGCAAGGGGGAAGTGGTAGGGACTGTAGCAGGGACTAGGGACGCGGACCTCGGCCTTGGCAAGGGGGGAGTGGTAGGAGGGGGTAGGGGTAGGACGGGGGTCAATTCCAAATGGGATGGGGGGGGGGGGGGGTTCTTGGAACCTGTAGAATGTTTGGGAGGCACATACAAGTTGAGAGGGGTACATGCGCGCGCATGCTGTTTGTGCTTACCTAATTCATGTGTGATTCGTAAATGAGGATTAGATTCGTGATTAGATGATGGATTGTTACTTAGTATGATCCCCCCAAGGCCAATGTGGGGTGGGGAGGGCTCCTGCGCCCAAGTGAGGGCGCGTGCCAACCGGTCAGGCATATGCCTCTTGGCACCATTGCCAGAGTAGATCTTGCTTGGTGGGAGTGATGGCCACGTGGTCATATATGTGCTTGCAGCTGCTGAAGCAGGCACCCTTGATGTGCCACGAGTGGCATCTCTCTTGGCCATCTGGTCTGGAGAGGGGGCCTTTCCCTTTGTCTCTCATAGCTTGGATGGCTTCCCTCATTTTTGCTGACTCCAGTTTCTTGACGATGGGATGATTGCTGTCTTGGAGGCGGGAGTCCCGGTGTGGGTTGGTGAGTCGTGTTTGTTGAGTCCCTCCGGTCAGGTTGCGGACTCCCGGGCTGCTGGAGGGACTGGGGCTGTTGTTGTTGTGGCTATTTCCCTTGGCGCCTGCCTTGGTGGGGGATGGAGGGGGATCCGGTCGTCGCAGTAGTCTCAGGGCAGCCACATTGGAGACATTGGGGAGCCAGTTGAGGTTCTGGCTCATCCTGAAGGTGTGGAAGTCCACCCCAAAGTCCGGGGAGGGAATGGTGGAGGCTGCTTCCCCCCTGACCCGGATTTGGAAGTAGTAGACCACAATGGCAGGGGTGAGGAATTCTCCCACCTCATCTGCAATTGCTCTTTGGAGGGGCATCTGCTGGATCTTGAGCCTGCGGAGGCCTTGTTGATAGCTGGTGACGGCATCATGGTTGAGTCCTAGGATGGTGGCTAGGACAGCCAGGTAGCTCTCCAGCTGGGTGGTGGCTTCAGTCCAGTCGACCGGGATGTAGGCTTTAGTCTTCTGAAGCTCCAGGGAGTCCTTCAAGGTGAGGGAGTTGCCTTCGGTGGAGATCATAGTGTCATATGCTGCCACAGTGGCTGCTGCCTCCTGCTCCCTTTTCAGGGTTGCCACGGACCCACCTGGGGGAGTGAAAGCCATGGGGAGTATTCCATCTGCTACATCAAAGGGGTTGGTCCCGTGGAAGTTGCCGTCCTGGAAGCGCTTAAGGGCAGCCGTAGTGATCAAGGGGGCTTGGATCCCCAACTCAGAGGCCCTGGCTGCCACTTGGCTTTGGAAGATCATGTGGGTCCTCTCGTGCTTGCTCTTTTGAGCCCAGGCCTGGTAGATGGGGGGGAGGTTGGCTTCCTCCTGTTTACCACATAGCAGAAGCAATCGCTGGGTGTACAAGGGGCCCCAAGTGGTCCTTACTGACTGCGACTTCTTGTGGTCCATACTCTCACTTAGCTTCAGTTGGTGGTCTGTAAGGGCGGTGACTGCTGCTGTGAGTGCTGGGTCTCCCGGTGTGTCCCAAGGGCGCTCCAATTCAGGCAGGTCCCGGTACATCACCTTGTGCTTCATGTAGTTGGTGAGGCCTGTCTCACTTCGGAAGGAGGGGCCTGGCTGAAGGAGCTTGGGATTTCTCCCGGGTTCTGTAGCTGTAGTCCCAGCTAACCGGAGGGTATTGAACAGGGGGGTACAGGACTCCATTAACCCCACCCTATTAAGCTGAGGATGGAGGACCCCCATGGCTTGGCTTGGAGAGAGCCCCTTGCCCAAGAGGAAATGCACCAACTCGAAGGGGATGAAGAACGCCTTGTGGGCTTGTATCAACTCGGAGTGGGCGGTACCTTCTGGGATCACTGGAATGGACAGTCTTCCTGGGTGCGCCTCCACCTCTGCCAGATGATGATCCAGGGTTAGCACCCGGGAGGCGGTGGTGGGGGACAGCATGGCTGAATCCACTACAACCAGTTCCCCAGCTTCCCCTTCAATGTCATCCAAGTACCCGAAGGCCTTGTTTTTGTTGGGGCTGTGCTGAGCCAAGGGCCCTGGATACTTTCGCAGGCCATGCACCAATTGGAGGCAGGGCAGGCCTTGGGGGTCAGCTACAAAGATCCCCAGCGCGCCCACAGCCTCAGACTCGAAGAGGTTGAGTAGATGTCCCAAGAGGACCTGGGGGGGGGGGGGAGGCCAGAGTGAAGTAGCTGAAGATGGTGGCATATGCCTTGTTGCGCTCAACCAAGCTACCAAAGGGGCTTGGGGTAGCCCGGAAGTACTCCGAGTAGGTCAACATCCAGCTGCTGGGTCAGACAGTCCGCTGATACGGTTTGGTGCGGATTGTCGTCACAGGAATCAACTGGAGGGTTGTCGATTGGCCGCTGGTGTCACAATCAGCTGAAGGTGACGCTTGGAGGTGCGGACTATCGGAGTCGCTGTCTTAGGGAGCCGATTGGAGGCGCGGATGGTCGGAGTAGAACGTATCTTGGGTCGGTATCGGTCGGAGTCAACCGGAATACAACGTAGGAGAAGTGAAGCGACTGGAGGCGCGCGTTTGCTGAGTAGGTTGACTGGTGACCAATCGATTCGCGGACGCTTGGAGGTGCTGTATCTATCAAGGCCGGGCCTGCTGTAATGACAATAGGGAGCCGGTGATGACAATGGGGAGCTGTTGGGCTGTGAGTGTGTTAGTAAGAGACTGACTGCTGTATGGGTACACTAGGCCAGGCTAGGGGGCCAACTGGTAGACTGCTGTACGGGTACACTAGGCAAGGCTAGGGGACCAGGACAGATAGGCTTGTCGTACGGGTACAATAGGATAACTATTGGACCAGGACGCGTTACCTTTTTACTTATTCTATTACTAATCGTTTTAGGAACAGAAAGAGTGAGCTTTGCTTGCCTTTGCGGGAGGATTGCTCCTTTACAGGCTTTTCTAGTGCTAGCCTGTAAATTTCGATTGCAGACGCGTCTTTCGGTCGCAGCCATCCATTCGTACGAGCTACCATGATACAGTGACACATCTCTCCGGTGATACAGGGAATCGATCGTATCGATCGCATTCCTTCTGGTACGGCGTGTAGTAGGCTTGCGCTTTGCTGGAGGAATCCTTTGCCGGCTTGTTGAGGCTACCAGGGTCTAAGCATGTGCTTAGAAGCTAGTTTTAGTGATAGTGAAATCTACTAGATTTCTACTAGGTTTTCCCCCGGTCTGGCTCTCTACCGGTTGTAGGGAGTGCCACGTGGCACTACCATTACTTTCATTCGGCTCGCTACATCAACTATCGTGAGCCGGTAAAATTCGTACTGTACCTACAGAACATACCGATGTTGCTGATACAGTGAGATCTTTCTTGTCATACATGCGCTGTATAATCAAGGGTGTTCCCCGGTCCGTACTTTGTACGGGTTCCACGTTGCACCACCATTCCTCTCATCCGGTTCGCTACATCAACTATCACTCACTACATTCGTGATAGCTTCAGTAGAGAGTCAAACCACAACATTTCCATCATTCTGTGAGGAAAATTTGCTATCACAAACGTAGTGCGTGATAGCTTCAGTAGCCAACCTACTTGTAGTACTGGATGTGCAATGCTTGTAGTTCATTGGTGTGTTGGTGGGTTAAGCAGCGCTAGAGGGGGATCCGGAACTCTGGTTGTATTGCCCAGAGGCCGGTCCCTTAGTTTGCTGTGCTCACACACACCGGCGTACAGTCAGGCTTAATAGCTTGGGCTGTTAAGCCTTTTCTGCCATTGGGCCACAAGCCACCGGGTGGGAACGTCATGGAGAGCTTGAGCGAGGGACAGAGCTTGAGCTTGGAGCAGACTGAGGGAGGGAAGAGAGTCACGTGGACTCAAAGAGAGCTGCCAGCAGGGGTGGGGTCCGCGGCCGGCACCCATTCCTCTGGAAGGAAGGAGTATGTTCCATTGTTGAACATAACAGAGGCAGCACAGGCTGCAACCGGGCAGCAGAGTGAGTCGTCACTCCTGGCATGAGCCACCACTTCCCCTTTATCCCCATTCTTCTGTGTGGTGAAGGTGAGTGTAACAGAGGTAGCAGCTTGGAGCTCGTGAACAGGGCCATTGTGTTGGACGAATTTGGAGCCAAGATAGAAGGAGACATCCTGGACGAGGAAGGCTTGGTAGTCCCTGGTAGTACCGGTGTACTCACCAGGGCGTAGACAGAAAAAGAAGGCAATGCAGATCATGTTGGCAATGGCCTGTCTGGTAGGGGAAGGGGATTCATGGTATGCAAAGTGAAAGGTATGCATGACCAGGGTGATGGGAACCGGCTTGACCCTGGAGGGGGCCGGGTCGAGCTTTGCATAGGCCTTGAACTGGGCAGTTAGCCAGAAGTCCAGACTGCCTGTGGAGTTGGTTCAAGGGTCTTTGGCCCCCAAGCGGGCCAGCGTCTGGCCCATTGACCGGATGGTGTCTGATACTATACAAGATTGGATGGGCTTGTGGCTACGGGAGAGTTAGCCACCATGGAGTCATTTGGCAAAGACTTGGAGGATTGGGATTGGATCTTGAACAGACCAGAGTCGTGGGTCAAAGCCTTGAGACAAACAGATTTGAACCCATTGGTCTCAATGGGCATCCTTGCACTTGGCATAGAGCTCAGTGACTGAAGCTCGCATGGTCGCCTGGATAGTGCCAAGGTCAGCGCGGAATGCATGGGAGGCCTGAGGTGGCATAAGGTTCAGGGCAAGTCCTGTGGATAGGTGGTGTTAAAGTGATGGAGCAAGGCAGTGTCAGAGAGGGCAGATCAAGAGAGGAGGTCAGCCAGATGGTTGACTGGGCCGGGAATGTAATCCCAGAGGGGGACATATTGGTAGATTTGTTGGTGCAGTGCCTAGATCCTGAGAAGGTAGGCAGCAGGCCTTGTTGTGGTGGTGGCGCCTTTCCTTTGCCAATGGACAGCGACTGTATTGTCATAGCAGTTGTGGGTGGTTTGGGTCTGGACGCAGGCAGCCTGGGCAAGGATATCATTGTGGGCAATGGAACTGGCCAGTTCAAGGTCACTGTTGTTGATGGCGCCATCCGGATTGGCGAAACTGACAAGTTGGGTGGAGACCCATGGGGGGAATGCGTGCCTCCACATGATGAGCTGGATGTTGCCATCAGAGAGAGGCACAAAGTGGATGCCGCCCATACCAGTGCCGGAGGTGTCACAGGCCCCCAATGTAGCAGGGAAGAGTTCAGGTACGAGCTCAGCGATGGCGGTGGGCCGGTTTGAGATATCATCGGCCAGCCATTGGAAGTCTCGTAGGAAGCCATGGACATGTTTGGTGAGCCTGATGCACTGCCGACCCGGCTCTTGGTGCCGAAAGGCTTCTTGGAGGATGGAGAAGAGGCGGATGGAGCCAGGGATGGCCAGTGCCATAGATCGGAGTTCCCCAAGGACTTGGTGCCATTGTTTGAAGGGGACATGGCGCTGTGTGGGTGCAATGGAATGAAGAATCTCCTGTAGTCGGGCCACGCGATGGGGAGGAAGGCTGATGGTTTTGTTGATGGAATCAATGAGCCAGCCAAGGATAATTTTGTTGGTGGACCAAGTGGCGTCTCCTTGGCGCATTTTCTTGAGGGAAGCTGGCTCCTGTCGAAATGGGGTGTCAGCGCCATCCAGGGGCCGGAAGACTTTGTCCAGAGATTGGAAGAGCACCCGCTTGATTGCACGGCGGGTTCATTGGTTGCCTTGGGCCATCCACATAGACATCCCAGTAGCGCACCGGCTTCTTGAGGGGGATCGTGCTATGGGAAGTCACCTGGGCAGTGACCGGGTAATGGGGACTGGCGGTGGTGTCGACGTTGGCGGGATGGGCTTCCGAGAGCAAATCCAGTCGATGGGGCTGTCGCCAAGCGTGTTCTAGCCCTGTGGAGAGAGTGGCATTGGCTAGGTTGGCAATGGTTTCCGTGAAGGCGCAGAAGTTGGGGGGGCTTGATTTCCACCCCATAGGGTTGGTGAGGGGGATGCCAATGAGGGGAGCCTCTCCTTGCTGAGAGGGGAACAGGACTTCGAGCTTCATGGTGTCCTCTGGTTTCAACCTGGACCCGGTAGAAGCCATCGGCGAGGTCAATTTTGGACATATACACGGGGCCAAACCGGTTGTTGGCGCGGTGCAGCTTGGTGAGAAGCCAGGGAAGCGTGTGGCCAAACTGCATGGCCTTGGCCGGGGCAAGAGGGATGGTGTCTTGGTTCACCTCAGAGTAGGTGTAGTCAGAGATCATGGGGGGGCGCCGGCCTTGCTGAGGGACAAGGCCAAGGGGGCTGAGATGGAGGCTGGGAAGGTTGCGGATGAGGCTGGCTGGGAGGACAGTCCATTGTTGCTTGTCCATCATGTCAGCATACTCCTCGCAAAGGAAGTCAATGCCTTGGTGGGAGGATTGGCGAGGCCCCTGTTTGATGGCAGCCGCAATCCTGTCCTGGTCCCAAGGGGGCCCGGACATGGCTGCTGGGGTGCCTTCCTTCCCGTAGTGGTCGAGGAGGCCCCCTGCTGGATGGGGGATGGTGGCCACCTCGGGGTGGATGTCACCTTGGCCTCGGATGGTCCGGATGAAGTCCCCCCAGCTAGTGCTTTGAGTGTAGAGCCGGGTGGCCCAGGCGACATGCAGATCCAGCCTGTCCGGCTTTGTGGGAGGGGGAGGAGTTTGGGGCACGGACCAAGGCCGTGGGGGCGCGGACCAAGGCCGTGTAGGAACTCGGGGCTCGGACCGATGCCGTGTGGGAGGGGAAGGAACTTGGGGCTCGGACCGAGGCCTTGTGGGAGGGGAAAGAACTCGAGGCGCGGACCGAGGCCTTGTAGGAGGTGGAGGAACTAGGGGCTTTGTTGTAGGCCCTGTGGGGGGGGAAGGGACGCGGGGCTTTGACCGAGGACGTGTGGGGGGGAGTGGGAAGAAACACGGGGCTCGGACCGAGGCCTTGGGGGGGAGGGGGGAAGAACTAGGGGCTTGGACCTAGGCCTGGTGGTGGGGGAAGATACTTGGGGCTCAGACCGTGACTCGGACCTAGGCCTTGTGAGAGGGGGAGGAACTAGGGGCTCGGACCTAGGCCTTGTCAGAGGCGTATCGAGACGCCGGGGCATAGACACATCGAGACGCGAGGGCATAGCCGCATCGAAACGCGAGGGCATAGGCAAATCGAAGCGCACGCGTTTGGGGAGCTTACCTAATTCAGGTGTGATTCTTAAGGGTGGATTAGATGAGGGATTAGATACTCGGTGTATAGAAATGGCCTCCCCCGGTGATGTAGAGGGTAGGGAAGGCAAGGCGCCAAGGTGGCGCTTGCCATTCTGTCAGACCCCATAGGCCTCTTGGCACCATTGCCAGACGTGGTCCTGCTCACTGCCAGTGATAGCCCCATGGTCGTGGATGTTTCTGCAGTTGGAGAAGCAACTACCCCGGATGTGCCAGGTGTGGCACCTGTCAGGGCCATCCGGGCGGGACAAGGGATTGTTGCCTTTTGTCTCTCATGGCAGCAATGACCTCCCTTAGCCGGGAGTATTTCAACTTGTTAGTGACACCGGAGGCCTGTAGCCGGGGATCCAGGCTTGGGTTGGATACCCGGGTCCCGTCTGAGGAGCCCTGGTTGGGGCCTGGAGTGGTTCAAGGCGCGTCTGATTTGGCCCCCTCCCCTGCGGGGGGGGGGCCGAGGCAGATGTGTGGCGGAGGTGCCTAAGGGCTGCCACATTGGAAACATTGGGGAGCCAGTGGAGGTTCTGGGTGATTCTGAAGAAGTCAGGGGAAGGAACAGTGAAGGTTGATCCCCATTGTTCTTCTAGCCATCCTCGCACCCTGATCTGGAAGTAGTACAGGACAATGACTGGGGTGATGAGCTCTCCCAATTCATCTGCAATTGCTCTGCGTAGGGGCACTTGCTTGAGCTTGAGCTTAGCAAGTCCATTCTGGTAGCCTTGCACAACTGGGTGGTGCATCCCCAGAATGGTGGCCAGGACGGCCAGATAGCTTTTCAGTTAGGTGGTAGCTTCAGTCCAGTCGACCGGTAGGTAGGCCTTGGTCTTCTGGAGCTCGAGAGAGTCTTTCAAGGTGAGGGAGTTGCCTTCAGTAGAGATCATGGTGTTGTAGGCCGCCACAGTGGCTGCTGTCTCCTGTTCGCGTTTCAGGGAGGTTACTGATGGGGGGGGGGGGGGGGATGAAGGCCAAAGGGAGGATTCCATCTGCAACATCGAAGGGGTTGGTGCCATGGAAGTTGCCATCCTGGAATTTCTTGAGTGCTACAGTGGTGACAAGGGGCGCTTGGATGAGAAACTCCACGGCACAGGTAGCTACTTGGCTCTGGAAGATCATGTGGGTCTTTTCGTGCTTGCCCTTCTGGGCCCAGGCCTGGTAGATGGGGGGCAGGTTGGCTTCCTCGAGCTTGCCACAGAGCAGCAGCAAGCGCTGGGTGTACAGGGGGCCCCATGTGTTCTTGACAGTAGCCTGGGGTTGCCGTTGATCTAAGCCCTCACTGAGCTTAAGCTGCTGATTAGCTAAGGCTGTAAGGGTGGCGGCAAGCGCCGGATTCACCCCTGGCGGATGCCCGGGTGCTGGCTGCTGCCCTGGCTGGAGGGGGCGCTTCAAGCCAGGTAGGTCCTGGTATAGTACCTGATTTTGCATGTACATGGTCAGGCCGGGCTCCCCCCGGAAGGGGGTGCCGGGTGTGGCAAAGTGGACACCCCCATCTGCTATGGTGGGGCCGGTGCCTGCAGCTTGGAGGGTATCCAGCAGAGGGGTGCAGGTAAGTGCAACATTGAGTGTGTCAAGATAAGGGTGGATGATGTTCAGCGCTTGGATTGGACTAAGGCCTTTGCCTAGGAGTAGAGGCACCAACGCAAAGGGGATGAAGCAGGCCTTGTAGGGGGTGATGACCTCCATGTGCGGGTCATCGCCTAGAGCCATGGGGATTATGTGGGAGTGGTGTGCATGTTTTATGACGGCGAGGTGGTGGTCGAGGGACAGCACCAGGGTCTTGGGCGCCTGCTCGAGCAGGGCCACATCCACTAGCACTAGCTCCCCGGCATTGCCTTTGATGTCATCCAGGTAGCCAAAGGCCTTGCCCTTGTTGGTACTCTGTGCTGTTAAGGGGCCTGGGTACTTCTTGAGGCCGTGCACAAGTCGGAGTTGAGCCCTCCAAAAGGTGTCCGTCAGGAATATTAGCTTCTGGTTCAAAGAGGTCCAGGAGCCGACCTAGGAGTGTGGGTGTGGCCGTTTCCTTGGCAAAGTAGTCATAGATGGTTTGGTAGGCCAGGTCCCGGGCAGGTCCCACTCCAAGGGGGCTGGTGGTGGCCTGGAAATACTCAGTGTAGGTCCGCATGTTGTGGTTGGGGCCGGTCTGGAGCTTGGAGGTGCCGATTATTGGAGTAGGCGGTATCCTGGAGGAGGGACGCGACTGGACGCTTGGAGGTGCGGATTATTGGAGTCGCCGGTATCTTGGAGGAGGTGAATCGACGGGAGCCAGAATCCAACGGGAAGGGCTGGTGTGCCGGAATTGTCTTGAAATAGGTGTTTCGAGAACCTGTCAAGCCTACACCACAAGGGAGATGGCGTATTCCTTGTTGTGGAGAAGATGTCCAAGGAAACTGGCCGAGCTGACTGTACGGGTACAATAGGCAACGCTACGGGACCAGGACAGATAGGCTGTCGTACGGGTACAATAGGATGACTATTGGACCAGGATGTGTTACCTATTTATTTACTTATTCTACTACTAATAGTTTAGGAGCAAAAGAGTGAGCTGTAGGCTTGGATTTTGCTGAGGGAATCTTTTACCGGCTTGTTAGCGCTTCGCCTGTAATTTGATTGCTGCTTGCAGAGATTTTTCGCTGCTTGGTATCGTGAGCCGGTAAAATTCGTACTGTACCTACCGAACATACCAATGTTGCTGATACAGTGAGATCTTTCTTGTCGTACGTGTGCTGTATACTCAAGGGTGTTCCCCTGTCCGTACTTCGTACGGGTTCCACGTGGCACTACCATTCCTCTCATCCGGTTCGCTACATCAATTGTGGTTTGTGTCTCCAAATGGCAAACATGAGGGTATTTTTGGTGCAATTCAAGGGCACAAACTGACTTATTGGGTAATGACCCCCAAAATATCCGGTCTGGGCCAGGAATACATTTCTCACGACTCATCTGATGCATATTGGGAACAACTTTGCCCAACAGAATGCTGGAAATGTTGTGGTTTGTCTCTCCAAATGGCAAACATGAGGGTATTTTTGGTGCAATTCCAAGGCACAAAATAACTTATTGGGTAATGACTCCCAAAGTATCCATACTGGGCCATGAATACACTTCTCATGACTCATCAAATGCATAGTGGGAACAAGTTTTAAATGCATATTGGGAACAACTTTGCCACACAAAGTACAGAAAATGTTGTGGTTTATATCCAAATGGCACACAAGAGGGTGCGGTATGTTTGGTGCAGTCTACGAGATTCTACAGGTGACTAGAGGATTGAAATACATAACCTTAGTGTTATCAAATTTTCCCTTCTGAAAAAATTATGGCGCGGGAGGGGTGGCTTGCACAGGTACGTGACCTACTTATATTAAAAATAAGGGTGCGCCCAAGCCAGACAGTACACAGAAGAAGGTAGAGCAAACATCATAGTACAGAACCCACGGAAAAAGTCTACACACAAAACATTGTACACATTCACGAACACCGTACACAAACACACACACACACACACAACACAAAACACCGTACACACACACACACACACACACACACACAAAGAAAAACACTGTACACACACAAAACACTGTACATGCACAAGAAACCCAAAAAAATTATTAGTACACGCACAAAACCACACAAAAAGAAACACATGATTCTTGTTCAACACGGTATTCACAAAATAACATAAAAAATATGAATGTTATCAGAAAGACATGACGAAGCAAGAAATCAGAGGGGAAAACCCTTTGAAACAACAAAACCATCCGGCCCGGTGATCATCAAACTACAGGGGACAACAACGGTAAGAAAAGAAGAGTGAAAACAAACACAGCAATTACTAACAAAATGTGTGGCAGTGATGCCACAACTATTAACCCAGCCAAGGACAAGAGTAAAAAAATGATACCGACAACACTACTACCACTCCAAACATGGAAGAACACACCACCATCAACCAGAGTAATGAAGCAGCACCACTGAGCATTACCAAAACACACACCACTACAGTAATGAACCAACAGAAAAAAGGGACAACAACCAAGGTGGTAGAGAAAACATCCAACAAAGACTGCTGCGATATAGAGGATGCTGTGAAACGTGTCATGAAACAAATCCCATATGACATATTGGCACAGGGAGTGGCCAAACACTTACGACAACTGCAGAGGGAACAGCATATAGGGGTGGGAAAGGTAGTAATGGTACATAAACATACGGAGGCAGCCATGCAGGGAGATGGGAGTTGCAATGCCGGCGACACAAGAGAACAAGCAGTGAGTACAATTACCGGTGAATATGGGCTTATAACAGATAACAATATTCTTAAGGCTTTGAGTGATACAACTGGAACAGTGGACAAGAAGCTAAGGGATTACATAAAAAACATTGGTACCATAACATGAAGTTCCCTATCAATGACGAGGTAACGGTGCATGTAACAGAAATGGCAGTTAAAACACGAGCGGCTATGGTACCACAAAAGATTCCATTGGCATCATTCTGTTCCTTTTATAGGAAACGAGTAGGAACAGTACTGACTGCATTGAGGCACAACTCACAAACATTAGCAAGGAAAAACTGGATAGGTAAATACAGGTTGGGGAATTAGTTCTTTAAATTAGGAATTTTGGAATCTATTTTTGGTCGGACACCACTAACATGCTGCCCATTGATACTGATGATACTTCCGTACAGCCAATTACAGCAAAGGTCGACGAGTCTTTATCACCTTCCCTGGTACTGTTGCAGTTATTCAAGACACAGAAAATGAGAATACAGGTATTTTAAACCCTCAATACAGGAAATACAACAACGCAGAAAATGAAGATTTTTACAAGAATCATGTTGGCAATCAATCCGACAAACTCCAATTTCAAACAACGGAAGGAAAGGAACTTGCTGAGTGATATATTTTCTGTAGCAGATGAAGCATTTGCATTGATAGTGATCTACAATGAGCATCATGTATGGGTGAACCAGCAGCAGCAAAAGGGTGATGCCACGATTCCGCGAAAAAATCTGCAATTCAGACAGTGGAAGCAGAAATGGATGGATGGAGGAAGGACGAGAGTTGTTCAGTGATTTGTGCGACAAAATTGTCAAGATGCGCAATCAGCCAGAAACAGGAAGGGAATTGGAAGAAATGATGAGGGAGAGATTTAGGAACAAAAGTTTGACACAATACACCAATAAGCATGGCAATGCAAATATTACTAGTAGCAGCTCCAGTATTTGTAGTGGACCAAAAAAGAAAAAGAAAAGAAACGTATATTGATCTGGCAATAACAAGCATCGATGAATGCCAATTTATCTATTGGTGAATTAATGTAGAAAATAACAGTACATATAATACAAAACTACTACTAATTATGAGCTTAATATTGAGAATATTAGAAATAATGGAGGATTTGTAATACATTGCAATAGTAATAAATCAAGCATAATAGAATTTACACTTGAGGGAATATCATAGTCCAAAAATAGAATTCACAATTAGGAGAGCAGAATCGAATTGTTATTTTGTAGCTTTATATTTTGGAATTAATACTGACTCAAGATTTCTTTTCTATTCGTGAATAGAAGAAATTGTTGTTGGTACAGAATAATAATTGGGTTCTGCTAGAGACTGAAATATATTAGTTTTAACCATGATTAGAGTAACGTGCATTACGCGCACAGAAATAGTGCTGAGTTTACGTATGCCCTCATACGAAGGTCGCGAATTTCAGGGTGTTGAGAAAATATTGCCGTGTTAAAATCACGCACAAAATTTGTGCGCGATAAGTTAATTTGAACCCCGCGAAACAGTTCTCGGACGCATGTTGATGAGAATGGTGTTAACTTTAGAGTTCTTTTTACCTCCCACTATTTTGAGCGCCCTTATAGAGCTTGTCATATTGTACTGACTTTGATCCATCGACAACAATTCCTTTGAGTTCATCTTGGTCTAGGCCGCTGAACTTGCGCTCACCTCTAGTGGGATAACTGCTGGCCCTGCCATTGTTGCCTTGACGGTTTTGGTTGCGGGATCTGCCCCCTTGCTGCTGCTGGTTGCTGTTGCCAAGGGGGGAAGGGGTGACGTTCTTGGATGCGTTCAGTTGATTCATGATGTTGCTGGAGGATTGTATCGGCTTCTACAGCCACAATTTGCCCAGAGGATAGCGTATCAACTGAATTTGCATGGTGTTGTATTCTTACTACGTAGTTGGAAGCACTATGGTGTGTTAATTTTCTTTTGAAAGTTGCTGTTAAGCTGACTTGGTCCAAAGGCAAAGAAGAACAACAGGAGCTGTAGCTGCAGATCGGCTGAGATGCCGGTCTGTTGGTTCTAATATTTTATTGATGTCCACTACGACTGAATGCTGTGGCGTTCAATCAGATCTATTCTAGCTATTGGCGTACCACGCAATCAGTTAGATCTTAGGCTTGTAGTTCTACAATAGGACGCAGGGGCGCCCGATGCAAGCTTCAAGGCTAATAATCAAGTAATCTAAAAGTATGAGTGATTTATCTTGCTGGGGAGCAAGATAGCACTTTAACAACGTGCTGCTGCTAATACAGCACGTTACGATTATCTTATACGGTAAAATACCGCATTGTGGGCAAAATAACATGTTGCCGCTAATACAACATGTATTTTGTACAGCAGACAAACAAGTTCGTGAGCAAAGCTTCCAACCTCTGCTTCTTCTTCTTGAAAACAGAACACATAACAGAGAGGATAGCATATGCTAGTCTCTGGTGTGTTCTTTCTTTGGTCACTAAGTACCAAAATTTTGATCGTATGAGTGACGATTGATTCTCCATGATTTGTCAAGTATTGAATCTCGATCGTAAGAATGAGTCAATCCATTCACAAGATGGGCCGTTTTGATCATAAAGATGAGCCTCATATCATGTGTATGAATAATACATATCCTTCTGAGGTCTCATTATTCTCGACTTGTACCTCCGCTACACCGGACACGAAAGGAATTTAATACTCCCCATGTGTCCAAACGATAGACCATCCTAGCTAAGAGATGCTGAGATTGTTCTGCAGTAGGCCGCCTGTATTGCCACAGTAGTGAAAGATGGGCTTGAGTAAAGGATACACTACCGAGTGTCCCCAATGCTTGGTGAGAATATCTGCACAGTTATTCTTGCCTGCAAGATGTTGCATAAGAATAAAACCTCTTGCAATCATGCTCCTGACATAATGGTATGAGAGAATGTGGTGCCTCTTGTGGAGTCTTGCATATGGGAATGTAGACATTTGGATCATCTTCTCATTATCTCCCCATGTGTAGGATGTGTTGTGTACTCTAGTACCAAGGTACCTGAATAATTGTCGAATGCCAACAATTTGCTCGATGCAGGTTCTAGCAGACACAAATTCAGCGCCAAAGGTGGCTGTTTTGGACGTTGCTTGCTTCTTGGAGAACCACATGATGGGGGTCTTGTTTGCAAAATGCAGAATACCAGTTACAGCTTTGCCACTTAGGATGTCATGCATTAAATTGGCATCATAGAAATGCAACAGTACAACTACCTTACCCAGAGGGGTAGGAGCATCGCTTGGTAGATCGTCAGAGTGCTCCCCATAGACGGTATTGGACCAGTCTGTGTTAGTACTTTCAGTCAGTACAAAATCAGGGGCTTCCACGCGGAATCGAATTTTGAAATGGCGGCACTTGGAAATGTAACCATAGATTCTTTTGGCTTGGTTGAGATGGCCTTCTCTAGGTTGCACAAGGAAGCTTGAAAGTGTCATGACAGCAGTCTGTACATCAAAGCATCCAATAGCAATGATCCATTGAAGTGATCCAATCATGCTCTGATACTTTTGGATATCAGCAACATCCAGAAATGATGTTGAATCAAGTTCAAGATGGTCATTTTCTGCAAGTGGAGATTGATATCTTGTGGTTGGTTTGCACCCAAACATTTGCTCACGTGATGCCTCCATTTTCTCAATGAACTTGATGGGGTTCATACAGAGTACGCCATATTCATCCCTTTCGAAACCACATCCCAAATGAAAGTTCATAGGTCCAGAGCCCTTTAATTTGAAGTTGTATGGTTTTGACTGTAAGATGACCAGGAATTGCTGGGGGTTAGACTTGCATAAACACAGGTCATTGGCATAAGTGCATATGAGTTCATATACTGGCTCCCCATATTTGTTCTTGCCAGGTTTGATGAAAATTTCAGGCTCTGCTTTGGATCTTTCAAACCCTAGTTTGATGAGGCAGGCAGCAAGTAGGTCACCAAAACACTTTCCAGATGATTGAAGTCCATATAGAGCCTTGTAAATGACTAGAAGGTGTCCTTCTAGTGGTCTGAATTCAGCTCCAGCCTTGATGCATACTTTCTCACAGGTGACAGCTTCGAGGTATGCATTACCAATGTCAGCTCCCCATGCTTCTAAGCCATTCAGTTCTGCAAGGAACAAGCACATCCGTAGGCCTCAAAGAGAAACAACCCCAGCAGATACGCTATGGACTGGGGCTTCAGTGAGGTTACAATTTGCAACGAGTCGAGCCTTGTGTCTTCCATCGTGCTTGACTGCATAAATCATATGGACCTTGATCTGCTGGAAACCAGATGGTATATTGCCAGCCTTGTGGATACCTTTGTCAATAAAGGTGTCATATTCTTGAAGCTGTGACATTTCAAGAGCTATGGCATCCTGCCATTTGGTGTTGCCATTGGCTGCATCAAATTGGATGGCTTCTTCATGGTTGCGAGGTACCTTGAATCCATACTGGTATTGAGGAGCAGTACGGAATGACCAAAGCTTGGCTTGGTGGATGAATCGGTCCAGCTTCTTGGTTCTTCGGGCAAGGGAAACAATGCGTTTGAGATGTTTCCAACCAGGTTTATTGAGCATGTCATTATCTTTTGCATATTTAGCTACAGTAACAGCAGGGTCATCTGCAGCTACATTGGATAGTGGCTCATATGTGCGTTCCATATTTTCCCATTCAATCCATAGGTTATATTTGGAGCCTTTGTATTGAGGGTGCTTGTTGTCAAGGGGGCCTTGGTGGCCAAGGATGCGTCAAAATGATCAGAGTTTGCCATCTTCTTGAGTGACATCCCTATGGATATAATGCATTGCATCATTGTATGCAATGATATCTTCAAGCTCATCATCGGTATGCTTGCATCTGAACTTGATAAATTCTTTGTTTGTCTCGAGGCTGTTCTCAACGTCAACAATGGTCAATCTTTTCTGAGTGCCATCAGGGAGGGCCATCAGAAAGGATCTGCCTTCCAAGTCATCTGCAGGGATGACAGGGATGGTAATGGGCTTGCCATCATCGTCAAATTGAGCGTTACCTTCTTCATCAGTAACAACTACTTTGGATGGATCAACAGATGGAGTAGCAGGATTGGTGTGTGGAGGTGTGGCTTCACTAACATCAAAATATGCTAGCTCAGGGGGACCAAATCGTCTTCAGTGACAGGGACGCCGGCAGGGGTTTTGCTGAAGATATGATAGGTTGGAGGGCCATCAAGAATCTCCCCATAGTTGTTGGGGATTGGAGAAGGCGCGTAGCTTGGTGTGTTAGGAACCTTGGAATACAGAAAGTTAGGCAAAGATGGCTGTGGAAGACCAGGAGACTTGAAAGACTGAGGATTGGAAGCAGGCTTAGAAGCCTGTCGATGAGAGGGGCTGTCACCAAAGTACTTAGGGATGGGAGAAGCATCCTTGGCTTTGCGCCAGGCAATGAAGCCATCATCAGTGAACAGGCCAGCGCGCTTGTTGCGATGATCAGGGTTCAAAGCTGTGCGGACGCCAGTCGGATCAAGAAGTTTGTTGGTGATAGGGTCCCAAATCTTAAAACAGAGACTATTGCCGACATGCTCAGCAAGACCAACAAAGTGACCGAGACATTCTGTGGTCTGAGAGCCAAATTGTGTATTGGGAGTCTTGTAGTAAACAGGTTCAAACCAAAAGAAACTGAGGTAAGGACTGATGTCACCTAAGGCGCCAGTGGCAATGAAAATAGGCTGTTTGTCGGAGAGATTGGGGTCAGACAAATGGTTCAATAGACTTGCAATGTATGTGATGCAGAGAAGCCAGAGGTGAGGTGGAGTGCCCGTACGGTCCATGATTCTGTTGACAATGCGCTTGAGTGTCTGATATCTTTGTTCAAATAGGTTCTGATGTTGATGATATGGTTCACTTTGCCATAAACCAATCCAAAGCATCTTGAGGTAATCTAGAACACTTTTGCTAGATTGGTAAGAGCCATGATCACAAAGGAGTCTGAGAGGTCTACCCCATTTTCGAACAAAATTTTGTAGGCATGGTAGGAAATCAGCAGTACTGCGCATTTCTTCAACATGGATGATATGGGATTTTTGGCCAAAGAAAACTTGAGCAAGTATGGAACCACCATTGACAGCAGGGGTATCATAATAGACGACATCAGAGAGTATATCATCATGGAACGGTCTGACATTCATGGCAGACTGTGGTGACTGGAATCTTTTAAAGATATTGCCATCTGGGCTAATGGATAAGGAACCATATTGAGTGGAATTGTCAAAGGTTGCCTTGATCCGATCGAGGGATACCCAACCAAAGAATGGCTTCAACGACAGCTAATCCATGACAGTTGGCGATTGGATGTGTGGTGCTGTAGTAAGATAAGCGGAGGGGGATCGGATAGAGCACTTACTGAGTACCTGGTGATGAATGTAATCGGTTGGACTGAGCCAGAAGGAGGTATCATGATGATCAAGTGCCGATGGTAACCTCTTCAAACGCTTTCATTCCCCTCAACCGGCAATGAACGTTCAACCATTCAATGATGACGTGCTGTCTGATGTCGTGTACTCTGACGTCCCAGCAGTCGATGGTGGTTCCAAACTTGCACAGATCTTCTTTGGCCGTAACTCTCATATCATTCATGTTGAAGAGATGCGTAACACCGGTGAATTTCTATCATGCTTTCAGAACTTCGTTCTAAAATGGGGCAGACCTCTTTGCCTCTTATGTGATCATGGCAACTACCAATCTAGCAAGCGGGTCATCGATTATCTCAAGATGTTATGGATTGGACTTTGGCAGAGTGAACCCTATCACCAACATCAGAAGCCGATATAAAACGTTTAAACCTATCGTCAACCGCGTCATGGACCGCACCGGCACACCACCACATCTATGGTTGTTGTGTATGACATACGTTGCTGGACTCCTCAATGTTATTTCTGATCCTACTCTATCGGATAAACAACCAGTCTTCATTGCTACTGGTTCCCTTGGTGATATTAGCGCGTATACCAGTTTCTTTTGGTTTGAACCTGTTGATTTCAAGACCAATGACTCACCTTTTGGTACCCAGTCCACCAAACGCATCGGTCATTTCGCTGGCATTGCCGAACATGTTGGCAATGGCCCAGATCTGGGATCCTATTAGTAACAAATTACTTGACCGCTCTGGTGTTCGCTCTGCTCTTACATCTGAATCAGGCATTAAGCAGGCTGGCCTCTTCACCGACGATGGATTCGTTGCATGGCGTAAGGCAAAGGATTAGGTACCCCAACTGCATGCAACCGGTGACACCCCTACAATCACAAAACATGGGGAGCATACCACTACAGATGCCCCAGCTGAGAAGCCCAAAACACAGGACGTCCCAACTACTCCTACTACTGCAGAATCCACTACGGACTCCGACACCATGATGACCCTCAACAATTCTGTGGTACCTGACAAAAACAAGCCTCCGGCTCCTACCGAGCACCAAGCTACGGCATCTCCTCCTCAGACACATGAGGACAGTCAGCCTCCAGCATCTGGTACTCAGGAAAGTCAACCTCCAGCAACTGGTAATCAGTATACTATCAAACCACCCGCCCACCCCTCGTAGCCGAGCTTTCTTTATAAGAAGGTTGATGACAGCCCCAGCTGGTCCCCTTCTCCACTCCCTAACAACTATGGGGAGAGTTTTGATGGTCCCCCTACGACACACATCTTCAGCAAGACATCCGATGGCGTTCTCCTTACTGAAGATGATTTTGATCCACCCGAGCTAGCATACTTTGATGTTAGTGACGTCACATCTTCACACACCAACCCTGCTACTCCTACAGTAGACCCATCAAAGGTAGTTGTTACCAACGAAGAAGGGAATGCGCAATTTGATAAGGATAGTCAAACTCTTACCATCCCGACCATCCCAATTGCCGACCAACAAGGCCAATCTTTCCTTGTACCCTATCCCGATGGTACTTGGAAACGCCTTACCATCGTACATGTAGAAGACAGTCTTGAACGCAATAAAGATTTCATCAAATTCAAGTGCAAGCACTCTGATGACAAACTTGACAACATCATTGCATACAACGATGTCATGAACTACATCCACCGTGATTCGACCCAAGAAGATGGCAAGCTTTGGTCGTTTTGCTGCATCCTAGGACATCAAGGTCCGTTGGATAACAAGCACCCTCAGTACAAAGGCTCCAAGTATAACCTTTGGATTGAATGGGAAAATATGGAACGGACATATGAACCATTAGCCAACATTGCGGCTGATGATCCTGTTACCGTTGCCAAATATGGTAAAGACAACAACATGCTTGACCTCCCAGGTTGGAAACGTCTCAAACAAATCACCAACCTAGCACGACGAACCAAGAAGCTTGATCAACTCGTGCATCAAGCCAAACTTCGATCTTTCCTGTACCACCCCGCAATATCAATATGGATTCAAGGTACCTCGTAACCACGAAGAAGCCCTCCAATTTGATCAAGCCAACGGAAACCACAAATGGGAAGACGCCATTACTCTTGAAATGAAACAGCTCAAGGAATACAATACCTTCATTGACAAAGGAATGTACAAGGCAAGCCCCATCCCAAACGGGTTTCAACAGATCACGTCCGAGAACTGTTTCTCGACCCCCCGCGGGCTATCGCGCGCTATTTTTACAATTCTCGACCCTATTTTTTAAATTTCCTACCTTTTTAGGTCGCGTGTCTACTAAAATACCTCGCGCGTCGCACACCTTTACTTTTGAGACAATATCTCGTCACTCCTCAAATAAAATAACTATTTTAGGGTTAAGGATATCATATTCGTTTCGTGACAAGCACTATTTTGTGTACAACTTGTGCACGAATGACTTATTTCATTTTCTCAACATGTTTCCACCATACCGGTATAATGGGCTCCGACCCAAATCCTCCAACTCCAACTCAAATCCCAACTCCAACTCCATGTCAACTCCAAGTCGAATCCACCCCAGGCGGGCTATTGCACTCAAGGGTTTTGTTTGTGTTTAACGCCAGGAAGATCTGCTGTATTTTCAGAAGCTACACCGTCGGAATCGCCACTCCAATGTTGTTCGCTCCTCTCAAATAACCCGCTTTGTGGATAGATGCTGCTGGTTACATTCGGATCGACTTGATCATTGCTAGTAGGATCGACGCTTTCAATTTTAACATTTGGATCATTTCTTTTTTCTTCACGAATCTTACGAATCATTTTTTGGTGTCGATTAATCTCTTTCTTGTGATAAACAACCATTTTCCAGTGTTCTTGTTATAGATTGGCTGGGTGTTCCTGAATCACCTTTTGTAGTTTGTAAATTCCCTCCATGGTTGGTTCGACTGTCGATTGGATGATTAGTATTAGTAGTATCAGTAGAGTAGATTATCTATTCGAAGATTAGGTAGTAGTAACACCTAACACGTTGGTATTTGTTTTCCTCGTCGGAAAGATAATGAAATAATCAATTATAATGGTGAAGTACTAGCGAAAATAATGTATTACTAGTATCTACTAGTAATAACTCATGCAAAATAGCGTACTAGTTGGTTTTACCGGTACATGAAAGTCGGAATCAACTCGATCGTAATCAACAAAACAATTGTCCACGATTTCCATTTCAATAATCAACAACGCAATTGTCCACGATTTTCGTACTAGTATCTACTAGTAATAACTCATGCAAAATAGCGTACTACGGAGTAGTTGGTTTTACGGGTACATGAAAGTCGGAATCAACTTGATCGCAATCAACAAAACAATTCTCCACGATTTCCATTTCGATAATCAACAACGCAATTGTCCACGATTTCCATTTCGATTCACATTTCCGTGCACCTTATGGAAGAACTGACGCGCCTGCCAACAAATGTTTGGAATAACTGATGGGATTGACCCGTCCGGCGCTGTGTATTAACCCTCTTAAGGAGTTGACTGTACGTACTGTTCACTACTAAACATATTGTACGAGGAATGTTGCAATCATCACTAAGTAGTAATGCATTTACTTTACGGACCATTTTTGCAATCGAAGTATGGTAGTAAGGAAATCTACCGTACAAGAAAACACATCACCCACAAAATAATACGCTTGTTTAATTTTTTCCTTTCAACGATTCATCTTTTCGACCTCTGTCCTCTCGACCCATTCTACTGATATTTTCCTTCAAACAACTCAGCAACATCATGCCTCCTGCTATTAAAGCCTCTCTTGTATTCTACTGCCGTGGTTGCTGGGATAAGAAAGGAAAAGATTCAAAGGATTTTTTAGGATATAAATCCATTTCAAATGGTAACTTGAAATACGTCTCCACCGGCCTAAGAAGACATCTCTGGCATAGAGATTTGTGCCAGGATTTCTACCATAGTCAGGGTCTAATTAAACGAAAGATCTATAACTTCTCCACCTCTATCAGAGTGCAGCCTACCTTGCCGTCTGTTCAACATTCTCCGTCAGATTTTGGGATGACTATGACACAAAACGGTCCATCTGTTCCCCCTTCCTATCTCTCCCAGCACCACACCGTCACAAGTCAATCAGCCACGGGTCTTCATTCCGTTCTAAACCAACAGATTGTCCATGATGTCTTTTTACCGCCAATGGATCAGAACGCCATTGAATCTTACATGGCTGTTTCCACTGTTCAAGATGAAGATGCATTCCCGCTGAATAATGATATCGACAATTCCGATGACGAGGTTGACAAAGACGATGACGTAAATGAAAATAACGACAACAATTCTACCAACAACATAGATTGTGGAGACAACGAAGAAGATCCCACTAATCGTTCTGATGTTAATGTCGCTACTGCTCAGCAAGCCCCTACACCACCATCTTTTCATGAAATCATTAATCTGAACGAAAGAGAGGCTGCGTTTCAAAGCCACACAAAACTACCGCCGCCCCATCATCTTCTTGCAGAATTGGAACTCATGAATTTAATGTCCCGACATAAGTTGCCACTGAACACATTCAAATCAATTTTCCAGTGGGCAAAGAACAGTCAAATGAGACCCGGTTTTGATGTTTGCGATGCCAAAATTCGATCTCGGAAAACAATTTTTGACAATCTCCAATCCAATCTGGGTCTCTCAGATATGAAATTTCATCCTCATATACTGAATTGGTTACCTGATAATAAGCCCACTCAGGTGTATGTCCGTTCTTTTAAGGATGCCATTTATTCTCTTCTTTCTGACCAGCAGCTAATGATAGAAGAAAACCTCTCCTTTCCCGACTATTCCACCCCTCTATCTCCCGACAATAATCCTGAGTTGAATCCTCATTCTGTAATCTCAGAATTGCATCACGGCTCGTGGTGGAAATCTTCTTGGAAAGAAATTTGCAATCCCAATTCGCAAGAAATTCTTGTTCCTATTATATTTTACATGGACGGCATATCTTTGGATGCGCACGGACGACTTACGTTAACACCATTGAACATGACACTTGGTATTTTTAATGTGGAGACCCGTTCTCGACCTGAAGCATGGACAACTATTTACTTCCATCCCGACCCTGAATGGGAGTCAACCAGACACTCTCGTCCTGCCAATTCGAAGGAAAAAATTCAGAATCTTCACAATGGTTTGGAAGTAGCGTTTCGTTCCTTCAAAGCCGGGTGCAACGAAGACGGTGCTATCGAATGGAATTATCTTCCGTACGCAAATCAACAGTGGAAGGTAAAAATGAAATTTGCCATTGCCTATGTTATTGGCGACACAGAACTTCACGATAAATTGTGTGGAAAATACGGCTCCTTCAATAAGGGCGTCATGCGGATGTGCCGTCACTGCAACTGTTATTCTCCGAACATAAACATTCCTTCTGTTCAACCTGCAACAAAGAAGTGGTCACCTGTTGATTTTCATTGTTTTCCCGGCACAGATCTAAACGATATCAATAAGAACTTCAAAAACAACTCTCATCACAACATAAGGAATGTATTTCATGATTTATGCTTTGGTACCAATAAGAACAACATTCATTTTGCCACTCCCGGTGAATGTTTGCACATGCACCAGCTTGGCACTGCCAAACGGGCCGTTGAGTCAATTGAATTGTTGCTCCGCGGAAGTGTTCCATGTGTTTATGCCCCCAATTTGAATCACGGCGTGGCTGTTGCTAGCAGTATTGGCCATTTAGCACAACGGTACGGTGGTTTGTTATCACGCCAGTCTGATAGAGATTTTCCTCGCACCAAATTTGGGACTCAGCTTTTATCAACCACGAAGAAAGAAGGGCATGATTTCTCTGGAATGCTTATTTCTCTTCTGATCGCTATTGTTTCCAAACCTGGATCTGACATTATTGGTGACCATCGTTTTGTAAAGAAACAGATAGAGGTAATTCAGCTCATTCTATCAATGGAAGAATTTCTTAAACACGGTCGAATGAAATATGGTTCCTTAAAGAATCTCCCAAAAACAATTGTTCACTTCATCAATTGTATAAACTCAACTTGTCACAGGAAAGGGATGGGAACAAAACTAATCAAGAATCACCTGTACTTTCACCTACCAGATTATATCTCTTTATGGGGAAGCCCTGCAGGCTGGGATAGTGCTCCCAATGAATCTCACCACAAAACTGAGATTAAAGCTCCTTCCAAGAACACTCAAGGTAATGCTGCATCACTAATCAATCAAACTGCCAATCGGAAGTCCGAGAAAATGATGCTAAGCCAGGCAACATACCACTACAACTTGAATCCACCTGATCCTCCTCCAATTGAACGCCCTGATGGTGGTGGTTCTCATTTTCAAATAATGAGAACCAAAAATGGGGAATCAACAATGAAGTGGCTTCGTTCTACTAACAAAAGCAAACCATTTTTTCCTTCTGACATACTTGACTTTGTTTGTGATTCTGTGCTACCTTTATTGGAGAATCCTTCGCACATTTGTGGAGTTACAGAGCACAATCGTTTCGATGTTGCTTGTGGTTCTAATTTTATATTTCGCTCACATCCTTCATATAGATCGGATAGTTCTCTGCTGAACTCCGTATGGATGGATTGGTGTTTGATGAAATTGGACTTTGATTTAAATAACAATCCCAAGCTCATACCGTGCCATCTGGTATGCTTCTTAACTGTACAGAGTTTGAAGCAGCCATACAGTAGTATTGGTGGCTATCCAATTGATACAAACGGAATGTATGCTGTGGCTTGTCGGTTTCAAGATGTGCCTAAGAAAACAGCTTCTGAATTTGTCCAACGTGGTCGCCTGATGAATTCACTGTACCTATTTCATGTCGACACTATCCATTCCGAGCTGGCAGTTGTTCCAGAGCAAGGCCTTGATGGGTCCATAACCAATTGCGATTGGCTAGTGATATCGAATCGGATCTCCTGGCTACATTTTTTTGAAAGCAAAAATGCTGCTACACCACCGTCTTATGAATCTTTGTACAACGCATGCACACTACAGGACGACATCCAGTTGGAACCGTTTGAGATGGCATTGAATGATAACGAATTCAGTGATTCTCTATCTAGTTCAGAGAGCGAAAGCTCGGACAGCAGTTCCGATTGAGTAGCAAGGGTGAATGTACCGGCTAACTTTAAACTATTGTTTAATTTTACTATAGAGGGTTAGCTCTAAGCACAGTTTTGCGAGATACATAGGCGCTCATAATATAACACCCTTCGAATTTGGGATTCGAACAGCTATGTAATACTAATGGATTGAACAATAGAGTATCTCCTGACCTCAATGGAACTTTCACTCCATACGTGGGGAAGACAAAATAATAAATCACCTCGTCAGCAGACACTTCCGCCGGAGCAATTACTGTCAAACGAGTGTAGTACATGTCATCGTCCACATGGCATCTAGAATGGTAGTTGCGACCAATCGAAAATGCTAAGGCCTGCTGCCCAATTGCATTTAGCTTTGTACGAGACAGAATCTGAGACAACACATCCATTTCCTCCGCAACAAATGGTTCGACGTCAATTAAACTATGATGCATATGCTTCACAATTTCAACTGTTGTCTCTTCTAGCTCTAGTTTGATGCTGGGATTGACATGACTTTTGAAAAACATATTCACCAATATTTGAATCCAATCTTTCTGGTCGAATTCCAATGATAGCATAATCATCATTGATACTTCCCCGCTTCACTCCTCTTCCAACGGTTGGTTTTGCTCCAACAATAGCAGGAGTGAATTCTCTCAACAAGTTGATATTATTCTTCGAAGCGAGGTGTCGTTCCGCAAAATGGCGTGAAACTTTGGCAAAAATTCGCAATGATTGTTTAGAATGATCAAACGCTAGAATATGCTCATCCTTCGTACTATCCAATGTATTGTAGTTTTCAATTGACAAAGCCTGTTCCGGTTGATACTTCTTCTTTCCTCCTATCTTGCCACCCCAATCTGTCTCCATGTATTTACCTTCCACCACAGTTGCTCGGCAATATTTTTTCAGGGCTATTGTATAGACGCCATCTTTGCAAGTTGAACGCCTATTCTTTTCCTTCTTCCTCGGTTTTATCAGAGACAAATTTGTATAAGTTTTGTGGCTTGTTGACACCGGTGCAGCAACCTTAAGAAAATTTGAAGACGTTTTCCATTGACTTCTGTATTCCTGTTGTCTCTTTGCTCTTTGTTTTTTGGCTCTTGCTGCAAAACTGTTGTATAGATTGTTCTGTCATGCGTGGTGGTCTTGAAGTTGAGATCAGGACCTTTCAAGATCTTGTTGATGTGGGTTTCCCAGAGTCTTCCAGATTCCGGGTGGCCTTGAAGTGCTCGAAGGACTGGAAGCACTAATCGTCTGTCTATGTCTCTGCCATGCTTGTGTCTATACCATTCTGCATATGCATCGTCAATAGTCATGTATGTAGGGATGTTGGGCCCTGGAGAATGGGCATATGCATCAGCCGCGTCCCCCCCATAAACTTTGAGATTGAGACTTGCTGCAATGGCAAAGAACAGTCTTTGGATGGGGTGTTCAACACATGATGAGTATGACATTGCTATGGCATGCAGGGTTGGCGCTGCATATTTGCTGCCATTGCAACATTGCCTGGCTCTTCTGACACCATTTCGTTTCACACTGTATTGCCAGTGAGGCCTGAGAATGATCGCGTCGGGGTCCTTAGGGTATTGAATTGGTGGTCCAAACATTTCCAAATCTTCAAACTGATCAAGCTGTTTTCGCTCCCCAGCTTGCCATTCAGGCCATGTAGATAAAGGCTTGAGATTCCTTCGAGTGAAGTGCCCTAGCGCTTGTTCTTCAGGTGTAGTTGCCTTGGAATTGATGGCCTTGATGAAAAGTTCAATTTCTTCAGTGGACAGTGAATCTGCATCTAGTGGTAATGCTTGATTTCCTGATTTATGAAGTTTGGTGATAGCTCTGAGGGATGCAATATCAATAGTAGGAATGACAACATCCATGTCGTCTTCAATTGGTGCCAAGTGTTTTTGGATGGAGGCATGGAGTGTTTCAGTGCTGTCAACCTGGTTGATTCTTGATTGTATCAGCTGCTTGTATTTTGTGCCAATGCGCTGGATAGTTTTGATGGAGGAAATTCGGTCCAAGAATGGTGGATCTTCTTCAGCAGTGGGTTCTTTCCAGGAGGTATTGGGAGCAAATAAACCATATTCATTTGAGTGTTTCCTGACTTCCTTCATAGACAATTTCTCTTCAAGTGCAAAGGTAATTGGTGTATCTATTGAAGAATCCCTCACCCCTCGATCGTGGCAGGCCTGTAAAGCTGTAGTGACATCAGCAGCAGTAAAGACACGATTGTGATCGATAGAGACAATATAAGCACCTCGTAGCTTGGAGAGAGATTTCTTGTGTGAGGAGAAAAGCTTGGAGGCAGGACTTTTGGGAAGGATGTCAGTGATGTAAGCTCTGCCAAGCAGTGAATCATTGGCATACCGGAGGCCAAATGTTTGATCAGTATAAGATGGGGAGACAGTGAGCCTGAGATTTGTGAGATTGGCAAAGGGGGAGATAGAGAATTGAAAATCACTGGATGACACCTCAGTGGGTTCTGCAGGAAGTGGAATGTTGTCATCTGTCCTGAGCAGGTGTTTGACATTAGTGGGGAGGTCCGCAAGTGGGAGATCATTCATCCCTTCATCAAACCTGACATGTGTGGCTATCTTGACTCTGTGTGTCTCAGTATCATACCACAGAATGTTTCTGGTAGTGTAGGGTACAAAACCTAGAAATATGCCTTTTCGTGCATTGGGTTTGAGCTTGATTGATCTTTTGCCTGGAGGTCTAACCCAAACTCTGCAACCAAAGGTTCGGAAATCAGCAAGGTTTTCCTTACGGCCAGTTGCCAATTCCAATGGTGAATGTAGTTGGGTGCCTTCAGGGAATGCATTGGACAACCGGAGTGCATGGTAGAAAGCAAAGGGCCAGAACTTGATGGGCAAATTAGCACCAGACAGCATTGTCCTCATGGAGTTAGCAAGAGTTCTGTGTGCTCTTTCAACTGTGCCATTCTGGTGTGAAGCGTCCGCGCCAGTGGGGAAAATGGAATATCCAAACGCAGAGAATAGGTTTCGGATGTCAGGATTGTGATAGAGTTCTCCACCTTGATCAACTGAAACATACTTGTCGGCACAAGTTGGGTTGTGCTGGGCGAAGAAATGCTCTAACCAGTGTAGTGGCGCTGCTTTAGAGATTCGCGTGTCTCCATATTTCATACCAGTATAGTGATCTGTGATGAGAATCCAAGCAGTTTCTCCATGAATGCCTTCATAATCGCGCTTGCGTTTGCTGTTGGAGGATTTGGTACCTGAGAATGCAAAGTCAATAGATAAACCCTGAAAGGGTTGTGTGGCCTTGCGTGTGGAATGTGAGCCAGCAGGTGTTTTGGTGTGCTTACATTGTATGCAAGTTGGACATTGGTCAAGAATACTGGTTTGCCGTTTGAACTTTGGGATTCCAATGATGTGCTTATGAGCTTGATACAGAAAATCATCGCATGGGTGTCCCAACCTTTGGTGCCACAGGAGTTTCGATGTCTTGGTTTTGATGGCTTGGATAGGGATATTTTTGTCAACAATTTTGGTGAAAAACCGTTTGGCATCAAACCTTGGTATGACACTGGTATCAGACTGAGCTTGCGCTGCTTCAGTGCATGTCTGCAGATTGACAAGGTTTGTGTATATATCATACCTGTAGTTGCTAATGGCTGCTTTGGAGGCCAGTTCACAAGCTTCCTTGAACTGCATGTCAGTCGCTAAGGCATAGGCGGACGATGTTGCACAATTTGCATATGGAGAGGCAATATCAACATCTGGGATCAGGACTGGGTGTGTATAGCATTGACCATCAATGATGCTCCCATGTAGAACAATGCTTTTGGCGGTGCTTTGCTTGTGATGGCAAATAATGGTGAGGTTACCATTTTGTGGAGTAGATGAGTCAAGATTCTCAGTGAATGATTTGTGGATGGACTGTCCACTGAACTGACATCGCATACGGGATGTCATTCCACAGAGATCGTTCTCACTCAGTAATGTTGTTGACAGGGAGGGAGAATAGTAGAAGAAAACTTTGATATACCCAATGTGATTCGGTGCTGGGATATGCAAATATCCTGAGCCTTCAGGGATGCAGGTGGCTGCTGTGCCTCCTATTGCTGCAGTAAGCCTGACGGGACATTTTCTTATCTTGGTGTAAGGTTTGTAACCGTGCAGGATGTGTTTGAGGTTTGTGCAGGAAACCTTTGCACCGGTGTCAATCTGAGCCCGGACACCCTGTTGGAAGTAGGCTGTAGCTGCAATAGGGTCCGGTGGGACGAGGGATTGCACATTGTATGTATCAACTGGCGTAGGGTTGTCCCTATCGAAATTGGGATCCTCATTGGTCTTCAGGTGTGATTCCAATGTAGGGGATGTAGCCCTGAGTGATTCCATGTCACAGTAGACATCAATTGGTATAGATGACTGGAGGCTGTCTTTTGGAAGGAGGTCGACGGCACCAATTATGACAGATTCATAGGAGCTGACACTGCTGGAGTCCAAGGAGGGGCATAAGCTGTTCACTTGGGACGCTGTGATGTTGTCAAATCCTTGAGGATCATCTTGAGGTGATGTCATAGTATGGCTCCAAGAAAGACTTTCTATTCTTGGCCATTGCAAAAATTTTGGTTTTCTACTGTAGCATCAGGTGAATCCTCATCTTGATCTTCATTGCCAATGTTGATCTGAGAGATTTGTTGGTTGGAATCTAAGAGTTGTTGGGTCTGTTTATTGGATTTGTTCAGAAAAACAGCTGCAGCAATCCTATGTTTCTTCAGGGACTCAATATCTTGCAATGCAGGACAATTATCAAAATTGTGACCAGACATGTGGCAAACAATACATTTTCTGGATGTGTCAAAAAGACTGGGTTGCTTATCGAATGCCGTGATAGCATTGCAATATGCTTGGTGGAGGAAGGGATCGTCAGATTCTTCATCCATCTCCGGGTAGCCAAGTGATTCAATCAGGCTGATTGAGTGAGATGTCAAAGTAGAAGGTGTTCTAACAGTACTGTTGCTAGCGCGCTTTTGAAACCGATCATTCCGACGGGGACCTGGTCTGGTTCCTGAGACGTTCAATTGCTTGGGCTGGATTGGTTTGGAGTTGTTCCTCTTGTACTTTTGCTCAGCCTTGACCTCTTGTTCATATGTTTGGAGGGTTTGTAGGAGCCTACCTGCCTTGTATTTGTCTCGCTTGAATTGGTCATCAGAGTCGCGTTCATCTTCTGTTTTTTTGAAGAGCTCTTCTGAGAGGGTGGTTCCTGCAATAAGGTTGCTAACTTCTTCTGTTGAACCGATAGTGCCAGGTTGGTTTTGGAGGAACACTCTGAGTCTCAAGTAATCCTTGTACCGGAAGTAGTATTCTTCAAGGGATTCATTTGGGTTTTGGTTTGGAGGATTTCGGACCATTCTGCTGGCGTTGGATGGTCTTTTTGAGTTGGGATGTGTCTGAGAAATAACTGTGTATAGCGCTTCATAACCTTGTCCTCCTTCAAAGCTCTGGATGGTTGCCTTCATGCTTGCACATGAATCAGGGATGATTTTGTCGCTTCTGAGTGCGGTGTAAATCAGATTTCCCCATTCATTGATGGCCAACTCATATCTTAAAGGTAAATCATGTGGAAAGTTATCGCCAATGGTGAATCCTCTTAGGTGATCAGCTTCGCGCCTGAAGAGATAGTATGGGTGGACATAAATATGGTGTTGCTGTGAGTGAGCTGTGATTTCTCTGTACCATTTCCTAACCTGAGGGTCCGTTGCATCCTGTAGTTGTGGAAACCCTGAGAGGAATAGTTTGTCTCTAGCGGCTTCCTTGGACTTGTCATAGGCTCTGGTGAGATCAAAGCAGTCACCACTTCTGGTGATCAGGCGCTGGTCATTTCTGCCACTGCCTAGATTGTGTAGGTAGTAGTTTTGCCTGACAATTGTTTCATTTCCCGATGAGTCGGTGTAGGTGATTGGGAAATCCTTCATATCATCTTTGGTGAGGAATTCATCTCGCCTGTAATATCGCTCTTTCACAGGTGATGGTAATGTTGCTGGATTCCATGGAAGGTCAAGAGATTGGTGGTTGGCGCCGGTATTGTTGTTGGTGGCGTTGTTGTTGTTGTTGTTGCCGTTGTTGACCAATTGTTGGAGTAGGGTGGTTAACTGTCCCATCTCGGTAGGGGAGACAGTTGCAGCCGTTGCAGCAGGTGTATCTGGAACGTCTAACTCATCATCTGATGGTGGTTCTCCAGTGTAGGCTTCCATGAATAGGTCTGGGCGCCAATTTTTCTTGAATCGCCAGTGGGTGATTGTGATTTCAATTAGAACGATTGGCTCATCATCTGTGTTGGTCCGAATGGCATGCTTTGCAGCGGCGTCAAAATCAGTTTTGTATCTCATGCGTTTTGTAGATCCACCATTTCTGACATGCTTGATAACACATTTGTCGAGGAGATTGGCAATGTGGCCTTTTGTTATTTCATCCGGTGGTGGTTCCACTATGTTGGTGGCAATAGCCTTTGCAATGCAATTGAGGATGTGGAGTTGTGGATCCGGAGCTATTTCTAGTGGTCCATCTTCTTCTTCTTCATCCTCGCGGGTGACGAAGAATTCTGAGAGTTCATCTTTGCCAATGATTTCAGAGTAGGCTTTGTTAAGGGAAGTGGCCGCAGTTGGGTTGCTAGCGCTTGAAAATCGAAATTCAATTCCAAAGATTGGAGTCCAGTCAAATGGAGTTGGCATGGTCTTTGTCGTTTATCGTTTAACAAAACGAATCGTTGCGTCGCCGTTGTCGTTGTAATCGTGCAATCGTCGTAATTGTCCGATGATTCGGTGCTGTCGGACGATGGCGCTAACCGGTGTTGATGTATTGAGTCGGTCGTTGATTCGATGAAATAATTGTCCGCGTTGGCCGTTGGCGTGGATTTAACCGGCGATCAGATCAGTCGTCGGCGTTAGGTACTTGGGCGATCACACGTCCGTTGATTATAATTAATCGTTGGTGATAATTAACCTTGCGGGCCGGTCACAGATGTCCGGAACGATCCTTTGGAGCTTGGTCGTGAATTACAAAGAGAAGATTCTTGTAGAGGGATCTGTAGCACACCCCTTGATTCACGAGCAGGGAGACAGAGAGAGAAAGAATGAGACGGGGGGAGGCCGAGAATGTGCCGCACAGGGAGCTAAGCACAGAAGTTCCTCTGGATTTAACCGACAGTGGAGGTGCTGAACGGCCGGAGATAGGTAGCTTAAGGTAAACACTGGTGCTCTTGCGGGACACAAGTGTAAGTGATAAGGGCTCTATAACCTGTTGTTACTCTAAAAATCGACCGAAAGGATAGGATAATTAAAATTTAAAGAGATGTGAGCTCAGAGAGACGCTCTTATTTTTACTATGTATTTCGTACTGTATTGGGGCTCTCTGTATTTTACATGGTAGAGATCTTCCCCGGTTAGTTGTTACCATTCTCATAACGATACCGTTGTTGCTGTTGCTGTCTTAGTGTCGTGTCGGTCTTACTGTATCGGTCATTCGATGGTATTGGTCATTTACGGGTTAAGTGTTTTATCTGATGGGGCGTATGCTTGTTCGTGGTATTTGAGATAGATGAGGCCCATTCAGAATCGGTATTGATTTACTTGATTGCAATAAGTAATTTCCTCACGGGATATCAAGTAGATTCTTCTGAATTTACTTAAGCGTTCCAAGTGTTTACTTATCGATCGCGTCTTTGGATGTGTCTTGTTTCTAACCGATTAACCCCTTTTGTTTGTAGTCCTAATTGATATCATTTTACCACTTAGGGATTTCATGTAATGGAGGTGCATTTGATTCTAAGCTTCGGTCTTTGGAATATTCGTATCTCGTATCGTCTTCCCGCACCTCGGTCGTTTCGTTTTGTCGGCTTTTACGATCGAATTTGATGCCGACAACAGTCCAATCTGAGACAACACATCCATTTCCTCCGCAACAAATGGTTCGACGTCAATTAAACTATGATGCATATGCTTCACAATTTCAACTGTTGTCTCTTCTAGCTCTAGTTTGATGCTGGGATCGACATGACTTTTGAAAACATACTCACCAATATTTGAATCCAATCTTTCTGGTCGAATTCCAATGATAGCATAATCATCATTGATACTGCCGCGCTTAACCCCTCTTCCAACGGTTGGTTTTGCTCCAACAATGGCAGGAGCAAACTGTCTCAACAATTCGATATTATTCTTCGAAGCGAGGTGTCGTTCCGCAAAATGTCTTGAAACTTTGGCAAAAATTCGCAATGATGGTTCGTAAGGATCAAACGCAAGAATATGCTCATCCTTCGTACTATCCAATGTATTGTAGTTTTCGATTGACAAAGCCTGTTCCGGTTGATACTTCTTCTTTCCGCCTGTCTTGCCACCCCAATCTGTCTCCATGTATTTACCTGCCACGGCAGCGGTACTGGATTTATTTTTCAGCGCTATTGTACGGACGCCATCTTTGCAAGTTGAACGCCTATTCCTTTCCTTTTTCATCGGTTTTATCAGAGACAAGTTCGTATAAGTTTCGTGGCTCTTTGACACCGGTGCAGCAATCCTCAGAAAGTTGGAAGACATTCTCTGTTTATGTCTTCTCTCATGTTTCCTATTTGCTTTTTGCCTCCTTCCTCGTGCTGACAATTGCTTTCCATTCGTTGTGGTTGGTTTCATTGTTGCCGAGACGAATTGCCGTTGGAGGATGACGAGGACGAATCGATTTAACGATGGAGTGCCGCTTGCCGGTGGAGGTGGAGGAGGAGCGACGTTGTTTGATCGCCGGTGTAGGAGGAGGAGGAGCGACGTTGGTGGAGCGACGGTGGAGGAGCGATTCGATGCCGGATCACCGGTGGAGGAGTAGGAGCTATTCGATGCTGACGATTCGTTGCCGAGCGCCGGTAGAGGAGATGGAGGAGGAGCGACGTTGGAGCGACGGTGTAGGAGAAGGAGGAGCGACGTTGTTGGAGCAGATCGATTGGTGTTGGATCGATTGGTGTTGGATTGATTGGTGATGGATCGATCCGTTTTGCAGATCGATTCGTGTTGCAGATCGATTCGTGTTGCAGATCGATTGTCGCTTGCCGTTGGAGGAGGAGGAGGAGGAGGAGCGTTTCGCTGATTCGTTGCCGCTTGCCGGTGGAGTAGGAGCGTTTCGCTGATTCGTTGCCGCTTGCCATTGGAGGAGGAGGAGGAGCGTTTCGCTGATTCGTTGACGCTTGCCGGTGGAGGAGGAGCGTTGCCGAGCGCCGGTGGAGGAGGAGCGTTTCCGTGATTCGTTGCCGCTTGCCGGTGGAGGAGAAGCGTTGCCGAGCGCCGGTGGAGGAGGAGCGTTTCCGTGATTCGCTGCCGAGCGCCGGTGGGGGAGGAGCGTTTCCGTTATTCGCTGGTGCCAAGCGCCGGTGGAGGAGCGTTTCCGTGATTCGTTGGAGGAGCGTTTCTGTGATTCGCTGGTGCCGAGCGCCGGTGGAGAAGGAGCGTTTCTGTGATTCGTTATTGGAGCAGCGTTTTGCTGATTCGTTTTCGCTTGGAGCGATTCCCGGTGGAGTAGGAGGAGGAGCGTTTCGCTGATTCGTTATCGGAGGAGCGTTGCGCTGATTCGTTATCGGAGGAGCGTTTCGCTGATTCGTTTTCGCTTGGAGCGATTCCCGGTGGAGGAGTAGGAGCGTTTCCCTTATTTGTTGTCGGAGGAGCGTTTCGCTGATTCGCGGAGGAGCGTTTCGCTGATTCGTTTTCGCTTGGAGCGATTCCTGGTGGAGTAGGAGGAGGAGCGTTTCGCTGATTCCCGGTGGAGGAGGAGGAGCGATTTGATACCAACAATTCGTTGCCGCGCGCCGGTGGAGGAGGAGCAAGTTTGGTGGATCCCCGGTGGAGGAGGAGGAGCGATTTCCGGTGGAGGAGGAGGGGCGATTCCCGGTGGAGGAGGAGGAGCGATTCCCGGTGGAGGAGGAGGAGCGATTCCCGGTGGAGGAGGAGGAGCGATTTGATACCAACAATTCGTTGCCGCGCGCCGGTGGAGGAGGAGTAAGTTTGGTGGATCCCCGGTGGAGAAATAGGAGCGATTACCGGTGGAGGAGGAGGGGCGATTCCCGGTGGAGGAGGAGGAGAGATTCCCGGTGGAGGAGGAGGAGCGATTCCCGGTGGAGGAGGAGGAGCGATTTGATACCAACAATTGAACAAAATGGGTGAGTATCTATTGATGTACTACATAGAGTAAATAATAACAACAGCATAATATGATAATGTACATGCCGACCGATTCGTAATTATCACCAACCAGGAAAATTCCCCGCACCTACAGTAGAAGATTCGTTGGTCGCACCTACAGGGGAAGATTCGTTGCTTCCAATTTGATTGTTGCTTCGATGTTTTCGATTAGTTGCTTCCGATTAGAACAGCTTCCGATTCAATCCGTTGCTCCCAATCCGTTGCTTCCGATCCTTTGATTCCGATTCGTTGGTTCCAATCCGGTACTATGAAAATAAGAAGAAAAGCCAAAGTTAGAAAATACATCATCTGTAATTTGGTTGCAATTTCATTCCTTGTTACCGATTGTATGTTTACCGTTTATTCGTACCGTCGTTCCGATCCAATTCGTTATTCGTTGTTGTTGTTCTTGCTGCTGCCGTAGAATACTTCTTACTCCATGTCACGAAAAACAGTACCTTGTTCCTGTTGATATAATTGCAAGGGACAAAGCCAGTTCATTGATTTCAAGACGTATATGTAAGGCTGCAGTCCAAACAATATCTATCCAGCAAATCCCCTTCTCGTCAAATGCTAACTACTTCTTTTCCAGTACAAGGCTGTTATTTCGGACTAAAATAAATGAGAACGGATCGTTGTGCTCAAAGAGGGTCGGATCCCACGTTCTCGGACGGAGTGTTGATTGCAAGAACCAACACTCTACTCAAATAAGTCGGATGTAAGAAGGCAGATTATGAAGTGTATTTATTTTTTGTTGCGAGGTAGATTGTTTTTTTTTGTTGCGAGGTAGAAAAAGTGATTTTTTTTGTCGCGAGGTAGAAAATAACCTTACTGTGTGTTTGTGTGAGAGAGATTTTTTTTTTTTTTTCGCGTACGATTTTCTTTTTCCTTGTAGATCATGTAAAATTCTACATGATTTGGTACAAGTGTAGAATCCTACACGTTTTTAGTAGTAATCTGAATTGAACGTGCTGAATTTTTTTAACGTTCGAACGTTCGAACGTTCGTTTTAACGTTCGAACGTTCGAATTAATTTGGAATTAGTACTGAATCTACATGCTAGCTAGTACTGTGCTGTATGTGATCCGTTTGAATTTTTTGAACGTTGGAACGTTCGAATTTTTTGAACGTTGGAACGTTCGAATTTTTTGAACGTTCGAACGTTCGAATTTTTTGAACGTTCGAACGTCGTTTGAATTTTTTGAACGGTCGAACATTGGAATTTTCTTCTTAGTACTGAATCTACATGCTAGTACTGAATGTACGTGTTTTCCTCCTCAATTTTCCCACTACAATGCTGGTACATGGTACAGGGGGGTAAAGAACTTGCGAGAAGTCCACATATACGAACAAATAATTACTGAATTTGCGAACCGGATGTAACCCAAACCATATTGGGAACAACTTTGCCACACAGAATGCCCAAAATGTTGTGGTTTGACTCTCCAAATGGCAAGCATGAGGGTATTTTTGGTGCAATTGCAGGGCACAAACTAACTTATTGGATAGTAATGACTCCAAAAGTATCCGGTCCAAGCAATGAATACATTCATCATGACTCATCAAATGCATATTGGCAATAACTTTGTTACACAAAATGCCCAAAATGTTGTGGTTTGACTCTACAAATGGCAAACATGGGGGTATTTTTGGTGCAATTCCAGGGCACAAACTAACTTCTTATTGGGTAATGACTCAAAAAGTGTCTGGTCCAAGCCATGAATACATTCATCATGACTCATCCAATGCATATTGGAAACAACTTTTTCACATACAATGCCCAAAATCTTAAGGTTTGACTCTACAAATGGCAAACACGGGGGTATTTTGGGTGCAATTCCAGGGCACAAACTAACTTATTGGGTAATGACTCAAAAAGTATCGGGTCCAAGCCATGAATACATTCATCATGACTCATCCAATGCATATTGGAAACAACTTTGTCACATAGAATGCCCAAAATCTTAAGGTTTGACTCTCCAAATGGCAAACACGGGGGTATTTTCGGTGCAATTCCAGGGCACAAACTAACTTCTTATTCGGTAATGACTCAAAAAGTATCGGGTAAGAGCCATGAAGACATTCATCATGACTCATCAAATGCATATTGAGAACAACTTTGTCACACAGAATGCCCAAAATGTTGTGGTTTGACTCTCCAAATGGCAATCATGGGGGTATTTTTGGTGCAATTCCAGGGCACAAACTAACTTATTGGGTAATGACTCAAAAAGTATCTGGTCCAAGCCATGAATACATTCATCATGACTCATCAAATGCATATTGAGAACAACTTTGTCACACAGAATGCTGGAAATGTTGTGGTTTGACTCTCCAACTGGCAATCATGGGGGTATTTTTGGTGCAATTTCAAGGCACAAACTAACTTATTGGGTAATGACTCAAAAAGTATCTGGTCCAAGCCATGAATACATTCATCCTGACTCATCAAATGCATATTGAGAACAACTTTGTCACATAGAATGCCCAAAATGTTGTGGTTTGACTCTCCAACTGGCAAACATGGGGGTATTTTTGGTGCAATTCCAGGGCACAAACTAACTTATTGGGTAATGACTCAAAAAGTGTCTGGTCCAAGCCATGAATACATTCATCATGACTCATCAAATGTATATTGGGAACAACTTTGTCACATAGAATGCCCAAAATGTTGTGGTTTGACTCTCCAACTGGCAAACATGGGGGTATTTTTGGTGCAATTCCAGGGAAGCACAAACTAAGTTATTGGGTAATGACTCAAAAAGTGTCTGGTCCAAGCAATGAATACATTCATCCTGACTCATCAAATGCAGATTGGAAACAACTTTGTCACATACAATGCCCTAAATGTTTTGGTTGGACTCAACAAATGGAAAACATGGGGGTATTTTTGGTGAAATTCCAGGTCAGCACAAACTAAGTTTTTGGGTAATGACTCAAAAAGTATCTGGTCCCAGCCATGAATACATTCATCATGACTCATCAAATGCATATTGAGAACAACATTGTCACACAGAATGCCCAAAATCTTAAGGTTGGACTCTACAAATGGCAATCATGGGGGTATTTTTGGTGCAATTCCGGGGCACAAACTAACTTATTGGGTAATGACTCAAAAAATATCGGGTCAAAGCCATGAATACATTAATCATGACTAATCAAATGCATATTGGAAGCAACTTTTTCACATACAATGCCCAAAATCTTAAGGTTTGACTCGACAAATGGCAAACATGGGTGTATTTTTGGTGCAATTCCAGGGCACAAACTAACTTATTGGATAATGACTCAAAAAGTATATGGTCCAAGCCATGAATACATTCATCATGACTCATCAAATGCATATTGGGAACAACTTTGTCACACAGAATGCCCTAAATGTTGTGGTTTGACTCTACAAATGGCAAACATGGGGGTAATTTTGGTGCAATTACAGGGCACAAACTAACTTATTGGGTAATGACTCAAAAAGTATCCGGTCCAAGCAATGAATACATTCATCATGACTCATCAAATGCATATTGGAAACCCCTTTGTTACATATAATGCCCAAAATGTTGTGGTTTGACTCTACAAATGGCAATCATGGGGGTATTTTTGGTGCAATTCCAGGGCACAAACTAACTTATTGGGTAAGGAATCATAAAGAATCTGGTCCAAGCAATGAATACATTCATCATGACTCATCAAATGCATATTGGGAACTACTTTGTCACATAGAATGCCCAAAATCTTAAGGTTTGACTCTACAAATGGCTAAACATGGGGGTATTTTTGGTGCAATTCCAGGGCACAAACTAACTTATTGGGTAACGACTCAAAAAGTATCTGGTCCAAGCAATGAATACATTCATCGTGACTCATCAAATGCATATTGGGAACTACTTTGTCACATAGAATGCCCTAAATCTTAAGGTTTGACTCTACAAATGGCAATCATGGGGGTATTTTTGGTGCAATTCTAGGGCACAAACTAACTTATTGGGTAAGGACTCAAAAAGTATCGGGTAAGAGCCATGAAGACATTCATCATGACTCATCAAATGCATAATGGGAACAACTTTGTCACACAGAATGCCCAAAATGTTGTGGTTTGACTCTCCAAATGGCAAAAGTAAGGGTATTTTTGGTGCAATGCCAGGGCACAAACTAACTTATTGGGTAATGACTCAAAAAGTATATGGTCCAAGCCATGAATACATTCATCATGACTCATCAAATTCATAATGGGAACAACTTTGTCACACAGAATGCCCAAAAGGTTGTGGTTTGACTATCCAAATGGCAAAAATGAAGGTATTTTTGGTGCAATTACAGGGCACAAACTAACTTATTGGGTAATGACTCCAAAAGTATCCGGTCCAAGCCATGAATACATTTATCAGGACTCATCAAATGCATATTGGGAACAACTTTGTCACACAGAATGCTGGAAATGTTGTGGTTTGACTCTACAAAGGGCAAACATAAGGGTATTTTTGGTGCATATACATGGCACAAACAGTCACATTTGGTAATGACTACCAAAGTTTGAGTACCAGGCCATGAATGCATATCACATGACTCATCAAATGCATGTTGGGAACAACTTTTAAATGCATATTGGGAACAACTTTGACACACACAGTACAGACAATGTTGTGGTTTGTAGATACAAATGGCCCACAAGACAGTACGGTATGTTAGGTGCAGTCTACGAGATTCTACGTGTGACTAGAGGATTGAAATACATAACCTTAGTGTTATCAAAAGTTTCCATTCTGAAAAAATTATGGCGCGGGAGGGCTGGCTGCAACAGGTACGTGATCTACTTCTACAAATATAACAGCGCGCCCAAGCCAGGGCAAACAACATAGTACAGAACCCACGGAAAAACTCTACACACAAAACATCGTACACATACTACACGAAACACCGTACACACACACAACACACAACACACACAACACAAAACACCATACACAACCCGACAAAATTATTAGTACACACACAAAACCACACAAAAAGAAACACATGATTCTTGATCGGCACCGTATTCAGAAAACAAGAAAAAAAATATGAATGCTATCGGAAAGACACGACGAAGCAAAAAATCCGAGGGGAAGACCCTTCGAAACAACAAAACCATCCGACCCGGTGATCATCAAAATACAGGGGACAACAACGGTAAGAAAAAGAGAGTGAAAACAAACACACCAATTACTAAAAAAGTGAGTAACAGTAATACCAAAACTATGAACGCATCAAAAAGCAACAGTAAAAAAAATGGTACCGACAACACAATTTCTACTACTACAAACACGGAAGAACAAAACACCATCAACCAGAGTAACGAAACAGCACTGAGCATTACCAACACAACCACACCTACAGTAACAAACCAACAGAAAGAAGGAACAAAAACCAATGTGGTAGAGAAAACATCTAACGGAGAATGCTGTGATTTAGAGGATGTTGCGGAACGTATCATGAAAAAAATCCAATATGACAAATTGGCACAGGAACTGGCAAAACACTTACAGAAACAAAAGAGCGAACCACATATAGGGGTGGGAAAGGTAGTAATGGTACCTAAACAAACGGAGGCAACCATGCAGGGAGAGGGAACTGATAATGCCGGCGACACAAGAGAACGAGCAGTAAGTACAATTACAGGCGAATATGGGCTTATAACAGACAACGATATGCTTAAGACTTTGAGTGATATGACTGAAACAGTGGACAAGCAGCTAAGGGATTACGTCAAAAAACATTGGTACCCCAACATGAAGTTCCCTATCAATGAAAAGGTAACGGCGCATGTAATACAAAGGGCTGTTGGAGCAAGTGCGGTGATGAAGCCACCAAAGATTCCGCTTGCGTCATTCTGTTCCTTTTTCAGGAAACGAGTAGGGACAGTACTGACTGCATTGAGGCACAACTCACAAACATTAGCGAGAAAAAACTGGATAGGTAAATACAGACAGGAGAATTGGTTGTTGAAATTAGGAATTTGGGAATCTATTTTTGGTCCGACAACACTAACATGCTGCCCGTTGATACTGATGATACTTCCGTACAGACGATTACAGAAAAGGTCGAGTCCCTATCACATTCCCTGGTACTGTTGCAGTTATTGAAGACACAGAATATGAGGACACAGGTAGTATTTTAAACCCTCAATACAGAACATACAAAGACGCGGAAGATGAAGATTTTTATTATTTTGTTACAAGAATCATGTCGGCAATCAATCCAACAAATTCCAATTTCAAACAACGGAAGGAGAGGCACTTGCTGAGTGATATATTTACTATAGCAGATGAAGCATTTGCATTGGTACTGATCTACAATGAGCATCATGTATGGGTGAACCAGCAGCGGCGAAAGGCTGATGCCACGATTCCGCGACAAAAAAAAAATTCTGCGATTCAGACAGTGGAAGCAGAAATGGATGGATGGAGGAAGGACAAGAGTTGTTCAGTGACTTGTGCGACAAAATTGGCGAGATGCGAAAACACCCAGAAACAGGAAGGAAATTGGAAGAAATGATGAGGGACAGATTTAGGAACGAAAGTTCAACGGATTACACCAAGAAAAATAAGCATGGCGATGCAAATATTACTAGTAGCAGCTCCACTAATTGTAGTGGACCAAAAAAGAAAAAGAAAAGAAACGTCTATATTGATCCGGCAATAACAGCATCGATGAATGAAAGTTTATCTATGGGTGAACTAATGTAGAAAATAACAGTACATACATAATACAAAACTACTACTAATCTTGAACTTAATTTTGAGAATATTAGAATGAATGGAGGATTCGTAATACGTTGCAATAGGAATAAATAAAGCATAATAGAATCTACATTTTAAAAAGGGAATATTGTAGTCGAGAAATATAATTCACAACTAGGGGAGCACTATCGAATTGTTATTGGGGAGATTAATATTTTAGAATTAATACTGAGTATATTATTTTCCTTCTGAATCCGATTCGTTGAGAGTCTGATTCAAGGACTTCTGACGAACAGCAACGCTGTGTTAGTGTGTTAGTAGACGAACGATTGTACTCTACGCGTGACAATTGTGTTTGGATACTTTCGGCAACGGATATTCGGACTACAGGCGAGACTAGGGAAACGCCAGATCTCCTCTTGCTGTGACTTATTCAGATTGCAGCGAGACAGACCTTAGTATGTAGATTACAAGTAGTTGGTAGCAACTAGTGTGAATTTTGGGATATAAATCAGTTGAATGTTAAAAGTATAAGATAAAGTGAAATCTTGCCGAAATGCAAGATATCTCTTTTATTGAGATGAATACGTTGCAACTGCTGTTGCGTAGTGCTGAGATTACTCGCTGATTATTTCCGTACATGTATTAGTCGTTGACCATATATATTTGTATGCATGTATATGTATTGTGTGAGAATCACATGCCAACGGTTTTCTTCTCTTGTTCCGTTAGGAAGACTCCATGAAATGTTTATCATTAAGGTCAGGAATTGCTCCTGTAGCTCGTGTGATATTTTATGAAATCAGAGTTTGCTCACCGAAGAACAATGGCAATATCGTAAGACAGGGATTGCTCACCGTTTATGCGCGATGGGAATCGATACGCCGTGGGAATCGATAGGCCGTGGGAATCGATTACTTAGATGGATACGGGACTCATTGATTCATGCGCATAGGAAATCTACCCTTTGGTAGCTTTGGTACTTCTGGTCACGAAAGGAATTTAATACTCCCCATGTCTCCTTGTGAAGGGTCATCACGCTCTACATGATGCTTCCATCATCCTGGAGAAGGTCACCAGTATTACCACAGAAGTGGAAGATGGGCCTGAGCAGTGGATACACAACTGAGTGACTCCAATGCTTGGTGAGAATGTCTGCACAGTTATCCTTACCTGGGATGTGCATCATTAAAATGAAACCTCTCGCTATCATGCTCCGTACGTAGTGAAACGATAGAATGTTATGACCCTTATGCAACCTTGCGTAAGGAAAGGTCGACGTCTGGATCATCTTTTCGTTGTCACCCCAAGAGTATGAGATATCATGTACTCGTGTTTTGAGATATCGGAATGAGTGGCGTAGGTCGACAATCTGTTCGATGCAAGTTCTTCCTGCAACAAATTCAGCTCCAAAGGTGGCTGTTTCCGTAGTAGACTGCTTCTTCGAGAACCACATCATGGGAGTCTTGTTCGCGAAATGAAGAATGCCGGTAACGGCCTTGCCACTGAGAATATCATGCATGAGGTTGGCATCATAGAAGTGTGATAACACTACTGTCTTTCCAAGCGGTGCAGGAGCGTCGTCGGGTAGCTCCTCAGAATGCTCCCCATAGACGGTATTGGACCAGTCGATGGTGTCGGGTTTAGTGAATATAAAATCGGGCGGTTCCACGCGGAATCTGATTTTAAAATGTCTAAACTTGGAGATATATCCATAGATACGTTTAGCACGTTCGAGATGCCCATCTCGTGGCTGAGCTCTGAAACTTGAGAGCGTCATCACGGCTGTTTGTACATCGAAACGGCCAATAGCGATGATCCATTGCAGTGAACCGATCATACTTTGGTATTTCTGTATACCGGTTTCTTCAAGAAAGGCTGAGGAGTCCAATTCAGGATGATCGTTCTCCGCGATGGGTGATCGGAACCTAGTGTTAGGTTTGCATCCGAACATTTGTTCGTAAGATGCTTCCATCTTTTCGATGAACTTTATGGGATTCATGCACAGAACACCATGTTCGTCGCGCTCAAATCCACATCCTAAATGAAAGTTCATAGGTCCGGATCCCTTCATTTTGAAGTTATATGGTGACGATTGCAATATCTTCAAGAAGGAATTGGGATCTGCCATGCAGAGACATAGGTCATCGACATATGTGCATATAAGCTCATATACCCGTTCACCATGCTTGTTCGTTCCGGGTTTGAGGAATATTTCCGGTTCAGCGCGGGATCTTTCGAAGCCGAGTTCGATGAGACAAGCCGCGAGTAAGTCTCCAAAGCACTTGCCTGAAGACCTGAGACCATATAGGGCTTTGTAAATGACCAACAGGTGACCCTCCAGCGATCCGAATTCGGGACCTGCCTTGATGCATACTTTCTCGCAGGTGACTGCTTCTAAGTAGGCGTTACCTATGTCGGTACCCCATGCTTCTAGATCGTTGAGTTCAGCTAGGAATAGGCACATACGTAGACCGCGAAGAGATACGACGCCTGCGTAAACACTGTGGATAGGGGCCTCAGTGAGATTACCGTTAGCAACGAGACGAGCCTTGTGTCTTCCGTCGTGTTTGACAGCGTATATCATGTGTACCTTGATCTGTTGGAATCCCGTGGGAATGGAGCTTGTCTTGTATACGCCTTTATCAATGAATGTATTGTATTCATTGAGTTGTGCCATTTCCAGAGTGGTGGCATCTTCCCATTTGGTGTTTCCGTTGGCTTGATCAAATCGGAGGGCTTCTTCGTGGTTACGAGGCACTTTGAATCCATATTGATACTGCGGAGTGGTACGGAAAGAACGTAGTTTGGCTTGGTGCACGAGTCGATCAAGTTTCTTGGTTCGTCGGGCTAGGTTGGTGATTCTCCTGAGACGTTTCCAACCTGGGAGGTCAAGCAAGTTGTTGTCTTTCCCATATTTTGCAACGGTGACTGGGTCATCAGCCGCAATATTGGCCAGAGGTTCATATGTGCGTTCCATATTCTCCCATTCAATCCAAAGGTTATACTTGGAACCTTTGTATTGAGGGTGCTTGTTATCCAGTGGACCTTGGTGTCCTAGGATGCGGCGAAACGACCAGAGTTTGCCGTCTTCTTGTGTTGAATCACGATGTATGTAATTCATGACGTCATTGTATGCAATGATATCATCGAGTTCGTCATCGGAGTGTTTGCACTTGAACTTGATGAAGTCTTTATTGCGTTCAAGACTGTCTTCAACATCGACAATGGTGAGACGTTTCCGGGTGCCATCGAGATTGGTTACAAGGAAGGAACGTCCTTGTAGATCGGTAATCGGGATCGTAGGAATGGTAATAGGTTTACCATCATCGTCAAATTGTGCGTTACCTTCTTCGTCGGTAACAACTACCTGTGATGGGTCTACTGAAGGAGTAGCGGGGTTGGTGTGTGGAGTTGTGACGTCACTAACATCAAAGTATGCTAATTCCGGTGGATCAAAATCATCTTCAGTAAGGAGAACGCCATCGGATGTCTTGCTGAAGATGTGTGTCGTAGGAGGACCATCAAAACTCTCCCCATAGTTGTTAGGGAGTGGAGAAGGTGACCAGCTTGGGCTGTCATCGACCTTCTTATAAAGAAAGCTCGGTAACGAGGGGTGGGCGGGTGGTTGAAGAATTGGTTGAGTGCCAGATGCGTGGGGCGTGGTATCTGTTGGTGCAGATGGAACGGTGTCATCGGCGGTGTCACAATCAGCAGGTGAACCGTTAGGGGAAACTGAGCTGTTTGGTTTAGTAGACCCGTCAATGAGTTTATTCTGATTGGTATGCTCCCCATGTTTGAAAGCTGGAGCTTCTCCAGTGGCGTATATACGGGGTAAGGAATCCTTTGCATTACGCCATTTGATGAAACCATCATCAGTAAATAAGCCCGCGCGTTTGTTACGTGACTCAGGTGTAAGAGCAGATCGAACACCGGACCGGTCTAGTAACTTGTTGGTAACTGGATCCCAGATTCGAAAGCAGAGTCCATTGCCAACATGTTCGGCGATGCCGACGAAATGACCTAGGCGTTCGGTAGATTTGGTACCGAAAGGAGAGTCATTGGTCTTGAAATACACAGGTTCAAACCAGAAGAAACTGGTGTATGCGCTGATGTCGCCAATTGTACCCGTGGCAATGAAGATCGGTTGTTTATCGGACAGCGTAGGGTCAGAGACAACATTGAGGAGACCCGCGACGTATGTCATGCACAGTAACCACATGTGTGGTGGTGTGCCGGTACGATCCATGACGCGATTGACAATGCGTTTGAACGTTTGGTATCGTCGTTCGAATTGATTCTGGTGTTGATGGTACGGTTCACTTTGCCAGAGTCCAATCCATAACATTTTGAGGTAATCCATGACTTTCTTACTTGATTGATAGTTACCGTGGTCGCAAAGGAGGCGGATGGGCCTGCCCCATTTTCGAACAAAGTTCTGAAAGCAGGGTAGAAAATCGCCGGTGGTACGCATTTCTTCAACGTGAATAATATGCGATTTGCGGCCAAAGAAGATCTGAGCAATCTTGGATCCACCATCAATTGCTGGGACATCTGAATAGACTGCATCGGACATAACATCGTCATTGAAGGGGCGAACGTTCATGGCCGGTTGAGGGGAATGAAACCGTTTGAAAATGTTACCATCAGGGCTAACCGCTAACGAACCGTATTGGGTTGAGTTTTCAAAAGTAGCTTTGATGCGATCGGTGGAAACCCAACAAAAGAAAGGTTTCAGGGATAAGTAGTCATGTTCATTTGGGTATCTTTCACGGGGCGTAGCTGCAATGCGTGTAGTGTCACTGGCTGTACAATCTGTCGGAAACGCAGTGACTGTTCCAGAGACTGCGGTTGGCGCGCAGCATGCGAGACGTTCGTGATGGGCGTAGTCAGTGGAAGTAAGCCAAAAGGAGCGATCGTTGTTCTTATGATCATCAATTGGAAGAAAGGGAGATCGGGTGGAATGGCTGGAATACGAGCTGAGGGATGTGACCGTGGAGGACCCGGGAGAAACAGATATATCGAATCCTTCAAGGCAGCGTGGGTTCCCATATTCGTCGTAATCGGCATAAGGGAGTTGCTGTGGTTGGGGAGGATATTTCTGGAGAAATTGTTCATCCTTTGCACTGATCGTGGTATCGAGAACAGATGGGTCCCAATGTTTATCGGACGTCATGATAACATGTGGTAGCGTGTCAAATTCGACGGTCGTATACTTTCGCATCGCAAGGTATGGTAAGCCGTGTCGTATGCTAAGAGGCAGTGCATAGCCATCGGAGGTGGTGATGACCTGTCCTCCTCCTGCTTTGATGGACGTGTCGTCTACAGTGGAAAAATATGCTTCCATCTGGCCGGATGACAATATAGAAGGATGTCGTCCTGTATAGGCACATTCATTGAAAATAAGAATGACGGGGCCTCTGTTCGACATGGAATATGCTCCGCATGTAGCAATGGGAATGTTTTGTACCTGATGATTGTTAATGCCGGTGACGTTAACATATCGTGGTGGAATATCCTTGGAGATGAGACATGCATCATTACCGATGATGCAGCCATTTGCGCCGCGATCGACCATGGCAAAACCAGGGCTAGTAACCGTAGTTTTGTGTATACGGTATGTGTATGACGGTACGGAACCATCATTAGGAAAGGTGAGATCATCCTCGGGAGTATACCACTGGTGAAAATTGGCGGAATACGATGGTGTTCCGACAGGTATTTGGGTGTCACCGTCCTTTTTGTACTGAATGTCAGGGTTGTTTGAAAGGAATCGAGCTGGATGCGCGGGTGACACGGAAGACTTGAGAGGTCGCTGGTCCTTAGACGAGGAGGTCGTGGATTTGTATACACCTAGAGATGCATGAAAAACGCCTCTACGGTCATTCTCTACGGCAGGATGTAGGTCTGCTGCGGAATTGGCATGCTCATCCTTGGTCGAAGTATCGTCTTCTTGAAAAGATACCAAGTGTTCATGTTGGTATGCCTTTCGGGTAATGGGTTTGACACTGTTGGGGTCAGGTTGGTTAGTGTTAAGTAAGTCGTGTCGCAATGAGGCAACCACGATTTTCTTGCCTTCAGGAGAAAAACTGAGCCAACTCTTCATGTCCTGACGTGACAAGGCCTTCCATATGTTTGTAGGCAACCTTGTGGTGGGGTCAGGGGTACGTTCAGCCTTGAACACAGCATAATCTTGATAGTCTCCTTCAAATTCAATGGGGAGAGCATAGTCCTCATGGTTTTGGATCGAGTCAGAAGAGAAATCATGAACATGTGCACGTACGGTCAACCGAGGAGCAGACATCGCAGACTGGGAATCAAGTCGGGTTGCTTCGAGTAAAACAAGCGTGATTTTAAGATCGTGGATAGCAGCAGCTTCGGCAACTGCATCTGTTATGGTGCTATTCGTCCCACCTGGATCCTTGACTTTGGCAAACTGTTCGCTTAGCTGAAAGCTGGAATAACATGCCTGACACAATGCTGATTTTACAGTGTGATACTCAAGGGGCTTGTTGGGAGGACGAAGCTTGTTGAGGTGATTCAATTCATCAAACCAGTGTGTGATGAATTTCACTTTGGATTCCTTCCAATTGTTGAGGTTCAACTTGAGCAACGCTTGTAGCTGGGTCGAGTTGTCGTATACCTTTGCTTTTGATTGGCTATGAAGGTTTACGAAGTCGAAGTATGCCTTGCGTCCATCACGAGTGGTAGAATGACTGTGTACACATGATGCAGAAAGGTCACTCTTGAAGACTTCCAACATTAGTACCCAGAAGAAGGCACATTGTTTGACGTAGAGATCACGGGTGTAACCCACAAGCGTGGCTGGAGGCCAAGTTTCATCGAGGAATGTCTCTGTATCGATGTCGTATGCCTCGAGTTTAGCTTTGAAACCGACGAGCCAGTGTTCGAATCTCGAGTCATTCGTGAGGGGTGTAAAGGACTTTTCATCTCGTGCTTTTCGGCACCATGATTCGTACTTTACCTGCTGAGGGGACTTTTTGTTACTTCCCGCCGGAGGAGGTGGTGGGTTCAGAACAGATTCATTGCGTAAGCGTTGGGCACGCTCTCTGCGGAATGCCTGGAATTCCTTGTATGTATATGACTTTACATCTTTCCAGTCCTTCTCGTCTTCTCCTAGGTCGACACCTTCTTCTTGTAGTTCGATAGCGAAATCCGCAAGTGCTTCTATGCTCCTTTGGATGGATCGAGGGATATGCGTTGCCAATCCTCGCTCCATATAGGTAAGTTCGCGTGCAAAATCCGGTTCGATAAGTGCGTCGAGGAACGACTTCCACTCGCATAATCCGCCTTCTTTGAGAGCTAGGCACAACTTGCTAGTAATCTCACTTGTTACGTTGAGTAATGATATGAGTATCTTTCTAATATCAGCATCGAAGCTGGGAAAGCGTTCGATAGTGGTGACTTCAGCGTCATTCTTCTCTTCGCCTCCGAGTGCATTGACGGGCATTACCGGTATGTTCGGCATCTGTGGTGGTTCGGAGCCTTGGAAGGAAGTGCGTGGTAACTGAGAATGGGAACTGCTTCTTGTGCGATGTGCGACGTGCATATGCCAGCGTAGGGATTATGTTCAATTCCGTTCCTGGTCCTTCTTGTGTGCAAGCCTTCTTAGAGCTTGCGACTGTTAATCTATTCTTTTCCTTCTGAATCCGATTCGTTGAGAGTCTGATTCAAGGACTTCTGACGAACAGCAACGCTGTGTTAGTGTGTTAGTAGACGAACGATTGTACTCTACGCGTGACAATTGTGTTTGGATACTTTCGGCAACGGATATTCGGACTACAGGCAAGACTAGGGAAACGCCAGATCTCCTCTTGCTGTGACTTATTCAGATTGCAGCGAGACAGACCTTAGTATGTAGATTACAAGTAGTTGGTAGCAACTAGTGTGAATTTTGGGATATAAATCAGTTGAATGTTAAAAGTATAAGATAAAGTGAAATCTTGCCGAAATGCAAGATATCTCTTTTATTGAGATGAATACGTTGCAACTGCTGTTGCGTAGTGCTGAGATTACTCGCTGATTATTTCCGTACATGTATTAGTCGTTGACCATATATATTTGTATGCATGTATATGTATTGTGTGAGAATCACATGCCAACGGTTTTCTTCTCTTGTTCCGTTAGGAAGACTCCATGAAATGTTTATCATTAAGGTCAGGAATTGCTCCTGTAGCTCGTGTGATATTTTATGAAATCAGAGTTTGCTCACCGAAGAACAATGGCAATATCGTAAGACAGGGATTGCTCACCGTTTATGCGCGATGGGAATCGATACGCCGTGGGAATCGATAGGCCGTGGGAATCGATTACTTAGATGGATACGGGACTCATTGATTCATGCGCATAGGAAATCTACCCTTTGGTAGCTTTGGTACTTCTGGTCACGAAAGGAATTTAATAAGTAAAGATTTCTTTTTTATTCGTGAAAAGAATTAAGTGTTGTTCGTACGGAATAATAGAGACTGAAATAAATTATTTTTATTCGAGAGTACGTCCGAAGAGTAATGTTCATCACGCGCACAGAAATAGTGCTCCGTTAATTTATAGCCCGCCACTTGCCCGCAAATTTCAGGGTGTCCAGAAATAGTGCCGTGTTAAAATCACGCACAAAATTTGTGCGCGAGAAGTAAATTCGAACCCCGCGAAACAGTTCTCGGACGCAAGGTACACATGATATATGCTGTCAAACATGATGGTAGGCATAAGGCTTGTCTTGTTGCAAACGGCAATCTTACTGAAGCCCCCGTCCACAGTGTGTATGCCGGTGTTGTATCACTTCGCGGTCTACGCATGTGCCTGTTCCTAGCTGAACTGAACAGTCTGGAAGCATGGGGTACAGATATTGGAAATGCTTATCTTGAAGCAGTGACCTGTGAGAAAGTCTGCATCAAGGCAGGTCCAGAATTCGGACCACTAGAAGGTCACCTATTGATCATCTACAAGGCTCTATATGGACTCCAATCATCGGGCAAGTGCTTTGGTGATTTACTAGCGGCATGCCTCATCGGACTCGGCTTCAAAAGATCCCGTGCCGAGCCAGAAATCTTTCTCAAACCTGGAATGAACAAACATGGGGAGCATGTATAAGAACTCATATGCACATATGTCAACGACCTATGTCTTTGCATGGCTGATCCCAATTCATTTCTGGAGATTCTACAGTCAGAGCCACACAACTTCAAACTGAAGGGATCCGGGCCTATGATTTTTCACCTAGGTTGCGGATTTGAACGAGATGAACATGGTGTTCTCTGCATGAGCCCCATAAAATTCATCGAGAAGATGGAAGCATCATATGAACAAATGTTTGGATGCAAACCTAACACTAGGTTCCAATCCCCTATTGCCGAGAACAATCATCCTGAATTGGACTCTTTGGCATTCCTTGAAGAAACTGGTATCCAGAAATGCCAAAGTATGATCGGCTCACTTCAATGGATCATCGCCATTGGATGGTTTGATGTCCAAACAGCCGTAATGACGCTCTTGAGTTTTAGAGCCCAATCCCGAGAAGGACATCTTGATCGTGCCAAACGTATCTACGGATATATCTCCAAGTTCAGACATTTTAAGATCAGGTTCCGCGTGGAACCCCCAGATTTCATATTGACTGAAACGGACACCATCGATTGGTCCAACACCGTCTATGGGGAGCATTCTGAAGAGCTACCCAACGACGCTCCTGCACCACTTGGGAAGACAGTAGTGTTGACACACTTCTATGATGCAAATCTCATGCAGGAAATTTTCAGTGGGAAGGCTGTAACTGGCATCCTTCACTTTGCAAACAAGACTTCTATGATGTGGTTCTCAAAGAAACAAGCCACTACGGAAACGGCCACATTCGGAGCCGAATTTGTCCCAGGACGAACTTGCATCGAGCAAATTGTTGACCTACGTCACTCATTTTGATACCTTGGAACTCGAGTCTATGACATCTCCTATTCATTGGGAGACAACGAGAAGATGATTCAGACGTCAACCTTTCCTTATGCAAGATTGCATAAACGTCACCATATCCTATCGTATCACTACGTATGAAGCATGATAGCGAAAGGCTTCATTCTAATGCTGCACATTCCTGGTAAGGATAATTGTGCAGATATCCTCACCAAGCGTTGGGGACACTCAGTTGTGTATCCACTGCTCAAGCCCATCTACCACTTCTGTGGAAATACTGGCAACCTCCTGCAAGATGATGGAAGCATCACGTAAATGTGATGACCTTTCACAAGGAAACATGGGGAGTATTAAATTCCTTTTGTGTCCAAAAGTACCAAAGCTACATGACGGCAGTTATTCTATTCGTACGAATCAATGAGTCCCGTATCAACCAAAGTAATCGATTCCCACGGCATATCGATTCCCACGGCGCATCGATTCCCATTGCCTATTGGTGGTGAGCAATCTCTGTTTTCTAATTTTGCCCTTGTTCTTTGGTGAGCAAACTTTGATTCCAAAAAGTATCACACGACCTACGGGAGCAATTCCTGATTCTATTGATAAACATGTCATAGGATCTTCCTAAGGGAACAAGAGTAGAAAACCGTTGTTTGAAGCTTCTCACACACAATATATATATATATATATATATATACAGATATATACGGTCAACGATCAATGCATGTACGGAAATAATCAGCGAGTAATCTCATCACTACGCAACAGCAGTTGCAACGTATTTCACCTCAATAAAAGAGATATCTTGCATTTCGGCAAGATTTCACTTTATCTCATACTTTTAATATTCAGCTGATTTATATCCCAAAAATTCACACTAGTTGCTACCAACTACCTGTAATCTACATTACTAAGGTCGGTCTCGCTGTATCTGAACAAGTTCACAGTAAGAAGAGATCCGGCGTTTCCATAGTCTCCCCTGTAGTCCAATTATCCGTTGTCGAAAGTATCCAACCACAATTGTCACGCATAGAGTACAATTGTTTGTCTACTAACACACTAACACAGCGGTGCTGTTCTTCAGAAGCCTTTGAATCAGACTCTCAGCAGACCGGATTCAGAAGGAAAATAATACGGAAACATAGACGCTGCCTTCCTTCCTTTAGAGGACATCAGGGTTGTCAGCAAGGAAGCAAGCTGGATGGGCAGGTGAAACAGATGATTTGAGGGGCCGGTTATCAGATTGAGAAGATGCCTTGTAGACTCCAAGGGATTTGTGAAATGCAGCCCGGGCTGAGGCTTCGTCTGTAGGCAAAAGGTCCTGCTCGTCGGTATTATGCTCATACGCTCGTCTGGTGATGGGCTTGCTGGAATTGGGGTCTGATGTAAGTCCAACATCAAGAAGCTCGGATCTCAGACATGCAACGAGTTTCTTTATGTCACCAGCAGTGAAGCCAAGCCAATGCTTCATACCATGCTTAGAGAGTGTCTGCCAGACGGCAGATGGTAGCCTTGTGCTTGGATCTGGTGTTCTGCCAGCCTTGTACACAGCATAATCCTGATAATTGCCGTCGAATTCAATAGGGGGCAAATATGAGGCAATATCATCAGTGATGGCTAAATATGTGGATTGTGTCATAGACGAGAGGTCATGAGCATATGCCTTGACAGATGCATGGCTGCTGGGTTGCGATAGGGATGCTTGGGAATCCAACCTGGTTGGTTCAAGGAGGAGGGTATTCTTTAGCTCACTGATAGCAATGGCTTTATGCTGTCGAAACCAAATCATATCTTGGGCTGCAGGGGGATTGTTGACCTTGCAGAATTGCTCACTAAGTTGGAAACTGCTGCTGCAGGCCTTGCATAGGTGTGTCTTGACAGTGTCATAATCGAGTGGCCTCTGAGGATCTTGTAGTTTGTTAAGGTGTTCTAACTGGGCAAACCACTTGGTGATGAACTTGACTTTGGTGTCCTTCCATGACTTCAAATCAATATCCACTAGGTGCTGCATCACAATGGAGGTGTCATATACCTTGGATTTGGACCTGTCATGTAGCGTAACAAAATCAAAGAAGGCTTGTCTGCCATCTCTCATGGTGGTATGGCTGAGCACACATGAGGAGGAGAGGTCACTTTGAAAAACATGAAGGACAAGGGTCCAGAAGAATGCACACTGTTTGTCATGAAGGGCCTTGGTGTATCCTGTGAGTGGTATATTGGGCCAGTTAGGATCAAGGAATGTATGGGTATCTATATCAGATGTTTTCAGTTTGGCCTTGAATTTAACAAGCCAATGCTCAAACCTTGCATCATTTTGTAGCACTGGGAATGTGGTTTCCTCCCTTGATTTTTTGATCCATGACTCATACTTGAGCTGATTAACCGGTTTTGTTGATCGGCCTGGTCCATCTGGTAGTAGTGTGGCACGGTTCACTACCCCACCATCAGCTGCAGAGTCTCTTCTGGCTTTGACGATTCCTCGACAGTAGTCCTTGAAGGCCTTCTTAGTGTAATGATCGCGGTTTTCCCAGTCTAGGCCTTGTTCGGTGAGGTGTCGGCCAAAGTTGATGAATCTCTGTAGATTTAGCTGTACATGTCGCGAGAGTGGTGTCCTTGTTCCCCTGTCTTGGTATGCAAGATCATTGATGTTTTCGATGAATAGGAAATCCGACCATGTCTTATACTGGCTAGTGATGAGCGCCTCACACAGGATGCTGTTGGATTCCTTTGGGACATCAAAGGAGTCGTGTAGGAAGGTGGCTACCGCTTGATCAAATGATGGGAAGAGGTCCGAGATGGAACCATCCTCTTCATTGTCTTGATTAGGGTTATCCTGTTGGTCAAGTGCCATAATCATAGGTGGTGTCAGAGGTGATCGAGTTGTGGCACTGCCAGGTTGAAGCGATAGGAATCGTCCTGTCGATTTGCTTCTTGTCCTTCCGCCAATGGGGATGTTGGACATGTATTTGTTCGAGGAAGCAAATGCTTGAATGTAGTTGGATTGCTATTGGCGTGTCCAATGCAATGGCTTCTATAAAGGACGGACGATTTGTCTGACGTTGTTCTTTGTTGTGTATAATCGGATCAGAGACCTATCAACCGTCGGCCGTAGACGCTTGTTCGATGATCTGCTGCCGGATTGTTTTCGTCTGTTGTCTTCTTTTGCAAGCTTCAACAAGCTTGCAACTGATAATCTGTTAATTTCCTTTTGAAAGTGGCTGTTAAGCTGACTTGGTCCAAAGGCAAAGAAGAGCAACAGGAGCTGTAGCTGCAGGCTGGTTGAGGTGCCGGTCTGTTGTTTCTAATATTTCTTTGATGTCCACTACGATTGAACACTAGCCCAACCAGATCTATTCTAACTATCGGCGTACGACGCAGTCAGTTAGATCTTAGGCTTGTAGTTCTACAGTAGGACGCAGCAGGGGGCTATGATATCTTCAAGTTCATCATCTGTATGCTTGCATTTGAACTTGATGAAGTCTTTGTTTTTCTCAAGACTGTTTTCAATGTCAACAACTGTCATTCTTTTCTGTGTGCCATCAGGGAGAGCCATGAGAAAAGAGCGACCTTGCAAGCCGGCAACAGGGATAGCAGGGATGGTGATGGGTGTGCCATCATCGTCAAATTGGGCGTTGCCTTCTTCATCAGTAACAACTACTTTAGATGGGCCAACAGATGGGGTAGCAGGATTGATAGGTGGAGGTGTGGCGTCACTGACATCAAAATATGCTAGCTCAGGGGGACCAAAGTCATCTTCAGTAACAGGGACACCGGTAGGGGTCTTGCTGAAGATGTGAGAGGTTGGAGGACCATCAAGAATCTCCCCATAGTTGTTAGGGAGTGGAGAAGGTACATAGCTTCGTGTATTAGGAACCTTGGAATAAAGGAATGTAGGCAAGGATGGCTTTGTGATGTGCAGAGGAGGTGATGCTGGTACGGAACGGGGTGGTGTAGGATGTTGGAAGGAGGGACTATCACCAGAAGACTTAGGAGTGAGGGAAGCATCCTTAGCCTTGCGCCATGCAAGAAAGCCATCATCAGTGAACAAGCCAGCGCGCTTGTTGCGATGCTCAGGAGTTAAAGCAGTGCGTACACCAGAGCGATCAAGGAGTTTATTGGTGATGGGATCCCAGATGGTGAAACATAGGCTATTACCAACATGCGCAGCAATGCCAACAAAGTGACCAAGACATTCAGTGGTCTGGGAGCCAAACGGGGTATCAGGAGTCTTGTAGTAGACAGGCTCAAACCAGAAGAAACTAAGGTAGGGACTGATGTCACCAATGATACCAGTAGCAATAAAGAAAGGCTGTTTGTCAGAGAGAGTGGGATCAGACAAATGATTCATGAGGCGGCCAACATATTGCATACAAAGAAGCCAGAGGTGTGGGGGAGTGCCCGTGCGATCCATGATTCTATTGACAATGCGTTTGAAGGTCTGGTATCGCCGTTCAAAGAGATTTTGGTGTTGATGGTATGGTTCACTTTGCCATAAGCCAATCCACATCATCTTGAGGTAGTCAAGAACAGATTTGCTGGACTGGTAAGATCCATGATCACAGAGAAATCTGAGTGGTCTACCCCATTGCCGAACAAAATTTTGGAGACAAGGGAGAAAATCAGCAGTAGTCCTCATTTCTTCAACATGGATGATATGAGATTTGCGACCAAAGAAAACTTGAGCAATTTTGGAACCACCATCGATAGCAGGGGTGTCTGAATAGATGACATCAGAGAGGACATCATCATTGAGAGGCCGGACATTCATGGCAGGCTGTGGTGATTGGAACCTTTTGAAGATGTTACCATCGGGACTAAGTGACAGTGAGCCATACTGTGTGGAATTGTTGAAGGTGGCCTTGATACGGTCAAGGGAGATCCATCCAAAGAAGGGTTTCAGTGACAGGTAATCAATATCAGTGGGCGATTGAACATGGGCTGCAGCAGTGATAAAGGTGGAAGGAGATTGATTAGAGCACCTACTAAGGATGTCTTGATGAATGTAATCAGTGGGGCTAAGCCAAAATGAAGTATCAGAAACATCCAAAGCCTGTAGGGAGGAGGTAGTGCTGTTGGACAAGAATGAGGTGACTGTAGAGGAGGTGCCAATGTTGATATCCCTAAGCGCGCCAAATTCATCATAATCTTGATATGGAAGTGATGTGGAAACAGGCGGGTATTTCTGAATGAAGGTATCATCCTGTGGGGTATATGCGTTATCCAGTACAGATGGGTTCCAATGCTGATCACTTGTCATTATGACGTGGGGAAGACTAGCAAATTCTGCACTGGTATACTTGCGCATAGCGAGATAAGGTAAGCCATGGCATATACTGAGTGGAAAGACATGACCATCAGTAGTGGTAATGACTTGGGATCCGCCTGTCTTGATAGAGGAATCATCCACGGTTGAGTGGTATGCTTCCATCTGGGGGGAAGACAAGATAGATGGGTGTTGTCCGGTGTATGCACTCTCATGAAAGATGATAATGACAGGACCTCTGTTGGAGACAGAGTAGGCGCCGCATGTTGCAATAGGGATGTTCTGGATTTGGTGATTGTTTATACCAGTTACGTTGACATATCTTGGGGGAATATCTTTAGAGATGAGACATGCGTCATTTCTGATGATACACCCATTTGCACCTCTGTCAACCATAGCAGAACCAGGTGTGGATACAGCAGTTTTGCTTGAGCGATAAGTAGCGATGGGGTTTGCTGGTGAAACAGGAGATTCACATTCCAGCGATGCCCAATAGTGAAAGTTCACTGATCGTGAGGTTTGTTCAACAGGGATATAGACATTGCCTTCTTTCTTGTAAAGTATATCAGGGTTGTCTGCAAGGAATCAGGCTGGGTGTGCAGGAGAAACAGAAGACTTGAGAGGCCTGGTGTCTGATTGGGAAGATGATTTGTATACACCAAGTGATGCATGGAACGCAGATCTGGCTGAGCTCTCGTCAGCAGGCGATAGGACCTGCTCAGTAGCGGGTGAGGGGACCTGCTCATCAGTATGGTGCTCATAAGCCCGACGTGTGATTGGCTTGCTGGAATTGGGGTCCGGTGGTAATGCAGCATCAAGGAGCTCAGGCCGGAGGCAGGCAACTAGTCGCTTCTTGTCATCAGCTGTGAAGCCAAGCCAATGCTTCATGCCTTGCTTAGAGAGAGTTTTCCAAACTGCAGATGGTAGCCTTGTGGTTGGGTCTGGGGTTCTTCCAGCCTTGTAAACAGCGTAGTCCTGATAGTCACCATCAAAATCAATAGGAGGTAAATATGATGCCGAGTCATCAGTTATGCCAGAATATGTGGACTGCGTCACAGAAGAGAAATCATGGGTGTTGGCCTTAACAGACGTCCGACTGCGAGGCTGGGACAGTTATGCTTGGGAATCCAGCCTGGTTGCTTCAAGGAGGAGGATATTTTTCAATTCACTGATAGCGACAGCTTCATGCTGTCTGAACTTAATCATATCCTGTGCTGCAGGGGGATCATCAACCTTGCAGAATTGTTCGCTGAGCTGGAAGCTGCTACTACAGGCCTTGCAGAGGTGTGTTTTGACAGTGTCAAAATCAAGTGGCCTTTGTGGATCTCGTAGCGTGTTGAGATGTTCTAGCTGGGCAAACCACTGGGTGATAAACTTGACTTTGGTGTCCTTCCATGTCCTCAAGTCAATGTCCAATAGATGCTGCATCACAATGGAGGTATCATATACTTTGGATTTGGACCTGTCATGTAGTGCAACGAAGTCAAAGAAAGCCTGTCTGCCGTCTCTCGAGGTGGTATGGCTGAGCACACAGGAGTAGGAGAGGTCACTCTGGAGGGCATGTAGAACAAGAGTCCAGAAGAATGCACACTGCTTGTCATGAAGGGCCTTCTCATACCCGACGAGTGGTACATCAGGCCAACTAGGATCAAGGAAGGTACGAGTATCTATGTCAGATGTTTCCAGCTTCGCCTTGAATTTGACAAGCCACCTCTCAAACGTTGCATCATTTTGCAGGGTTGGAAATGTGGTTTCGTCCCTTGATTTCTTGGTCCATGATTCGTATCTCAGCTGTTCGATGGGTTTGGAGGATCTTTCTTGTTGCCGTTGAGATGTGCTGTTGCGAGCTGATGTCTCAATGTCAGTTCCAGATTCTCTTTGGGCTCTGACAATCCCGCGACAGTAATTCTTAAAGGCATCCTTGGTATAATGGTTCCTATCTTCCCAGTCTAGTCCACAGGATGCTGTTGGATTCCTTTGGGACATCAAAGGAGGCGTGTAGGAAGGTGGCTACCGCTTGATCAAATGATGGGAAGAGGTCCGAGATGGAACCATCCTCTTCATTGTCTTGATTAGGGTTATCCTGTTGGTCAAGTGCCATAATCATAGGTGGTGTCAGAGGTGATCGAGTTGTGGCACTGCCAGGTTGAAGCGATAGGAATCGTCCTGTCGATTTGCTTCTTGTCCTTCCGCCAATGGGGATGTTGGACATGTATTTGTTCGAGGAAGCAAATGCTTGAATGTAGTTGGATTGCTATTGGCGTGTCCAATGCAATGGCTTCTATAAAGGACGGATGGTTTGTCTGACGTTGTTCTTTGTTGTGTATAATCGGATCAGAGACCTATCAACCGTCGGCCGTAGACGCTTGTTCGATGATCTGCTGCCGGATTGTTTTCGTCTGTTGTCTTCTTTTGCAAGCTTCAACAAGCTTGCAACTGATAATCTGTTAATTTCCTTTTGAAAGTGGCTGTTAAGCTGACTTGGTCCAAAGGCAAAGAAGAGCAACAGGAGCTGTAGCTGCAGGCTGGTTGAGGTGCCGGTCTGTTGTTTCTAATATTTCTTTGATGTCCACTACGATTGAACACTAGCCCAACCAGATCTATTCTAACTATCGGCGTACGACGCAGTCAGTTAGATCTTAGGCTTGTAGTTCTACAGTAGGACGCAGCAGGGGGCTATGATATCTTCAAGTTCATCATCTGTATGCTTGCATTTGAACTTGATGAAGTCTTTGTTTTTCTCAAGACTGTTTTCAATGTCAACAACTGTCATTCTTTTCTGTGTGCCATCAGGGAGAGCCATGAGAAAAGAGCGACCTTGCAAGTCGGCAACAGGGATAGCAGGGATGGTGATGGGTGTGCCATCATCGTCAAATTGGGCGTTGCCTTCTTCATCAGTAACAACTACTTTAGATGGGCCAACAGATGGGGTAGCAGGATTGATAGGTGGAGGTGTGGCGTCACTGACATCAAAATATGCTAGCTCAGGGGGACCAAAGTCATCTTCAGTAACAGGGACACCGGTAGGGGTCTTGCTGAAGATGTGAGAGGTTGGAGGACCATCAAGAATCTCCCCATAGTTGTTAGGGAGTGGAGAAGGTACATAGCTTTGTGTATTAGGAACCTTGGAATAAAGGAATGTAGGCAAGGATGGCTTTGTGATGTGCAGAGGAGGTGATGCTGGTACGGAACGGGGTGGTGTAGGATGTTGGAAGGAGGGACTATCACCAGAAGACTTAGGAGTGAGGGAAGCATCCTTAGCCTTGCGCCATGCAAGAAAGCCATCATCAGTGAACAAGCCAGCGCGCTTGTTGCGATGCTCAGGAGTTAAAGCAGTGCGTACACCAGAGCGATCAAGGAGTTTATTGGTGATGGGATCCCAGATGGTGAAACATAGGCTATTACCAACATGCGCAGCAATGCCAACAAAGTGACCAAGACATTCAGTGGTCTGGGAGCCAAACGGGGTATCAGGAGTCTTGTAGTAGACAGGCTCAAACCAGAAGAAACTAAGGTAGGGACTGATGTCACCAATGATACCAGTAGCAATAAAGAAAGGCTGTTTGTCAGAGAGAGTGGGATCAGACAAATGATTCATGAGGCGGCCAACATATTGCATACAAAGAAGCCAGAGGTGTGGGGGAGTGCCCGTGCGATCCATGATTCTATTGACAATGCGTTTGAAGGTCTGGTATCGCCGTTCAAAGAGATTTTGGTGTTGATGGTATGGTTCACTTTGCCATAAGCCAATCCACATCATCTTGAGGTAGTCAAGAACAGATTTGCTGGACTGGTAAGATCCATGATCACAGAGAAATCTGAGTGGTCTACCCCATTGCCGAACAAAATTTTGGAGACAAGGGAGAAAATCAGCAGTAGTCCTCATTTCTTCAACATGGATGATATGAGATTTGCGACCAAAGAAAACTTGAGCAATTTTGGAACCACCATCGATAGCAGGGGTGTCTGAATAGATGACATCAGAGAGGACATCATCATTGAGAGGCCGGACATTCATGGCAGGCTGTGGTGATTGGAACCTTTTGAAGATGTTACCATCGGGACTAAGTGACAGTGAGCCATACTGTGTGGAATTGTTGAAGGTGGCCTTGATACGGTCAAGGGAGATCCATCCAAAGAAGGGTTTCAGTGACAGGTAATCAATATCAGTGGGCGATTGAACATGGGCTGCAGCAGTGATAAAGGTGGAAGGAGATTGATTAGAGCACCTACTAAGGATGTCTTGATGAATGTAATCAGTGGGGCTAAGCCAAAATGAAGTATCAGAAACATCCAAAGCCTGTAGGGAGGAGGTAGTGCTGTTGGACAAGAATGAGGTGACTGTAGAGGAGGTGCCAATGTTGATATCCCTAAGCGCGCCAAATTCATCATAATCTTGATATGGAAGTGATGTGGAAACAGGCGGGTATTTCTGAATGAAGGTATCATCCTGTGGGGTATATGCGTTATCCAGTACAGATGGGTTCCAATGCTGATCACTTGTCATTATGACGTGGGGAAGACTAGCAAATTCTGCACTGGTATACTTGCGCATAGCGAGATAAGGTAAGCCATGGCATATACTGAGTGGAAAGACATGACCATCAGTAGTGGTAATGACTTGGGATCCGCCTGTCTTGATAGAGGAATCATCCACGGTTGAGTGGTATGCTTCCATCTGGGGGGAAGACAAGATAGATGGGTGTTGTCCGGTGTATGCACTCTCATGAAAGATGATAATGACAGGACCTCTGTTGGAGACAGAGTAGGCGCCGCATGTTGCAATAGGGATGTTCTGGATTTGGTGATTGTTTATACCAGTTACGTTGACATATCTTGGGGGAATATCTTTAGAGATGAGACATGCGTCATTTCTGATGATACACCCATTTGCACCTCTGTCAACCATAGCAGAACCAGGTGTGGATACAGCAGTTTTGCTTGAGCGATAAGTAGCGATGGGGTTTGCTGGTGAAACAGGAGATTCACATTCCAGCGATGCCCAATAGTGAAAGTTCACTGATCGTGAGGTTTGTTCAACAGGGATATAGACATTGCCTTCTTTCTTGTAAAGTATATCAGGGTTGTCTGCAAGGAATCAGGCTGGGTGTGCAGGAGAAACAGAAGACTTGAGAGGCCTGGTGTCTGATTGGGAAGATGATTTGTATACACCAAGTGATGCATGGAACGCAGATCTGGCTGAGCTCTCGTCAGCAGGCGATAGGACCTGCTCAGTAGCGGGTGAGGGGACCTGCTCATCAGTATGGTGCTCATAAGCCCGACGTGTGATTGGCTTGCTGGAATTGGGGTCCGGTGGTAATGCAGCATCAAGGAGCTCAGGCCGGAGGCAGGCAACTAGTCGCTTCTTGTCATCAGCTGTGAAGCCAAGCCAATGCTTCATGCCTTGCTTAGAGAGAGTTTTCCAAACTGCAGATGGTAGCCTTGTGGTTGGGTCTGGGGTTCTTCCAGCCTTGTAAACAGCGTAGTCCTGATAGTCACCATCAAAATCAATAGGAGGTAAATATGATGCCGAGTCATCAGTTATGCCAGAATATGTGGACTGCGTCACAGAAGAGAAATCATGGGTGTTGGCCTTAACAGACGTCCGACTGCGAGGCTGGGACAGTTATGCTTGGGAATCCAGCCTGGTTGCTTCAAGGAGGAGGATATTTTTCAATTCACTGATAGCGACAGCTTCATGCTGTCTGAACTTAATCATATCCTGTGCTGCAGGGGGATCATCAACCTTGCAGAATTGTTCGCTGAGCTGGAAGCTGCTACTACAGGCCTTGCAGAGGTGTGTTTTGACAGTGTCAAAATCAAGTGGCCTTTGTGGATCTCGTAGCGTGTTGAGATGTTCTAGCTGGGCAAACCACTGGGTGATAAACTTGACTTTGGTGTCCTTCCATGTCCTCAAGTCAATGTCCAATAGATGCTGCATCACAATGGAGGTATCATATACTTTGGATTTGGACCTGTCATGTAGTGCAACGAAGTCAAAGAAAGCCTGTCTGCCGTCTCTCGAGGTGGTATGGCTGAGCACACAGGAGTAGGAGAGGTCACTCTGGAGGGCATGTAGAACAAGAGTCCAGAAGAATGCACACTGCTTGTCATGAAGGGCCTTCTCATACCCGACGAGTGGTACATCAGGCCAACTAGGATCAAGGAAGGTACGAGTATCTATGTCAGATGTTTCCAGCTTCGCCTTGAATTTGACAAGCCACCTCTCAAACGTTGCATCATTTTGCAGGGTTGGAAATGTGGTTTCGTCCCTTGATTTCTTGGTCCATGATTCGTATCTCAGCTGTTCGATGGGTTTGGAGGATCTTTCTTGTTGCCGTTGAGATGTGCTGTTGCGAGCTGATGTCTCAATGTCAGTTCCAGATTCTCTTTGGGCTCTGACAATCCCGCGACAGTAATTCTTAAAGGCATCCTTGGTATAATGGTTCCTATCTTCCCAGTCTAGTCCACAGGATGCTGTTGGATTCCTTTGGGACATCAAAGGAGGCGTGTAGGAAGGTGGCTACCGCTTGATCAAATGATGGGAAGAGGTCCGAGATGGAACCATCCTCTTCATTGTCTTGATTAGGGTTATCCTGTTGGTCAAGTGCCATAATCATAGGTGGTGTCAGAGGTGATCGAGTTGTGGCACTGCCAGGTTGAAGCGATAGGAATCGTCCTGTCGATTTGCTTCTTGTCCTTCCGCCAATGGGGATGTTGGACATGTATTTGTTCGAGGAAGCAAATGCTTGAATGTAGTTGGATTGCTATTGGCGTGTCCAATGCAATGGCTTCTATAAAGGACGGACGGTTTGTCTGACGTTGTTCTTTGTTGTGTATAATCGGATCAGAGACCTATCAACCGTCGGCCGTAGACGCTTGTTCGATGATCTGCTGCCGGATTGTTTTCGTCTGTTGTCTTCTTTTGCAAGCTTCAACAAGCTTGCAACTGATAATCTGTTAATTTCCTTTTGAAAGTGGCTGTTAAGCTGACTTGGTCCAAAGGCAAAGAAGAGCAACAGGAGCTGTAGCTGCAGGCTGGTTGAGGTGCCGGTCTGTTGTTTCTAATATTTCTTTGATGTCCACTACGATTGAACACTAGCCCAACCAGATCTATTCTAACTATCGGCGTACGACGCAGTCAGTTAGATCTTAGGCTTGTAGTTCTACAGTAGGACGCAGCAGGGGGCTATGATATCTTCAAGTTCATCATCTGTATGCTTGCATTTGAACTTGATGAAGTCTTTGTTTTTCTCAAGACTGTTTTCAATGTCAACAACTGTCATTCTTTTCTGTGTGCCATCAGGGAGAGCCATGAGAAAAGAGCGACCTTGCAAGTCGGCAACAGGGATAGCAGGGATGGTGATGGGTGTGCCATCATCGTCAAATTGGGCGTTGCCTTCTTCATCAGTAACAACTACTTTAGATGGGCCAACAGATGGGGTAGCAGGATTGATAGGTGGAGGTGTGGCGTCACTGACATCAAAATATGCTAGCTCAGGGGGACCAAAGTCATCTTCAGTAACAGGGACACCGGTAGGGGTCTTGCTGAAGATGTGAGAGGTTGGAGGACCATCAAGAATCTCCCCATAGTTGTTAGGGAGTGGAGAAGGTACATAGCTTTGTGTATTAGGAACCTTGGAATAAAGGAATGTAGGCAAGGATGGCTTTGTGATGTGCAGAGGAGGTGATGCTGGTACGGAACGGGGTGGTGTAGGATGTTGGAAGGAGGGACTATCACCAGAAGACTTAGGAGTGAGGGAAGCATCCTTAGCCTTGCGCCATGCAAGAAAGCCATCATCAGTGAACAAGCCAGCGCGCTTGTTGCGATGCTCAGGAGTTAAAGCAGTGCGTACACCAGAGCGATCAAGGAGTTTATTGGTGATGGGATCCCAGATGGTGAAACATAGGCTATTACCAACATGCGCAGCAATGCCAACAAAGTGACCAAGACATTCAGTGGTCTGGGAGCCAAACGGGGTATCAGGAGTCTTGTAGTAGACAGGCTCAAACCAGAAGAAACTAAGGTAGGGACTGATGTCACCAATGATACCAGTAGCAATAAAGAAAGGCTGTTTGTCAGAGAGAGTGGGATCAGACAAATGATTCATGAGGCGGCCAACATATTGCATACAAAGAAGCCAGAGGTGTGGGGGAGTGCCCGTGCGATCCATGATTCTATTGACAATGCGTTTGAAGGTCTGGTATCGCCGTTCAAAGAGATTTTGGTGTTGATGGTATGGTTCACTTTGCCATAAGCCAATCCACATCATCTTGAGGTAGTCAAGAACAGATTTGCTGGACTGGTAAGATCCATGATCACAGAGAAATCTGAGTGGTCTACCCCATTGCCGAACAAAATTTTGGAGACAAGGGAGAAAATCAGCAGTAGTCCTCATTTCTTCAACATGGATGATATGAGATTTGCGACCAAAGAAAACTTGAGCAATTTTGGAACCACCATCGATAGCAGGGGTGTCTGAATAGATGACATCAGAGAGGACATCATCATTGAGAGGCCGGACATTCATGGCAGGCTGTGGTGATTGGAACCTTTTGAAGATGTTACCATCGGGACTAAGTGACAGTGAGCCATACTGTGTGGAATTGTTGAAGGTGGCCTTGATACGGTCAAGGGAGATCCATCCAAAGAAGGGTTTCAGTGACAGGTAATCAATATCAGTGGGCGATTGAACATGGGCTGCAGCAGTGATAAAGGTGGAAGGAGATTGATTAGAGCACCTACTAAGGATGTCTTGATGAATGTAATCAGTGGGGCTAAGCCAAAATGAAGTATCAGAAACATCCAAAGCCTGTAGGGAGGAGGTAGTGCTGTTGGACAAGAATGAGGTGACTGTAGAGGAGGTGCCAATGTTGATATCCCTAAGCGCGCCAAATTCATCATAATCTTGATATGGAAGTGATGTGGAAACAGGCGGGTATTTCTGAATGAAGGTATCATCCTGTGGGGTATATGCGTTATCCAGTACAGATGGGTTCCAATGCTGATCACTTGTCATTATGACGTGGGGAAGACTAGCAAATTCTGCACTGGTATACTTGCGCATAGCGAGATAAGGTAAGCCATGGCATATACTGAGTGGAAAGACATGACCATCAGTAGTGGTAATGACTTGGGATCCGCCTGTCTTGATAGAGGAATCATCCACTGGTTGAGTGGTATGCTTCCATCTGGGGGGAAGACAAGATAGATGGGTGTTGTCCGGTGTATGCACTCTCATGAAAGATGATAATGACAGGACCTCTGTTGGAGACAGAGTAGGCGCCGCATGTTGCAATAGGGATGTTCTGGATTTGGTGATTGTTTATACCAGTTACGTTGACATATCTTGGGGGAATATCTTTAGAGATGAGACATGCGTCATTTCTGATGATACACCCATTTGCACCTCTGTCAACCATAGCAGAACCATGTGTGGATACAGCAGTTTTGCTTGAGCGATAAGTAGCGATGGGGTTTGCTGGTGAAACAGGAGATTCACATTCCAGCGATGCCCAATAGTGAAAGTTCACTGATCGTGAGGTTTGTTCAACAGGGATATAGACATTGCCTTCTTTCTTGTAAAGTATATCAGGGTTGTCTGCAAGGAATCAGGGCTGGGTGTGCAGGAGAAACAGAAGACTTGAGAGGCCTGGTGTCTGATTGGGAAGATGATTTGTATACACCAAGTGATGCATGGAACGCAGATCTGGCTGAGCTCTCGTCAGCAGGCGATAGGACCTGCTCAGTAGCGGGTGAGGGGACCTGCTCATCAGTATGGTGCTCATAAGCCCGACGTGTGATTGGCTTGCTGGAATTGGGGTCCGGTGGTAATGCAGCATCAAGGAGCTCAGGCCGGAGGCAGGCAACTAGTCGCTTCTTGTCATCAGCTGTGAAGCCAAGCCAATGCTTCATGCCTTGCTTAGAGAGAGTTTTCCAAACTGCAGATGGTAGCCTTGTGGTTGGGTCTGGGGTTCTTCCAGCCTTGTAAACAGCGTAGTCCTGATAGTCACCATCAAAATCAATAGGAGGTAAATATGATGCCGAGTCATCAGTTATGCCAGAATATGTGGACTGCGTCACAGAAGAGAAATCATGGGTGTTGGCCTTAACAGACGTCCGACTGCGAGGCTGGGACAGTGATGCTTGGGAATCCAGCCTGGTTGCTTCAAGGAGGAGGATATTTTTCAATTCACTGATAGCGACAGCTTCATGCTGTCTGAACTTAATCATATCCTGTGCTGCAGGGGGATCATCAACCTTGCAGAATTGTTCGCTGAGCTGGAAGCTGCTACTACAGGCCTTGCAGAGGTGTGTTTTGACAGTGTCAAAATCAAGTGGCCTTTGTGGATCTCGTAGCGTGTTGAGATGTTCTAGCTGGGCAAACCACTGGGTGATAAACTTGACTTTGGTGTCCTTCCATGTCCTCAAGTCAATGTCCAATAGATGCTGCATCACAATGGAGGTATCATATACTTTGGATTTGGACCTGTCATGTAGTGCAACGAAGTCAAAGAAAGCCTGTCTGCCGTCTCTCGAGGTGGTATGGCTGAGCACACAGGAGTAGGAGAGGTCACTCTGGAGGGCATGTAGAACAAGAGTCCAGAAGAATGCACACTGCTTGTCATGAAGGGCCTTCTCATACCCGACGAGTGGTACATCAGGCCAACTAGGATCAAGGAAGGTACGAGTATCTATGTCAGATGTTTCCAGCTTCGCCTTGAATTTGACAAGCCACCTCTCAAACGTTGCATCATTTTGCAGGGTTGGAAATGTGGTTTCGTCCCTTGATTTCTTGGTCCATGATTCGTATCTCAGCTGTTCGATGGGTTTGGAGGATCTTTCTTGTTGCCGTTGAGATGTGCTGTTGCGAGCTGATGTCTCAATGTCAGTTCCAGATTCTCTTTGGGCTCTGACAATCCCGCGACAGTAATTCTTAAAGGCATCCTTGGTATAATGGTTCCTATCTTCCCAGTCTAGTCCTTGTGCTGTGAGGTGTTGTCCAAAGTCAATGACTCTCTGTAGGGTCATCTGTACGTGCCGATAGAGTGGTGTTCTTGTTCCTCTCTCGAGGTAGGCAAGATCACCAATATTTTTGATGTACAGAAAATCTAACCATGTCTTATACTGGCCAGCGATGAGTGCCTCGCATAAGGTGCTGTGGGACTCCCTTGGGACATCGAAGGAATCATGCAGGAAGGTGGCTAGTGGTTGGTCGAATGATGGAAAGAGGTCCGTGATAGATGTGTCCTCTTCCTCCTCTTGGCTTGGATTATTCTGTTGATTGGGAGCCATGTCAGTTGTGGGCAGGAGGGAAGTGGTTGCAGCACTTCCGGGTTGGAGTGTTTGGAATCCTGTGGACCTGCTACGGGTTCGACCGGCAATAGGGATGTCAGACATGTATGCTGTTGCGTTTTCGCAATCGAATCAGAGAATTATCAATCGTCGTCCGTCGTCGTCGTTCGATAATCTTCTGTCGAGTCGTTCGCGCATATATAATCCAGGGAACTTGTGGTCCTTGGATGGAGATAGGTTGCTTTCGGCGTATCCGAATAGCAATAGGGCTTCTATTAAAGACGAACGGCTTGGTGTCCAGTGTGTAATCAGATCAGAGAACTATCGATCGCCGTCTGTAGTCGGGTCGATCAATGATCTGTGTCGGATTGTTTCCTTGTTAAGTGTGCTTCTACCGTTGTCTTCTTCTTTTGCAAGCAACAGGATCAATATTTACGGACTGTTAATTTCCTTTTGAAAGTGACTGTTAAGCTGACTTGATCCAAAGGCAAAGAAGAACAACAGGAGCTGTAGCTGCAGATCGGCTGAGATGCCGGTCTGTTGGTTCTAATATTTTATTGATGTCCACTACAACTGAATGCTGTGGCGTTCAATCAGATCTATTCTAGCTATTGGCGTACCACGCAATCAGTTAGATCTTAGGCTTGTAGTTCTACAATAGGACGCAGGGGCGCCCGATGCAAGCTTTAAGGCTAATAATCAAGTAATCTAAAAGTATGAGTGATTTATCTTGCTGGGGAGCAAGATAGCACTTTAACAACGTGCTGCCGCTAATACAGCACGTTACGATTATCTTATACGGTAAAATACCGCATTGTGGGCAAAATAACATGTTGCCGCTAATACAACATGTATTTTGTACAGCAGACAAACAAGTTCGTGAGCAAAGCTTCCAACCTCTGCTGCTGCTTCTTGAAAACAGCACACATAACAGAGAGGATAGCATATGCTAGTCTCTGGTGTGTTCTTTCTTTGGTCACTAAGTACCAAAATTTTGATCATATGAGTGACGATTGATTCTCCATGATTTGTCAAGTATTGAATCTCGATCGTAAGAATGAGTCAATCCATTCACAAGATGGGCCGTTTTGATCATAAAGATGAGTCTCGTATCATGTGTATGAATAATACATATCCTTCTGAGGTCTCATTATTCTCGACTTGTACCTCCGCTACACCGGACATGAAAGGAATTTAATATGGTGGTTCCGGGTTGAATCAGGCATTCACTGTGTCAACTACTACTACCCGGTAGTTTAATTACTACTTGTATGTTGTAATCAGCAGCAAATCTACTACGATACCTTAAAGACTGCAATCAGCCCTGTTGGTTAGATACAAGAAATTAAACTATGAAGGTAGCTGAACAATCTGTGGTACGATTGCCGGGTGTCATCATCCAGTGGATGTGCTCATGTGGTGATTGGATGGATGTCATTACCATACAATATGGATGGCTACTGTTGATCCATCAGCAATGTTGTTGTGTGGAGATTCCATATTCTTACTATCACTACTATCATCCCGCTTTCATTCCCATTTGGACGGGTAAACTAAATATATATAAACTATGATTACTCGTACCCTATTAGTACCCTGATACGCTTGCAGGCGGCGCACCACCAACAATTATTGCTTCTTTTGATTCTCATTCAGATTCATTCATTCGGGGTTGATGTAGCGAACCGAATGTAAGGAATGGTAGTGCCACGTGGAACGTACGATGTACGAACCAAAGAACACCCTTGAGTATGCAAGATCTCACTGTATCACCAACATAGGTACGGACTCTACAATCACTCACTGCATGCAGCAATCTTGCTGTAAGCAGTGAAATTACAGGCAAAGCACTAACAAGCCTGTAAAGGATTCTTCCAACAAGAACCAAGCCTACAGCTCACTCTTTTTGCTCCTAAAACGATTAGTAGTAGTAGAATAACGGCCCACCATGCCCGCCCGCAGAAAAGGCTTAACAGCCAATGTTGTGCGCCGGTGTGTGTGGGCAAAGCAACATGGGACTGGACCCAGCCTGCAAAAACTAGCCACAGGCAGGCACTTCCCGGATCCCCCTCTAGCATTGCTTAACCCACCAACCCACCTATGAACTATAAGCATTGCACGTCCAGTACTACAAGTAGGTAGGCTACTGAGGCTATCACAAATGTAGGGAGTGATAGTTGCTGCTTCCGCACGATTTCTATTGAGTGATTCCCACCAGATGAAAACGAATAAAATTAATGAAAAAACACATAAAAAGTATGTGTTTCTACATAGATTTATTCATTTCTGAATAAAATTTGTCAGTCGACATGTGTCCGGCTGACAGTTTTTATTCACTTTTTTAACACTGAATAAATTTCAACGGAATCTTAAAATCAAAGATTTCAGTCACCCAACGGACGAATCAGTCATGTGCACCTCTGTTGTTGTTGTTAAGTGGTAAAAACGATTTCACTTAAGGGTACAAAAGAAACGGGTTAAAAGATTTGAACCAAGGCATCCTTAAAAACCTGATCAATAAGTAAACACTTGGAGCCCATGTGTGCATTCAAAAGAGTACATATAGCAGCCCGTGAGGAAATCACTTATTGCAATCATGAAAATCAATACCGGATCGGAATGGACCTCATTTATTCCATATATTCTGATCAAGCAAAGGGCCCACCGATACTATTACTTAACCTCGTAAAAGACTGATATCATCGAATGCCATCCTTGAATACTTAACAGGCTTGCTTGCCAAAATAGGCCGGTAGGTGGCGCGGGTAGTGATTAAACAGACAGTTACTGTTTCTTCTTTAGGGATTCCAAATTCCAAATTTGGCAGTTAATAAAAGTATTCGTTGCGTGTGATAAAAAAGTATCCATTCTATATACTTCGTACTTTTTATTAACTTTCGATTCTATTCACTTTCATCTGGTGGGAATCACTCATTCTTCGCAAGAAGGATACGAAACGTACCGTAACTCCCTTACTCTTCCAGCCATACCGGTAGTACTCGTACCGTGCGGTAACCTTTGATAGGAAAGATCTTACTAGGTTCTCTGCAAGCACGTACGGTACCTTATGTAAAAGCATTTTCACTCCATTCTTTAATTCCCCAATGATCGCGCGTACAAACTCCCGACTTTGATTTGTCGTGCGTGTACCGTGCGGTAACCTTTGATAGGAAAGATCTTACTAGGTTCTCTGCAAGCACGTACGGTACTTTATGTAAAAGCATTTTCACTCCATTCTTTAATTCCCCAATGATCGCGCGTACAAACTCCCGACTTTGATTTGTCGTGCGTATGCGTCCACGGCTACGGTATCAGTGGTATATTTGTCCATTGCGGCTACAGGGACAACCGCGACCAAGCAAAATCGGGAGGACACAACCTTAGTACGGTGCGCGTAAGAAGCACTTCGTATTACTTCGTATTTTTTAAGCATTTTTAAATAATACGAAGTACCGTATGTACCGGTACTACTTCGTATTATATTATGTACTGTAATTATTTAATGACACCCTATTTTCAGTAAAGGTGTCGCATCGGAGAAATCCCCATTCTGAATTCCCCTACCGGTATGGAAATTCTGATTAGGCTGTACGAGTAGGCAACCCTTAGAATTTGTAGTGCACAAAAATCGTCAACGAAACGAATACAGTAATTGGGATTGTATCTACCGTACCGTACGGTACTATCGAAAATGCAAAAGGTCATACGGAAATGTAGGTTTTTACTTCGCTTCTACGAAGTACATGATTATTTCCGTAGCCGTTCTTAAAAAAAAAAATATGCTTCTTTTTCTGATCTCGAAACTGTATCAAGAATTACTTTATCATTATTTGTCACATCATTGGTGGGAATCACTCAAAAGTTGCTCAAAACTTGAGTGGAGTCTTGTTTTTATTTTTTTGTACGTGAACATTGCAATAACTCTCAATGATGATGTTTGTTGGTTCGTGTTCTTGGTGTTCTGACATCATCATCACCCAAATTGTCACGTTGACCAGCTGGGCATCTTGTGATCTCGTATGTACCGGTATTCAGTATGTTCATGGAAACGATTAGGAAAATAAGTTACCGACTTTACCAAAACGGGCCTGCCACCGGGAACTCTCTAGTGCAAATGATTGCTTGTCGTCCCCTCGGAACCAACGGTAAACTAAGACTTTAGAGAATATGCTGTAATTTTAGTGTACCTATTTGGATCAATTTCTAATGTTCTATTGTGTAGTGCGTACGTGTAGTGTGTAGTGCTGTAATCGAAATGTATGTAGTCCGAAGAATGGAAACCGTCTAGGCCAAAAAGCCACCGGTTCGGGAACGATAGAAATAGTTCAGCATGGTCAATGAATCGACCACCACCATTTCAAATTCAGCTCGAACCCGATCGGAGACAAACGATAGTTCGGTGCATTCCATGAGGATTCCCTTGATCGACGTGTCTTGATTGAGGGCCATGCGTAGTTTTTCGACAATGTTATCGCCCGCACAGGGTTGGACTGCCCATCCTTTCTCGACTTCTTCTCCAAAACCTTCGACGTCTTCCATTCCAACGACGACGATGTTCGAAGCGCGAGCTCCAAAGGGCAGCAGTGCCTTGAACTCTTTCAGGAAAGACTTTGAGTTCGCTGTTACAATGGCCAACTTGTTTCGTCTGCCAATTGTTTGTTGAATGAACGCCACTTGTAGCAACGAAGACATCATGACATCCGGGGCGGGAATGTTTAACTCCTCGGCCACTTGGCTGGATAGGTCTTCGACCTTGTCTTGCAAACTCATGAAGAACCCACAGTTGCCTGTGATGCCGATGATGTTCTTTCCTTCTCTTTGTAGCAACCTCCGAATGGTTTCTCGAAGGCTTCGTTCGATAGGTTTCGGATTTGTAACACAAATACGTTTGATCGTTGGCTTCTCGTTCTCGTTCGAGTGAATATTCATACTTGCGCTCCTGACCATATCGAGCGTTCCATGCGTCGGCATCGCTCTTCGCTATTTTTGAGTCGGACAACACACTATTGTTGTCCAATCCTTTCTGAGAACAAGCAAAGGTCAAGCCTTCGACAGTTTCGTAGACCATCGGAAAATCGAAAGAATCAGGTGAATCGACATCGCCCTTTCTGACGGGATAAAAGTAATCCAATCTCAATACAGCAATCTTCGGGTTGAACGAATCGCTCTTCTCTTCTTTTTTCCCATTTGCTTCGGTTGCTATAGTTGCTACTCGAACATCGAAAGAGTGTTTTGGATCTGAAAGGGTTGGTGATAGTGTTGATTGCCGCAGCGGCTGGACCCTCATGGTGTGCCGTCGATCGTATAGACACGCGTGTTGGAATGATACAGCAAACCGTACACAAAGAACAATCTGGGCTAGACTTAGCAGGAAACACGAATGTTTCATGGTACTTGTACCGTACCTCAGATTTATTCCGAATTTGCGAGACACAATGAGATCTCTAGGCTGAAACCCCCACACCTCCGTTTTTGTTCTGTGACAACCCTCAGCGATTTCTTCTCGACCCCAAGTCGCAATTACTACGGGATCCCGAAGGATTGTTGATTGCCATGAATGGCCCGATAAGGAATCATCTGTCTTCGACGTATCTATAAATAATGGTTACCACGAGAGGATAAACCGAGCCAAAGTTCCAGATTCCCTTGGACTGTCCCGCATTTATTCGATCCATCGGCATTTTGGTGACATTTTCTATCTTTAACCCATTGGCTCAGTCCCACGTCGTTGTATTTTCGTGACGACGCTTCTTTTACACTCTCCAGTGCCATAATATTGAGTTACGGAGTAATATTATTATTATTATTGTCATCTTGATTATGAGCACGAATGGTGCATGTGTGAATACTTTTGCTTTGCAGGGGCCCTGTGGAGTTGTTGTGTACGTACGGTACGTAGCTTTCTTACATATTTGTAGTATTCTATGATTCCATTGTATGATCCCATTCTATGATTCAATTCAATGATTCAATTCTACAATTGAAATCTATGAATCAAATCAATGATTCTAGTCAATGATTCAAGTCAATGATTCAATTCTATAATTCAATTCTGCAGTTCAAATCAATGATTCTAATCAAGAATGATTAAAGTCTATAATTCAAGTCTAAGATTCTTATCCATTTTTCAATTCTATGATTCAAGTCTAAGATTTGATTCCATGATCTGTGATCCAATTCTAAAATTCTAGTCTATGATTCATTCCTATAATTCAATCCTATGATTCCATTGTATTATTCTATCCTATGATTCAAAACTATGAATTGAATAAATGATTCTAGTCTGCGATTCAAAATGAAGATACAGTTCTATGATTCTACAAGCCAGATATTCAATTCTGTGATTCAATTGTATGATTCAACTCCAACATTCAATACTATGATTTCATTATATGATTCAATTCTATGATTCAAATCTATGATTCAAGACTATGACTCAAGTCTAAGATTAAACTCTATGCTTCAATGCAGTACTTTAAGTCTATGCTTCAATTCTATGATTGAAGTCTGTGATTCAATTCTATGATTCAATTTATTGATTCAATTCCATGATTTAATTCTTTGACTCAATTCCATGATAAAAGTCTATGATTCAATTCTCTGATTCAATTTTCAATCAAGTCTACATCCGAGAACTCTTTCTCTACCCCCCGCGGGCTATCACGCAATATGTTCAAGACTCCCTACCTTGTTTTCAAAATTCCCTGCTTCCTGAGCTCGCGTGTTGACTAAAAAATCTTAGTCTATGATTCTATTCCATGATTCATGATTTAATTCCATCATACAAGTCTATGATTCAATTCTATGATTCAATTCTATTAAACAATTTTGATTCAAGTCTATGAGTCAGGTCTATGAGTCAATTATATGATTCATTTTCATGACTCAAGTCAATGATTCCATTCCATGACTTAAATCTATGAATCAATTCATCAATCCAAGTCTATGAATCTAATCCATGATTCCATCATTCAAATCAATGATTCAAATTCATGATTCAATTCCATCATCCAAGTCTATAATTCTATTCTATGATTCTATTCTATGATTCAATTTTCAATCAAGTCTATGAGTCAGGTCTCATGACTCAAGTCAATGATTCCATTCCATGACTCAAATCTATGAATCAATTCATCAATCCAAGTCTATGATTCTAATCCATGATTCTAATCCATGATTTCAATCCATGATTTCAATCCATGATTTCAATCCATGATTTCAATCCATGATTCCAATCCATGATTCTATTCCATGCTTCAATTCCATGGAATGATTCAATTCCATGGTACAAGTCTATGGTTCAATTATATGATTCAATTTTGATTCAATTATATGATTCATTTTCATGACTCAAGTCAATAATTCCATACCAAGACTCAAATCTATGATTCAATTCATCAATCCAAGTCTATGATTGAAATCCATGATTGAAATCCATGATTGAAATCCATGATTGAAATCCATGATTCAGTTCCATGATTCAGTTCCATGATTCAGTTCCATGATTGAAAACCATGATTCAGTTCCATGATTCAATTCCATGACACAAAACTATGGTTCAATTCTATGATTCAATTTTCAATCAAGTCTATGAGTCAGGTCTATGAGTCAATTATATGATTCGTTTTCATGACTCAGGTCAATGATTCCATTCCATGACTCAAATCTATCATTCAATTCTTCAATCCGAGTCTATGAAACAATTTCATGAGTGAATTATATGATTAAAGTCTATGATTCAAATCCATGATTCATGATTTCAAATTATGATTCAAATCCATGATTCAATTCCATTATACAAGTCTATGATTGAATCCTATGATTCAATTCTATGATTCAATTTTGAGTCAAGTATATGAGTCAGGTCTATGGGTTAATTATATGATTCATTTTCATGACTCAAGTCAATGATTCCATTCCATGACTCAAATCTATGATTCAATTCTTCAATCCAAGTCTATGCTTCAATTCAATAGTTGAATTCTTTCATTCATGATTCAATTCTTTGTTTCAATTCCATCATCCAAGTCTATGATTCAATGCTATGATTCAATTTTCAATCAAGTCTATGAATCAGGTCTATGTATCAATTCTATGATTCATTTTCATGACTCAAGTCAACAATTCCATACCACGACTCAAATCTATAATTCAATTCATCAATCCAAGTCTTTGGTTCAATTCCATGGTTCAATTCCATGATTCATGATTCAAATCCATGATTCAATTCCATGATTCAATTATATGATCCCAGTCTATGATTCAAATACATGATTCAATTCCATGATTCAATTCCATGACACAAAACTATGGTTCAATTCTATGATTCAACTTTCAATCAAGTCTATGAGTCAGGTCTATGAGTCAATTATATGATTCATTTCATGACTCAGGTCAATGATTCCATTCCATGACTCGAATCTATCATTCAATTCTTCAATCCAAGTCTATGATTCAATTCCATGATTCAATTTCATGAGTAAATTATATGATTAGAGTTTATGATTCAATTCCATGATTCAATTTTATATGATTCAAGTCTATGTCTCAATTATACGATTCAAGTCTATGATTAAATTCCATGATTAAATTTGAAGTTTCAATTCTATAATTCAAGTCTATGATTCAATTCTTTGACTCCAGTCAATGATTCAACTCCATCATACAAGTCTATGATTCAATCCTATGATTCAATTCTGTGATTCAATTTTGAGTCAAGTCTATGAGTCAGGTCTTTGAGTCAATTATATGATTCATTTTCATGGACTCAAGTCAATGATTCCATTCCATGACTCAAATCTATGATTAAAGTCTTTAATCCAACTCTATGATTTCATTCTATGATTCAATCCCATGATTCATGATTCAATTCCATGATTATGATTCAAGTCTATGAGTCAATTACATGATTCAAGTCTATGATTCAATGCTATGATTCACTTCCATGTTTGGAGTCTATGATTCACTTCTATGATTCAAGTTGTTATGATTTCATTTTTTGATTCAAATCTATGATTAATTTTTATGATTCCATTCCATTACTCATCATTCTATGACTCAATTCTATGATTCAATTCTATGACTCACTTCCATTATTTAATTCCATGATTCAAGTCTATGATTCAATTCTTTGACATAAGTCTATGATTCAAGTCTATGATTCATTTCTATGATTCATTTCTATGATCCAAGTCTAAGATTCATTTCTATGATCCAAGTCTAAGATTCAATTCTATGATTCAAGTCTATGACTCAATTGTATGATTCACTTCCATGATTCAAGTCTATGATTCCAGTCCATGACTCAAATCTACAATTCAATTCTATGACTGAATTCCATGATTCAATTCTATGATTCCACTCTTTGCCTTAAATGTACAATTCAAAAACCATGATTCAATTCTATGACTCAATTCTATGATTCAAGTGTAGGATTCAAGTGTATGACTCACGTCAATGATTCAATTCTATGATTCAAGTCCATGATTCAATTCTGTGGCTCAAGTCTATGATTCAAGTCTATGATGCAAGTGTACGATTCATTTCAATGATTCAATTCTATTATTCACTTCAAGGATTCATGACTCAATTCCATGATTCAAGTCTATGTCTCAATTCTATGACTCAATTCTATGATTCAAAGGCTATGATCAAAATCTATGATTCAACTCCATGACTAAAGTTGATGATTCAATTCCATGATTCAAGTTTATCATTCAATTCTGTGGTTGAAGTATTTGATTCCATTCTTGGACTCAAACCTACAATTCAATTCATTATTCAATTCTTTGACTCAACTCACTGATCCAATTATGTGGTTCAATTCTATGGTTCAATTCAATGATGAAAATCTATAATTCAATTCTATGGTTCAATTCTATGATTCAAATCTATAATTTCATTATGTGACTCAAGTCTATGATTCAATTCATTGATGACTCACTTCAATGACTCACTTCAATGACTCACTTCAATGATTCAATTCTATGATTCAATTCTACTACAACTCAAGTCTATGACTGAATTCTATGATTCAATTCTTTGACTTACTTCCATGATTCAATTCTGACTCAATTCCATGATTCAAATCTATGATTCCATTCTTTGACTCAAATCTATGATTCAATTCCATGATTGAATTCTTTGACTCAAGTCTATGATTCAATTCAATGATTCAATTCTTTGACTGCAGTCAATGATTCAAGTCAATGATTGAAGTCTATGGTTTCATTCTTTCACTCAAATCTACAATTCAATGCAATGATTCAATTCTATGATTAAAATCTATGATTCAATCCAATGATTCAATTCAATGATTGAATTCAATGATTCAAGTCTATGATTCAAGTCTATGATTTCATTCTTTGACTCAAATCCATGATTCAAGTCTATGATTCAATTCTTTGACTGGTGGAGTCAATGGTTCATTTCTATGCTTCAAGTCTATAATAGTGATTCAAGTCTAAGCTTTCTTCATTCTACATACCATATAGATCCAGTTCATACTCATACTTCATATGTACCATACTTGAGTCATACTTAATTTTTCTGAGGGGGTGAAAGAAACTATTTTTCTCAATTTTTAGTTTTTCAAAAGATTTGTTCTTAGATCCAGTTGTACATACGTGCTTGCGTCATACTTCATTTTTGAGAGGGTGAAAGAAACTATTTTTATTTATTTTTAGTTTTTCAAATTTGGAGAGGTCCTATGCAGGAACAGGAGGGTTCTACTAAGCAAAACCACTTAGGGACCAAAGGGCTGTAGGTGTGAAAACAGATGCCAGCTGTAGTGCACACCTGAAAGGTATATGTAGGAAGTAGGGTCTTAAGCGAAAACACTTAGGGACCAGGGGGCTATAAGTGAATTTGCACTTATAGGTCAGGGGAGGAACATAAGGGAACTTGAAGTTCAACTCACGAGTATTCATAGTTCACAGCAGAAGAGACTTGAAGAACCGAAAGGGTTATATGAAGTATACTGCAACATCAACTTGCAAATACTTAAGGGTCAGGGAGTAGGAACCTTCTAGAAGGGAGGGTTATGTATGTGTTTGTCAACTTCAACTTGAAAAGACTGAAGAAAACCAGAACCTTAAGAGAAAATCACTTAAGGGGCTTGGAAACAGTTTGAAAAACCCTCAAAGAATGAAGAATGTTGAGTGAAAAGCACTTAAGGGGCTTGGACGAAACAGTGTAGAGCGTTAAGGAAAAAGATACTTGAGAGCCTTGGGGGAGAAGCTTGGAAACAGATCAAAGTGTTAGCTATTTGCGAGACTTCAACTGTATGTAGGATTAGTACTAAATTTAGTGTATGTAGAAACAGTACTGGATTCAGTGTAGGAAATTAGGTGTTGGTTTGGTTTGGTGTTGGATTGATCCATGAGGACGATGATGGCGACAATGGGCAATGAGGAATAGGCAACCAAAGGGATGAAAGGAGGTAAGGAGTGGTCAAACTGATAGCAGAATTGAAAAGCACAGGTCTAGGCTAGTACGTGTAGGTCCTGGTTTTGTTTGTGGCAGTGTAGAAGTGAGCGAGATATGGCAGGGGAAATTTGTGTAGAAATCTACGTATTTTTAGTACTGGAAAATTGGAACATCGGACAAAGTTGCGCGAGGCAAAATTGTAAGCAATAGGAGCAATACATACATTTTGCAGGTTATGAGCCTACAACAACTTCATTAGCTCATTTACCACAACACAATTGAACATCTTCATAGCAGGCAGATTTACTGCAACTCTCTTTCGAACACCAAACCTCTCTTTAGACAGCTTCTTGCTTGCATTCAAAATCCTTTGACAATTTTCGGCAATTTTGTCCAAAATTCCATCCTTCCTTTGTACTAGATCACATAAAATTCTACGCGCGTACAAAACTGCACAACACAGATTGACTCAATTCAAACCAACTCAATTCAAATTGAATCCGATTCAACTGACTCCAGCCAACCAAAGCTCTAGTCATAGTATAACAACACCAGTGTTTCGATACGGCAAATCACCACCACGGTCGAAACAGAAGACCAAAACCAAGGAACATCCCGAAGAACATCTAAAGCCAAAAACATCTGAACCAAAAATTCAATGCCCAAGTTTGCGCAATAACACGCACCCAAGACACGGAATATACGGTACCCTCAGAAAACCTGAACATCAATCATAACACGCCATCATCATCATGGGAAAACCAAAAAAAAATAAGATACCCACTAAGACCCTGGAGCCCACTCCAGCCCACTACTAGATACAAGACAGTATCTAATCCCAACCAAACCACTCACCACAAGCCCAGCTCAGACCCAATGCCTCACCATGCAAGAATACAACGGCAAGATTCAACAAGAACTGCACGCCATTGAACTTGCATTTCCCCTCAAACCCGAACTGTACCCCGGCATCTACACCGATCACGTCAAAGAACTTCATGCCTACAAGCCTAACCCCCCCCCCCCCCCCCCCCCCCCAACAAAACCCAGTACCATACGTACCTCGACATTATTCACAACAACACCATGAACAGCACCGATAAGATGGCAGCGATTGGAGAAGTCCTCCAACAACTCCTCCATCACCAACACTTCCAAATTGTTGACCCATCAATCGATTGATCTTGATAGCTCTAGTAGGATTGCTGGTCTCATTTGTTTCATCCCAAGCTGCAGTGTTAGTCATGAAGTAGGAGATAGCTTTCTTCCAATACCTCAAAGTGCTAGATTGGCCACTAACTGGGTTATTGTCTATTCCTGGATCCTCCATCCCATACATTTTCAAACACATCCATTTGTAGATGTGATCTGGAGTGACTGTGTTGAGCTCTTCATGGTTGAACACCCGGTTGGTGGCGTATTCATGCCCTCCAGCAATAAGGGACATCAACTCCAACAAGATCCGGTGGTATCTTAAGAGCTGAGTGGGGGCATTCACGTGATAGTAGTAGGGAAGGACAGGCGCTGGCCCCCTTTGGGCCAGTCCCCTTGTTTGATGGGGGGCCGGCGCTCTTGTTGCTGGGGCAGGGACATCATCTAGGACTTCATTGTCATTGCCGCCATCATCTAGGACTTCATCGTCATCGTCAGCAGCTAAGGCTAAGGCAGCTAGTGTTAGCCCACCTAGGCCATTATCTTCATCTTCATCCTCATCCTCATCCTCTGGAGGTTCCAGTTTGCCGTTGTCAGAGTCATCTTTTGCTGCTGTGGCTGCAGCTTCTTCAGCTCTTTGCATGAAAGCTCAAGCACACCAGACCGCTGCAAGGTCCTTTTCGTGCTGCACAGTCCGCGCCTCCTCCCTTGGCGTTCTTGCTGCAGCCTGTGGATCCATGTCAGCTAAAGCTGCTGCTTCTTATGCACAAGCACAACGTTCGCGGGCTCATTCCCGTGCTTGAATGATCTTTGGATCCATGCTCAGCTGACGGGGCATGTTGACTGATTGCTTGTTGAATTACATCGGTTGGTTTATCGTTATCGTTTGCAATTCGTTTGCAATTAGATCGATAAAAAAACGATAAAAAAATGAGCTTTCGGCTAATCGGAGTGAGCAAACGATTGATTTGCATGTGTATTGAATTAGTTAACCAAAAACTTAGTTGCTTCAGTCCAAGGGGACAATCTGTTGTCGGTGTTGTCGCTCGATTTTGGCTTGATGTTGTCGGTGTTTTCGTTTGACTTTTGCTTGAAGAGCCTGAAGAATCTGTTCTTGTTTGGAAATTACTATGGTAGATTAATGATGAGTAGTAGTTGCTTTTGGTTTTGCAAGAAAACAAATTATGAGCTTTGCAAGTTCCAAAGGAATGAAATAATGAATCACTAGTAACTACTAGTAACTCATGCAAAATAGTGAAGTTGGTGAAGTTTTTTACATGAAAGTCTGAACTCGATGGGAATCAACACACCGGCCAACGGTTCCCATTTCCATTCTCATTACCATTTCCATGTGTATTAAGAAACTGATGGGATTAGCTTTGTCTGGCGCTGAGTTGAACCCCTATTAAGGAGTTGAACCCCTCTTAAGGAGTCGTGCGGTTTTTATGAACCCAAACACCAAAAGCGAAAGTACTCTGGATCAATCGAAACTGCTCATATAAACTACTCGTATCCTTCCAGCAAGCTCTAACAAGCTCGTAATTCCAAAACTACAGCGAAAGCTATGTCCAAATCTAATTAGCAATGCAACGTCCAAATGCAATCGATCATTAGAGATTAATCTTTATCTACACTTTGCAATCTAATCAACCATGGCGAATCAATTGATCCGATCCCAGCCAAACATGGTGATCCGGTCCAATTACAATCAATAATATACTTCTACTCAGCCACCAATTAACAATCTACTTCTACTCAACCGCCAAAAGCGAAATTTGAAGGCAAAACTTCCATCAATCCTGAAGTCCAGTTTTCGAATATCTTAAGTCCATCCATCCAAGTCCGATGGCACACCCAATCACCAGCTCAACGGCTCGACGCAGCTCCTCAACAGCTCTAGGCTACTCAAACATGTCGGTGGTATCTTCTGTTGGCTCGGTGGCATAAGAGACGTATCCATCATTTTTATGCATGAAAACATTCAGGATCTGGGTGTGGCTGACAGTACTGGTTTGGTAGTTGTACAGAAGCATCATCACGTTAAGTATGACCTTTCAATCTCCAAAGTCCTCTAAAAGAAGACTGTCTTTCAAGCGCGGGAATTGCCCTGGAGTCCGTATCCCCGTCAGCAGACAGGCATTGACTCAACCGGCCCGCGCCACTACCAAGTCATGCCTCCAAATAAATAGAAAGCCCAATGAGTAGTACACAGTACCTGTGATCCATTGATCCCATGAGCAGCTGCAATGGGCAGTCCCCCTCCTCATGCACATTCTTGGACCACCTCATCTGAATGGTAAGATAGTCAGAATATGTTGTACTTGTTGCCTGCAAGTTTGCCTTATTCATCTGTGAGGTGTCACCCCCCCCCCCCCCCCCCCCCCCTGCAATCAAGTGCAACTGGACTCGCAGCATTGCCATGTGCCTGAGGCTGGGGAGGCTGTCTCCAACAGCAGTGAGCTCAAGCATATGAGCAAACTCTTCATGGGTGAAAGCCCTATCAGCAGATGTTTTGACGCCAAGCTGACGGGTTACCTTCTTAGCCACAGCTTTGATCCGTTGATTGATCTTGATAGATCTAGTAGGATTGCCTGCACATTCAGCATCACTCCAAGCTGCAGTGTTTGGCATGAAATAGGATATTGTTTTCTTCCAGTATCTCATTGTGCTGGATATTCCACTAACTGGATTATCGTCTGTACCAGGATCCTCCATCCCATGCACCTTCAAGCATATCCATTTGTAGATATCGTCAGGGGTAACTACAACAAGCTCTTCCTGAGTGAACACTCAGTCGGTGGCGTATTCATGCCCTCCAGCAATGAAGGGCATCAACTCCAACAAGATCCAGTTGTATCTTGAGAGTTGAGTAGGGGCATTCAAATCATTGGGTAGAATTAGATCCAGTCCCCTTCTAGCCGGTCCCCTTGCTTGACGGGGCGCTGCCGGGGCGCTTGCTGGGGCTCTTCTTGCTGCTGGGGGCGCTCGCGCTGCAGCGGGGGCATCATCATCGTCGTTCGTCATCATCAGCAGCAGCAGCAGCTAAGGCAGCTAGCTCATAAGCCCATTGTCTTCAGCTTCATCGTCCTCTTCGGTCTCCTTGTCGTTGTCGTCGTTCTTGTTCTCCTCCTCATCCTCCTGTTGTTGTAAGTGTGCTCTTGCAATTCATCTATTGCACCGCTGCTGTTACTGGTGCTATTGGTTTTATCTGTTGTGCTATCATTTGTGTTTTGTGTCTCACAACCTGATACACTGCTTGCTGGGCTGTTTGTTCTCTGTGTATCAATTGTTGTACCCTGAACCGTTGGTGTGGAAACATGATCCACCATTATTTTTTTGTTAAATCGGAAATACGGTAGGAACTTACCAACTGTTTGTTTTCATGTATTTGGCGCGCTCGTTTTATGGGAGTTGAGTTGTTTCGGAGTATTCTGATTTTACTTTTCATTCACACTGTTGTACCGTGCTAAAATTCTTAGTAGTTGTAAGCGCCTGAGTTACTGCATCCTGGGGATTTCAGTAGCACTAATAGTTATTTTTGTAGTTTTGTTTCAGTTTTGTGTGGGGTTGTACTGTTGCCTGCCCCTCGTTTTACCGTGCGTGCCCTGACAATCTGTAATGCAGTTTCAAGAAAATCCTGGCGCGGACCAAAATCCTGGCGCGGTGTCTAATACTATAGTGTACCCCACCCCAGGAATGGTATGGTCTACTGATAGTAGTCTTAGCCCAAGCATACTAGTAATATCTTTTGTGTCTGGGTGTATTATGATAGTAGTAGTAATGTAGGTATGATAGTAATGACTTATGCTGGAGGGGTGAAATCTTTTTTTGTACAATTCATGTCAACAATCATAGAACGGCGTTTCAGAATTCTATTACCGGAACAGCGTTGCAGGCTTTGTGTTCAAAGCATGTTTAAATTTGAAATCTTTGAGCACTGTATCTCAAAATTGAGGATCGGTGTTTCCTATTGTTATGGTTTGTTTTAGTCAGTTTAGAAGTTTTCTTTTTGAACGGCATTGCAGGTTCTACTATTTATTTGCCGTTAAAGTGGTCAGAAAAGCTCAAAATATTTGTACATTGTTGCATGATGTTTGTTCGTCGTTAGAGGCAGTTGTGGTTTGAAGTTTTGTTGAATATGTTTTTCGTTTAATCATTTCAGAATGTCTTGCTATTTCAGGTTTGGTTGTGTTTTCTGATTTGTTATGCGACAAGTTCTTGTTATCAAATTGTAGCAACTTAGATTGCTTTGACACAATTTTATTTTGTTGTTCTCAAAATTATCAATCAAACAATGGTGCCAACAACAAGAAGTAATTTGAGAAGTATCTCTAATTCACCAGCAGATGAAGTCGCTGGTGAAGTCACAGACGCAACCTGCAACGGCAACTGCAGGTGCAGAAGACAATACTATTCCACCACCAGGAGATGCAGCGGCAGCCGCAGTCAACACCACAGCCCCACCAAAAGCACCACCAACGTTGCATTGAAATGATCTAAAAGCTTACTCTGGTCAGTCCAGGGGGTGCAGTACAGAAAAAGACAAAAAAAGGCTAAAAAAAGAGGTGATGGTCGTCAAACACCGTCAGTCATTCCCCAAACACCAGATCAAGGAGTTACAGGTGCACAACCTTTGGTGTGTTTGGGCAATGATAGTGGCGGTACTTTATCATTGGAATTGTTCAAGGATGACTCCTAATACAAGGTTCACACAGATGTGATGAAAAGATGTGTCAAAGCTTGTCTTGAGCAACAGGGTCCTAACGGATTCTCTGAGAATATTTTGACTGACGAACTCATCACTGCCATAAGTTGGGACATCAAATCCAGTCTTCAGCCAGCTCATGAATAAGGTTTTCATCAGTCACGAAACTCTTTTCTTCTGGAACCTGTGCTGACTTCAGCGAGACAGCAATGGGTGACAAGCCATCATCGGGTCCTATACCAAGGGTTGTTGACGTGATGGTAAATCTTTTCCTATGTGACTCAGGTTCACAGTTGATAAAGAAGGTCTGTATCTTGGATCCAAAGGAGCTGACAACTTGTTTCCAGGACTACAAGATGAAAGATAAATGGAACACCTTCCATTCAGCACTCAACTCTGTTATCCAAATCAATGATACTAGTACAGCAGGTCTAACAGAGTACATCCGGGTTGAAGGACAAGACGAAGTAGTGGAAGGCACATCGCATGCTGTTTGGTCAAAGAATGTTGTTAACTATAAAAGTGTATTTAAGCCTACTTTGGTGGTGCGTACGTTGTGTCAAATTCCCACCTGGACCTTCACCCAACAAGGAAGGTCCGTTTTTCTATCAACAATTCAGAGACAATGTAAACAAAGGGAAGCTATACATCCGGCAGATGGTCTCATTCTTTGAAGGTCTTTCCTTTCACCACGCACTGAGGCATTTTCTATCAGCGAGTCACTCCTTTGAACAGTTGGACAATAGAATGAATCAAATTTGGGGGCAGGAAGTTGTGTGTGCATCAACAAGAGAAGGTGTCGCAGCAGTCAAGTTAGTGCTCTTAACTGATTCCCCAAAATATCTCAAGTTGGATTGGCCACTCGATGTGTCAAAGGTACCCCTTGCATTTAAAAGGTCCTCATGTATTTGTGGGTACGCTTCCAACAAGAGAAGGCACAAATTTTTCAAGAAGTCAGCCTGGACCACTTCGCCGATGAGTCATTCCTTGACGGCAATTTGTACAAGGAATTATTGCCCAATCTCTATGAGTCTTCGTTTTTGGTTGGACGGTACAAAATACCAGGATTTGACAATTTGGTGGGGAAAATTCAATTCAAATTGTTATCTTCTCTTCACTTTTGTAAGATTATGGAGCACCGGAAAACTCTGAACAAGTGTTACAGAGTAGGCGTTGACTTTGCAAAAAATGCGGTGACTCTTTGTACTGCAAAGTTGTCGGAGGAACAGGACATATTTGTCGACAATTTTGTTCTGGAAGACGAACAACACGTGAAGATATTGTTGCAACATTACCTCCTGAGTTTGTCCTGGGTTGACATTGTGGCTTCCACGCTGGACCAACTTGACCAGGTGGATCTTGTTTGCGACAAATTGCTCGACAATGTTCTAACATCTCAGTTGTCCCGTGGTCCTAACGGTAGACGTGTCCCGGTTACTAGGATTATGGTTTCCAAAGCAATACTGAAGGCAGTGCTGGGCAAGGAAGAAAAAACATCTGTTTATGTTGACGAGGCACACGAGAATTTGGACAAATATTTGAAAGCAGAGCGCCATTCATTGTCATCCAACTGCAATCCTGGCAAACCTAACTGCAAAGATCAGTTATTTATTTTCACCAACGATGGTGCTCGATCTATTCAATTTGAAGAACGAACTCCACCTGAGCTTCTAAGAGGTGAAGAGTGTCAACATACTTACCCCATTGCAAAAGAGGACTACAGCTTATCCATCACAAGGTTCCTTAATTTTGATGAGAACTGCATGTACACGTTGAATGACCAATTGTTCTGGGAACATACGAGATTTGAATTCCGTGATATTGTTATCACGCGACCGGAAATACTACTCAAAGGTTGTAAGTGTTTTGAGAGGTCTCTGTGATTTCTCATAACTTACAATTATCTACCGGTTGGGGGCCTATTGTTTGTTCCATTGACAAAGGAACTTCTGTGTGTGGTTTTCCAGAACAAAAAACGTGTTGGAAGCAAACGTGGAAGTAAGCTTTGTGTCAGGCGAGGATGAAAAGACTTTACAATCCAATGGCAACTCATTGATCCAAGTATTTGAAAAAATCAAGGTACCCAGGAGTCAACTTTATAATGCAGCCAACATTGCAAAGTGGGACTTCCTCAAGAAGCACGTGAAAACCTTTGAGACCTTCATCAAAGAGAATGGCGCATATTCTGTCCAATGGCTAGTGTTCACTAACAAAGGGCTCAACGAAGTGAAATCATTCTTTTGATTTCCTTGGGAAGATAAATCGACGGTCGACTTGGACTCTGCAATTGTTGAAGGTGTTATTGGTGAAGCAGACAATGATGAAGAAGGAGAGTACAGAGGAAACGCCAACCAACAGCCTGCCGTCCCCAACGCAGTCCAAGATAACCCATCCACGAAGTTAAAGGCAAAGAAGAAGTTGTTCCTTAGCCAATGTAATAAACGAAGGAAGTCTGCATCAGACGCATCAAATGGAGAGCCAAAGTACAAGGAGAGGAAGGTTTCTCCGAACCTTGGCCATGTTGAAGATCTTGGATACCTTCTGCAAGTTCCTTGTCCCCGACCCAACAACGTAGTAATGCAAAAGCCCTCTTGCAGCGTGAAGGTGTTGTTTGCAGAACCTGATCCCGTGATCTTGTATCCTAAATTTGCAATTGGTAGTGAGGTTACAATCACGGGTATTCCACCACCTGGAACGGGTGTAGTGAAGAGTTATGCATCGAAGAGGAACCACCCTTATCCTGTTTACCCTGGATACATGGTGTACAAGAAACTACCGGATGGTACAACAGTGAAACGCGCAACCTGGTTCCCTTACGACCGTGTCAGGTAGAATACACCACAGTACACCAAGTTGTCGGAGGTGTTGAAAGAATGAAACAATGCTGTATTGGGTACTAGACATGCATAGTCGTGACAAGTCACTGCAACGCCGTTCCATATATTGTGTTTATTTTCTGTTCCAGGCACATCAATGCGCCTTACCGTTGAAAACACTTAACCCTGTAACGCAATTCCAGACAATGTGTCTATTTTCGGTTCTACAGATTTCAATGTGCGACGGCGTTCCAGACTCTTAATCCTTGCCACGGCGTTACGGACATTGTGCTTATTTGCCACTCAAGAGAATTCAATCTGAAACGCCGTTGCAGATATTTAGGCAATTAAATTGAAAACAGCCCTTTCAAAACACTTCACCATGCAATGGCGTTCCAAACATTGAGCTTATTTCTTGTCATACACCGTTTGGCGATTAAACAAACATGAAACAACAATAAACCATGTTAAAATAAACAGCATTGGAGTTGCACCAATAAAGAAAGTTGTGTACAAACTTGTGATCAAATAATTCTAAAATGGAATCCTCACCCTAACTTACCTGCACCGCAGTTGAAAGAAGGATTATAAATCATTACTGATTTCCCTGACTTTCACTATCGACTCCATTCTTTTTGTTTCTAAACCAGCCATTGTCTTGCGGAAATAAAACAACCATTGTTCCCTATTTCCAAGGACAAAGAAGTGATCTTTACTACCAAGGTTTTGGGCCACGGCAACTTCAGACTCAATCGCATTACAGTCAAACAAATATAATTTGCTGCGCAACACACCTTGCTTCACCAATGCGTGGCAGTCTCTTCTCCCTTGAGCCCTCTTGCTCGAGATTGGGTCAACAGAAAGAAAGCAACGAGCAACTGGCGTAGAAACCATCGTGTACTAATTCAAACCCACTGACAGAACTTCCAGGGGGGAAAGGGCCTTCAAGATGAAGCAGGCACAGAATCTGATCCTGGATAAACCTGCAGACCACGTCCGTCCAGTAGGTCTAGTTGAAAAATTTTCCAGCCGTACCATACAGTTGGACAATTGTCCAGAATCAGACTTAAACGATGGATGAGCGCAAAAAAGTAACCCCATACGACAATAATCGTCATACCTCTTGTGCTCCGTGGATCCAGCTGTTGAGGTCGATCGAAAACAGGCCGCGTATGATTGAACCATCTTGCTTCTGCAGGAATCTGAACAAATGAGACACGAATGAGACACGAATGAGAGATACGAGTGAATGAATGAGACACGAGTGAATGAATGAGACGCGAGTGAATGAATGAGACGCGCGGTCGATCGAATGGAGAAGGAATGAGAATTTTCTCTTGGAATGTGGAGAAGGGCCATCATCAGTCATGTGAAGAAAAGATCATCTGTTCCCGGATGATGTGGCGCGAAAAGTATCTTCTCCAAATGACCCCTTATGTACTAGAATCTACAGGGCACAAGGTAGAGGCCTACAGCCCCCTGGTAATAAAGGTACAGGGCATGTGAGAATTGCACTGGAGTATTAGTGGGCCGGTGCAAATATTAGTGATTTTGTGTGTGCATCCAAGTATTAACAGATCGATACACCAATTTTCGTGATCTTAGGAAAGAGTTGATTCATCCGCTCACAATTCAACAGTCTTCAAAATAACTTCAGTTTTAAGTCAATGTAATAACCAATTCAAATAGCAGAAAACGCCAGTCTTCTCCTGTAAATTTCAGACCCCTTCAAACACCCGCAGCCAGAAGAACCACGTTGCAGCAAAATTTGAGAACATCCGATGGAAACCATGGCACACTTGTGTTTTTCTTTTCATCCCACTTCATTTAAGGCAAACCATCCCTAACTGAAATCGAAAACTTAGACCCGGCCGACCGCCCGCCCTCTGTAGGATGACTTACTCCTGTAAAAGATTTGTGATGAAACAGATCAAATTCACTGTTGAGTCAATCAATAGTGCGGTATTCCATTACTCCCTTGCAGGTTTGTTTGATTAACATAGATTTGATTTGTTGGCTTCTCTTTGCAAGAGCCTTCACTTCACTTTTATGGTTGCTCTCACTAGCTGCGGAGTCCCATCCCGTTGGAGGACCAAATAATCTCATGTACTGTGATAAATGCAAAATACATGTGATTCTTCACCAGATTGTTACCCTCTCCCTTACTTTGCTGTAGGTAGTTTTTAATACAGTTAATGAAATGAACAACCATCTTGTCAAGATTTAAAACACCCTTGTTGTCTTCTTTGAAAACCTCATCAAATGTTTCAGCATATTGAAGGAAGCTCTTCCATACCCAACAACAACTCAAGGGCGTAGATACGTCCGTCAATTTCTTCCTCACACTTTCGGCTCCTATTCTCAAGATTTGTTGTTGTTCTTGGGGACAACAACAATTGACAGCCTTCAGCATACAAAAGTGTGAGCATCTGAACATAAAGCATGCCAATGTACTGGTTCCCCTCCTTCTTTGCTGTATGTATCGACTCAGAAAAATTGGTTTGCGGAAATTTGCGATCGGATTGCCTCTGAACAGCACCACCATAGTAACTTGCTATACAGTCCATCTCACCTAGTAGCCGCATGTTATTACCTAAAAAATCCTCATGGAAAGTCTCTGCGGCTGGCTTTGCGCAACCAAGTTGGTGCATATGGAGTCTCTCTCCTGGTGACGCTAGATGAATATTACGTGGGTTTTCTCCAAAATCAAGATCATAAAACGCATTACCCTTATGAACACGGTGATGGAAGACATTCTTGAAATACTGTTCAACATTCACTCCTTCCTCCACAGTCGGGGAAGTAAAATTGGACATCTTCCATAACCAAACTGGATTGATACTCTTCCCCATTTTTGTGATTCGACACGTGCATGTTCCCGCTTTCAATTGAAACAGGAATCTTCAGAACATTCACACGAGAGTTGTTACCATGTGCTCTTGGACAATTGCAATGCCTACAGATCATCTTTGTAATCGCTGTTGATAATGTCCACAAAGTTGGCCGTGCTGGGGAGTATCGCCTATGAAGTACGCGACCGCAAATTTCATTCAAACAGACCATTTCTTCTTGTTCCAAGGCAAATTAGACCATCCGATACCATCCGTTAGGTTACAGGCTTCTTTCAAAGAAGAAAGAGCGCAACGAAGGCCAGAGTGAAGATTGTTCACATTGTCAATTGATTTGTTACCTTTATCACAGTGAACCTGTTGGAATGAAAATATATAGTTTCCCTAAGCATCCGGCTGACAGTTCCAAGTTAAGGTGTTGAATATGCCAAGAGTCATGTTCAGTGGGGTAAGAGTGCTTTGACCACTATTGTCAATTGCGATTCCATCCATGTAGAGAATGATAGGCACCAAAACTTCATTCTAATCTCTTGTGCATCTCTTTCCCTCAAGTATTGATCCACCATTCACCGTGGTGGAGTTTGTCTACATCAATATTGCTGCCTTGTAGTTCTGGAAACCCGACTGGTAACGTTGGGTCTTCAGTATGGGGGAAAGACAGATTTTCTTCTTTTACCAACAGTGACGTTTGTTAATAGGGAATGAAGTGCTTTTCGAAATGACTGAACGTAGATTTCTTTACCAAACTGGAACATCACTAGTCATTGATTTCTTAGAACACCAGTCAATAAGATGAGGTTCAAACCCATCACCTTTTATTTCAGGCACAGTTGCAAAAATCTCCCTCAGAACTCTTGACCTTGTCTGTACGAGGTTGCCTTTTGTCCATGAAAATAAATGCAGACGCTCCGATCCAATAGCCCATTCGTACAATTCCTTCTCTGCAACTAGTGGTATGCTATGATTCCACATAATTTTCATTAGCTTGATCTTTACCATCAGTTCATCTGATACATGCCTCCTGGCACTGGGCGTCATAATTGCCATGTTTGCATCACAATGGGAATCATCAACCTCAATGCCGTTGTCTTCTTCATCATTGACACTCAAAGAGTGGGGAGCCTCTGTGCTCTCAGCTTCCTTCATCCTCATTGTCATTGTTAGGAAAAAACAAATTATCATCAGAAATAGAATCATCCTCATCCTTCTATGTTGGTTAATTCCCAACCAATCAAGGCACGCCCAATCGGTTTGACAGAACGGGTTGTACATAACTTGATTGTCAAGCACCTCTGGTAATGCGCCGCCACTACTCTGTGGACCGGTACAAGTGTTCATTAGACCTAATTGTTGAGTAGCATCCTCGAACTTCTTCGATTTTCTAATGAATATGTAAGAGGCAAAACCGACTACACCCAAAGATTGCCTGTAATAAGAATAGCATGCTGCGTCATTCAAAATATGGTCCAGAAGACCGGGAGAAACAACTACTTCTGTTTTCTTTCTTAGCCGAGCTGTAAACAAGGTTGGTTTCATCTTCTTGCTGACCTTTTTCTTTCCCCTTCCTTTAGTGATTGGAGGAGAATTCAAATTCGCAATGTTTACAATAAACCTGATATAAAGGAGTGCGGACCATCATTACTAGTAACGTCTTACCCTACGTACGGTAGCCAGTAATGACAATAAAAATGAGGAACCGAGTGAGATTGAGAAATTGCGGCCATGCATTGGTTGTTTCAGGCATCAAACTCAGTAACATGCCATGAATTTGGAAACAGAGGACCAGCAGGGTAGGAAAAAAACTCTGCATCAAAATATTAGGAGTTTAACATTAATTTCAATAAGTAGGATGAAATTACAAAGGGGGACCAATGGAGTTTGGCCCAAATATGCGCGTGATTCTGAAAGAACCCCAAATCTCGTTTGTGTGACGTAGTTAGTATTAAATAAAATGAAATTAATTAAATACTCCAATTAAATTAAATAATGTGTCTCCTCGGATCGGTGGATCACCAGGGCGACATTTCTGAGATGCTACAGTGGTAGGTTCTCCTGTTTGCTTCGGATTGGTTAGATAGCATCCATACTTCTGTTCTGTTCTACTACTTCCTGTTGACGCAAAGCAAAGCAAAGCGACCAGGTAAGAACAAGAACTCTTCAACGAACAAGACAAACAATCGAGACGATAGACAAAAATGTTAGAATAGGTTGAAAATATTGTTCGGTGTTAACAGTGTTCACTATTAATTTGTATCAATTAGGAAAATATGAGTCCTCCGACTGCTCCATTTGATAGTTATTCACACAACCCTGTCATGCATTATCTCATGTTAATCTACAACTCTTCATGTAATTTATATATTCGTCACTTCATTGTTCTGTCTGTAGTGACGTTGCCCCTGACACCCTCTTGTGATTGATCTCCATTGACTTAGTTCAATTGTTTCCATTCCGGTATAAATATGTATATGTATATCTGTTGTTAATCAGATTCTAGTCTTCTGACACCATCCTGAAGTGAGATTTTACTTAGAACCACTCTTCTCGTTGAAGTGAGTCCCACTTAACAAGATTTGTCTCCATAAATTGACTCACTCGATTCATTCCAACAAAAAAGAAAGGACAACAAGGATGGCCAAGACAAAGACCAATGACGTTGACACAACCACATCGATTCATTCCAACACACTTCCCTGTTTGCAAGCTTCGCTTAACCAACAAGCTCTGCACTGTACTTGTCAAACAACTTCTTGGAGACATTCTTGGTATGGAAATCTGCTGTGTTTTTGTCTCCTGCAATCCACCTTACATTGATACAACCCCTTTCCTTGAGTTCCCTGATGTAGTGCATCTTAACTCCAATATGCCTGGTTCTTCCTCCTACGGACCAGTTATTTGCAATATCCACAGCCTCTTGGTTGTCACAGCATAAGACCATGGGTAACTTGCTGTCACTCTAAAAATTGACCAATAGGTATATGATATTAAATTTAAAGAGATGTGAGCTCTGAGAGACGCTCTTATTTTACTGTGTATTTTGTACTGGCTGTATCAGGGCTCTCTGCATTTTACGTAGCAGAGATCTTCCCCGGTTATTTGTTACCATTTGTTATTGTCTTCGCCGTACCAATATTGTCGCTGTTGTTGTGTTGCTGTGTTAGCGTCCTGTCGTATCGGTTATTCAGATGGTATTGGTCATTTACAAGGTTAAGTGTTTTGATTTGATGGGCCGTATGCTTGTTCGTGGTATATATGCTAGATGAGGCCCATCTGGAATCGGTATCGAATTTTCATGATCAGGATAAGTAATTTACTCACGGGATTGTAACACACTAGGGGTAGAATTTGAGTAGGAGTGATAATCATGATAGATTAATACTTTATGAAAAATGGATGGAAACTTAACATATAAAATAATGAGCGATCAAGCGTGCTTGCTTCAATTGCACATGAATATTCATATATGGCACATGATAATAATATCGTGCACCCATCTGACATCTGTATACCATCGTATACAGATGTGATGGTTCAATACTTCATGATTCCTAGAGTAGTCCAAGTCTCATTAGTTTGATTGTACGTACCTATCTTTGATGGTATCTCAGATAGTGCAATTTCTATGATAGATCATGTATGTAGCTCGGTACGTAGGTAGCTTGGTACGTATGACCGCAGTACATTACAGACTCCCCCAATGAGCGACTTGACAATTGCTAGAATCATTTCACTAGACTTCTTCCATGGCTAGATCATTGTTTGCTGCATCGTTTGACTTGCTGCATCGTTTACTGGATGTTCTTTGTATGGAGTGATATTTCGAATGTTGACTGTTTCCGTGACATTTGGAGACAGCCTTAATTTCACTGTTCCATTTGTATGTACTTGAACAATTTGATACGGGCCTTTCTTCTGAGGTTATAATTTGTCTGGATCTGGTTCTTTCATCCACACTTTATCATCAACCTTGAAAACATGCTTGATGCGCTTGGCATTTTGTCATAGTAGGTTCATATTAATGCCTTGTTGTCAAATTTGTTGTAGTGCAATGAGATTGGATGTGAGTGTAATATCCAACAGCATGTCCCTGTTGAAAACAAGGGCTCCTGGAGAAGAGCCCATAGATGCGTTGATTGCACACCTGGATGCATGCATACAGGTGGTTAAAGCATTGTCCATGAGCTGTTTGGCCTGCGTGTTGGTTTGTGGTGGATTCACATGTACCAATATTTGAAGGGTGTCGGCAATAGCATGATGTACCTACTCTTTCGCAGACAGCATTGCTCTGAGGATTCTTGACTGTAGTAGCCACACCTTCAATTCCATAGGCTGCGAGTGTATTTTGGAATTCATGACCTAGGAACTCTCCACCATTGTCATAAGCACACTTGACAGGTCTTTGATATCTTGATAGCCAGCAGTTGGTGAATTGGTTGGAGACATGGTGACTTGACTTGTCTCTGATGCGAATGATTTCCAGTAGGTTGGTCACTGGATCAATGCACGTGAGAGCCTTGAAGTTGTAGATTTTCCCTTGACCTTTTACCTTCCAAGGTCCAATGAGATCCACATGCACTTCACTGAATGGTGCAAGTGGCGCTTGTTTGGGACCTAACAGTCCATAACTAGCGTTTCTGTTCTTGTACTTGATGCAATCATCCGGGCATATGTACTCTTGGCATAGCTTGGCGAGCCGTTCCACGTGGAACCTGGCTGCTATTGTTTGATTGAGCCTGGTGGATCCGCAGTGCCCTAGTAGTAGATGATACCACTTGAGTAGTTGAGGAGCAAGGGAGGTTGGAATGTAGATTTTCCATTCCTCTCTGGTTTCTGCCTTGGAGTAGCATGTAATTTTCTGATTACCAAGTTGTTGTTTGAGAAGGTTGGTAATTGCAGCTTGGCAGGAAGAGTATCGTCATTTTGTTGATGTTGAGCAATATTTGCGTAGTTCACTGGGCATTCCATTTCCTGGGTTGTTGGTAGGTTGACTAGACACTCATTGTTCAGCAGACATGAATATAATTCAGTGTCCACGTCATGGCATAAGTGTGGGAATACCTCTGGAAATTCCTGTAGGAAGAGTTCTTCATCTGACTGTTCTGGAATGTCTAATTTAAGAAAATCAATTAGAGTTCCTTTGCCTTGCTTCTGTTTCTCCCCCACTGTAGGTGGATCCATCCTGGGTAATCTTGAGAATGCACCCGCGAGAACATTCTTGGGACCTTCAACGTAGTGCCATTTGAGGTTGTATTCTTGGAGAAAGAGATTCCATCGTAGGACCCGTTGAGGAGAGAGGGTTTTAAAAGTGAGATTTTTGTGGTCCTGTGTGAATGTTGAGTTCACAGCCTAATAGTAGTTTCCTGTATTCTTTGCAACACAAGACTAGTGCAAGTAGTTCCTTTTCCATTGTGGTATAATTTTTCTGAGCTGCATTCAACTTTTTGGACCAATAAGCAATGGGTTTGCCATTTTGTAGGATGGCTGCGCCTAGCTGTAGATCTGAGGCATCTGTGTAGATATAAAATGGTAGATTCAGATCCGGGTAGGTGTTCAGCACATCGCTTGCTATCATTGCTTCCATTTCTTCAAAGGTTTTTACCTGTGCTGGCCCCCATGTGAAGGCTGACATTGATTTGGGCTGTCCATTGGCAGCCTTCTTGGGTGTTCCCGTGAGTTCAAATAATGGAGATAAAACATGTGATTCGCCTCGGCCACATATCTTGGTAGTATCCAACAGCACCTAAAAAGGACTTGACTTGTGTAACAGTTTTTGGTCGGTCCATTCGTAGGATGGCTTCAATTTTCTTCTTCCAGGGTTTAACAGCTTCTGGCGTCATCCAAAATCCTAGGAAATCTATTTCCTGCACAGCCCAGTCACTTTTGAGAGGGTTGCACTTGAGCCCATTTTCATTTAGTCGCTGCAGAATTGTATCCACTGTTTGCATGTGATGACTGAAGGTGCTGCCATTTGTCCAGATTCCAATATTATCAATTTAGACTGTGCAATCGGTACCCTGCAGAATATCTTCCATGAGTTGTTGTGCCACATCTGTAGAGATTTTGACACCCATTGGTAGTCTTTGATATTTGTAACAACCATGTGGTGTGACAATTGTGCATAGTTTCTTGCTTGCTTCATTCAGTTCAAAACAATAGTATTACATGGATAAATCAATCTCGGTGAAGTGGGATGTATTTGCCGCGTTGATGCATGATATCCTGTATTTGCGGTATAGGATATGGCCTTCTGATGAACAGTTCATTGAGTTTGCGAGAGTCTGAAACCCATCGCACCCTATTATCTTTCTTTGGAATGATGAAAGTAGGAAATGACCATTCTGCTGGTCCCTTGCATCGCTTGAGTACTCCATCATTTACTAAAATCTGGAGCTCCCTTTTGAATAGTTCTTCTCTTTTGTATGCAACAACATAAGGCTTTTTGTGGACTGGTTTGGCATCGGATTTCAACTTGAGTGATATCTTCTTGTGTGGGTATTTGCCTAGCTTTCCATTGAAGACATTTGGATATTTGGCTAGGACGGCTTGGGACTGTTGTTTTTCTGCTGCTGTCATGTGCATTTGCTGTTTAGCAACTGAGGTTGGATTGGTTGCTTCATAAGCTCTGTCTAGAATGACAGGTGATGAAGATACCGCGTCATGCGCAAATAGCTCAGAATCGATGGATTCCTCCAGTAATACTTGAAAATATGCTCCTTGCAAATTTGGAGTAATATTAAAACTGGCTGTTTCGCGTATTGGAATTTGCTGGTTGTTCCATTGAATCATGCTTGATTCAAATAACAAGTTGATATTGGCACTGCATAGAAAGTCCCGACCAAAGATGATGTCGTATTGGCATGATTTGGATTCGAATAATCTGGCTTCACAACGCTCAATTGTTGTGTTCCCAAATTCTTGTAGTTTGAGATTCTTCATTACGACAAACAATGATGTGTCGAATGAGCCATTGGCTGTGGTTGTGATGGTTCTTGTTTTGGATTGGAGTGGTAGAACTTCAAAGGGAAGTGCTCTTTTGTTGGTAAAGGTTGTTGTGCTGCCACTGTCAAGTAGGGCAAGCATGGTTTTTGTTGTCTTTATAGGAATGCCTTGAATGTATTAGATGGTTGTTAAAACAATTGGAGCCACATCGCTCTTCTTTGTTTTGGTAGATACGGGATATTCCGTTTTGGGTTGTAGGGTTTTTGCTAGACGCGAGGTCCAGCTTGCTGTCATCGTACCCATGTAATTACCCGTCCCGCTCGAATCGTCATTCGATTTGGCTGTTTCATTATTGGCTTCTGTACCCGTATTTTTATTGCCGATCGAATCACCATTCGATTTGGCTATTTTATTGGCTTCTGTACCCGTATTTTTATTTTTACCGACGCGTTCGTCCGTTTCAAACTGGACTTGTCGTGAGCTCTTGTCAACATCAGATATACGTCCTGTAGGTGCCTTCTCCCCTTCTGTGGAGAGAGTTCCTCCTGCAAGCCCAATTGGCAGTGCCAAATTGGCATCCAGGTCCTGTGGAGCTGGAGGCAGGGTGACTGCTCTTGCTTTCTGGTTTCATGGAAGCCATATTTGGTCACTGCTCTGCATGCTGTGTTCTGCGTTGCCTCCGTGTTGTTGGACGAAAGCTTCCTTTGCGCGCTGCATGTGTGCTTGGAATGATTCATTGCTGGCTGTAGTGGTTTTGCCAGCCGAGTCATTGTTTTTCTTGGTGTCCGCTCCTTGTTTCTTCTTTTGTTTGGAATATCTGTTCTTGGGACATTCGGACCAGTCATGGTTGTGACCGGGGATGCGACAAGGATTGGAAGATTTCTGTCCTTGATTCTTGGTGTTGCGTTTTGCATTGGAATTATTGGCATTGTTTCCGGGACGTCTCCCTTGCTTCTTGCCTCCATTCCTCAGCTTGGATTGGCGTTCTTGACTGGCCATATATTCCATGATCTTTTGGATGGATGTTTCTTGGGTGACGCCACCTTGAATTTGGCCGTATTGTTCGATCCAAAGGTTGGGAAAGGTATGTAACAACATTGTTGTTTTGCTGAGTTTGGTGAGTTTTGGGCCATGGCCTTGTAGTTTGTTGGAATACCAAATGAGCCGGTTGATGCGCAGTGAATGATCCTTGGCAGTAACACCGTGCAGTTTCTTGCATGCGTCGCTGCGGATATAGGTCTGCATGATTTCTCTTGCATCACCCGCATCGCAGTAGTGTTCTTGAATGTAGTCCTTGACTACTTCTTCATAGCCCTCGATATTTTCTGGATAGTTCATATTGTGATTGTCGTCACGAGTTGTCTCCTGCCACTTGCGTTGGGCGTCAGGGCAGAGTATCTTGGTGAACGCTTCATAGTATTGGTCTTCTGGTAGTGGTAGGGTGTTTGCCGCGATGAGAAAGGCTTCTTCACAGTACAATAATTCTTCCAGGCCCCCTTCTTCTGAGAAGATTGGCACTTTCCATTCCTGTGAATTACTGTTGGCATCATAGACTTTCAGAGTGGCAAGTTTGTTCTTAGTCCGGTCAAAGCTGGAATCATATGTAATTGGTGGTTCACGATGTAATCCGGTCGGTATGGTTGATACTTGCCTTGTTTTGTTTGAGTTCTTTGTTGATTTGTTTTTCGACAGAGACCGTATTTGTTATTCGTTATTCTACAGTAGCTGTAAGAGTAATTACTGTGTAACACACTAGGGGTAGAATTTGAGCAGGAGTGATAATCATGATAGATTAATACTTTATGAAAAATGGATGGAAACTTAACATATAAAATAATGAGCGATCAAGCGTGCTTGCTTTGATTGCACATGAATATTCATACATGGCACATGATAATAATATCGTGCACCCGCCTGGCATCTGTATGCCATTGTATACAGATGTGATGGTTCAATACTTCATGATTCCTAGAGTAGTCCAAGTCTCATTAGTTTGATTGTACGTACCTATCTTTGATGGTATCTCAGATAGTGCAATTTCTATGATAGATCGTGTATGTAGCTCGGTACGTAGGTAGCTTGGTACGTATGACCGCAGTACGTTACAGGGATATTAAGTAGATTTGTTTGAATATACTTAAGGGTTCCAAGTGTTCACTTATCGATCAGGTCTTTGGAGATGTCTTGTTTCTAACCAATTTACCTCTTTTGTTTGTAGCCTTAGGTGATATCGTTTTAACCACTTAAGGATTTCCAAGTAGTGGAGGTGCAGTTTGATTCTAAGACACGGATCATCAAAAATAATCGTATCTCTGTTACTCTGTGTTAATATTTTGCACCTCGGTTGTCGTTCCGTTTTTCGTTTGTCATTGGCTTTTTTGATCAAATTTGATGCCGATAATGGCCGTGTTTTTTTTGCTGACAACATAACTTCAGCTGCAGTCTCATTTGGACCAGTATCCTATACAGTAACATCATATCCTGTATGCACAACACTGCTGAATACAATTCAGCCTTGGTTGTGGATAATTTCACTATCAGCATCATCTTGCTGAATTGCTTGCTGACCGGTGCACCTTCCAGATACTTAATTCCAGAATTCACACTTCTTCTGCTGGAGTGCTTAGCGTACTCTGAGTCACATTACCCAGAGATTATAAATAGCTTGTCTCCGTTACCATCCCAGCTTCCCGGTTCATCTGGTTTCAGCATACATCCAATCTCTTTCATACTGACAACATTAGTTCAGTACTCGATACAGTGCTTTATAGCCCCTCTCTGAGGACTGCTGCTGCATGTACCTGGATAGTTCCCTTACTGCATTTAGTACATCCAGCCAGCTCCAATGCATCATGTGCAAAAGGATCCGAATGCCAGATCTGAATTTGAATTTCCTTGCCAGCTCCAGGGATTCCTCTGTTTCTTTATCAAACTCCAATACACTTCCTGGCTCTGCTGGTGTCTTCAGAGCTCTCTTATGCGGACCTCCGTCACCTACCGTACCAAATTCGTCCTGGAATCTTTGGATCTTTACTGGTTGAGTAAGTCTTATCCATTTGTTGGTCTATTTGACCTTGCAACCATCATACTCTTTCAGTTCCTCCTCATCCTTACAATCAAACAGTCCCATGAGCTCTCTGATTGACTTCTTCACTAACTTCTTGGGTCCTGACACACAACAGTCATCAACCCATAGTAGGAACACTACCAAGTATCCTTCCTCCCCTTTGAAGAAGACACATGACTCGGCTTTGTTCCTTTTGAACTTCATAAATGCCGACGCCTTTACGCGCTCTCAATAGTATTGCAATACTACTTGCACTGTTCTGTATTGCATTTTCATCATCTGCAGAACTGCCCAGCTTTGATACTACTTCTTGTATGCTTCAGGAACCTTCATATAAAGCTTGTGGTTGACGTTGAATTTCCCATTCAGGAATGCTCCTTCCACATCCACCAGATGCCGATACCATTCACCCATAATTGTCAAAACAAACACAACTTTGATTGCAACTTTGGTCACGGCTAGAGAGGACTTATCCTGTCCATCGAAATGTTTTCCATTGACCTGTATGAATCCCCTTATGGCATTCCTTGCTGGATATACTCCACTTACTTTCTTCTTCTTCATTGCCCACGTACTATTGGACAGTTTTGTCCGCGCTGGTAGGTCCTTCTGGTCCACCACATTGAAGACATGGTACCTGACCATCTTGTCATGTTCTATCTTGACAGCCTTTTCCAATTCCTTCTTGTCCACAGTTGCCATTGCTTCTGCATAGTTCATGGTCTGAAGCTCCCTGGTGTTTTCGTAGTTGTGGCCTAATGCGCCAATAAGATACATCTCAGAGTCTTCGGCCTGAATTACTGCCGCAACAAGTCAATACTCCTCTTTATTGGTCGTGTATCATCCATATCCTTCTTCAAGTGTCTGATACACTCTCCCTTTCTTGGACATCGAGTGTAGTATCAAGCTTTCTGCATCGAGTGCTTCCTCAAGCTTTTGAGTGTTCAACAGATCAAATTCCATATTACCCAGCTCGGCTGTTTCCTCCAAGTAGTTGTATTCTATCTTGGAGGCTATTGCCACCAGTTCCTCATCAATGAGCAACGAGAGTCCATAGTGCCGGTTCTTAGTTCCATCTGCTGCCCTTGTTGACTTCTGTACTCTTCCACTTCTTGATGTTGCAATTGGCACTTCTTCTTCCTCACCTTCTTTGTTAGATGTTTCTTGCTCTGACTCTTCTGGGGGAATAGATTCCTCCAGAGGAACTGACTCTTCTTCTTCCGTGGATCTTGAAGTCAAAGATTCTTCCTCTATGTCTTCTTCCTCTTCTTCTTGGTCTTCCAAGTTTAGTAGATCATCGAATTGCATACCTTCGATTGTGATTGGGGCGACTCTTCCTTTCTTTTCCTTGTAGTACATCCTGTCCAGCCATAGAACATCTCTTGACTTCAGAAAGGTTCTTGCTTTTGGGTCAAACATGGTGCAGTCTCCAGCGTGGTCTTCCAAGTAGTTGGCAAAGAAACATGCCTTTCCTCGGGGGGGGGGGGGGGGGGGGGGGATCTTGGACGTGCCAGTTTGGTGAGTCTTGACTACGTGGGCCATTCCTGTGACTTGCATGTTCTTTATCCAGTCTGGATTCTTGTTGACCATCCACTCGTATCTGGTCTTCTTTGTTCCCTCTATCTCTTCCACATTCAACATGTCGACTTGGTGACACAACTTCAGGAACGAAGCAAATAACACGTATCATAGCTGATTTGGTACCCCAGCAGCTTCCAAAGCTGCCCTTGTAAGGCTACACAGATTGAATATCCGTGTTCTATCCTGAGTTCCTCTGTGGGGTCTTGGCCGTGAATTTGAACTGTACTTCAAATTGCCAGCTGGCTCCATTCATAGCCTTTTTGAACTTGGTGTTTTCCCCAGTGTCATCACATTAGATCCTCTTTAGTTCCTTCCCGGTCTGTTTCATGCTGTTGAACTTTGAACAGAATTCCTTGATGAATCCATTCTTCTTGATGTACCAGCCCAACATTGCCGCTCCCAAGATATGCTCGACAGCCACCACCAGACAGTTGTTGGTTGGGCAATTAGACTAGTTCCCTTTGGGTTCTTTGGTTTCTTCTATCTCATTCCATCAATATACCACAAGTTCTCCTATTGCACTCAGTGGGTTCTTCTCTCCTTCCCCTACTAGGTTCTTCTGCCTGGTTTTTCCCTTTGCGCAGGCTTCACACTTTTGGAAGGGGGCTCGCGTCAACTCCCAAACCAAATGGTTGGCAATTTTCTTGGTCCTTGCGATGTTGTTGTGTCCACAGAATGCGCTAGCCTTTGCTGCGGACATCTTGCTTGACGTTGCAAAGACAGTCTCTGGCGTTGCGAAGACAGTCTCTGGCGTTTGCGCTTCTGTTTCCTCACTCTCCAGGTACATTGCCCAGAGAGTGTCATTGCCTTTGGTCTGCATTGGAATGTCAAAGTGCAGTTCTTGCTCCCCCTTCTGGAGCTTTATCCCAGTTGCGTTGCCGGTCATCTCCCATCCTTGGCTTATCATCTCGGTTGCAGCGCACAGATTAAACTTGCACGTACCATACTGACAGTCGGTGAACTTGATTCTACTCTTTCGTTGGCCATCTTTATGGTATTGGACTTCAGTCTTATCCAAGATTTTAGTAACTTGTAATCTTGTTCCATTTGCAGCAACTTGTGGGCTGAGTAGCTTTAGCTTTGCTATTGAGCTTTTTGATGGAGTAGTGAATCTGGTGTGATTAATTGTGTTTGCGGTTGCTCCCGTATCTACCACCCATAGTTGATTTGTATATAAAGATTTTGTCTTGTTAGCCAGCAGGATGCACTCCATTGCTTCCTGTCTTTTCTTAGCGTTGGGCTCTGCAACGGTCACAGTCATAAGTATACAATCTTCTATCCCAGGTTTGATCCCACTGAATCCATCTGTTGGGATAATTTGGAATTCCGCATTTGCAAATTGTTGGTTGCGTAGAATTTATTTTCCCCTTCCTCTTTTGTTTTCAGGGAGCTGGGATTGCCCTGTTTCCGGTTCGAGCTTATATCTTTTGTTTTCTTGTGGATCGATTCCTCATTGAATATTCTGGTGTCCCATTCTTATGGGATCCCTCCACTCATTCACTTTGTGTTCTTGTAGATAGTGTGACTTTTCCACTTCCACAACAGACGGAACGGCTAGCCACCTGTGTTCTTTGGTTTTGATGTAATCTTCTCCGTGTTCCTTCCAAAACTTGTTGAGTTCATTAGCTTCATAATTCCTGTTCCCATTGGATTTGAAAAGGATATTCATTAAATAATTCCGACAATGGGATCCCTTCCGGTTCCTCTTCTTTTTTGTCTTCTTTGGACTCACTGCCACGTCTCCGGCGGCTAGAAAGCAATACTCCTCATCAATTACTCCAGCAGCTATGCTCTCATCTGAGCCGCTGTAGCTTTTCTTCCGGTCTTTCTTCTGCATCCCATTTTGGTTTACTTTTAGGATTCTTCTCCCAGCAAGCCCTCTCTTGTGTCCGGTCTTCCCACAATGGTGACACTTTGTTGTCTTGCTTGTTTCATCGCAGTCTTGCTTCATATGGCCCTTCTTGCCACATCCGTAACACCATATGTCCTTGCCCTTGCCCTTCTTCTTGGGCTTCTTGTGTCCCTTGGACTTGGGCATCCGCACATTATCTTCTGATTCAGATGACTCTCCGGCGTACATCACTGACTTCATTTTCTCTGTTGTCCTTGGGTTGTTTGGACTTCCTAAGTTTGAACATGTTGAGCTGTAGTTCCTTCATGGTGGGGTCTCCTCCATGGTCTCTTTGGGCATCAGACCTGACTCACAAGATTGTCTCTTGGTACTCATTCTGTGCTCTCTGCATGATTGTCAATACCTTATCTTCTTTGGATAGAGCCGTCGCTCTTCCTCGATAATTGATGTCTATTGCTGTTATCTGGGTGAACAGGGTCTTTGGGTTCTCCTTCTTCTTCATGGAGATTTTCCATAGATCATTCTTCTGATCTACTTTCCCTGTCATATCTTCAGGCGCGAACTCACCCTTCATCTCTTTGACAACTTGATACGACTGGTCGCTGGGCCATTCATCTGTCCTGGACTACTCTATCCAAGCCACATAGTCTTTGTAGTCTTGAAAGGCCATTGTAAGGGTCAATATAGCCATTTTGTTCCTGGTAACAGCTTCCTCTTCAATAGGAGTGAAGGTCTGTTTAAAGTTACCATCCTTGTTGTACTTCCTTTCCACTTCTGGAAGTGCAGGGTCTTTGACCTCGCTCAACACCGTGTCAAAGTCCATTCTGGACTCCATAGGCTTGCATCATCAACCACCATTGTGGGCAGCTTGTTGTGGCTTTGTACTTGGGGATGTAAAGTTTGATGTCCTTCAGGCTAGGCATCATGTTAGTTTTCTCAGTCTTTTCCTTGTTGTATTAGATTGATCAAATCTTTATTCACTTACTTTCAACACTTACAATTCAAGTGTTCTTCGAAGAATGTTAGAATAGGTTGAAAATATTGTTCGGTGTTAACAGTGTTCACTATTAATTTGTATCAATTAGGAAAATATGAGTCCTCCGACTGCTCCATTTGATAGTTATTCACACAACCCTTTCATGCATTATCTCATGTTAATCTACAACTCTTCGTGTAATTTATATATTCGTCACTTCATTGTTCTGTCTGTAGTGACGTTGCCCCTGACACCCTCTTGTGATTGATCTCCATTGACTTAGTTCAATTGTTTCCATTCCGGTATAAATATGTATATGTATATCTGTTGTTAATCAGATTCTAGTCTTCTGACACCATCCTGAAGTGAGATTTTACTTACAACCACTCTTCTCGTTGAAGTGAGTCCCACTTAACAAGATTTGTCTCCATAAATTGACTCACTCGATTCATTCCAACAAAAAAGAAAGGACAACAAGGATGGCCAAGACAAAGACCAATGACGTTGACACAACCACATAATTTGTCCTTCCTTGCCACCGGGCGGCTGCTCTTGCTGCGGCTCGTGGTTCTCTGGGTGGCGTCTGCCTCTGCCGCGCACCACCAACATCATTTGCCACTGCCACTGCCAACGCTGTCACCATTTTAGCAGAGGGATTGGCAAAAAGTTACACGGACCTACTTTTCGCATAACGAAACCAACCATGGATTCTACACATAATGAATCTTTACCAAAGCGGAAAAGAGTGTATTTCTGTTCATCCCAACCTGAATAATTGTGGCGGAATCGATAGCTCCGGTAGAAAGACTCCCTGATTTCGAGACCACCCTACAAGAATGGGCAGAGCTGGATGGAGTATCACGTGCGTACATGCGTGCGTGAATCAAATCAAATCTCGCTCTTCTAGAATTGCAAGAGATCCCCGGTATCGCCGCCGTTCAGTTGTGCCTCCTCCAGTTCTTGCACCCGTTCTTCGAATCGCAACCGCTCCTGCTGCAGCACCTGGATTTGCGCCTTTTTGGACTCGGTTTCTTGCTTGTAGAATTCCGCTCGCGACTTGTAGACGTGGAGCTCGCGTCTCAACCGTTCCGTGGCGTGATCGGTGCTGCCGCCACCAGCGGGCGACTGCAGATGATGGCGAGCCGACGACGGCGACGCCCGCAGCGCGTCGACCTCGGCCCGCAACCGCGACACCTCCGCTACGGCTTCCTTCCGGAAGACCTCGATGTCCTGGGCCCGCTGTCGCTCTTCGGCGGCCGCCGCCCGCAGCTTCTCCGTGTCGCGCTGGTGGACCAATACCTCGTTCCGCATCTTGTTGGTCTCCTGCCGGAGAATGGAATTCTGGTACATGCAGCGCTGCAAATGCTTGTACAGTTTTTGCACCGTGTCGGGGGTGACCTTCGACGGATCGATGTTCTTCAACGCGAGAGGAGGAACTCCGGTGCATTCTTTGAGCACCGGTGGAAGAGGGGCGTTTCGATTGTGGACGCTCCGCAGCTTCTTGGACCGTGGACTTTCAGCAGCTGCTGCTGCGGCAGCAGCAAGAGCCAGAGACGACGATGGATCGGCGGTGGAAGCCACCGCGGGCCCCTGCCTCTCCGTAGCGATCAGGTCGACGATCCCATTCAACGGATCTGGATGGTGCCGGTTGCGCTTTCTAGAGAAAGTCGGTGGCGTTGCCGTTCGTTGGTGTCCCAGGATGCGGGCCCCGGCCTCCTCGTCGAGCCGAACCACCTCACGGTCGACAACCTTCGCCACGACGGTTTCTCGTGCTTTTTTCCCCGCCCGGATGGCGGGAACCCCGCGAAAGGAGGTCACGGTAAAATCCACGTTTTCGTACCAGATAAAGGTTCCGCGGCACAGCGGGACAATGGAAGTCGTCGTCGACGACGTCGTCGACGAGCCCTCGTCCTTGACGATTGCGCGCCCATGTTCCTTTTGGTTCTGTTTCTGTTCCTGGTACCACCGATAGGCCTCCTCCAGAGACTCCCGTGTGCTCGACACCGCGGCCCGGACCGCGTTCTTAGATTCCCCCATCCTTGTCCGGTGGTAGTTCCAGTAGAAATGGGTGATGGCCGCCGTCCACTCCTTCAGATTGGCGGCGTGGATCTGCCCGTGCTTGGAGTGTCCGTAGGCCGTGTCCTGCTTGGTCGGGTTGAGCGGGAGCGTCCCGTTGTGGTCGTCGATGATCACCGTGAGTCCCTGGCAGTAGTCCGTCGATCCCCCCGACAATCCGATCTCGCTCCGCGGATCGTTCCGGACCTTGATGAGCCGTCCCGACTGCCGGCTGTAGAGGTAGATTTTCAGGGCCTGTTGGTTTCCGACGATGGCGTCCGTCGCGGTCCCGCCCGGGACGGCGCTCATGGCGGGAGCGCCATGGGAGGCCTTCTCCTTCTTGATCATGCCGCTGCCGCCGCTCCCCCACTCACTCTGGCACCGGTACGGATCGAATCCGCAAAAAAATCGCACCGTCTTGGACGGATCGGAAACGTCGTAGACACTCTTGACGTGGGACGCGTAATACCTTCGCTTGCTGATCTTGCTCCACAGCTCGGTCTGGGAGATCTGCAGCTCGAACCGGGACAATTCGGCGAGTCGTCGCTCCCAGTAGACGGATTCGATCGGCTTGCCGCCGACGCAGATGTCGAGGTCGTGGAGGTGCAGGTACAAATACGGGAGTTTTTCCCGGAGCGTCTGGAGGAGCGATTCGGACCGCTGCGCGTCCTCGTCCTCGGCGCCGTCGCCGTGTTCCCGGACCTCGTGATACACGATCGCGTTGTGGTTGTCGCCGTGCTGTTGCGACGTCCGCCGGCGGGGGCCGACCGGACTGCCGACTCCCCCCACGGCAATCGTCAGGTGATCGTTGTCCCCGCCACCGCTCTCGTTTCCGTCTCCATCCAAGCCGTTCGATGATTCCGATTCGAGCGCTTCGTGCTTGAGATTGGTCAGCACGACCGAAAAGACATTCGGCGAGTTCCTCCAGTCCCGGTGGGCCACCAACACCCGGAGGTGCTCGAGGCACCGATCGATGCCGTCCGTCCGGGATCCCTCCCCATACTCCCGGACGGCCCGTCCCCACGTGGTGGGGTGGTTGTCGCACGTTTCGATCAGGTGGTCTTCGAGCGCGTCGACGTCGTCGTCGGCGGTCTGGACCCATCCGGCGGACGGCAACACGATGCCGTCGTCCCGCTGCAAATCCTGCATGAGGATTCCCATGCTGAGCGTCACCGTTTCGTTGTCATTATTACCGTTATTGTCAACGTCGATATTGTTGTTGTTATTGTTGTTGCTGGTGTCGTTGCTGGTCGTCTTGGTAAAGACAAGCGAGAGAGACGAGAGCGAGGCACAGGCGTGCTTGACACCGATTCCGTTCTCTCCGATGCTGTTGTCCCCGGATCCGGTCTTGCTGGATTTGTAGACCTGCAATACCTGGTGGAGCGGTGGAATGAAGGGGGAGGCATTCCGCATGACGACCCCGTTCCGCCCGATGGTGTCCCGGTCGACGCGGATCTTGGGCTTTTTGGTCGGAACAACCACATCCGCATTTTGGTGTTGTCGTTGTCGTTGTCGTTGTCGTTGTCGCTGTTGTTCTTTTCGCGATACTAGTTTTTGTTGTTGCTTCGGCGATGACGGCGGCAGCAACATCCAGCTGGCGTCGACGGCATTGTCGAACAAATCCAGGAGAGCCAAAAGGGGTGTGTCGAAACTCCGTGTCCAGGCGTGCCACATGCCCCTTCCGTTGACGCGATCGACCTGTGACGACGGGTTCGAGTTGTAGTTCGACGACGACGACGATGACGATGGAAGCTGCACGTAGCGGTGCTGCGGATTGACTTCTGGATCGTTTCGGTTTCTGCCAATATTGTTATTGTCGCTGATGTTGTTGTTGTTGTTGTTATTGTTATTGAGATACTCGCCTCTAGGTGGGGATCGGGGCTTGCTTGGAGGAGTCTGTTGCTGCTGCTGCTGTCGCTGCAGTCGTTGCTGTTGTTGTGTCGCCGACGATTCGTGAGGAAAAAGATTGCGTTGGTTCGGCTCGTTCTGTTGCTGCTGCTTTGGCTGTTGCTGCTGCTGCTGCTGTTCTTGCACCATTCGTTTCGGAGGAGACACGGGCTCGATCTTGATCCCACCGCCTGCTGCTACCGGCAGGCTCGTCGAATTCGAATTCGACGCCGTCAACGTCATCAACGTCGAGTGGCGAAACCCGTGTATATTATTACTATTACTATTATTATTATTATGGCCGATGTTGGCACTCGGACCACCGTCACCGACAACGCCCAGGTACGTCTTGCGCAGCTCGACCTCGTACCCGTCGTTGTTGTTGTCCCCACAACTACTACGAGTGCTACAAGTACTAGTACTAGTACTGCGTGCCGTTCCGTTGAGCGAAAAGGCTCCGAGGGGGTTGGTCCCCGATCCCTGGATCCGATACCAGCTGCCCAGGTCCCGAAATTCCATCTTGACGCTCGGCTCGCGGACTTTTTTCGTCGTCGCTGCCGTTTTCGCGTTCGCGTTCGTGTTTGATGTTGATGTTGCCTTTGTTGTGGGTACCTCGAAGTGCCCGGAAAAAACGATCCCGCGTCCCGGGGGCGGACAAAACCGGGGCTTATTTTTGTTATTGTTATTGCTGCCGTGTCTCGACGAGAGGTGCGCGACAAATAGGTCGGGGTCGATATTGGTAACGTCCGATTTCAGCACAAAGGGGTACTTGTTGTTCTCCTGCTGCTGCTGCTGCTGCTGTTGCTGCTTCGTCCTGGTCGTTTTCGTTCTCCTCCTCCTCCTCGTCGTCGTCTATCGGACGGCTCCAGAACCAGACTCCCTCGAGGGCGAGAAATCGCTTGCGACCGGGGGCACCCCTTCCCATCACCGGGAATCCCTCCTCGTCGACGTAACTCAGTGTTCCGCGGAGTACGGGCTTGTTGGGAAGCGGCAACTGCTTCTGCTTCTGCTGTGAAACACGCGCGGGCGATGGCGATGGGAAAGTTGCGATAGGAACAGTCAGCAGCAGCAGCAGCAGCAGTAGCAGCAGTGGCAGCAATAGCTTCGGGATCATCATCGGCAGCAAGAGAAGCAGCAAAAGCGACACCGGACGCGGGGTGTTCGTGGTGCCGTGCGGGAGAGGGAGTCTGTTGGGTCGGCTGGGTAACGGGAACGGCTGTGGACGTTGTTGTCGTCGCGGTCTCTGTCGCAGTCTCTGTCGTTATCGCTGTCGGTTCGATGATGGCACCGGAACCACCGGGATCGTTTGGATCGTCGTCGTCGTCGTCGTCGTCGAGGTCATCTAGCATGCTTTCCAGAGCGGCAACGGCCTCTTCCGCCTCGGCGCGCTCCTCGGCAGAGGCTCTCGTTTCGTTCACGTTCCGAAGGGCATCGTCGAGCGAGAACATCGTAGTACAGTAGTGGTGATTGCGTGCAATGATGTTGTTTCTGTTGGTGGTTTTTGTTTGATGGTTGTGGTTGTGGTTGTGGTTGCTGTTACTGTTGCTGTTGTGGTTGTTCTTTCGTTCTGCTTCGTTGCTTGCGCGCGGTTGGTTCAAAGCAAAGCAAAGCGAAATTGTGATACGGATTTTTTCGGATGGACGGATGTATGGATGTATGAAGTGTGTTGTTGTTTTTATGATTTTTGTGATTTTCTTGTGTTTGTTTCTACGGTACAAGTATTTTATTATTATTATTTCCCAGAGCCGTCCGAAGCCCGAAGGAATGAATCAATGATAGAGGAAGGAAGGAAGGGGAGGTACAAAATACGTACGCTACGAGTCCAACCGGTCAAAATCAATCCGAACAAGAGGTTGTTGTTGTTATGTAGAGTACAAAGTCGCAGTGGTGGCTCTTCTGAGGAGATTCTTGTGGTGTACAATCCAGGGACGTGTGGGTGGTGTGGGTTAGTGGATACTTTGCTTTCTTCTTGCTTTGATTTGCATTATTTCTTAGGATATTGTGTATTTACAGCTGTTGGGCCCTACTGAAGGATGTTGTGAGTTGATCCTTAGAAGTACAAGAAGTGCTGCACGCCTAGTGCTGGACCCTGGAGTGCAATGCAGCAGGTTTCAGGAGAAACAACAGCAGGCAGACAGGCAGTAGCGATCCTACCATACCACCTTCTCAGACTAATTACCAATGAGAACAACCAAAACAGCACTGCACCAGAGCCAGTAATTTTAGCTGGCAGTAGTGACTTACAAAAAACTCATATTGGTAGCAATTGTACTACCGTACAGTATAGTACGGTGCTACAGTAAAAATTTCTTTAAAATGTCTCGCAAAAGGACATACAACATCATACGAGTAATCTTACTTAGGTGCACATCCATAACTTAAATAAAATATAGGTAGTGAGTGGGTCTTTGTACTCTCCCTATCGTTAAGTACGGTATTGAAGAAAACAAAGAATCATTAGTACTTCTACAAGTTTTTGCTTGGTCACCAACCAACGCATCAAAAACAACCGTTGGGTGCGTTTCGAGAGCGCTGCGCGCAGAGAAGCGCGCCTTCGACAGACAGAAGGTATCTCGTGATTGGGTCGATGGTCGATGGGTCTCGAGTCCCGAGTGTCTGTATATATTATCTTACTCATAGTATATATTTAGTATATGTATGATTAGATTAATCGCCGGGTGACTGGACTCACTCGCCGAATCAGTCGTGTCCCGTTTCAGTGCTTCGTAAAGCGCATCGTTCGTTCGTTACGGTACGTTTGTGTCAGTTTGTTGTGTCTTTCTTGTTTGGCACGAGGCCTCTTAGGGCCTTATTAACGTACCGGTACGGTACTCGTAGTACGGTATTGCTTCTCTGTCACAATATTTGTTCTACCGTACGGTACCGTACCGCAGCATACGTAAGATTACGGGGATATTATGAATGATCCAATTCGATTCTTCGAGCATCTCCCGATTGAACAGGACACTCATTCACACTCACACTCATACTCACACTCACACGCACACGCCAACACTCGCTCATTATTATTCACTCATTCATTATTCGCTAATTCACTCTCCCCGTGCATCGCCTTGCTTTGCACCCCAAAGATTACTATATCGGGCCCTCTTGTACCGTACTCCTTTTCCTTGTCGCCCTCCACATCGAACCGTTGCTGTACGGTACGGGACTAGTCCTACCGGTACGAGTGTTGCATCGCATTGGATCATGGTGTGGGATGGGAAGAAGCAGTCATTGTCATGACGTCCACGGTTGCTTCCGGACCCGGATCGTTGCCGTTGATGTTGCCGTTGATGTTGCCGTTGCCGTTGATGTTGCTGATGCTGCTAAGAGAGCCGTTGTTGCTGCTGTTGACCATGTTGGGGCAAGCACAACGAACACGAACACGAACACAAGCACAAAAACATGAACAACGACAACGACAACGACAACGACGACAAATGCGCAATCGAAAGTGGTTTCGGCGTTCACTACGGCCTTCGATCGTGGTTCTTCTTGTCACGGCCGCGCTTGTGCTGTGGGTGGCGGATCCCGGCGTTTTCGACCAAGAGTGCAGTGACTGTTACTGTTACTCATCAGGGAGGACGGCAACAACCTTTTCTGCCGCGGTGGAGACGTTTGCGCATGCCTATGCTGCTAAAGCTCGTGATACTTCTGCTGCTACAGGGCTGCTGCGAATGGAATTGTTTCCGACCTCGTCTCTCGTGGTTCGACGGCAAAAAGGAAACCGACGAAGACTACGGATGGGAACCAAACCAACAATAGTAGACGAAACCGAACTCGAACTCGAAACCGAACTCGAACTCGAAACCGAAACGGAGGAGTGGCCCGAGCACTGGTTCCATCCGCAGTCCCGCGCCGTCTACGCCACGCTCCACCCGGATTTTGGTGGGGACGACGACGACGGCAACAACGATGACCGCGAAACGGAACAACAACATCAACGTCAAAATCAACATCGTCACTACCAAGACTTTGTCGACCACCGGCACTTGTCGCGGTACGAGCGGTTCTTTCGGGAATCACTGGGACTCAACCTGCACGCCAACTGGCAGGGAAACTATTCCGATCCCGGTGATCTGGACCTCGAGCTACACGACGAGCGGCGGTTGCTCCGGGCGGTGTTGAGAGCGAAGGCCAGGGCCGTATCCCGGAACAACACTTCGACCGCATTTGCGACTGTGAATGCGACTGTGAATGCGAATGCGACTGCCGAGTACAATCCGAAAGCGATCCGGAGACGGAACCAACGACGAGCCAGAGCCAGAAACAGCAGCAGCAGCAGCAGCAACAATACCGCCGCCGCAAACTACAACAATTTGTTTTCACGATCCCAGAAGAACAATCACATTCGAAATCACAATGACAATGACAATGGCACCATTGTTCCAACCAAAAGCAAACCAACATTGATGGCACAACCACGACGACGGACGCGACAGCGACAGCAACAGCAACGCTTCCGCCACAACCGCCGCCGCGAGCTGCTAGAGTCCCTAGTGGGCGGCACCTTCGATCGCTACCAAGGCATCCCCCTCTCCCAGGGATACGGGACCCACTACGTCCACCTGTGGGTCGGGGCACCCATCCCGCAGCGACAGACGGTCATCGTCGACACCGGATCGCACTTTACAGGATTTCCGGTGGCAGGGGAGTGCAAGAATTGCGGGGAATCCCACCACACCGATCCGCACTTCGATCCGTCCAAATCTGAATCCTTTCGGGCACTGGTCTGCCCGCACGAGTGCGTCGAGCACCACTTCGAGTGCGAGGCCGCGCCCGGGGCTTTGGTCGGGGCGTCCGATGGCAGCCATCACGGGCGCCGCACCCCACCAGCACCCTCTTCCCCCCGGTGCAGGTTCAAGCAGGCCTACACGGAGGGTTCCAGCTGGACGGCCTACCAGGCCAAGGACGTGGTCTACTGCGGGAGCGGAGCGGACCTCATCGAGGCGGTCGATCCTCTCGACACCCAGTACGCGATTCCTTTTGTCTTTGGCTGCCTCCAGGAAAACACCGGCCTCTTCCAGACCCAGCTCGCCGACGGCATCATGGGCATGTCGGCACACGAGCTGACGCTACCCAAACAGCTCTACAACGAGGGAAAGATCGAGTACAACATGTTCGCCATGTGCTTTCGCAAGGAACTCGGGACCTCCCAGAAGGGCGTCACGGCCGGGTCCATGACGCTCGGGGGTGTCTCGTCGATCCTCGACACGTCCCCGATGGTCTACGCGCGGAACCTCCGGCCCTTTGGATGGTACACCGTCTATCTCGAAAGCGTCTACGTGGCAACCAAGGGGGGGCACCGCTTCGTCTTTGACGATCCTGACCGTCCCCCCTCCTGGTACAAGACCCACGAGGGAATCGTCCGGCTCTTGTCCTTCGATCCGGTGCAGGTCAACCGCGATAGAGGCGTCATTGTCGATTCGGGAACCACCGATACCTACATCCCCTCCAGCATCCGAGAGGAATTCTCTCGTGTGTGGAAGGAGGCCACCGGGAACGAGTACTCCAACGGTGCCACCGTCCTGACGCAGTTCCAGGTACAGAAATTGCCGACGCTGCTGCTGCAATTCCGGGCATCGCCCTCCCACAGCAATAGCAATAGCAATAGCAATAGCAATACCCACGACAACAATAACAATAATAAAAACAATAACAATAACAATAACAATAACAACAACGCCTCCGGCAAGCCGGTCCTGGGACAAGTCGGGTACCTGGATCCGACCCGCAGGGACGACGTCCTCCTGGCAATCCCGGCCACCTCCTACATGGAATACAGCCCGACGCTCAAGGTCTATACCAGCCGCCTCTTTTTCACCGAAACCAAGGGGGGAGTCATCGGGGCCAACTCGATGCAGGGACACAACATCTTGTTCGATTGGCACCACGGACGGATCGGGTTCGCCCAGAGCTCCTGCGCCTACGACTTGCTCGCCGGCAAGAATGATAACCACCAGGATTTCGTCGGAGCCGGCACCGACCTGCTGGTCGAGCAGTGCCACCTCGCGTCGGGGATCCCAACGCTGACCCAAACCTGCTGGGATAGCATCGTTTCAGAGAGAAATCTTCCCGGAAGCAGCGGCAGCAGCAGCAGCAGCAGCAACAACAACAACGCGCTGTTCCTGTGCGAGGAGAGCTTCGATCCGACCAACGTCGAGGTGGCCGGCACCGAAATCTGGACCCTCCGGGTGGAGCTCCCCGGCATCGATCCGTCAGCCTGCGAGGCCGCGATGCGCGACTGGAGCGAGTCTCGCGATACCACCCACCAGGTCGACCGGTCCACGACGGAGTGCACCCCCGATGGGCTCTGCCACGAATACCGCCCCTGCCACGTCCCGTGCCCGGACGCGATGGCCTACAAGCGGCAAATGCAACTCGAAACCGAAAACGAACCACAAAACGAACACGAAAAACAGCGAACGAACACGAAAACGAAAACGAAGAAACCAACATCGACAAGTGAGCACCGTTCCAAATCCACCCACAAGACGACGATGATGATGATCCGCAACGAGGCCGTGACCATTCCCCAACCCGTCGTGAGTCGCACCACCGAAACGGAGGATCTCCGAACACTCTGTCCGGAGTGGATGTGGAGTGCCTGTGACCACTCCTGCTCCCAATCCAGGAGTTTCGTGTCCGGTGCCGTCACTCACACCAACGGCCATTACTGCATCGAATCCTCACGGGAAACACGGAGCTGCCACCTCGGTGCCTGCGGACGGTCCGATCCCTGCATCGTCCCGTTTCTGGTCCACGCCATCTTTGTCCTGGAGGCGGCGGCGGAGGAGGGCAATGGCGATGATAATGACAATCATAATGACAATGACAATAACAATGCTTGGACTTCTGTGGACGACTTCTGGACTCCCGAGATCGAGGAGGACTTTCGATGGAAACTCACCTACGCGGCACACCATCCCCGAGTTTACGACGGGGAAAGCGTCCTCTTTGGAGTGGGAGACGTCAACGTCCTAGTGGCACGCCCGTGGTACGGAGGCGACGACGACGAAGAGGTAGATACTACAGCCCCGGGCGACCACCACACCAATGACGGAGACAAAGACGAAGACCACACGGCGAAAAAAACCACCGAAGCGAATGCCAGTGCCGGTACCGACCCGGGTGGTGTGGCGGGGAGATCACCGCGCGGAGTACAGCTTATTTTACAGATTTCCATTTCGAATCCCAAGGCAATTCTCGATAAACAGCAACGGCAGCAAGAGCAGGAGCAGCACGGATCGGGCCGGCTGCTCCTCCAGGAAGTCGGGGTCGTTTGGTCCAACCTGACTAGTGTGTTTCGTCCCTCCAAGCCGACGAGCGTGTGCGATCCCTTCGATTTGTATCCGCTGGCCAAAACCGCAAACCTCGTTGCCGACCAAATACTGGCATCTTCCGCGTTTTTGAAGCTGCTGGCAGTGGGAAGTAACGATAACAACAACAACAACAACAACAACAATCAATACAAGGACTACGACGACGACAAGGACGGTGACGATTTCTTCGACTTTGAACAACGAACCGGTGCCAAAACGCACCTCGATGACGAGCGAGCCACGACGCTCCTGGCCGGGATTTCGTCGGCGAAGCTGGTCTCGTCCTGGACGATCGGAACGCAAATCTACGACGATTCCGTCAACTACCTCGGTCCGCTGGCCTCGACGCCGTTGTTTCCCGTCATCAAGATACTCCACGAGGCCTTTCTGGTGATCATATTTGTGTGGCTGGTGACCTTTGCGTTCAAGAGTGTCCGGCTCGTGCGGGTTGGCGTGGTGCGGGTGGTCAAGAAATGGAAAAAGCGCAATTCCGACTCGTACCAGGACGATCCGGTCTCCCGGGACGACGACGACGAAACCACCCTAGCCCTGTCGAGTAATAGTAGTACTAGCTACGATTACGACGAGACCGAGAGCAGCTGCAGCATCGAGTTGTCGTCTCTGCTAGCCTTGCTACCATCGGCAGGGGCATCCGCGACAAAGAATAACAACTCCGCGAGGATCGAAATGACAACTACAACGACAACGACAACAACAACCTCGCACCTGGGATCCAGGGTCAAGAAACGAATCACTCGGTGACAACAAACGAAATCAAATAATACAATCATTCGAATCTACGGATAATGGTACCGTACGTACGTACGTACGTACGTAATGGTGCGTTTGACAAGACCTTACACAATGCAATCGCAAGACGACACGTGCCAAACCTAGATTACGTGACCTAATAGTCATGATTTGGTATCATAAAGTACGTACACGTTCAGTAGTATAAGTAATCTTACTATATCCCATACGAGCTAAATATCGCAATTGTGCTGTTATTATTTGAAATGACTAAGTATCTTCCACTTACCTCATACCGGGTGTACACGTTTCTTGAAATAGATAAAACAATAATGTCGCTCTTCTTTCCAATCGTTGCTATTCTATTGAAGTATGCTTCAATAATTGATCCAATTAGGGCGCTTCCTTGTATGGCGCGATCAGTTTGGACTAGCTGCATGTCAATTGTTTAATTTGCGTTCAGTATGATATAAGACTTCGTCTTATGATAATTGTTTAGAAATAGAACCGATTAGCACAGCGCGACTCTGCAAAATTGAGTTTGTTCATTGTATTCAGTTTGTATTAGGCTGCAAGTCCATTTAATTTGCGCATGATAATAATTTAATATTCCGAAGTTCGTCGTACTGTGATTTGTACGAAGTAATTTATCGCTAGGGGCAGATCGATGCGAACTAAAATCCAGTTTGGATCGGATGAAATCATAATAATTGGATTGCTTTTCGATGCTGTTTCAAAAAGTAGCTGCAATTAGCGGATGTGCAATTACGGGATACTGTAGTGTACTACGAAAGATATCAACTCTTCCGGCCACTATACGTATCAAACGCGACGGAAAGGAGGCCAAAACCGAGACTACTAACAACGATCTCACCGATCGCGATCGCAATCTCAATCGCAATCGGGTGAGACAGAGGGCACAACAGCATCTCTCACAGCAGACACAAAACTCCGTTCCAAGCTCGAATGAAATGGACATCTCATATTTTGTACGTAGTAGATGGTATCTATCGTTTTGGGTCGGACAGGTCAGATCAGAGCAATGAAAAAGTAGAGCAAGAAGACAAGACTCCGTTTGTTGTTCTCCAAACCATCAAGTTTGAATCTCCACAAGCAACTACACGCACCGTGCGAACTCTCCGACGCTAACATAAAATGGACGCCACGGACACTGAAGATGCGGATGCCGTCATCCCGAGTCAGGAAACCAACACTAATCGTGTGGTGCAGAACCCGTTGCCAACGGCGGACCCGGATGCCACTGCCACTGCCACCAACGATGAACAACAACCACCAACAATTGAAGCATTCCCTGCGTCGTCTCGCAATCGCAGTCGCAATCACAGGTGCCGAAACCAACACGCCGTCCTCCGCAACACGAACGTGTGGCTCCTGAGCGGAGTGTGGGGATCGGGACTCGGCGCCGCCCTGCTCCAGGCGGTTGCCGTCCGCAATCGCATGGTGCGGGCCGGCCACGAACAGATCTCCGCCATGCCACTCGGCCACACACTATTGCTGAGCGGTCTCTGCGCCGTCGGAATCCCCTTTTGGGGTGACAGTGACAGTGCCGGTGCGGTCGGACCCAACCGTGTTCTGGTGGGTTCCTCCGTGGTTGGAGCGATCGGGGCATCGGCACAGGCGATCGGGACGCTGCCGTTCGCGGAGGGGAGCTCCCGGGAGTGGGCGCTGCTGGCATTCGGTGCCGTCCTGCAGTCCCTCCCGCTGGCCGCCACGTTCGCCGCGAGGTGGATGGTGGCCGGGGTGGTGGAGCCTTCCTTTGTGCCGGGGGCCACGGCCCTCGTGGTCCTCGGGGGTGCGGTGGGGATTCTGGTCGGTCCGGCGCTGAACCACCAAATGATTGTGATGATCGCGCAAGACGCAGAAGCAGAAATAGAGCCGGAACAGGTTCGCGATGATGTTTGGAGGCTCTGTCACGCCGCCCTTCTCTATGGAGTGTGCGGGGTTTTGGCGCTCCTGGTCGATTTCTTGCCCCCGCCGCGCGGCAACGGCAGCAACGATGGCGAGAGCGAGAATGAAAGCTATCCCGACTATCCAACCGATAGTGATGGCGATGGTTCCGACAGCGAGCCTCGCAGCGTATCGGTTCCATATTCAGAGAGTGGAACCGTCGCAAACGGAAGGATGCGCGTACCGGAAACGGTGATCATCGAGCTGTCCCTGCCCGAGTTGTGGAAGACCAACGACCTGACCCGGGTGCTGGTCTGCCAGGTACTCCTGTGCAACATTGTGGGCCTCTACCTGGCGGGCATCCGGTGGTCACTCGGCGATCTCGACCGTGCCGATGACACTGCCACTGCCACCGCCCGCTTGGGGACTGCGATGGAGCTGGCACTCTTCCTGCCGGGCCTGACCAGCGGCCACGTCGTCCGGTGCATCGGAACGTGGCCGTCGGCACTGCTGGGGTTCGCGCTGGTCTTTCTGGGCGGTGTTGTCCTCTTCACATTCCACGGCAACAACGAGTTGGTGCGGATTGTTATGCTCGCCACCGGAATGGTGGTCCTCGGCGGCGGATGGAACCTCGGCTTTGTGGGTCTGTCGGTGAGGCTTTCGCTTTCCACCGACCCGGATGACGGCGCGATGACGACGACGACGACAACCCCAGCGGTTCTCCGGGGATTCCACGACGGGGTTCTGCTGGCGAGCATCGGCGTCTTCGAGCTCCTGGCGGATTCTCTCTACGAGATCACCGGTAGCGACTGGAACCGATTCAACGGGATGCTGACAACCGCCGCCGGGATTGCAATGCTGTTGGTTATCACTACCATATCTATTGGAGCTCCTCGAAATAATGATAATGATAGAACTGATGAGACCCATTGATTCACGCCACGGAAGTCTAAAACAAACCATTGGTCACTCGTTCGATTCCGGTTTGCGAGACAAGACTGACGCAACCATTATTATTTATTTTTGCTCCCACAATGATACTACTAGCTCCTTTGACATGTAGGCTGCGTGTGAAGTTTTATCATTCCTTCAAGAATTTCACTGCAGACTACAGTAATCGTATTCATAATGCTATATTCTGTTGAAGGAGTATTGTGCAGAGTGTTGAGAGGGTTATCTTATGGGCATTCCTTATTCTGTATTCTATCATCTCTTTTGAGTTTGTTCTCAACCTTCACTCGCCTTCGAAAAAATTTGGTAGAGTTGTTAGTTGAACATTTAACACTAACCCTAAGTTGACAACGTAACCTTCTAGACTGAGTGTACTGGGGGGGGCTATCACTCACTGAACAACGCACAGACACTTCAGTCATGAGTCACTGACACACTACCTCAGTCCAGTCATGAGTCATCAACACATCCCGTCACTCATGTGTCACTGACACACTCCTTCAATCCAGTCATGCGTCATTGACACATTCCCTCAGTCATGAGTCAATGACATCGTTCCCGATCATCTGTCATTGTTCCATCGTATTCGAACATCAAATAGAACCTTCTCCTTGAAGTCTCATCCGAATTCCTATTATCAAAGAACCCAGTTCTTTTCCAATCATATCACTGAACTAGCTGGGAAGCTTCTTGAAGTATATCAAAGTCATAGTAGACACTAAAACTCAACAGCACACAATTTCATACACAGCGTAGCTCATATTGAATTCAATCGCAATATCGCTTTGAATTTTTTTATCGATAAAAATATCTAAAAACTAACCGTAACGTCTAACTCACCATGTCTGCTGCCGCTCAACTTCAAGCTGCTAAGCAGGCCCCCTTTTTCTTCAAACCCAAGCTTCGCTATGAGGATTACCCCACCGTTCGCCTGGTTCACAGCGTAACCCGGTACCTTTCCAGTACTCCTGCTGCGGCATCTACGGCATCCACCTCTAGCACCCCAGACACGAACCTCCCTCCTCCTCCCCCGCCTCCTCCGACGGCATCTACTGTCAAGAAGCAGGATACCACCTTTTGTCCCGGCTCCAGCGACTCCGAACATCTTATTCGCGTTCTCGTTGATTTCATTGACACCGTTGGACCGCACAATCTCAACATCAAGCACAATGCTAAATACTACAAACTCCGCAAAGTCCTAGGTGGCGATCTCAAGCATACCTGGGACAAAATCGTCAACGACGCAGGCTCGCACATTCAAGATGCCAACTTTACTAACAACCTCAATGCCTTCATTTCCCTCTTTCTTCCGTCCAACGCGTTTCTTATTCAACAAGAATACATGTCCAACGCAACCAAGACGTATCATATGAATTGCTTCGCCGCCACTGGTTGCCTTTGTTTGATCAACATCCTTAGCGTTCATTTGCCAGGATCCGGAGGAATGTGACTCTTTCCCACTAAGACCACCATGAAAAATTCCTTCTTTCGTCTCATGCTTCCGAGTTGGCAACTCAAATTCAACGAAACCGGTAATCAACTCGATGACCAAAACTTCCCCCTTCATCGCCTCGTTGCCTTCATGGAACAACAACGCTTGCACCATGACGCAGGTCAAGTCTCTTGGCAATCCAATCGCCAATCCTCCTATTCCAATGGTGGACGCAATGGCCGCAACGGAAACGGGCATACCAATAATTGACCTCGCTACTCCTCGTCTTCACAGCATACGTATGGCAACAACAACACCGCGTATCGTCGCCCGTCTTACAACCCGCGCACGCGCGACAATTCAACCCAAACAGGTCGTCCTAACCACGGGTATAATCCACGTTGGTACACCCCTTATCAGAACCCTCACTCTGACTGTTCCACCCGCTTGGGCCAACAATCTTCTTCTGGACGCACTACACGTTTGCAATCTGCTAATAAATCTCATACCAGTCCGTACAGAACACGCTCAGCCACAACTAATGATGCTCACCATTTGGAAATGGGTGACAATTTCTACTACAATCACGACACCCATCAGTTCAACAGAGAGCATCCTGATACCGACGCACGTCACAAAGATAACTATTTCCATGACCAAAACACACAAACGGACGCCCCACTTACACAGGAATACGACGACGACAACGACGACTGCTACCATCAGGGCAACGAGCCCGAGTACAGCAGTCAACCAGATTACTGACAACCACTGCCCACGGAATCCGTTCCCTATACAATTGCCATTGCTCGCCTTCTCCAAAACTGCCCCTCCCCACGCCCCTACTTCATCCTATGTGACTCCGGCTCCAAGACAACCTGGTTCAGTAACCACGCTCTTCCGGTCACAATCGTCCCGGCCACGACTACACCTATTTCTGGCATCACTATGGCTGGAGAATTCAACTCATCCCAGCAGATAACTCTTCAGCATTTTACACTTCCCGAACTTGCCCCCAATATAACTCTTCCTTCTCTCAACGCTTGCGTGTTCCAAGCTCCTTGTTGCTACAACATGATCATCGGACGCGACGTCCTTCGTCATTTTCAGATCGTTTTGAACTTTCACAATAACAAAATCAAAACAGCCACCCATACCATCCCAATGCGGCAATTTCCACGCATGCACGCAGACTCCGCCGCCCTAGCTCTTCACATTCACACAAGACACATCGACAAAATTACCCCCGACGACTCCTTTGCAGTTACCACGAATAAAACCATCATTCAGGAATCCACATATGATCAACACGACATTTGCACCGTCTGCAACAAATGCACACATTTGACACACGATCAACGTGAACAACTACATTCCGTTCTATGCAAATACCAAACTATCTTCGACGGAACACTAAAACACTACCCCGACGAAGAAATCCACCTCGACATTGATCCAACGGTCAAACCCAATCGTTCTCACGAGTACCCCGTGCCCCACAAACAATGACCACTCTTCAAGAAAGAACTTGATTGACTTGTAAACATTGGCGTTCTTTCTCGTCAAGGCCGCTCCAATTGGATCTCTCCAACGTTCATCATTCCCAAGAAAGATGGAAAAATCTGATGGGTCTCCAATTTTTGCGCCCTCAACAAAGCCATCAAGCGCAAAGTCTATCCCATTCCCCATATTCAAGACATATTATCCCGGCGCTCCAGATACAAATACCTCACCAAAATGGACATATCGATGCAATACTACACCTTCGTCCTTGACGACGAAAGTAAAGATTTAACCACCATCACAACTCCATTTGGTCTCTACAAGTACAATCGCCTACCAATGGGAGTTTCTCAATCCCCAGATGTAGTACAAGAAATCATGGAATGGGTACTACACGACATACCAAATCTCGAAATTTACATCGATGACATCGCATGCTTCAGCAACACATTTGAAGACCATTTACAACTCATCGATACTGTACTCACCTGTTTACAGGACAAAGGATTTGCCATCAATCCACTCAAATGCGAATGGATCATACAAGAAACTGATTTCCTTGGTCATTGGCTAACGCCCAATGGAATTAAACCATACATCAAGAAAATCAAGGCAATCCTAGCAATGCTCCCACCCAAAAACCTTAAGCAACTCCGAGCCTTCCTAGGCCTCGTCACATACTATCGCGACATGTGGCCACGCCGCTCTCACATACTCGCCCCACTCACCGGCCTCTTGAAGACTCCTCGCACATTCCAATGGAACAACACTTGCCAAAAAGCATTCAAAGAAATGAAATCAAATGTCGCAGTTGAAACAATGCTTGCGTACCCAGATCACAACATACCATTTCACATCTACACCAATGCATCCGACTTCCAACTAGGCGCAGTCATGAAACAAAACAACATTCCCGTTGCATACTTCACACGCAAGCTCAACCAAGCCCAAGCCAACTACACAACCATCGAAAAGGAATTGCTCTCCATTGTTGAAACATTCAAAGAATATCGCCCTATGCTCCTCGGTGCACTCATTCACCTCTACACCGACCACAAAAATCTAACGTACAAGCTCTCCACATACAACACCCAATGAGTTTTACGATGGAAACTAATCTTAGAAGAATACAACCCCATTTACCATTACATCAAAGGCCCAGAAAACACAGTCGCCGACTCCCTCAGCCAAACCCCAACAACTCTCACCTCATATTTCACAACTACCAATTTCGACGACGATGTCTTGAACAACGGCTCATTTTCATTCAAAACCATGGCCGCGAGCCTAATGGCGCTGCCATCATGCGCTGCATTGACTGATTGTCATCCTGTCGAAGACAGCTATCTAATACCCCCCCTGTTTTGATCAAAAAGGCAGATTGCCATTCCATTTTACGACCATTCACCAATACCAATCACATGATCCCAAAGTTCTCACCCTGCCACAAAAAGACCCCAGACAATTTTTCAAACAAAAACTAGACAAAGTTGATATTGTATGCCGATACGATGAACTAACACCTAATTCCCAGTGGAAAATTGTCATTCCTAACGACATGCTCGCTCCCCTTGTCAAATGGTATCACGAAATAACCGTTCACTCCACAGGTATGGACAGACTCAAAGCACTTCTACGCCGTAAATTCCATCATCCCAACCTTCGCTCCGTATGTCGCAACGTCATATCCAACTGTCTCATTTGCCCCCTCGTACGCACAGGAACCCGCCAAGCTGGTCAACTTGCACCACGCACAGCTCCCATAACTCCCTGGTCCGGAGTTCACGCCAACTGCATCGGCCCATGGAACGTCGAAATCAACAAAATCAACCTCAAATTTGACGCGCTCACATGCATCCACCCAGTTACCAACCTCCTAGAAATCATCCGCATCCCAGAATCCAAGACAGCCGAAAACATCAGACGTCTCTTCAAAAACTGCTGGCTATCCTGTTACCCTCGCCCCTTACGCATCGTACACAATCACGGTCCCAAATTCAATGGACACAACTTCCAATTTCCTCTCGACTATGCAGGTATAAAACTGATCAACATTTCCCCCCACACCCCCACCGCCAACGGAATCATTGAATCCACACACAAGACCATCGGTCAAATCATATGCACCATGATCAACCTTAAACCACCAAAAACAAAAATAGAAGCCAACAACCTTGTCAACGAAGCAATATCAACAGCAATGCACGCTCTCCGATGCAATCCAGTTTCCACACTCAGAAATTTCTCACCCGGTGCCCTCGTATTCAACCGTGACATGCTTCTCAACATTCCTCTCCACGCCGACATCATTACTTTAACCAAACATCGCCAAGCTCAAATTGACAACCGACTCCTTCGCGCCAACCCCAAACGCACAAAACATGAATTTATCGTAGGTCAAGGTGTTTTCGTCACCATAAATGATCGCAACAAACTTGATCTCGTTCGCGAAGGCCCCTACCCGATCTTACAAGTACACACAAACAACACAGTCACTATACGCCGCGGACAGACACACGAACGCATCAGCATCCGCCACCTTACCCCAGCCAAACCATCATAAATTTTCATAGTAAGGGAGAATGAACAACGCACAGACACTTCAGTCATGAGTCACTGACACACTACCTCAGTCCAGTCACGAGTCATCAACACATCCCGTCACTCATGAGTCACTGACACACTCCTTCAATCCAGTCATGCGTCATTGACACATTCCCTCAGTCATGAGTCAATGACATCGTTCCCGATCATCATCTGTCATTGTTCAATCGTATTCGAACATCAAATAGAACCTTCTCCTTGAAGTCTCTGTTGTCGGTCAAAAATACGCCTACGGTACTTACGTACATTCTACGGCAGTTATATCCATTCTACACTTGAAAAGTTACTTATACTTCTCCAGAGATAAAAATGACTTCAAGTATCCAGACATTTAGGTCATATCATGTGTTCTCTGTCTTATGACAAATTGCACATGATCTATGACCGGTTTAGACATCCCTACAACAAGAATATTACAGGGATACCGGTCGACTACATGAAATAGTACAATGGGTGATTCCCGAAATACTTTTTTGTAACATACATAAACTTCTGTTTTTAGTATTTCGGGAATGAAAATTTAGTACATACTTTTTTTGGCGGGAAAGTGCATAAATCTCATTTTGGAATGTGGAATCTCATTTTCTCTCCTTTTGGAATATATGTGGAATTCTTCGTATGAATAAGTATGGCGCGAAAACATGTGGATTCCCTTATAAAAAAGTGTAACGTTACAAATCATAGTCGATGTGAGCTCACGTTGACTATGATTTGTAACATTAAGACTGGTTAAGTAGAAAATTTCGTGTTTATGTAGTACATAAAAGTATTTCGGGAATCACCCATCTCCGCCCGATCAGCACCTCAACTGACGGTTAACACCAGAGGAAATTTGCAGGTTGCTCCCTGTGCAAACTGCTTATCGGCCTCCACTCCAGGTTTCGTTGCGGCGCCTCCCTTCTGAGGGCCGCACCCTGGACGTACCTCGTCCTTCTGTTCCCTGCTTGTGGATCAGGGGGTGTACTTGCTATCACAAGCCTTGTAACTCACAACCAGCTCTCTGGATTAACACAGTTACAAACTAAAGACCACCGCCGTCTTTAATGAAAGCCCATTGCACCGGACACGCCGATTGCAATCACCCAACCATACTTTTCTTCCGCGTCCATCACCCACAACACCGGACCATCGACGCCCATTTGATAGTGCTAAGCACCACTTCAAACCACAACAGATTGCAACTCATCCTTCGAGGATAGTTGCTTCAACAACCAACAACTCCCTTCTTCGGACGATTGTCTCGCCGACAATCCTCCGGGTATTTCTTTCGCCTCGACACCGGTTCTTCCTTTTGGTTTCTCCGGACAATACGATTATTTCCCCCGCGAAAATTCCGACGATCACTCGATACTTCAATATTTCGATCCCCGACCTACTGTGTCTACAAATCCTTCTACCAAGAATCTCCTTCTGTAATACACATCCAAGGCCGTTTCGTTCTTTTGACGACGACGTATGAATTTGACTGTCTTCTCCGACGGTCGATATCTCTTTGGTTAATTCCTTCGGTCGTCCCTCCGACACGACCGCCGCACCTTCGTTCGGTCATTTCTTTGGTTCCGCCGGCTCCTTCTTCTTTCTTATTCCTTCTTCGGAACATTCCTTTGGTTATTTCTGCACCTCCGAGGATTGTTCCGCGATAATCCATCACTTGCTCTGCGCAGCGCCGAGCAATTCCAATCAAACAGCAACCTCTATCCCTTTTACCTCCACGACCTACATCATCGATCCCCGTCTCCGGCTACTTCTTCGGAACATTCTTCGGGCCCTTCTTCCGTCTATGATCGCGCTACGTTTGTTTGGTCCGATTTGATTCCCCTCACAATCAATACTCAGGTTACTATCCATGATCGAACCTACGATCCGTTCTACGGTCAATCGCTCTCCGTCTACCCAGTTCGTATGATCATTCTATTCTATGATTCTTCTTACGATCAACCCTAGTATGCTTCCATATTGATCATCATTGCTATGGTTTCGATATTGATGGTATCCCAGATCGATTACTTGTCATCTCCTTTGGTCTCCTACTACGATCTAATAATTGTACCTGACAATCAATTGCCATCGCCTTGATTATGACATTGACTCCAAGAATATACACCTCTTGATACAACTCTGGTTCCGGATATCACATTCCATTGTTTCTACGATTTACCTCCCATCAATCTTACGCTTTACCTCCCACTCCTCTTCCTGTGATTAGTGGACACCATTAGCTCCGGATCAGGGGGGTGTATCCCAGCAGAATGCTACGCAGAATCTCTCCACCACCATCATCCGGAAATCCGATTCATAAATCGCGTTTGTCTGCCTTTGGCCTTCTTCAATCAACGCAAACACCTAGTCATTCAAAGATCTCCATTTATTCCGAAGTTCTCCAAACTCTCAGTCGTATTTGGTACTCCATTGACCTCTACGATAGGATCAATTCATCAACCTTCTTCCATGATGTCCAATAAACTTCCACACTTTGATCATTTCGAGATCGATGATCAACCAATCTCTACCTAACTACAATATCCATACCATGTTCAGCTCGCTTTCACTCCTCCGGAATATGCTACAACTCTGGTTTGGATATAACGCTTGGTCTTCCATCCCCTTGATGTTCAGTTTTCCATTGCATTCTTATTCCGGTGATTAAAGGTTCCTTCTTCTCCACCTGTCCCAACCACGACTACAATGTCTCCTACGTTGGAGCCGATCCCATCTGCATGGGGGTGCCTACCAACAAGCCGCACAAAGTCTCTTCCCAACATCGATTGGGAAATCTGATTTGCCTGTTCCTTTGCGACTTCAATCTATTCTTTGTTCGGCCTCTTCTACCGCTCCTCAGGCGATTCTTTGATCTTCCACCAATTCTTCACACCTCCAGCGCACATTCCCGCCTGCCGCTATGCACCCTACAACCAGACCCTTGCTCACTTTCCCCTTCTGAGTGTCTTCCCGCCACTACATTCTTCTCCCCTGCTTGTGAATCAGGGGGTGTATGTCCTACGCCCTAAGGCTTCTTCGTCTCATCCACAACTATGGCATTCGATTGCACGGATTGAATACACTCACCCTCTATTATTTGATTCTACGATTCAATCCTACAAACATATCGATTCCAACGGTCCATCCATCGTATTTAACACTCAATCATTCGATCTCCATCGATTTCTAATCAACTCCTACGACTTGATTAAGATGATCAATCCAGAACTATGGTATCGGTGCCATGTTCTACTTGATTTCAGTACTCACGATTGATACGAAGCTCTCCAATCACACCAGCGATTCGATTCTATGATCACTCGATCCTACGATTTGTTTACATCCACGATTCGTTATACGATCCATCAATTGGCTTCAATACCGTTCAAGTGGCTTCTACGTTTTAGTTTGCCTACTTCCAGCTGGCACTCCAGCGTGATCATTTGTCATCTCCTGTGGTCTCCTACGCTTCAACGCCTCCAGTTTATTCGATCTCTTGTTGCATCCACGTTCACCAAATCCGATTTATCAATCAATGTCTTTGACGCTTGCTCACTTTCTACGATTCGATCTATGATCAAATGGTTTCTTGATCCGATTCTACGATTGGACTGTGTTTGATTAAGTCAACCATTCGCATCTACGACTCCCTTTGTTTATATGGAACCATGGAATTCGCCCTATGGTTTTGTATCATTCACAACCATGGACTTCGATTAAACCATGGAATTCAATTCAATAAGTGTTGAATCAAGGGGTGTGCATCTAAATCAAGGGGTGTGCATTGGATAACTGCATGACGCTTAATTTGAACCTGTTTGACTTCCAGCGTTTTCATCATACGCCTCTACCACTTTACTTATGCTCCCCACACGCCACAAGGATCCCACTGAAACCACCTCAATGAACCGACAAGGATCCCACTGAAACCACCTCAATGAACCGACAAATAATTCAACACTCCTTCACTCTGTGTTGAATCAAGGGGTGTGTGTAGCCGGTTCGTGTACACTCAACACAAGAAACTTCAAGGAACTTACTTCACGTCCAAAAGCATGACTTAACGTGCAGCAATATCATCTATCAAAACAAAGATACAATTCAAAGCTTAATCAATTTGATTCCTACTGCATGGCTCGTCGATTGATCACGGCATGCTTGTTAGATCCAATGCCGTTCTACGCTCGATCGATTTCTACGATTCGTTTCACAATCAATTTCTACGATTGATTCCGAATATCCCATCACTCGATCACTTGATCAATGACCCATACTTGGCTTTGTCCTCACCCATTTGAACCATTGTTCCCCTACAATACTCAGGCGTTCGAGGATCTCTACGACGATCCTACTGTACAGCTCGAAACAATCGTTCCTCAACGAATTGATCTGTCTCGTCTCTATTTGATGCACTTGATTATATTCCAAGGTCGAATCAAAACCTCGATTACATTCAGTATCTATTTTGATTATGGAGCTCCTCTCCATCAACATCCGACCCCTTCGTCGACGTTTGATCTCTACATTCTCCACTTTTGATTCTACACCTACGGCGTTTGATTCTGTTGTTACTCTAAAAATCGACCGGTAAGGTATTGGATAATTGAAATTTAAAGAGATGTGAGCATATCGTGAGATTGCTCTGTTACTGGTATTTTACTGTATTTGACCGGTATCCCTGTGTTAGTGTTGTATGTAGGGATGTCTAAACCGGTCATCGATCATGTGCAATTCCTCATAAGACAGAGAACACATGTTGTGACGTAGATATCTTGATACTTGAAGTCATTTTATCTCTGTAGGAGTATAAGTAACTTTTCAAGTGTAGAATGGATATTATTCCCGTAGAATGTACGTAAGTAGAGTACGTATATTTTTTGACCGACAACACACCCCTTGATTCAACACTTAGTAGTGAAGAAGTGTTGAATTACAAGTCGGTTCTCCATCTTGTAGAACTCTAAAAACTTAGGCATAGATATTGAATCGGGAGATTGTAATCGTAGAATCAGAGTGGCATTGAAGGAGAGGTGCTTGAGTATGCGATGGTCGCGCGAAACCGATGAGATGGTTGGTCGGAATCGATGGAAGGTAGAAGAGACATCAACTCGTAAGAGACAGTAGGAATCGATATGATTGGAGAATCCACTCGTAGGAGTCGATTGAGGAGCATCAAAGACGATTGATTGACAATCGTAATTCGATCGTAGGTAGGTAGTCGTAGAATAGGATTGATCCGTATGGAGGAATCAACTGTATCAATTGAACTGATTCCAGCAGAATCAAATATCAAACGCCGACCAAGGGATTGAATCGTATGAAACGAATGGTAGAAATCGATTGATCGTAGAACAGAAGCGTAGTGGATATCACTTCGACGTGGTGCCGTAGATACAAGAGGAATGTCGAGAGACGTGTCTTTGGAGAAGAGGAAGACGGACCAACGGCAATTGGATGCCGTAGAGACAAAAGGAATGTCTTTCAACAGGAGAACTCATAGCCGTAGATGTAGGATCAGATGTATCAATGGAACTGGAACAGAAGGCTCACTTGAAGATCTCGACGGAGGGGAGATCCATGAATGATTGTATTGATGCCAAGGGTAGAGAGTTGAAATAATCGATCATGGTGGAATCAAAAATTGGAGAGAAGAGGAATGCTTGTGGGATATCGTGGATGGGATAACAAACAAGAAGAATGTATCATGATCGAAATCGATTTCAGTCCTAGGTTCAATTCAATCGTCAAATAGAATCAAACGAGTTGATTACTGGTGAGATGGATTGATTGAACGGGAGAGGAAGGATCGATTGTGGATCTCAACAGATGGGTGTCACGTTTGCAAAGGAGAGATTGGTGGCTTATCGTAGAATCTCAAAGAGACGTGTCGTAGAAACGAATAGAATCGGGAGGGACGGATGTTGATTAATAGGAGATTCATATCTTGGAGGATGAGATTGGGCAATCAGGATTGACGCATAGAGGCTTGATCGTGTCATTTATTGAATATTGATTGGAGAATCAGGATCAACTCGTAGAAGAAACACAAAGAGACCGAGGGAAGGGATCAAGCATGAGTGGGATAGATTTAGACCTAAACGTGCCGGATTGGATGACGTGAGAGAGACTCATATCTTGGAAGATGTGATTGGGGAATCAGAATCGACTCAAAGAAACGTGATTGTAGATAGTCTTAGATTCACGGCAGTTGCTGAGGCGATTGATGATCGTAGGAAAATCAATGATTCAAATTTCTGAGAATTGAATCATGTTGAGTATGGACCAATAGTAGATCGCTAGCAGAGTGGAGACGCTGAAAAGAGATCGATTATACGTAGGATAAAGTCAAACCTCGAGGGTTGAATTGACTGCTTCAAGCCATAGATTAAGGATCAAGCGTGGAGCAGAAGCAGGGATCAACAGTCGATGGAGGGACCGACCATAGTATAAATCGAATGAAACCTGTCAAATCAAATGGAAGACAAGACGGAATAATGATGCGTATTCTGGATAGGAGATTGGGGAAGGGAGGACCGATTAACTGTAGAGGAATGGAGGGACGTATCGTAGAGTCAAATGGAATCGGTTGAGTGTGGAATACGATTGGGGTTTGAGATCGTCTAAGGGAATCAATTGGCTTGTCGTGGCATTATGTGATGCCGTAGAATAGGATTGGTCTGAAGGAATGCAAGGAGAATATCAAGGCAAGGATTGAAGATCGGGGTCCAAAGCCGATTCGTAGACTTCTTCTGTTTGAGGTCTCATCTAGCTCGTATGTTAATTAAGCTTAGAACCGGCAACACACCCCTTGATTTGACACTTGGTGGAGGAGTGGCGAATTAGCAGTCGGTTCGTATTTCAGGTTGTTTTCAGTGGGATCCGTGTCGCGTGCGGGCGATGATAAGTAAATTGGTGGAGGCTTATGAGGGAATGATCTAATGCACACCCCTTGATTCAGATGCACACCCCTCGATTCAACACTTATGGGATTGAATTCCATGGGTCAATCGAATTCCATGGTGGTGAACGATACAGAACGTCAGTCAGCGGGTTCACGACGATCGGTAGGAGATCGCAGGGGGTGGGAGTTGCGCAGACAACATCGTATGTGAATTGGAGAATGAAACCGAGTAGCAGTCAGTCGATAGTGTCATAAAACCAATTCATAGACAAGATATTAGCATGGAGGTGGAACAGCTTGATCTTGAGAGCATCGCGGTGTCGTTTGGTGATGTGCAAGACAGTCGGGTTTGTATGGTGGAGAATCACGTGACTACTCGTATGACTCACTTTGGACCATAGGGGTTGCAGTGAAGAAGTGCCAGGAGACTTGGGTAGGGGAACTGGTGTGGGCAAGTGGTGTAACGCCACAGATTGGCTGTGAGGATTAAATGTCCGTCGGAAGGTAGCTGGCGTCTCTGAGAGAGCTTCGACAGGGGTCGCGGCAGCATTGGAATCAACAATTTTGGTAGTATCAGAAGGAATAGTCGCGTTGGCATTCTTGGCTTGTTCAGCGGGCGTGAGAGGGGCCAAGATGGGAGCGTCCGGGGGAGCGGCCTTTTGTGTGGTATGTTTTCGCTGTAGTAAATTGGCAAATTGGGCCCTGGATGCGGGCGCAGATGGTGGGTCTCTGGTGTAGGCGTGCATGAAGAGGTCAGGGCGCCATTTGTTTTTGAATCTCCAATGGGTGATAGTGAGTTCAAATAAGACGATAGGTTCTTCATCAGTGTTGGTTCGAATTGCATGCTTGGCTGCTGCATCAAATTCTGTTCTGGATCGCATGCGCTTGCGAGACCCATTGTGTCTAACATGTTTGATTACACATTTGTGGAGAAGATTTGAAATGTGGCCTTTCGTGACTTTGTCTGGGTCTCTTAGATTGATAGCAATGGCTTTGGCAACGCAATTTAGGATGTGGAGTTGTGGATCCGGTGCTATTTCTAGTGGTCCATCTGCTTCTTTGCCTTCACGCGTCACAAAGAATTCTGAGAGTTCATCTTTGCCAATGATTTCAGAGTAGGTTTTGTTGAGTGACGTGGCCGCAGTTGGGTTGCTAGCGCTTGCAAAGCGGAATTCGATTCCAAAGATTGGAGTCCAGTCAAATGGAGTCGGCATGGTCGAGGCTGTATGTGGCGGAGAAGCAATCGGAGTAACCGAGTGTCAGAGGAACAATCGGAGGAGAACGGAAAATTCCGGTAGAAGGATTGGTAGTGCGCCGTGGAGGTAAACGCCGGGGTAGATGTTACTGTAGTTGTCGGCGATAGAAAGAGCTGACAAAGAGAGAACCGATTGGCGGAGAATTAATGGAAGTGAATCTTTGTTGTAGGCCGTGAAGGTAAACGGGATAGTGATTGCTGTTTGGTTGGACGTGCACTTCCGTTTGATCGTCTTCCTTGGACGTGTAGGCGTATGACAGAAGAATGTTCTTGTTAGAAGGATCTGTATTGACCGAACGAAGGTGCGGCCGTGTCGAAGGGACGACCGAAGGAATGTTCCTCCTTTTGTCCGGAACAACAAAATGACTGAGTGGAGGTGCGCGTGTCAAAGGGATGACCGAGGAAATGTTCCGAAGAAACAATTGAGGGAGATTGGAATTGCTCGGCGTTGCGCGGAGCAATCGATGGAGGTATTGAAATTGAAATATCGAGATATCGAATAGTTCGCAGTAGTGATTAAAGCAGCTAGTATTGTTGGATGAGTTGCAGTCTATTGTGGGCGTCCTATCGTTGGGATGATCCGCGAAGGTGCAGAAAGAACCTAAGGAATGTTCCGATGGAGGGAGAAGATAATTGTCGGCGTCAAAGGGGATGGAAGAAAAGGTGTGATGTTGTGATTAGCACAATTAAATGGGCGTCATTTCCTTTATGGGGATGATGGACGCGGAAGAGGAATATGGGGTATTGCAATCAGCGTGTCCGATGCAATTGGCTTTCATTAATGACGGCGGTGTCCGGAACGTTCGCCGGGGAAACAATTGATCTTCGTCGATGATAATTAACCTTGCGGGCTGAAACGGGCTTGGTCGTGGATTACAAAAGAAGATGCTGGTAGGATCTGTATCACACCCCTTGATTCACGAGCAGGGAGGTGAAAAGGAAAAGTGAGAGAAAGAAAGAGACGGGAGGCCGAGAATGTGCCGCACAGGGAGCTAAGCACAGAATTTCCTCTGGATTTAACCGACAGTGGAGGTGCTGAACGGCCGGAGATAGGTAGCTTAAGGTAAACACTGGTGCTCTTGCGGGACACAAGTGTAAGTTATAAGGGCTCTATAACCTGTTGTTACTCTAAAAATCGACCGGTAAGGTATTGGATAATTGAAATTTAAAGAGATGTGAGCATATCGTGAGATTGCTCTGTTACTGGTATTTTACTGTATTTGACCGGTATCCCTGTGTTAGTGTTGTATGTAGGGATGTCTAAACCGGTCATCGATCATGTGCAATTCCTCATAAGACAGAGAACACATGTTGTGACGTAGATATCTTGATACTTGAAGTCATTTTATCTCTGTAGGAGTATAAGTAACTTTTCAAGTGTAGAATGGATATTATTCCCGTAGAATGTACGTAAGTAGAGTACGTATATTTTTTGACCGACAACAGATTCTAAGATACATCCCTTCGTGACTCTACAGTCAATCGGTCCTCTCTTCACCGATCTCTTTGACAGAGTTATCAATGTCCTTCCCCATGATCTCTTCACCGATCCTTTGACAGAGTTACGATCAATCATTAATTATCAAAGAACCCAGTTCTTTTCCAATCGTATCACTGAACTAGCTGGGAAGCTTCTCAAAGTATCTTGAAGTCATAGTAGACACTAAAACTCAATAGCACACAATTTTATACACAGCGTAGTAGTTCATCACTACATTCGTCGTGATAGCCTCAGTAGCCCACCTATTGATGTACCGGTAGCGAACCGAATGAAAAGAATGGTAGTGCCACGTGGAATGCAAGAAACACGGGCCAATGGACAGACGGGGGAACACACTTCGTCACATAAACGATGCTCATGCTTTTGTCAAATTCGTGCAATGTTTGAAAAAATTCCGAAACATTTTGTTGTGCGCACAATAAATAATTCTCTACCTATTTTTGCACGCAACAATTTCAAGTAGGTCTATTTTCGCCACCGTTTTTTTTCAGCCCTCGCACCATGCTTGCTTCAGAATCTTTATATTCTACAATTTTGTTTCATGCTTACCCCAATAATATTTATTTGCCATTCAATTTTTGTTTTTTCCACACGAAACTCATGTTTTGTAATAATATCCTTTATGTACAATGATATTGCTGTAGCGTTATTATGAATTTCTTCACAAATGTATGAGCTTCTTGATAACCAGCAATGTATTCTATTACGCCGCTTTCACAATACTCACACTACATTTATCGAATATCAAAAGCCAACAACCATATTTTTGTACTAATAAGAAAGTATTTTATCCGCATTTTGTTAATTTCCTTTCGAAACTGGCTGTTGAGCTGACTCAGTCCAAAGGCAAAGAAGAGCAACGGTAGCTGAGGCTGCAGGCCGGTTGAGGTGCCGGTCTGTTGTGTTCTAATATTTCTCTGATATCCACTACGACCGGATGATGCTAATCCAATCAGATCTATTCTGACTATCGGTACCGACGCAATCAGATAGATCTTAGGCTTGTAGTTCTACAGTAGGACGCAAGAACGTCCGATGCAAGGTTTAAGGTTGAATAATCAAATAATCTAAAAGTATAAGCGTATTGGCTTGCTGCTGGAGAGCAAGTTATCGCTTTAAAGCGTGTTGCCGCTAATACAACACGTATTTTTACACAGCGGATAAACAAGTTCGTGAGCAGCGCTTCGAACCTCTGCTGTCTTTTCTTGAAAACAGAACACTTAACAAAATATAGCATATGCTAATATCTGGCATGTGTTCTTTCTTGGATCACTAAGTATCGAACTTGGGTGCCGATCGATTCTTCTTCTCCAGTTAAGTATCGATTCTCGATCATGAGAATGAGCCCGGTAATTTTCGAGGTCTCATTATTTTCGATCTCGTACCTCTACCAACTTAGACACGGAAGGAATTTAATACTCCCCATGTATCCACATGAAAGCATCCTCTAGTATCTGGTGCAGTCATCCTGCAATAGATCACCAGTGTTTCCACAGTAGTAAAAGATGGGCTTGAGTAAAGGATACACCACCGAGTGTCCCCAATGCTTTGTGAGGATATCAGCACAATTATCTTTGCCCGCAAGGTGTTGCATGAGGATGAAGCCTCTAGCTATCATGCTTCTGACATAATGATATGATAGAATGTGATGCCTCTTGTGGAGCCTCGCATATGGGAATGTAGAGGTTTGGATCATCTTTTCATTGTCTCCCCATGTGTAGGATGTGTCGTGTACCCTAGTACCTAGATATCTGAATGACTGTCGAATGTCAACAATCTGCTCAATACATGTTCTAGCAGACACAAATTCGGCGCCAAAGGTGGCTGTTTCAGAGGTTGCTTGCTTCTTGGAGAACCACATGATGGGGGTCTTGTTTGCAAAGTGCAGTATACCAGTGACAGCTTTACCACTTAGGATGTCATGCATTAAGTTTGCATCATAGAAATGAGACAACACAACCACCTTACCCAGGGGTTTAGGAGCATCACTAGGGAGGTCTTCGGAGTGCTCCCCATACACTGTATTGGACCAGTCTGTGCTGGTACCTTCAGTGAGTACAAAATCTGGTATGCCCACTCTGAATCGGATTTTGAAGTGTCGAAACTTGGAGATGTACCCGTAGATTCTTTTGGCTCTGTTGAGATGGCCTTCCCTAGGCTGCACTCGAAAACTTGACAATGTCATGACTGCAGTTTGCACGTCAAAACGTCCAATAGCTATGACCCATTGAAGTGATCCAATCATGCTTTGATACTTTTGGATATCAGTATCACTTAGGAAGGATGTTGAGTCTAACTCTGGATGGTCGTTCTCAGCAAGTGGTGAATGGAATCTGGTGGTAGGTTTGCAGCCAAACATTTGTACATATGAGGCCTCCATTTTCTCGATGAACTTGATGGGGTTCATGCAGAGCACACCATGTTCGTCTCTTTCGAATCCACATCCCAAATGAAAGTTCATTGGCCCAGAACCCTTTAATTTGAAATTATAAGGTTCAGACTGTAGGATTATCAGAAAGGCTTCGGGATTGGCCATACATAAGCAGAGGTCATCAACATATGTGCATATGAGCTCATATACTGGCTCCCCATGTTTGTTGTTGCCAGGCTTGATAAAGATTTCGGGCTCTGCCTTGGATCTTTCAAAACCTAGTTCAACGAGGCAGGCAGCAAGTAGATCACCAAAGCACTTGCCAGATGATCGAAGTCCATATAGGGCCTTGTAAATCAATAGGAGGTGGCCTTCTAGTGATCCAAATTCAGCGCCAGCCTTGATGCATACTTTTTCACAGGTAACAGCTTCGAGGTATGCATTACCAATGTCAGTTCCCCATGCTTCTAAGCTATTCAGCTCAGCAAGGAATAGGCACATGCGCAAGCCACGAAGGGAAACAACCCCTGCATACACACTGTGAATGGGAGCTTCAGTGAGATTGCCATTTGCAACTAGCCTTGTGTCGGCCATCATGCTTGACTGCATAAATCATGTGGACTTTGATCTGTTGGAAGCCAATGGGTATATTGCTAGCCTTGTAGATACCTTTGTCAATAAAGGTGTCATATTCTTGGAGCTGTGACATTTCCAGCGCTATGGCATCCTGCCATTTGGTGTTGCCATTCGCTGTATCAAACTGGATGGCCTCGTCATGATTTCGAGGTACTTTGAATCCATACTGGTACTGTGGAGCAGTTCGAAAGGAGCGGAGCTTGGCTTGATGGATTAACCGGTCTAGTTTCTTGGTCCTTCGGGCAAGGGAAACAATGCGTCTGAGATGTTTCCAACCAGGTTGATCAAGCATGTTGTTGTCCTTTGCATATTTGGCTACAGTAACAGGGTCGTCTGCAGCTACATTGGAGAGAGGTTCATAGGTACGCTCCATGTTTTCCCACTCAATCCATAGGTTGTATTTGGAACCTTTGTATTGGGGGTGCTTGTTGTCAAGGGGACCTTGATGACCAAGTATGCGTCGAAAAGACCAAAGTTTGCCATCTTCTTGAGTGACATCCCTGTGGATGTAATTCATGACGTCATTGTATGCTATGATATCTTCAAGTTCATCATCTGTATGCTTGCACTTGAACTTGATGAAGTCCTTGTTTTGCTCAATGCTGTTTTCAACGTCAACAACTGTCAGTCGTTTCTGTGTGCCATCAGGGAGGGCCATTAGAAAAGAGCGACCTTGCAAGTCAGCAACAGGGATAGCAGGGATTGTGATGGGGTTGCCATCAACGTCAAATTGAGCATTGCCTTCTTCATCAGTAACAACTACCTCAGATGGGCCTACAGATGGGGTAGCAGGATTGATAGGTGGAGGTGTTGCGTCACTGACATCAAAATATGCTAGCTCAGGGGGACCAAAGTCATCTTCAGTAACAGGTACGCCGGTAGGGGTTTTGCTGAAGATGTGAGAGGTTGAAGGACCATCAAGAATCTCCCCATAGTTGTTAGGGAGTGGAGAAGGTACATAGCTTCGTGTATTAGGAACCTTGGAATAAAGGAATGTAGGCAAGGATGGCTTTGGGATGTGCAGAGGAGGTGATGCTGGTACCGAACGGGGTGGTGTAGGAGGTCGAAAGGAGGGACTATCACCAGAAGACTTAGGAGTGAGGGAAGCATCCTTGGCCTTGCGCCATGCAAGAAAGCCATCATCAGTGAACAAGCCAGCGCGCTTGTTGCGATGCTCAGGAGTTAAAGCAGTGCGTACACCAGAGCGATCAAGGAGTTTATTGGTGATGGGATCCCAGATGGTGAAACATAAGCTATTACCAACATGCGTAGCAATGCCAACAAAGTGACCAAGGCATTCAGTGGTCTGGGAGCCAAACTGTGTGTCAGGAGTCTTGTAGTATACAGGCTCAAACCAAAAGAAACTGAGGTATGGGCTGATGTCACCAATGATACCGGTGGCAACATAGACAGGCTGTTTGTCAGAGAGAGTAGGGTCAGACAAATGATTCATGAGATGACCAACGTATGTCATACATAATAGCCATAGGTGTGGTGGAGTGCCTGTGCGATCCATGATTCTATTGACAATGCGCTTGAAGGTCTGGTACCGGCGTTCAAAGAGATTTTGGTGTTGATGGTATGGTTCACTTTGCCATAAACCAATCCACATCATCTTGAGGTAGTCAAGTACAGACTTGCTGGACTGGTAGGACCCATGATCACAGAGCAATCTGAGTGGTCTACCCCATTGCCGAACAAAATTTTGGAGACAAGGGAGAAAATCAGCAGTAGTCCTCATTTCTTCAACATGAATGATATGAGATTTGCGCCCAAAGAAAACTTGAGCAATCTTGGAACCACCATTGATGGCAGGGGTATCTGAATATACGACATCAGAAAGGACATCATCATTGAAAGGTCGGACATTCATGGCAGGCTGTGGTGATTGGAACCTTTTGAAGATGTTACCATCGGGACTAAGTGAAAGTGAGCCATACTGTGTGGAATTGTTGAAGGTAGCCTTGATACGGTCAAGGGAGATCCATCCAAAGAAGGGTTTCAGGGACAGGTAATCAATATCGGTGGGCGATTGAACATGGGCTGCAGCAGTGATAAAGGTGGAAGGAGATTGATTAGAGCACCTACTAAGGATGTCTTGATGAATGTAATCGGTTGGGCTAAGCCAAAATGAAGTATCAGAAACATCCAAGGCCTGTAGGGAGGAGGTAGTCCTATTGGACAAGAATGAGGTGACTGTGGAGGAGGTGCCAATGTTGATATCCCTAATCGCGCCAAATTCATCATAATCTTGATATGGAAGTGATGTGGAAACAGGCGGGTATTTCTGAATGAATGTATCATCCTGTGGGGTATATGCGTTATCCAGTACAGATGGGTTCCAATGCTGATCACTTGTCATTATGACGTGGGGAAGACTAGCGAATTCGGCACTGGTATACTTGCGCATAGCAAGATAAGGTAAGCCATGGCATATACTGAGTGGAAAGACATGACCATCAGTAGTGGTAATGACTTGGGAGCCTCCTGTCTTGATAGAGGAATCATCCACAATTGAGTGGTATGCTTCCATCTGGGGGGAAGACAGGATAGATGGGTGTTGTCCGGTGTATGCACTCTCATGAAAGATGATAATGACAGGACCTCTGTTGGAGACAGAGTAGGCGCCGCATGTTGCAATAGGGATGTTCTGGATTTGGTGGTTGTTTATACCAGTTACGTTGACATATCTTGGAGGAATATCTTTAGAGATGAGACATGCGTCATTCCCGATGATACACCCATTTGCACCTCTGTCAACCATAGCAGAACCAGGTGTGGATACAGCGGTTTTGCTTGAGTGATAAGTAGCGATGGGGTTTGCTGATGAAACAGGAGATTCGCATTCCGTAGGTGCCCAATAGTGAAAGTTCACTGATCGTGAGGTTTGTTCAACAGGGATATATACATTGCCTTCTTTCTTGTAAAGTATATTAGGGTTGTCTGCAAGGAATCGGGCTGGGTGTGCAGGAGAAACAGAAGACCTGAGAGGCCTGGTGTCTGATTGGGAAGATGATTTGTATACACCAAGTGATGCATGGAATGCAGATCTGGCGGAGCTCTCGTCAGCAGGCGATAGGACTTGCTCAGTAGCGGGTGAGGTGACCTGCTCATCAGTATGATGCTCATAAGCCCGACGTGTGATAGGCTTGCTGGAATTGGGGTCCGGTGGTAATGCGGCATCAAGGAGCTCAGGTCGGAGGCAAGCAACTAGTCGCTTCTTGTCATCAGCGGTAAAGCCAAGCCAATGCTTCATACCTTGTTTAGAGAGGGTTTTCCAAACTGCAGATGGTAGTCTTGTGGTTGGGTCTGGGGTTCTTCCAGCTTTGTAAACAGCGTAGTCCTGATAGTCACCATCAAAATCAATAGGAGGTAAATATGATGCCGAGTCATCAGTTATGCCAGAATATGTGGACTGCGTCACAGAAGAGAAATCATGGGTGTTGGCTTTGACAGACATCCGACTTCGAGGTTGGGACAGGGAAGCTTGGGAATCCAGTCTGGTGGCTTCAAGGAGGAGGATATTTTTCAATTCGCTGATAGCGACAGCTTCATGCTGTCTGAACTTAATCATATCCTGAGCTGCAGGGGGATCATCAACTTTGCAGAATTGTTCGCTGAGCTGGAAGCTGCTACTACAGGCCTTGCAGAGGTGTGTTTTGACAGTGTCAAAATCAAGTGGCCGTTGTGGATCTCGTAGCGTGTTGAGGTGTTCTAGCTGGGCAAACCACTGGGTGATAAACTTGACTTTGGTGTCCTTCCATACCCTTAAGTCAATGTCCAATAGATGCTGCATCACAATGGAGGTATCATATACTTTGGATTTGGACCTGTCATGTAGTGCAACGAAGTCAAAGAAAGCTTGTCTGCCGTCTCTCGAGGTGGTATGGCTGAGCACACAGGAGTAGGAGAGGTCACTCTGGAGGGCATGTAGAACAAGAGTCCAGAAGAATGCACACTGCTTGTCATGGAGGGCCTTCTCATACCCGATGAGTGGTACATCAGGCCAACTAGGATCAAGGAAGGTGCGAGTATCTATGTCAGATGTTTCCAGCTTGGCCTTGAATTTGACAAGCCATCTCTCAAACGTTGCGTCATTTTGCAGGGTTGGAAATGTGGTTTCGTCCCTTGATTTCTTAGTCCATGATTCGTATCTCAGCTGGTCGATGGGTTTGGAGGACCTTTCTTGTTGCCGTTGAGATGTGCTGTTGCGAGCTGATGTCTCAATGTCAGTTCCAGATTCTCTTCGGGCTCTGACAATCCCGCGACAGTAAGTCTTAAAGGCATCCTTGGTATAATGGTTCCTATCTTCCCAGTCTAGTCCTTTTTCTGTGAGGTGTTGTCCAAAGTCAATGACTCTCTGTAGGGTCATCTGTACGTGCCGATAGAGTGGTGTTCTTGTTCCTCTCTCGAGGTAGGCAAGATCACCAATATTTTAGATGTACAGAAAATCTAACCATGTCCTATACTGTCCAGCGATGAGTGCCTCGCATAAGGTGCTGTGGGACTCCTTTGGGACATCGAAGGAATCATGCAGGAAGGTGGCTAGTGGTTGGTCGAATGATGGAAAGAGGTCCGCGATAGATGTGCTGTTCTCCTCATCATCTTGGGTTGGATTGTTCTGTTGGCCGGTTTCTACCATGTCAGTTGTGGGCAAGCGAGGGGTGGTTGCGGCGCTCCCAGGTTGGAGTGTTTGGAATCGTCCTGTCGACCTGCTTCTCGTTCTGCCGGCAGCCGGGATGTTGGGCATTGTTGTGTGATCGGATCAGAGGACTATCAATTGTCGTCCTTAGTCGAGTCAATTGATGGTCTGTTGTCGGATCTTGCGTCGATATTGTCCGTTGTTGTGTCGACAAAAAGGTGTAAGACAGCTATCGTTGGAATAGCTGTAGTCGATGGTTTGTGGTGCGTAGTAGCACTATCAAATGAGCGTCGCTGGGTTCTTGACACGCTTGGTGTCGTGTAGACGCGAAAATATACTCCGGAACGGGGGAACTGGTGATGTGGTCCTTGGATGGGGAGATTACTATTGGCGTGTCCAATGCAATGGGCTTCTATTAAAGACTGTGACTCGTTCGATTTGTGTCTTTGTTATGTAATCGGATCAGAGAACTATCGATCGTCGGCCGTAGTCGATCGTTCGATGATCTGCTGTCAGATTGTTTTCGTCGTCGTCGAGTGCTTCTACTGTCGTCTTCTTTTGCAAGCTTCAACAAGCTTGCGACTGTTAATCTGTTAATTTCCTTTCGAAACTGGCTGTTGAGCTGACTCAGTCCAAAGGCAAAGAAGAGCAACGGTAGCTGAGGCTGCAGGCCGGTTGAGGTGCCGGTCTGTTGTGTTCTAATATTTCTCTGATATCCACTACGACCGGATGATGCTAATCCAATCAGATCTATTCTGACTATCGGTACCGACGCAATCAGATAGATCTTAGGCTTGTAGTTCTACAGTAGGACGCAAGAACGTCCGATGCAAGGTTTAAGGTTGAATAATCAAATAATCTAAAAGTATAAGCGTATTGGCTTGCTGCTGGAGAGCAAGTTATCGCTTTAAAGCGTGTTGCCGCTAATACAACACGTATTTTTACACAGCGGATAAACAAGTTCGTGAGCAGCGCTTCGAACCTCTGCTGTCTTTTCTTGAAAACAGAACACTTAACAAAATATAGCATATGCTAATATCTGGCATGTGTTCTTTCTTGGATCACTAAGTATCGAACTTGGGTGCCGATCGATTCTTCTTCTCCAGTTAAGTATCGATTCTCGATCATGAGAATGAGCCCGGTAATTTTCGAGGTCTCATTATTTTCGATCTCGTACCTCTACCAACTTAGACACGGAAGGAATTTAATACATTTGCAATAATCTCCGACATTTCACAATATTCACGCTAAGCATATCAAATACCGAAATACAACAAACATGTTTTGTAACAAATATGAAAGTATTTTATCAGCTTTTGCAATTACCTCTTATTGTATTCTATTCAAACAGAAGACCCGGAACAATATTGTGCCAACCGTAAAATAGTAATGAACTAGCTGTGCTTCTCTTTTGTTTTTTTGGGGAACTCATGCAATGTGGTTGACACTACCCCCTTAATTAATTTTGGTGCGGACCACAATCTGTAGGTTCCACCAAGGATAATCGTACGTAGCCCAAGCATTGATTCTCGTACCTATTGTTTTTTCATTTTCTGCAACGGCAAAAAGGAAAAGCCCTTTTTGTTATTTTGTGATTTTCTACGGAGTACATTTTTTGAATGTACCGACGTCTTTTTGTAGTCCATCAAAAACAGACTGACTTTAAGTAGTGTAACTTTCCTTGGCAGGATATGATTGGTTCTTGATATTGATGTCATTGTGTCCAGTGGATCGAGTCCTCCGTTGAACCGTGTACACATGGTAGTCTCCGTATTTTTTTTAGTATTTCTTGATTTTTGGATTAAGTAACCAAAATAGTGTTTCCTAGTTACTTTTTGAGTGCAAATATGTGTCATTGGGTGCAATTTCATGATGAATATTGCTCATACTATGGATGGGGCAGACAATGAAACAATATGGACAATTCTCAGGCTGTTACTTTAGTCAGTATGAATTTTAGAATGATGTTTGTCCCTTGACATGCTAAGCATGTACCAAAATAGTGAGTCCTAGTCAGTTTTTGAGTGCAAATATGTGTCATTGGGTGCAATTTCAGGATGAACGTTGCTCATACTATGGATGGGGTAGACTATGAAACAATATTGACAAGTCTCAGGCTGATACTTGAGTCAGTATGAATTTTAGAATGATGTTTGTCCCTTGACATGCATGTACCAAAATAGTGAGTCCTAGTCAGTTTTTGAGTGCAAATGTGTGTCATTGGCAGCAAGTTCAGGATGAATGTTGCTCATACTATGAATGGGGTAGACTATGAAACAATATTGACAAGTCTCAGGCTGATACTTGAGTCAGTATGAATTTTAGAATAATGTTTGTCCCTTGACATGCTAAGCATGTACCAAAATAGTGAGTCCTAGTCAGTTTTTGAGTGCAAATATGTGTCATTGGGTGCAATTTCAGGATGAACGTTGCTCATACTATGAATGGGGTAGACTATGAAACAATATTGACAAGTCTCAGGCTGATACTTGAGTCAGTATGAATTTTAGAATGATGTTTGTCCCTTGACATGCATGTACCAAAATAGTGAGTCCTAGTCAGTTTTTGAGTGCAAATGTGTGTCATTGGCAGCAAGTTCAGGATGAATGTTGCTCATACTATGGATGGGGTAGACTATGAAACAATATTGACAAGTCTCAGGCTGATACTTGAGTCAGTATGAATTTTAGAATAATGTTTGTCCCTTGACATGCTAAGCATGTACCAAAATAGTGAGTCCTAGTCAGTTTTTGAGTGCAAATATGTGTCATTGGGTGCAATTTCAGGATGAACGTTGCTCATACTATGAATGGGGTAGACTATGAAACAATATTGACAAGTCTCAGGCTGTTACTTTAGTCAGTATGAATTTTAGAATGATGTTTGTCCTTGACATGCATGTACCAAAATAGTGAGTCCTAGTCAGTTTTTGAGTGCAAATGTGTGTCATTGGCAGCAAGTTCAGGATGAATGTTGCTCATACTATGAATGGGGTAGACTATGAAACAATATTGACAAGTCTCAGGCTGATACTTGAGTCAGTATGAATTTTAGAATAATGTTTGTCCCTTGACATGCTAAGCATGTACCAAAATAGGGAGTCCTAGTCAGTTTTTGAGTGCAAATATGTGTCATTGGGTGCAATTTCAGGATGAACGTTGCTCATACTATGAATGGGGTAGACTATGAAACAATATTGACAAGTCTCAGGCTGTTACTTTAGTCAGTATGAATTTTAGAATGATGTTTGTCCCTTGACATGCATGTACCAAAATAGTGAGTCCTAGTCAGTTTTTGAGTGCAAATGTGTGTCATTGGCAGCAAGTTCAGGATGAATGTTGCTCATACTATGGATGGGGTAGACTATGAAACAATATTGACAAGTCTCAGGCTGATACTTGAGTCAGTATGAATTTTAGAATAATGTTTGTCCCTTGACATGCATGTACCAAAATAGTGAGTCCTAGTCAGTTTTTGAGTGCAAATGTGTGTCATTGTGCAATTTCAGGATGCGTCCGAGAACTGTTTCTCTATCCCCCGCGGGCTATCGCGCTGTATTTTTAAAATTCTCGACCCTATTTTTAAAATTTCCTATCTTTTTAGGTCGCTTGTCTACTAAAAAACCTCGCGCATCGCACACCTTTACTTTCGAGACACTATCTTGTCACTTCTCAAATAAAATAACTATTTTAGGGTTAAGTATATCATATTCTTTTCGTGACAAGCACTATTTTGTGTAAAACTTATGCACGAATGACTATTTTCATCTTCTCAACATGTTGCCACCATATAACGGGCTCCGTCCCAAATTCTCCAACTCAAATCCCAACTCCAACTCCAAGAAGTCGAATCCAGCATGCTGTCGAAACCAAATCATATCTTGAGCTGCAGGGGGATTGTTGACCTTGCAGAATTGCTCACTGAGTTGGAAACTGCTACTGCAGGCCTTGCATAGGTGTGTCTTGACAGTGTCATAATCTAGTGGCCTCTGAGAATCGCGTAGTTTGTTGAGGTGCTCTAACTGGGCGAACCACTGGGTGATAAACTTGACTTTGGTGTCCTTCCATGACTTCAAATCAATATCCAATAGGTGCTGCATCACAATGGAGGTGTCATATACCTTGGATTTGGACCTGTCATGTAGCGTAACAAAATCAAAGAAGGCTTGTCTGCCATCTCTCGTGGTGGTATGGCTGAGCACACATGAGGAGGAGAGGTCACTTTGAAAAACATGAAGGACGAGGGTCCAGAAGAATGCACACTGTTTGTCATGAAGGGCCTTGGTGTATCCTGTGAGTGGTATATCGGGCCAGTTAGGATCAAGGAATGTATGGGTATCTATATCAGATGTTTCCAGCTTGGCCTTGAATTTTAGAAGCCAATGCTCAAACCTTGCATCATGTTGTAGCACTGGGAATGTGGTTTCGTCCCTGGATTTTCTGATCCATGACTCATACTTGAGCTGGTCGATTGGTTTTGTCGATTGGCCTGATCCATCTGGTAGTAGTGTGGCGCGGTTCACTACCCCGCCATCAGCTGTAGAGTCTCTTCTGGCTTTGACGATTCCCCGGCAGTAGTCCTTGAAGGCCTTCTTGGTGTAATGATTGCAGTTTTCCCAGTCTAGGGCTTGCTCGGTGAGGTGCCGGCCAAAGTCGATGAATCTCTGTAGATTTAGTTGCACATGTCGCGAGAGTGGGGGTGTCCTTGTTCCCCTATCTTGGTATGCAAGATCATTGATGTTTTCTATGAATAGGAAATCCGACCATGTCTTATACTGGCTAGTGATGAGCGCCTCACACAGGATGCTGTTGGATTCCTTTGGGACATCAAAGGAGCCGTGTAGGAAGGTGGCTAGCACTTGATCAAATGACGGGAAGCGGTCCAAGATGGAACCATCCTCTTCATTGTCTTGATTAGGGTTATCCTGTTGGTCAGGTGCCATGATCATAGGTGGTGTCAGAGGTGATCAAGTTGCGGTACTGCCAGGTTGTTTGCTTCTCGTCCTTCCGCCAATGGGGATGTTGGACATGTATTCGTTCGAGGAAGTGAATGCTTGAATGTGGTTGGATTGCTATTGGCGTGTCCAATGCAATGGGCTTCTATTAAAGACTTCGACTTGTCCGTTGGTGTCTTTATCGTGTAATCGGATCAGAGAACTATCAATCGTCATCTGTAGTCGAGTCGATTGATGATCTGCTGTTGGATTGTTTCTTCGTTGAGTGCTTCTACTGTTGTCTTCTTTAGCAAGCTTCAACAAGCTTGCGACTGTTAATCTGTTAATTTCCTTTTGAAAGTGGCTGTTAAGCTGACTTGATCCAAAGGCAAAGAAGAACAACAGGAGCTGTAGCTGCAGATCAGTTGAGGTGCCGGTCTGTTGGTTCTAATATTTCTTTGATGTCCACTATGACTGAATGCTGTGGCGTTCAATCAGATCTATTCTAACTATTGGCGTACGACGCAACCAGTTAGATCTTAGGCTTGTAGTTCTACAATAGGACGCAGGGGCGCCCAATGCAAGGTTTAAGGCTAATAATCAAGTAATCTAAAAGTATGAGTGATTTATCTTGCTGGGGAGCAAGATAGCACTTTAAAGATCGTGCTGCCGCTAATACAGCACGTTACGATTATCTTATACGGTAAAATATTGCGTTGTGGGCAAAATATTGTTTTGCCGCTAATACAACATGTATCGTTTTAAAGATCGTGCTGCCGCTAATACAGCACGATATGGATACGAGTATTTTATACGGTGAAATACCATGTTGAGTAAAATATTGTGTTGCCGCTAATACAACACATATTTTGTGCAGCAGACAAACAAGTTTGTGAGCAAACGTCCGAACCTCTGCTGTCTTTTCTTGAAAACAGAACACTTAACAGAAGATAGCATATGCTAGTTTCTGACGTGTGTTCTTTCTTTGGTCACTAAGTACCAAAACTTTGTTCGTATGAGTGACAATCGATTGTCCATAATTTGTTAGGTACTGAATCTTGATCGTAAGAATGAGTTGATGCATTCACAAGATGAGCCGTTTTGATCATAAAGATGAGCCTCGTATCATGTGTATGAATGATATATATCCTTCTGAGGTCTCATTATTCTCAATTTGTACCTCTGCTACACCGGACACGAAAGGAATTTAATATGGCCGGACACTTCCACGCCTCCTCACCAAGCTGCACCGGGCCAACAACCGGTTCGATCCCGTCTACATGTCCAAGATTGACCTCGCAGATGGCTTCTACTATCGCATACAGTTACAACCAGAGGACACCATGAAGATCGGCGCCCTGATCCCTTCCAGGCAGAGAGAGCCTCCCCTCATTGGCATTCCCCTCACCAACCCTATGGGGTGGAAATCTAGTCCCCCGAGCTTCTGTGCCTTCACCGAAACCATTGCCAACCTCGCCAATGCCTCCCTCTCCACCGGGCTAGCTGAGGCCAGGCGCACACCACATCGATTGGACCTCACCTCAGAAGCCACCCCCGTCCCGGCTCTCCACTCAAAATCCACCCCCGGCTCACGTTTTGACGCAATCAGATTGGACCTCCACTCAGAAGCCAACCCGCTCCTTGCCAGCCCCCAATGCACCTCACCATCCAAAACGCCAGTGCGCTACTGGGATGTATATGTGGATGACTTCTGTGGCCTTTCTCAAGGCAACCAATGGACCAGACGCGCAATCAAGCGGGTGCTCTTCCAGTCGCTTGATCAGGTCTTCAGGCCCTTGGATGCCATTGACACCCCCTTCCGGAAAGAACCCGCTTCCCTCAAGAAAATGCTCAAGGGGATGCCACTTGAACCACCAGGAAAGTTATCCTCGGCTGGCTCATCAATTCCGTCACTAAAACTATCAGCCTTCCTCCCCATCGAGTGGACCGCCTACAGGAGATTCTTCATTCCATCTCCCCCACCCAGCGCCATGTCCCGATTAAACAATGGCACCAGGTTCTTGGGGAACTCAGGTTGATGGCTCTGGCCATTCCTGGGCTCCATTGGCCTCTTCTCCGTTCTCCAAGAAGCCTTTCGACACCAAGACCCCGGCAGGCAGCGCCTCTGGCTCACCAAGCGAGTCCACAGCTTCCTTCGAGACTTTGAATGGCTTTGCGCGGATCTATCTAACCAGCCTACTTCCCTCGCCAAACTCGTGCCAGATACCTTCCTGGCCACCCTGGGCGCCTGTGACACCTCTGGTCTTGGCATGGGGGGCATCCATTTTGTCCCCCTTCCCAATGGCGCCGTGCAGCCCATCATGTGGAGACATACATTCCCCAAGTGGGTCTCCATCCAGCTTGTCTCCTTTGACAACCGTGAGGGCACTATCAATAACAGTGACCTCAAGCTGGCAGGATCCATTGCCCACAATGACATTCTTGCCCAAGCGGCCTGTGTCTGGGCCAGAACCACACACAACTGCTACAATAACACAGCTGCTGTATATTGGCAAAGGAAAGGCGCCACCACCACCACGGGGCCTGCTGCCTACCTCCTCCAAATCCAAGCCCTGCACCAGCACATCTACCAATATGTCCCCCTCAGAGATTACATCCCGGGCCCAGTCAATCACCTGGCTGACCTCCTCTTTCAATCTGACCTCTCTGACACTGCCTTGCTTCATCACTTTAACACCACCTATCCACACAGCTTGCCCTGGACCTTATGCCACCTCTGGCCTCCCATGCATTCCGCGCTGACATTGGCACTATCCAGAAGACCATGCAAGCTTCAGTCACTGAGCTCTATGCCAAGCGCAAGGATGCCCATTGGGACCAATGGGTTTAATTCTGTTTGTCTCAAGGCTTTGACCCACGCCTCCAGTGGGTTCAAGATCCAATCCCCATCCTCCAAGTCTTTGCCAAACAACTCCATGATGGCCGCCTCTCCTGTAGCCACAAGCCCATCCGATCTCGCACAGTATTGGACACCATCAGGTCAGTGGGACAGATGCTCGCCCGCTTGGGGGCCAAAGACCCTCAAACCGACTCCACAGGCAGTCTTGACTTCCGGCTAACTGCCCAGTTCAAGGCCTATGCCAAGCTGGACCCGGCCCCCTCCAGGGTCAAGCCGGTCCCCATCACCCTGGTCATGCATGCCCTCCATTTTGCATACCATGAATCCCCTTCCCCTACCAGATAGGCCATTGTCAACATGATCTGTATTGCCTTCTTTTTCTGTCTACGCCCTGGTGAGTACACCGGTACTACCAGAGATGACCAAGCCTTCCTCCTCCAGGATGTCTCCTTCTACCTCGGCTCCAAATTCATCCAACACAATGGACCTGTTCATGAGCTTTGAGCTGCTACCTCTGTCACCCCCACCTTCACCACACAGAAGAATGGGGATAAAGGGGAAGTGGTGGCTCATGCCAGGAGTGGCGACTCACTTTGCTGCCCGGTTGCTGCCTGTGTGCGCCAAGTCCTTCATCTCTGAAGCAGCTGCTCTCCCAGCTCCCCCTTTGGCCCGTCCCTAAAGCTTGCCAGTTTCTTTGACAATGGGGTGCTCACACTTGTTCGCGCAGCAACTGTCACTTCCTCCATGAGAGTCTATGCCAAGACTCTCTATCATACAACTGGCATCTCCCCTGCAGCAATCTCTGCCCGCTCCCTGCGCGCAGGTGGGGCTATGGCCCTGCTCCAGGGCAAATGCAACTCTAATGTCATCAAGCTCCTTGCCTTATGGCATAGTGACTGCATGATGAGGTACTTGCATCAACAGTGCCTCCCCATCTTCAAGAATCTTGCCTCTGTAATGTTCAACAATGGCACATACTCCTTCGTGCCGGAGGAATGAGTGCCAGCCGCGGACCCCACCCCTGCTGGCACCTCTCTTTGAGTCCAAGTACCTCTCTCCCCTCCCTCACTCTGCTCCAAGCTTAAGCTATGCTCCTCGCTCAAGCTCTCCATGCCCTTCCCACCTGGTGGCTCAGGGTCCAATGGCAGAAAAGGCGTAACAGCTCAAGCTGTTAAGCCCAACTGTACGCCGGTGTGTGTGGGCACAGCAAACTAAGGGACCGGCCTCTGGGCAATACAACCAGAGTTCCGGATCCCCCTCTAGCACTGCTTAACCCACCAACCCACCAATGAGCTACAAGCATTTCACATCCAGTAAACCTAGTAGGTTGGCTACTGAAGCTATCACAAACGTAGTGAGTGATAGCAACTTTGCCCCACAGCATGCCAGAAATGTTGTGGCTTGTCTCTCCAAATGGCAATAATGAGGGTATTTTTGGTGCAATTACAGGGCACAAACTCACTTATTGGGTAATGACTCACAAAATATCCGGTCCAAGCCAGGAATACATTTATCATGACTCATCAAATGCATATTGGGAACAACTTCGCCCCACAGAATGATGGGAATGTTGTGGTTTGTCTCTCCAAATGGCAATGCACATTGGGACCAACTTTGCCCCTCAGATTGTTAAGAATTTGTGGTTTGTCACTCCAAATGTCAAACATTAGGGTGTTTTTGATGCAATTACAGGGCACAAACTGACTTATTGGGTAATGACTCCAAAAAAATCCGGTCCAAGCCATGAACATATTTCTCATGACTCATTAAATGCATATTAGGAACAACTTTGCCCCACAGAATACTGGAAATGTTGTGGTTTGTCTCTCCAAATAGCAGACATGAGAGTATTTTTGGTGAGTTTCCAGGGCACAAACTGACTTATTGGGTAATGACTCCCAAAGTATCTGGTCCAAGCCAGGCATACATTTATCATGACTCATGAAATGCATATTTGGAACAACTTTGCCACACAGAATGAAGGAAATGTTGTGGTTTGTCTCTCCAAATAGGAAACATAAGGGTATTTTGGTGGAATTCCAGGGCACAAACTTACTTATTGGGTAATGACTCCCAAAGTATCTGATTCAAGCCATGAATTCATTTATCATGACTCATCAAATGCATATTTGGAACAAATTCTCCTCACAGAATGCGGGAAATGTTGTGGTTTGTCTCTCTAAATAGGAAACATGAGGGTGTTTTTCAATGAAATTCCAGGGCACAAACTGACATATTGGGTGATTAGTCCAAAAGTATCCAATCCAAGCCATGAATACATTTATCATGACTCGTCAAATGCAAATTGGAAACAACTTTGCCCCATAGAATGCTGGAAATGTTGTGGTTTGTCTCTCCAAATGGCAATGAACATTGGGAACAACTTTGCCCCACAGAATGCTGGAAATGTTGTGGTTTGTCTCTCCAAATAGGAAATATGAGGATATTTTTGGTGCATTTCCAGGGCACAAACTGACTTATTTGATAATGACTCCAAAAATATCCAGTCCAAGCCAGGAATACATTTATCATGACCCATCAAATATATATTTGGAACAACTTTGCCACACAGAATGAAGGAAAGGTGGTGGTCTGACTCTCCAAATGGCAAACATGATGGTATTTTTGGTGAAATTCCAGGGCACAATCTGACTTATTGGGTAATGACTCCCAAAGTATCCGGTCTTAGCCATCAATACATTTATGATGACTCACGAAATGCATATTGGGAACAACTTTGCCACACAGAATGAAGGTAAGGTTGTGGTTTGCCTCTCCAAATGGCAAACATGATGGTACTTTCGGTGAATTTCCAGGGGACAAACTGACTTATTGGGTAATGACTCCCAAAGTATCCGGTCCAAGCCATTAGTAGTAGAATAAGTAAATAAATAGGTTACGCGCCCTTGTCCAATAGTTATCCTATTGTACCCATACGACAAGCCTATCTGTCCTGGTCCCATAGCTTTGGCTATTGTACCCGTACAGCAGGCCTAGCCGGGTAATCCACAAACCTAGTGACGCCAGCCTTTTATCTACACTCACACGTCAACGGCTCCCTAGTGTCCCCGTACAGCAGGTCCCGGCCTTGATTACTTCAGTACCAAGATAGCGCTGCAACCACAGGCACCTCCAGTTGATTCCTCCAAGAGACCGACTCGGACTTTGACCAACCTCCTCTTGAAAGATACAACCAAAGCGCCTGACTATTGCGTGCGGCAGGACCCCCCGGCGTCAACACGAAGATACCGATGACTCTGACGTATCGGCACCTCCAAGCTTCCAATCTATAATACGCTCCAGCTCCAGCTTCGACCAGCCCCAGCCACAACATGCTGACCTACACCAAGTATTACCAGACCACCACCAGCCCCCTTGGAGTGGGACCTGCCCGGGACCTCGCCTACCAAAAACCATCTATGACTACTTTGCCAAGGAAATGGCCACACCCATACTCCTAGGCAAGGGCCTTAGTCCAATTCAAGCGCTGAACTTCATCCACCCCTATCTCGACACACTCAACCTGGTGCTTACCTGCACCCCTCTACTGAATACTCTCCGAGCTGCAGGCACTGACCCCACCATAGCAGATGGGGGTGTCCACTTTGCCACACCCAGCACCCCCTTTTGGGGGGAGCCCGGCCTGACCTTGTACATGCAAAATCAGGTACTATACCGGGGCCTACCTGGCTTGAAGCACCAGCAGCTTAAGCTCAGCAAGGGCCTAGACCTACAACGCCCACCGGCCACTATCAAGAACACCTGGGGGCCCTTGTACACCCAGCGCTTGCTGATGCTATGTGGCAAGCTCAAGGAAGCCAACCTGCCCCCCATCTACCAAGCCTGGGCCCAGAAAGGCAAGCACGAAAAGACCCACAGTTCCACATCCAAGCACCATTGGTCACAATTGCTGCACTCAAGAAGTTCCAGGATGGCAACTTTCATGGCACCGGCCCTTTTGATGTGGCGGATGGCATCCTCCCTTTGGCCTTCACTCCCCCCGGTGGATCAGCAGCCTCCTTGAAGAGGGAACAGGAGGCGGCAGCCACAGTAGCGGCCTATGACACCATGATCTCTACTGAAGGCAACACCCTCACCTTAAAAGATTCTCTTGAGCTCCAGAAGACCAAGGCCTACCTACCTGTCGACTGGACTGGAGCTACCACCCAACTGGAAAGCTATCTTGCCGTCCTGGCCACCATTATGGGCATGCACCACCCAGTTGTGCAGGGCTACCAGAATGGACTCGCAAAGCTCAAGCTCCAGAAAATGGCCCTCTGCAGAGCAATTGCTGATGAACTGGGAGAGCTCATCACCCCATCCATTGTTGTATACTACTTCCAGATCAGGGTGCGCAGATGGCTAGAGGAACAATGGGAATCAACCTTCACTGTTCCTTCCCCGACTTTGGGAAGGATTTCCAAGCCTTCAGAATCACCCAGAATCTCTGATGGCTCCCCAACGTCACCAATGTGGTGGCCCTGAGGCACCTCCGCCGCACAGCCACAGTGGCTGCCCCTGCCGCAAGCCCTACTCCCCCTGCAGCAGGCCCCACCAAGCCGGGCAAAACTACCCCCGGCTCCAACCAAGGCTCCTCAGGGGGGACCTGGGTCTCCAACCCAAGCCTGGATCCCTGGCTACAGGCCACTGTGTAGCCAACAAAGTGAAACACTCCCAGCTGAGGGAGGTCATAGCTACCATGAGAGACAAAGGTACCAATCCCTTGTCTCGCCCAGATGGCCGTGAGAGGTGCCACGCCTGGCACCTCTGGGGTAACTGCTTCTCCAGCTGCAAAAACATCCATGACCATGGGGCTATCACCAGCAGTGAGCAGGACCAAGTCTGGACATGGTGCCAAGAAGCCTATGGAGTCTGACAGAATGGCAAGCGCCCCCTTGGCGCCTGGACGTACCTGCCCTCTACACCACCGAGAGGGGCCCTGCCTACACACCAGCTATCTACTCCCTCACCTAATCCCTCCTCTAATCCATTACCATTACAAATCACCCCCAATTTAGGTAAGCTCCCCAAACGTGTGCGTTTCAATTTGCCCTCTATGCCCATGCCCCCGCGTTTCGATTTGTCTAGGCCCCGGCCCGAGCCCCCAGTTTCTTCCCCTTCCCTTTCTCCCCCCACAAGGCCTCGGTCCAAGCCCCGCTTCCCTCCCCAATCCCCTCCCACCAGACCTCAGTCCAAGCCCCGTGTTCCTACCCAATACCCTCCCACAAGGCCTCAGTCCGAGCCCTGCGTCCCTACCCAATCACCTCCCACACAGCCTTGGTCCACAGGTCCTCGGTCTAGGCCTCGGTCCAAGCCCCGAGTTCCTTCCCCTCCTGCGCCCCCCTACCCCCTCTGACAGGCTGGACGCGCATGTCACCCGCGCCATCACTGTCTACATCACCAGCCTTAGCTGGGGCCCCTTGGGTCTGGGCCAGGATTGCTGCTGCCCTCGCCCGGGGACCACACCAATCCTCCCACCACACCATTGACTTCCTTCGCAAGGAGTATGCCGACATGATGGACAAGCAACAATTGACGGTTCTCCCCACCAGCCTCATCCAAGACCTTCCCAGCCTCCGTCTTAGCCCCCTTGGCCTCGTACCCCAAAGAGGTCAGCGCCCCCCGATGATCTCTGACTACACCTACTCTGAAGTCAACCAAGATACCATCCCTCTAGCCCCTGCCGACGCCATGCAGTTTGACCAGACACTTCCCCGCCTCCTCACCAAGCTGCACCGGGCCAACAACCGGTTTGGCCCCGTCTACATGTCCAAAATTGACCTTGCAGATGGCTTCTATATTATTTTCCTTCTGAATCCGATCTGTTGAGAGTCTGATTCAAAGGCTTCTGAAGAACAGCAACGCTGTGTTAGTGTGTTAGTAGACAAACGATTGTACTCTACGCGTGACAATTGTGGTTGGATACTTTCGGCAACGGATAATTGGACTACAGGCGAGACTATGGAAACGCCGGATCTCTTCTTACTGTGAACTTATTCAGATACAGCAAGACAGACCTTAGTAATGTAGATTACAGATAGTTGGTAGCAACTAGTGTGAATTTTGGGATATAAATCAGTTGAATGTTAAAAGTATGAGATAAAGTGAAATCTTGCTGAAACGCAAGATATCTCTTTTATTGAGGTGAATACATTGCAACTGCTGTTGCGTAGTGATGAGATTACTCGATGATTATTTCCGTACATGCATTGGTCGTTGACCGTATATATCTGTGTATATATATATATATATTGTGTGTGTGAGGGTCACACGCCAATGGTTTTCTTCTCTTGTTCCGTTAGGAAGACTCCATGATATGTTTATCATTAAGATCAGGAATTGCTCCCGTAGCACGTGTGATACTTTATAAAATCAGAGTTTGCTCACCGAAGAACAATGACAATATTATAAAACAGAGATTGCTCACCGCCAATGCGCGATGGGAATCGATGCTCCGTGGGAATCGATATGCCGTGGGAATCGATTACTTTGGTTGATACGGGACTCATTGATTTGTACGAATAGAATATCTACCATCAAGTAGCTTTGGTACTTCTGGGCACGAAAGGAATTAAATACTCCCCATGTTTCCTTGTGAAAGGTCATCACGTTTTACATGATGCTTCCATCTTCTTGGAGGAGGTTGCCGGTATTCCTGCAGAAGTGGAAGATGGGCTTGAGCAGTGGATACACAACTGAGTGTCCCCAATGCTTGGTGAGGATATCTGCACAGTTATCTTTGCCAGGGATGTGCAGCATATGAATGAAGCCCTTCGCTATCATGCTTCGTACGTAGTGAAACGATAGGATGTTGTGATGCTTATGCAACCTTGCGTAAGGAAAGGTTGACGTTTGAATCATCTTCTCGTTGTCTCCCCATGAATAGGAGATGTCATGGACTCGTGTTCCGAGGTATCGGAATGAGTGACGTAGATCAACGATTTGCTTGATGCAAGTTCTTCCTGCAACAAATTCAGCTCCAAAGGTGGCTCTTTCTGTAGTAGACTGTTTCTTTGAGAACCACATCATAGGAGTCTTGTTCGCAAAGTGAAGGATGCCGGTTACAGCCTTACCACTGAGAATATCATGCATGAGATTTGCATCATAGAAGTGTGTTAACACTACTATCTTCCCAAGTGGTGCAGGAGCGTCGTCGGGTAGCTCTTCAGAATGCTCCCCGTAGACGGTGTTGGACCAATCGATGGTGTCCGGTTTAGTCAATATAAAATCTGGGGGTTCCACATGGAACCTGATTTTAAAATGTCTAAACTTGGAGATATATCCGTAGATACGTTTGGCACAATCAAGGTGTCCGTCTCGTGGTTGAGCTCTGAAACTCGAGAGTGTCATCACGGCTGTTTGAACATCAAATCTTCCAATGGCGATGATCCATTGGAGTAAACCGATCATGCTTTGGTATTTCTGTATACCAGTTTCCTCAAGAAAAGCCGAGGAGTCCAATTCGGGATGATCGTTCTCCGCAATGGGTGACTGGAACCTGGTGTTAGGTTTGCATCCGAACATTTGTTCATACGATGCTTCCATCTTTTCGATGAACTTGATGGGATTCATACAAAGAACACCATGCGCGTCGCGCTCAAATCCACAACCCAGATGAAAATTCATAGGTCCGGATCCCTTCAGTTTGAAGTTGTATGACTCCAACTGTAGGATTTCCAGGAAAGAATTGGGATCTGCCATGCAAAGACATAGATCATCGACATATGTGCATATGAGTTCATATACACGTTCCCCATGCTTGTTCATTCCAGGCTTGAGGAAGATTTCCGGTTCCGCGCGGGATCTTTTGAAGCCGAGTTCAATAAGGCAAGCTGCTAGTAAATCACCAAAGCACTTGCCCGAAGATCTGAGGCCATATAAGGCCTTGTAGATGATCAATAGGTGACCTTCTAGTGATCCAAATTTGGGACCTGCCTTGATGCAGACTTTCTCGCAAGTAACTGCTTCGAGGTAAGCATTGCCTATATTGGTACCCCATGCTTCCAGGCTGTTCAGTTTGGCTAGGAACAGACACATATGTAGACCGCGGAGAGATACGACACCGGCATAGACACTGTGGATGGGGGCCTCAGTGAGATTACCGTTTGCAACAAGACGAGCCTTGTGTCTACCGTCGTGCTTGACAGCATATATCATGTGTACCTTGATCTGTTGGAACCCGGGGGGAATGGAGCTTGCCTTGTACACGCCTTTATCAATGAATGTATTGTATTCATTGAGCTGTTCCATTTCCAGAGTGGTGGCGTCTTCCCATTTGTGGTTTCCGTTGGCTTGGTCAAATTGGAGAGCTTCTTCGTGGTTACGAGGTACCTTGAATCCATATTGGTACTGTGGGGTGGTACGGAAAGACCGAAGTTTGGCTTGATGCACGAGCCGATCAAGTTTCTTGGTTCGTCGTGCTAGAGTGGTGATTCGTTTGAGACGTTTCCAACCTGGGAGGTCAAGCAAGTTGTTGTCTTTCCCATATTTGGCAACGGTAACAGGATCATCAGCCACAATGTTGGCTAATGGTTCATATGTCCGTTCCATATTTTCCCATTCAATCCAAAGGTTATATTTGGAACCTTTGTATTGAGGGTGCTTGTTATCCAGTGGACCTTGGTGTCCTAGGATTTGGCGGAACGACCAAAGTGTTCCATCTTCTTGGGTCGAATCACGGTGGACGTAATTCATGACATCATTGTATGCAATGATATTGGCAAGTTCGTCATCGGAGTGCTTGCACTTGAATTTGATGAAGTCGTTATTGCGTTCAAGACTGTCTTCTACATCAACAATGGTAAGACGCTTTCGAGTACCATCGGGGTTGGTTACAAGGAAAGATCTTCCTTGTAGATCGGCAATTGAGACGGTAGGAATGGTAAGGGGTTTACCATCATCATCAAATTGTGCATTGCCTTCTTCATTGGTTACAACTACCTGTGATGGGTCTACTGAAGGAGTAGCGGGGTTGGTGTGTGGAGTTGTGACGTCACTAACATCAAAGTATGCTAGCTCCGGTGGATCAAAATCATCTTCAGTAAGGAGAACGCCATCGGAGGTCTTGCTGAAGATGTGTGTCATAGGAGGACCATCAAAACTCTCCCCATAGTTGTTAGGGAGTGGAGAAGGGGACCAGCTCGGGCTGTCATTGACCTTCTTATATAGAAAGCTTGGTAACGAGGGGTGGGTGGGTGGTTTTATAATAACCTGATTACCAGATGCGGGAGGTGTTGTACCTGGTTGCTCAGTAGGTAAAGACGGCGTGGTGCCGTCATGTTCCGCAGGAGTGTCAAGGCTTCGATTAGCGTCAGAGTCAGTGGTTGAGATGCCAAGAGTAGGAGTAACTGGGACGTCCTGTGGTGTAGAATCTGCAGTGGGACTATTCGTAGTCGTATGCTCCCCATGTTTCGTGAGTGTAGGAGCGTCACCAGTGGCGTACAATCGGGGTAAGGAATCCTTGGCCTTACACCATTTGATGAAGCCGTCATCTGTAAAGAGACCAGCTCGTTTGTTGCGTGACTCAGGTGTAAGAGCAGAGCATACACCAGAACGGTCAAGCAATTTGTTGGTGACTGGATCCCAGATGCAGAAACAAAGTCCATTGCCAACATGTTCGGCAATGCCGACGAAATGACCTAGGCGTTCGGTAGACTGGGTACCGAAAGGGGAGTCATTGGTCTTAAAATAAACAGGTTCGAACCAGAAGAAACTGGTGTACGCGCTTATATCGCCAAGTGTACCGGTAGCAATGAAGACCCGTTGTTTGTCCGGCAGAGTAGGGTCAGAAATAACATTGAGGAGTCCGGCGACGTATGTCATGCACAAAAACCAGAGATGCGGTGGTGTGCATGTACGGTCCATGACGCGATTGACAATACGCTTAAACGTTTGATATCGCCGTTCAAATTGATTCTGGTGTTGGTGATAGGGTTCACTTTGCCAGAGTCCAATCCATAACATTTTGAGATAATTGGTGACCCTCTTACTAGATTGGTAGTTCCCATGGTCACATAGGAGGCGAAGAGGCCTGCCCCGTTTTTGAACGAAATTCTGAAAGCATGATAGAAAGTCGCTGGTGGTGCGCATTTCTTCAACATGTATGATATGAGACTTCCGACCAAAGAAAATCTGGGCAAGTTTGGAACCGCCATCAATTGCTGGGACATCGGAATAAACAGCATCAGACAAGACGTCGTCATTGAATGGTCGAACGTTCATAGACGGCTGGGGGGAATGAAAACGTTTGAAAATGTTACCATCAGGGCTAACCGCTAACGAACCATATTGCGTTGAATTGTCAAAGGTAGCTTTGATGCGATCTGTAGAAACCCAGCAAAAGAAAGGTTTCAGTGATAAGTAATCATGTTCGTTGGGATAGCGTTCACGGGGTGTAGTTGCGATACGTGTAGCATCACTAGCAGTACAATCTATGGGAAAAGCAGTGACCGTCTCGGAGATTGAAGGGGGAATGCAGCATGCGAGGCGCTCCTGATGAACGTAGTCGGTACGTCCGAGAACTGTTTCTCTACCCCCTGCGGGCTATCGCGCGGTATTTTTACAATTCTTGACCCTATATTTTAAATTTCCTATCTTTTTAGGTCGCGTGTCTACTAAAAAACCTCGCGCGTCGCACACCTTTACTTTCGAGACAATATCTCGTCACTCCTCAAATAAAATAACTATTTTAGGGTTAAGGATATCATATTCGTTTCGTGACAAGCACTATTTTGTGTACAACTTGTGCACGAATGACTTATTTCATTTTCTCAACATGTTTCCACCATACTGGTATAATGGGCTCCGACCCAAATCCTCCAACTCCAACTCAAATCCCAACTCCAACTCCAAGTCGAATCCACCCCAGGCGGGCTATTGCACTCAAGGGTTTGGTTCCTGTTTAATGGCAGGAAGATCCGCTGTATTTTCAGAAGCTACACTGTCGGAATCGCCACCAGAATCTGAATCGTTCTTCAATAACCCGCTTGGTGGATTGATGCTGCTGGTTACATTCGGAACGACTTGATGATTGCTAGGAGGATCGACGGTTTCATTTTTAACATTTGGATGATTGCTTTTTCCTGCACGAATCTTACAAATCATTTTTTGGAGTCGAGCAGTCTCTTTCTTGTGATAAACAACCATTTTCCGGAGTTCTTGTTCGAGATCGGCTGGGTGTTCCTGAACCACCTTTTATATTTTGTAAATTCCCTCCATGGTTGGTTTGACTGTCGATTGGAAGATTAGTATAAGTAGTATCAGTAGAGTAGATTATCTATTCGAAGATTAGGTAGTAGTAACACCTAACACGTTGGTATTTGTTTTGCTCGTCGGAAGAAAATGAAATATTGAATTATAATGATGAAGTACTAGTGAAAATAATGTATTACTAGTATCTACTAGTAATAACTCATGCAAAATAGCGTAGTTTGTTTTACCGGAACATGAAAGTCGGAATCAACTCGATCGCAATCAACAAAACAATTGTCCACGATTTCCATTTCGATAGTCAACAAAGCAATTGTCCACAATTTCCATTTCGATTAAGTACTAGTGAAAATAATGTACTACTAGTATCTACTAGTAATAACTCATGCAAAATAGCGTACTAGTTGGTTTTACGGGTACATGAAAGTCGGAATCAACACGATGGTAATCAACAACACAATTGTCCACGATTTCCATTTCGATAATCAACAACGCAATTGTCCACAATTTCCATTACGATTCACATTTCCGTGCACCTTATGGAAGAACTGACGCGCCTGCCAACAAATTTTTGGATGAACTGATATGATTGACCTGTCCGGCGCTGTGTATTAACCCTCTTAATGAGTTGATTGTACGTACTGTTCACTACTAAACATATTGTATGAGGAATGTTGCAATCATCACTAAGTAGTAATGCATTTACTTTACGGACCATTTTTGCAATCGAAGTATGCTAACGGTAGTAAGGAAATCTACCGTACAAGAAAACACATCACCCACAAAATAACACATGTAATTTTTTCCTTTCAACAATTCATCTTTCTGACCTCCTTCCTTTCAACCCATTCTACTGATATTTTTCTTCAAACAACTCCGCAACATCATGCCTCCTGTTATCAAAACCCCTCTTCTATTCTACTGCCGTTGTTGGGCGCTGAATGGCAAAAACTCCAAGTTTTTAGGATACAAATCCACGGCAAACAAGCAGGGTACTTTGAAATACGTCTCTGTTGGCCTAAGAAGACATCTTTATTGTCTTGATGAGTGCCGGGATTTCTACCATAGTCAGGGTCTAATTAAACGAAAGATCTATAACCTCTCCACCTCTATCAAAGTGCAGCCTATCTTGCCGTCTGTTCAACATTCTCCGTCAGATTTTGGGATGACTATGACACAAAACGGTCCATCTGTTCCCCCTTCCCATCTCTCCCAGCACCACACCGTCACAAGTCAATCAGCGACGGGTCTTCATTCTGTTCTAAACCAACAGATTGTACATGATGTCTTTTTACGCCAATGGATCGGAACGCCATTGAATCTAATCTGGCTGTTTCTGCTGTTCAAGATGAAGATGCATTCCCGCTGAATAATGATATCGCCAATTCCGATGACAAGGATGACAATGACGATGTCGTAAATGAAAATAACGACAACAATTCTATTAACAACATTGATTGTGGAGACAACGAAGAAGATCACACTAATGGTTCTGATGTTAACGTCGCTACTGCTTAGCCAGCCCATCCACCACCATCTTTTCATGAAAGCATTAATTTGAACAAAAGAGAGGATGCATTTCAAAGCCACACAAAACTACCGCCGCCCCCTCATCTTCTTGCAGAATTGGAACTCATGAATTTAATGGCCAGACATAAATTGCCACTGAACACATTCAAATCCATTTTCCAGTGGGCAAAGAAAAGTCAAATGAGACCGGGTTTTGATTTTTGCGATGCCAAAATTAGATCTCGGAAAGCAATTTTTGACAATCTCCAATCCAATCTGGGTCTCTCTGATATGAAATTTCATCCTCATATACTGAATTGGTTGCCTGATAATAAGCCCACTCAGGTGTATGTTCGTTCTTTTAAGGATGCCATTTATTCTCTTCTTTCTGACCAGCAGCTAATGATAGAAGAAAACCTCTCATTTCCTAACTATTCCAGTCCTCTATCTCCCGACAATAATCCTGAGTTGAATCCTCATTCTGTAATCTCAGAATTGCATCACGGCTCGTGGTGGAAATCTTCTTGGAAAGAAATTTGCAATCCCAATTTGCAAGAAATTCTTGTTCCTATTATATTTTACATGGAGGGCATATCTTTGGATGCGCACGGACGACTTACGTTAACACCATTGAACATGACACTTGGTATTTTTAATGTGGAGACCCGATCTCGACCTGAAGCATGGACAACTATTTACTTCCATCCCGACCCTGAATGGGAGTCAACCAGACACTCTCGTTCTGCTACTTCGAAGGAAAAAATTCAGAATCTTCACAATGGTTTGGAAGTAGCGTTTCGTTCCTTCAAAGCCGCGTGTAACGAAGACGGTGGTATCGAATGGAATTATCTTCCGTACACAAATCAACAGTGGAAGGTAAAAATGAAATTTGCCATTGCCTATGTTATTGGCGACACAGAACTTCACGATAAATTGTGTGGAAAATATGGCACCTTCAATAAGGGTGTCATGCGGATGTGCCGTCACTGCAACTTTTATTCTCTGAACATAAACATTCCTTCTGTTCAACCTGCAACAAAGAAGTGGTCACCTGTTGATTTTCATTGTTTTCCCGGCACTGATCTAAACGATATCAATAAGAACTTCAAAAACAACTCTCATCATAACATCAGGAATGTATTTCATGATTTATGCTTTGGTACTAATCAGAACAACATTCATTTTGCAACTCCCGGTGAATGTTTGCACATGCACCAGCTTGGTACTGCCAAACGGGCCATCGAGTCAATTGAATTGTTGCTCCGCGGAAGTGTTCCATGTGTTTATGCCCCCAATTTGAAGCACGGTGTGGCTGTTGCTAACAGTATTGGCCATTTAGCACAACGGTGCGGTGGTTTGTTATCACGCCAGTCTGATAGAGATTTTCCTCGCACCAAATCTGGGACTCAGCTTTTTTCAACTACGAAGAAAGAAGGGCATGATTTCTCTGGAATGCTTATTTCTCTTCTGATCGCTATGGTTTCCAAACATGGATCTGACATTATTGGTGACCATCGTTTTGTAAAGAAACAGATAGAGGTAATTCAGCTAATTCTATCAATGGAAGAATTTCTTAAACACGGTTGAATGAAATATGGTTCCTTAAAGAATCTCCCAAAAACAATTGTTCACTTTATCAATTGTATAAACTCAACATGTCACAGGAAAGGGATGGGAACAAAACTAATCAAGAATCACCTGTACTTTCACCTACCAGATTATATCTCTTTATGGGGGAGCCCCGCAGGCTGGGATAGTGCTCCGAATGAGTCTCACCATAAAACAGAGATTAAAGCTCCTTCCAAGAACACGCAAGGTAATGCTGCATCACTAATCGGTCAAACGGCGAAGCAAAAGTCCGAGAAAATGATGCTAAGCCAGGCAACATATCACTTCAACTTGAATCCGCCTGATTCTCCTCCAATTGAACGCCCTGATGGTGGCGGTTCTCATTTTCAAATAATGAGAACCGAGAATGGGGGATCAACAATGAAGTGGCTTCGTTCTACGAACAAAACCAAACCATTTTTTCCTTCTGACATACTCGACTTTGTTTGTGATTCTGTGATACCTTTATTGGAGAATCCTTCGCACATTTGTGGAGTTACAGAGCACAATCGTTTCAATGTTGCTTGTGGTTCTAATTTTATATTTCGCTCGCATCCTTCATATAGATTGGACAGTTCTCTGCTCAACTCCGTATGGATGGATTGGTGTTTGATGAAATTGGACTTTGATATAAATAACAATCCCAAGCTCATACCGTGCCATCTGCTATGCTTTTTAACTGTACAGAATTTGAAGCAGCCATTCAGTAGTATTGGTGGCTATCCAATTGATACAAACGGAATGTATGCTGTGGCTTGTCGGTTTCAAGATGAGCCAAAGAAAACAGCTTCTGAATTTGTCCAACGTGGGCGCCTCATGAATTCACTGTACCTATTTCATGTCGACACTATTCATTCTGAGCTGGCCGTTGTCCCAGAGCAAGGAAAAGATGGCTGCATAACCAATTGTGATTGGCTAGTGATATCAAATCGTATATCGTGGCTTGATTTCTTTGAAAGCAAAAATGCTGCTACACCACCGTCTTATGAATGTTTGTACAACGCATGCACACTACAGGACGACATCCAGTTGGAACCATTTGAGATGGCATTGAATGATAACGAATCCAGTGATTCTCTATCCAGTTCAGAGAGTGAAAGCTCGGACAGCAGTTCCGATTGAGTAGCAAGGGTTAATGTAACGGCTAACTTTAAACTATTGTTTAATATTACTATAGAGGGTTAGCTCTAAGCACAGTTTTGCGAGATACATAGGCGCTCATAATATAACAGCCTTTGTATTTCGGATTCGAACAGCTATGTAATACTAATGGATTGAACAATAGAGTATCTCCAGAACGCAACAGCACTTTGATATGGTACGTTGGGAAGACAAAAGAATAAATCACCTCATCAGCAGACACTTCCGCCGGAGCAATTACTGTCAAACGAGTGTAGTACATGTCATCGTCCACATGGCATCTAGAATGGTAGTTGCGACCGATTGAAAATGCTAAGGCCTGCTGCCCAATTGCATTTAGCTTTGTACGAGACAGAATCTGAGACAACACATCCATTTCCTCTTCAACAAACGGTTCCACGTCAATTAAACTATGATGCATATGCTTCACACTTTCAACTGTTGTCTCTTCTAGCTCTAGTTTGATGCTGGGATCAACATGACTTTTGAAAACATACTCACCAATATTTGAATCCAATCTTTCTGGTCGAATTCCAATGATAGCATAATCATCATTGATACTGCCCCGCTTCACCCCTCTTCCAACGGTTGGTTTTGCTCCAACAATGGCAGGAGCAAACTGTCTCAACAATTCGATATTATTCTTGGAAGCGAGGTGTCGTTCCGCAAAATGGCGTGAAACTTTGGCAAAAATTCGCAATGATGATTTGGAATGATCAAACGCAAGAATATGCTCATCCTTTGTACTATCCAATGTATTGTAGTTTTCGATTGACAAAGCCTGTTCCGCTTGATACTTCTTCTTTCCGCCTGTCTTGCCACCCCAATCTGTCTCCATGTATTTACCTGCCACGGCAGCGGTACTGGATTTATTTTTCAGTGCTATTTTACGGACGCCATCTTTGCCAGTTGAATGCCTATTCCTTTCCTTCTTCATCGGTTTTATCAGAGACAAGTTCGTATAAGTTTCATGGCTCTTTGACACCGGTGCAGCAATCCTCAGAAAGTTGGAAGACATTTTCTGTTTACTTCTTTTCTCATGTTTCCTATTTGGTTTTTGCTTCCTTCCTCGTGCTGGCAATTGCTTTCCATTCGTTGTGGTTGATTTCATTCTTGCCGAGACGAATTGCCATTGGTGGACGATTGATTGGTGGTACGTATCGATTGGTGTTGCGGATCAATTGCTGTTGCAGATTGATTGGTGTTGCTGTTGCGGATTGATTGGTGTTGCAGAGCGATTGGTGTTCCGGATTGATTGTTGTTCCGGATTGATTGTTGTTCCGGATCGATTGGTGTTGCCAATCGATTGGTGTTCCGGATCGATTGTTGTTCCGGATCAATTGGTGTTGCCGATCAATTGGTGTTGTTGCGGATTGATTGGTGTTGGATCAATTGGTGTTGCCGATCGATTGGTGTTGTTGCGGATCGATTGGTGTTGTTGCGGATCGATTGGTGTTGCGGATCGATTGGTGTTCCGGATCGATTGGTGTTCCGGATCGATTGGTGTTGCCGATCGATTGGTGTTGCCGATCGATTGGTGTTGCCGATCGATTGGTGTTGGATCAATTGGTGTTGTTGCGGATCGATTGGTGTTCCGGATCGATTGGTGCTCCGGATCGATCGGATTGATTGGTGTTCCAGATTTCTATTCGATCGTTCCCTGCTTGCTTCTATTTTATCTTCAATCATTCCCGGTTGCGGTTTGATGGTTCCCGGTTGCAGTTGCTTCAATGGTTCCCGGTTGCTTTGATTGTTCCTGCTTGCGGTCGGATGGTTCCCGGTTGCAGTTGCTTCGATGGTTCCCGGTTGCTTCGATGGTTCCCGGTTGCTTCGATGGTTCCCGGTTGCAGTTGCTTCGATCGTTCCCGCTTGCGGCTGGTTCGTTCCCGGTTGCTTCTATTTGATCGTTCCCGGTTGCTTCGATGGTTCCCGGTTGCTTCGATGGTTCCCGGTTGCAGTTCCTTTGATCGTTCCCGCTTGCGGTTGGTTTGTTCCCGGTTGCTTCTACTCGATCGTTCCCGGTTGCTTCGATGGTTCCCGGTTGCGGTTCGATGGTTCCCGGTTGCAGTTGCTTCAATCGTTCCCGCTTGCGGTTGGTTCGTTCCCGGCTGCTTTGCTTCGATGGTTCCCGGTTGCTTTGATTGTTCCCGGTTGCTTCTATTCGATCGTTCCTGGTTGCTGTTCAATTGTTCCCGGTTGCTTCTATTTGATTGTTCCCGGTTGCTTCTATTCGATCGTTCCTGGTTGCTTACGGTTTGATCGTTCTTTGCGTTTGGATTGTTGTTGCTGTTGCGGATCTATAACAATACATAATAATTGAACAAAATGGGTGAGTATCTATTGATGTAGTAGAGTAAATACTAACAACTGAATAATATAATATACATGCCACTAACCTACACTGTTGGCATCCGATCAATTTGATGCTGACGATTCGTTGCCGTTGTGGCCAAATGTTACGATCCTCCTAGGGAGGAGTTGCTTGCTCTAGCAGTTGCTTCCGATCAGTTGCTTCCAATTCGATGGTTGCTTCCGATCCGTTGGTTTCGATTCGATGGTTGCTGCTTCCGATCTGTTGCTTCCAATCCATTGCTTACGATTTGATGGTTGCTGCTTCCGATCCGTTGCTTCCGATCCGTTGGTTTTGATTTGTTGCTTCCGATCCGTTACTATGAAAATAAGAAGAAAAACAGAAGGGAGGAAATACATTATCAGTAATGCCAGAGGCAGTATAATCATTGTCTATCTCTCTCATTCTTACCTTTGCTTGTTCTGATTCCTTTTACCGTTGCCGCCGATACGATGTTGCCGCGGATACGTTGTTGCCGCCGATACGTTGTTGCCGCTTGGAATCGTCCTGATGAAATGCCGTAGATTGGCAGACTTCTTACTCCTATGTCACGAAAAAAAGTATCTTGTTCCTGTTGATATAGATGCAATGGGAGGTTTGTTGCTTTCAAGACGTATATGTTTGTGGGCCAATTCAAACAACAATATCTATCCAGCCACTCCCCTCCTCTCCAATGCTAACTACTTCTTTTGCAGTACAAGGCTGTTATTTTGGACTGAAATATCTGAGAACGGATCGTTGTGATCGGTGAAGAGGGTCGGATCCCACGTTCTCGGACGGAGTGTTGATTGCAAGAACCAACACTCTACTCAAATAAGTCTGATGTAAGAAAGCAGATTATGAAGTGATTGTTTTTTTTGTCGCGAGGTAAAAAAAGTGATTTTTTGTTTGTCGCAAGGTAAGAAAAGATTATTACTGTTTGTGTGGGAGAGATTTTTTTTTTCGTCGCGAGGTAGAAAAAAATTCATCGATCGATCGAAGTAGAGGAAACTTCAATCTTCTGTAGAATTCTACATGATTTTGTACAAGTGTAGAATTCTACACGTTTTTAGAGGTAGATAATTTTCAGTACTCAATCCACGTAGGTTTCTACACAAGAAGATGTTTACACCTTACTAGATAATTTTCAGTACTGTATCCGTGTAGGTTTCTACGCGAGTAGATTTTTACACGTTTTTAGTACTTCAAAATTTTCGTTACTCAATCCACGTAGGTTTCTACACGTGTATGTTTCTACGTGTTTTTAGTACTAGATATTTGCGGGTATTGAATCGATGTAGGTTGACAAAAAGCTAAACACATGGTGGATAACTGGTATTGAGCTCCTTGGTTAGATGTAAATGCTGGTACATGGTACAGGGGGGTAAAGAACTTGCGACAAGTCCACATATAAGAACAAATAATTACTGAATTTGCGAACCGGATGTAACCCTAACCATATTGGGAAAAATTTTGCCACACAGAATGCCCAAAATGATGTGGTTTGACTCTCTAAATGGCAAACATGAGGGTATTTTTGGTGCAATTACAGGGCACAAACTAACTTATTGGATAGTAATGACTCCAAAAGTATCCGGTCCAAGCAATGAATACATTCATCATGACTCATCAAATGCATATTGGGAACAACTTTGTCACACAGAATGCCCAAAATGTTGTGGTTTGACTCTCCAAATGGCAAACATGAGGGTATTTTTCGTGCAATTCTAGGGCACAAACTAACTTATTCGGTAATGACTACAACAATATCTGGTCCAAGCCATGAATACATTCATCATGACTCATCAAATACATATTGGGAACAACTTTGTCACACAGAATGCTGGAAATGTTGTGGGTTGACTCTCCAAATGGCAAACAATGGGGTATTTTTGGTGCAATTCCTGGGCACAAACTAACTTATTGGTTAATGACTCCAAAAGTATCTGGTCCAAGCCATGAATACATTCATCATCACTCATCAAATGCATATTGGGAACAACTTTGTCACACAGAATGCCCAAAATGTTGTGGTTTGACTCTCCAAATGGCAGACACGAGGGTATTTTTGGTGCAATTCCAGGGCACAAACTCACTTATTGGGTAATGACACAAAAAGTATCTGGTCCAAGCCATGAATACATTCATTATGACTCATCAAATGCATATTGGGAACAACTTTGTCACACAGAATGCCCAAAATGTTGTGGTTTCACTCTTCAAATGGCAAACATGGGGGTATTTTGGGTGCAATTCCAGGGCACAAACTAACTTATTGGATAGTAATGACACAAAAAGTATCTGGTCCAAGCCATGAATACATTCATCATGACTCATCACATTCATATTGTGAACAACTTTGTCACACAGAATGCCCAAAATGTTGTGGTTTGACTCTCCAAATGGCAAACATGGGGGTATTTTTGGTTAAATTTCATCAAATTTATAATGGGAACAACTTTGTCACACAGAATGCCCAAAATGTTGTGGTTTGACTCTCCAAATGGCAAAAATGAGGGTATTTTTGGTGCAATTTCTGGGCACAAACTTACTTATTGGGTAATGACTCAAAAAGTATCCGGTCCAAGCCATGAATACATTTATCATGACTCATCAAATGCATATTGAGAACAACTTTGTCACACAGAATGCTGGAAATGTTGTGGTTTGACTATCCATATGGCAAACATGAGGATATTTTTGGTGCAATTCCACGGCACAAACAGTCTCATTTGGTAATGACTACCAAAGTTTTTGTACCAGGCCATGAATGAATATCATATGACTTACAAAATGCATGTTGGGAACAACTTTTAAATGCATATTGGGAGCAACTTTGCCACACACAGTACAGAAAATGATGTGGTTTGTAGATACAAATGGCACATAAGACAGTACGGTATGTTAGGTGCAGTCTACGAGATTCTACATGTGACTAGAGGATTGAAATACATAACCTTAGTGTTATCAAAAGTTTCCCTTCTGAAAAAATTATGGCGCGGGAGGGCTGGCTGGCACAGGTACGTGATCTACTTCTACAAATATATAACGGTGCACCCAAGCCAGACAACTCACAGAAGAAGTTAGGGCAAACAACATAGTACAGAAGCCACAGAAAAACTCTACACACAAGACATCGTACACATACTACACGAAACACCGTACACACACACACACGACACACACAACACAAAACACCGTACACAACCCGACAAATTATTAGTACACACACAAAACCACACAAAAAGAAACACATGATTCTTGATCGACACCGTATTCAGAAAATAAAATAAAAAAATATGAATGCTATCGGAAAGACACGACGAAGCAAAAAATCCGAGGGGAAGACCCTTCGAAACAACAAAACCATCCGGCCCGGTGATCATCAAAATACAGGGGACAACAACGGTAAGAAAAAAAGAGTGAAAACAAACACCGCAATTACTAACAAAGTGTGTAACAGTAATACCACAACTATGAACGCATCAAAGGGCAACAGTAAAAAAATGGTACCGACAACACAATTTCTACTACTACAAACACGGAAGAACAAAACACCATCAACCAGAGTAACAAACCAGCACTGAGCATTACCAACACAACCACCACTACAGTAACGAACCAACAGAAAGAAGGAACAAAAACCAATGTGGTAGAGAAAACATCTAACGGAGAATGCTACGATTTAGAGGATGTTGCGGAACGTGTCATGAAAAAAATCCAATATGAAAAATTGGCACAGGAAGTGGCAAAACACTTACGGCAACAAGAGAGGGTACCACATATAGGGGTGGGAAAGGTAGTAATGGTACCTAAACAAATGGAGGCAACCATGCAGGGAGAGGGGACTTATAATGCCGGCAACACAAGAGAACAAGCAGTAAGTACAATTACAGACAAATATGGGCTTATAACAGACAACGATATGCTTAAGGCTTTGAGTGATATGACTGAAACACTGGACAAGCAGCTATGGGATTACGTCAAAAAACATTGGTACCACAACATGAAGTTCCCTATCAATGACAAGGTAACGGCGCATGTAATACAAAGAGCTGTTCAATCAAGTGCGGTTATGAAGCCACCAAATATTCCACTTGCGTCATTCTGTTCCTTTTACTGGAAACGAGTAGGGACAGTACTGACTGCATTGAGGCACAACTCACAAACATTAGCAAGAAAAAACTGGATAGGTAAATACAGGTGGGAGAATTGGTTGTTGAAATTAGGAATTTTGGAATCTATTTTTGGTCCGACAACACTAACATGCTGCCCGTTGATACTGATGATACTTCTGTACAGACGATTACAGAAAAGGTCGAGTCCCTATCACATTCCCTGGTACTGTTGCATATTATTTTCCTTCTGAATCCGATTTGTTGAGAGTCTGATTCAAGGGCTTCTGAAGAACAGCAACGCTGTGTTAGTGTGTTAGTAGACGAACGATTGTACTCTACGCGTGACAATTGTGGTTGGATACTTTCGGCAACGGATAATCGGACTACAGGCGAGACTAGGGAAACGCCAGATCTCCTCTTGCTGTGACTTATTCAGATTGCAGCGAGACAGACCTTAGTGTGTAGATTACAAGTAGTTGGTAGCAACTAGTGTGAATTTTGGGATATAAATCAGTTGAATGTTAAAAGTATGAGATAAAGTGAAATCTTGCCGAAATGCAAGATATCTCTTTTATTGAGATGAATACGTTGCAACTGCTGTTGCGTAGTGCTGAGATTACTCGCTGATTATTTCCGTACATGTATTAGTCGTTGACCATATATATTTGTATGCATGTATATGTATTGTGTGAGAATCACATGCCAACGGTTTTCTTCTCTTGTTCCGTTAGGAAGACTCCATGAAATGTTTATCATTAAGGTCAGGAATTGCTCCCGTAGCTCGTGTGATATTTTATGAAATCAGAGTTTGCTCACCGAAGAACAATGGCAATATCGTAAGACAGGGATTGCTCACCGTTTATGCGCGATGGGAATCGATGCGCCGTGGGAATCGATATGCCGTGGGAATCGATTACTTAGATTGATACGGGACTCATTGATTCATGCGCATAGGAAATCTACCCTTTGGTAGCTTTGGTACTTCTGGTCACGAAAGGAATTTAATACTCCCCATGTCTCCTTGTGAAGGGTCATCACGCTCTACATGATGCTTCCATCGTCCTGAAGAAGGTCGCCAGTATTACCACAGAAGTGGAAGATGGGCCTGAGCAGTGGATACACAACTGAGTGACTCCAATGCTTGGTGAGAATGTCTGCACAGTTATCCTTACCTGGGATGTGCATCATTAAAATGAAACCTCTCGCTATCATGCTTCGTACGTAGTGAAACGACAGAATATTATGACGTTTGTGCAACCTTGCGTAAGGGAAGGTTGACGTTTGGATCATCTTTTCGTTGTCACCCCAAGAGTATGAGATATCATGAACTCGTGTTCCTAGGTATCGGAATGAGTGGCGTAAATCGGCGATCTGTTCGATGCAAGTTCTTCCTGCAACAAATTCGGCTCCAAAGGTGGCTGTCTCCGTAGTAGACTGCTTCTTCGAGAACCACATCATGGGAGTCTTGTTTGCGAAATGAAGAATGCCTGTTACTGCCTTTCCACTGAGAATATCATGCATGAGGTTGGCATCATAGAAGTGTGTTAACACTACTGTCTTTCCAAGCGGTGCAGGAGCGTCGTCGGGTAGCTCTTCAGAATGCTCCCCATAGACGGTGTTGGACCAGTCGATGGTGTCGGGTTTAGTCAATATAAAATCGGGCGGTTCCACGCGGAATCTGATTTTAAAATGTCTAAACTTGGAGATATATCCATAGATACGTTTTGCACGTTCGAGATGCCCATCTCGTGGCTGAGCTCTGAAACTTGAGAGCGTCATCACGGCTGTTTGTACATCGAAACGGCCAATAGCGATGATCCATTGCAGTGAACCGATCATACTTTGGTATTTCTGTATACCGGTTTCTTCAAGAAAGGCTGAGGAGTCCAATTCGGGATGATCGTTCTCGGCAATGGGTGATTGAAACCTAGTGCTAGGTTTGCATCCGAACATTTGTTCGTAAGACGCTTCCATCTTTTCGATGAACTTTATGGGATTCATGCAGAGAACACCATGTTCGTCGCGCTCAAATCCACAACCTAAGTGAAAGTTCATAGGTCCGGATCCCTTCAATTTGAAATTATATGGTGACGATTTCAATATCTTCAAGAAGGAATTGGGATCGGCCATGCAGAGACATAGGTCATCGACATATGTGCATATAAGTTCATATACACGTTCACCATGCTTGTTCGTTCCGGGTTTGAGGAATATTTTGGGTTCTGCGCGGGATCTTTCGAAGCCGAGTTCGATAAGACAAGCCGCGAGTAAGTCTCCAAAGCACTTGCCTGAAGACCTGAGACCATATAGGGCTTTGTAAATGATCAGCAGGTGACCCTCCAGCGATCCAAATTCGGGACCTGCCTTGATGCATACTTTCTTGCAGGTGACTGCTTCTAAGTAGGTGTTACCTATGTCGGTGCCCCATGCTTCTAGGTTGTTGAGTTCAGCTAGGAATAGGCACATACGTAGACCGCGAAGAGATACGACGCCTGCGTAAACACTGTGAATAGGGGCCTCAGTGAGACTACCGTTAGCGACGAGACGAGCCTTGTGTCTACCGTCGTGTTTGACAGCGTATATCATGTGTACCTTGATCTGTTGGAATCCCGGGGGAATGGAGCTTGTCTTGTACACGCCTTTATCAATGAATGTATTGTACTCATTGAGCTGTGCCATTTCCAGAGTGGTGGCATCTTCCCATTTGGTGTTTCCGTTGGCTTGATCAAATCGGAGGGCTTCTTCGTGGTTACGAGGCACTTTGAATCCATATTGATACTGCGGGGTGGTACGGAAAGAACGTAGTTTGGCTTGGTGCACGAGTCGATCAAGTTTCTTGGTTCGTCGCGCTAGGTTGGTGATTCGCTTGAGGCGTTTCCAACCCGGGAGGTCAAGCAAGTTGTTGTCTTTCCCATATTTTGCAACGGTGACAGGGTCATCAGCCGCAATGTTGGCCAGGGGTTCATATGTGCGTTCCATATTTTCCCATTCAATCCAAAGGTTATACTTGGAACCTTTGTATTGAGGGTGCTTGTTATCCAGTGGACCTTGGTGTCCTAGGATGCGGCGAAACGACCAGAGTTTGCCGTCTTCTTGTGTTGAATCACGATGTATGTAACTCATGACATCATTGTATGCAATGATATCATCGAGTTCATCATCGGAGTGTTTGCACTTGAACTTGATGAAGTCTTTATTGCGTTCAAGACTGTCTTCAACATCGACGATGGTAAGACGTTTCCGAGTGCCATCTGGATTGGTTACAAGGAAGGAACATCCTTGTAGATCGGCAATCGGGATCGTAGGAATGGTAATGGGTTTACCGTCATCGTCAAATTGTGCGTTACCTTCTTCGTCGGTAACAACTACCTGTGATGGGTCTACGGAAGGAGTAGCGGGGTTTGTGTGTGGAGTTGCGACGTCACTAACATCAAAGTATGCTAATTCTGGTGGATCAAAATCATCTTCAGTAAGGAGAACGCCGTCGTATGTCTTGCTGAAGATGTGTGTTGTAGGAGGACCATCAAGACTCTCCCCATAGTTGTTAGGGAGTGGAGAAGGTGACCAGCTTGGGCTGTCATCGACCTTCTTATAAAGAAAGCTCGGTAACGAGGGGTGGGCGGGTGGTTGAAGAATTGGTTGAGTGCCAGATGCCTGGGGCGTGGTATCTGGTTGTTTGTTGGGTGCAGATGGAACGTTGTCATCGGCGGTGTCAGAATCAGCGGGTGAAACGCTAGGGGGAACTGAGCTGTTTGGTTTAGTAGACTCGTCAATGAGTTTATTCTGATTGGTACGCTCCCCATGTTTGAATGCTGGAGCTTCTCCAGTGGCGTATATACGGGGTAAGGAATCTTTTGCGTTACGCCATTTGATGAAACCATCATCAGTAAATAGGCCCGCGCGTTTGTTACGGGACTCAGGCGTAAGAGCCGAGCGGACACCGGATCGGTCTAGTAACTTGTTGGTAACTGGATCCCAGATTCGAAAGCAGAGTCCATTGCCAACATGTTCGGCGATGCCGACGAAATGACCGAGGCGTTCGGTAGATTTGGTACCGAAAGGAGAGTCATTGGTCTTGAAATACACAGGTTCAAACCAGAAGAAACTGGTGTATGCGCTGATGTCGCCAAGTGTACCCGTGGCAATGAAGATCGGTTGTTTATCGGACAGCGTAGGGTCAGAAACAACATTGAGGAGACCTGCGACATATGTCATGCACAGTAACCACATGTGTGGTGGTGTGCCAGTACGATCCATGACGCAATTGACAATGCGTTTGAACGTTTGGTATCGTCGTTCGAATTGATTTTGGTGTTGATGATACGGTTCACTTTGCCAGAGTCCAATCCATAACATTTTGAGGTAATCCATGACTTTCTTACTGGATTGATAGTTACCGTGGTCGCAAAGGAGGCGGATGGGCCTGCCCCATTTTCGAACAAAGTTCTGAAAGCAGGATAGAAAATCGCCGGTGGTACGCATTTCTTCAACGTGTATAATATGTGATTTGCGGCCAAAGAAGATCTGAGCAATCTTGGATCCACCATCAATTGCTGGGACATCAGAATAGACAGCATCAGACATAACATCGTCATTGAAGGGGCGAACGTTCATGGCCGGTTGAGGGGAATGAAACCGTTTGAAAATGTTACCATCAGGGCTAACCGCTAACGAACCGTATTGGGTCGAGTTTTCAAAAGTAGCTTTGATGCGATCGGTGGAAACCCAACAGAAGAAAGGTTTCAGGGATAAGTAGTCATGTTCGTTAGGGTATCTTTCGCGGGGCGTAGCTGCAATGTGTGTAGTGTCACTGGCTGTACAATCTGTCGGAAACGCAGTGACTGTTCCAGAGACTGCGGGTAGCGCGCAGCATGCGAGACGTTCTTGATGAGCGTATTCGGTGGAAGTAAGCCAAAAGGAGCGGTCGTTGGTCCTATGATCATCAATAGGAAGAAAGGGAGATCGAGTGGAATGGCTGGAATACGAGCTGAGGGATGTGACCGTGGAGGACCCGGGAGAAACAGAGATATCTAACCCTTCAAGGCAGCGTGGGTTCCCATATTCGTCGTAATCGGCATAACGGAGTTGCTGTGGTTGAGGAGGATATTTCTGGAGAAATTGTTCATCCTTCGCACTGATCGTGGTATTGAGAACAGATGGGTCCCAATGTTTATCGGATGTCATGATAACATGTGGTAGCGTGTCAAATTCAACAGTCGTATACTTTCGCATCGCAAGGTATGGTAAACCGTGTCGTATGCTAAGAGGCAGTGCATAGCCATCGGAGGTGGTGATGACCTGTCCTCCGCCTGCTTTGATGGACGTGTCGTCTACAGTGGAAAAATATGCTTCCATCTGGCCGGATGACAATATAGAAGGATGTCGTCCTGTATAGGCACATTCATTGAAAATGAGAATGACGGGTCCTCTGTTCGACATGGAATATGCTCCGCATGTAGCAATGGGAATATTTTGTACCTGATGATTGTTAATGCCGGTGACGTTAACATATCGTGGTGGGATATCCTTGGAGATGAGGCACGCATCATTACCGATGATGCAGCCATTTGCGCCGCGATCGACCATGGCAAAACCAGGGCTAGTAACCGTAGTTTTGTGTATACGGTATGTGTATGAGGTTACGGGACCATCATTAGGAAAGGTGAGATCATCTTCAGGGGTATACCACTGGTGAAAATTGGCGGAATACGACGGTGTTCCCACAGGTATTTGGGTGTCACCGTCCTTTTTGTACTGAATGTCAGGGTTGTCTGAAAGGAATCGAGCTGGATGCGCGGGTGACACGGAAGACTTGAGAGGTCGCTGGTCCTTAGACGAAGAGGTCGTTGATTTGTATACACCTAGGGATGCATGGAAAACACCTCTGCGATCATTCTCTACAGCAGGATGGAGGTCTGCTGCGGAATTGGCATGCTCATCTTTAGTCAAAGTATCGTCTTCTCGGAAAGATACCGAGTGTTCATGTTGGTATGCCTTCCGGGTAATGGGTTTGGTACTGTTGGGGTCAGGTTGGTCTGTGTTAAGTAAGTCGTGTCGCAATGAGGCAACCACGATTTTCTTGCCTTCAGGAGAAAAACTGAGCCAACTCTTCATGTCCTGACGTGACAAGGCCTTCCATATGTTTGTAGGCAACCTTGTGGTAGGGTCAGGGGTACGTCCAGCCTTAAACACAGCATACTCTTGATAGTCTCCTTCGAATTCGATGGGGAGAGCATAGTCATCATGGTTTTGGCTCGAGTCAGAAGAGAAATCATGAACGTGTGCACGTACGGTCGACCGAGGAGCAGACATCGCGGACTGGGAATCAAGTCGAGTTGCTTTGAGTAAAAGCGTGATTTTGAGATCGTGGATAGCAGCGGCTTCGGCAACTGCATCCGTTACGGTGCTATTCGTCCCACCTGGATCCTTGACTTTGGCAAACTGTTCACTTAGCTGGAAGCTGGAATAGCATGCCTGACACAATGCTGATTTAACAGTATGGTACTCAAGGGGCTTGTTGGGAGGACGGAGCTTGTTTAGGTGATTCAATTCGTCAAACCAATGTGTGATGAATTTCACTTTGGATTCCTTCCAATTGTTGAGGTTCAACTTGAGCAAAGCTTGTAGCTGAGTCAAGTTGTCGTATACCTTTGCTTTTGATTTGCTATGGAGGTTTATGAAATCGAAGTATGCCTTGCGTCCATCACGAGTGGTAGAATGACTGTGTACACATGATGCAGAAAGGTCACTCTTGAAGACTTCCAACATTAGTACCCAGAAGAAGGCACACTGCTTGACAAAGAGGTCACGGGTATAACCCTGTAGCGTAGCTGGAGGCCAAGTTTCATCGAGGAATGTCTCTGTATCGATGTCGTATGCCTCGAGTTTAGCTTTGAAACCGACGAGCCAGTGTTCGAATCTCGAGTCATTCGTGAGGGGTGTAAAGGACTTTTCATCTCGTGCTTTTCGGCACCATGATTCGTACTTTACCTGCTGAGGGGACTTTTTGTTACTTCCCGCCGGAGGAGGTGGTGGGTTCAGAACAGATTCATTACGCAAGCGTTGGGCACGTTCTTCGCGAAATGACTGGAATTCCCTGTAAGTATATGACTTTACATCTTTCCAGTTCCTCTCGTCATCTTCTAGGGCGACATCTTCTTCTTGTAGGTCGATAGCGAAATCCGCAAGTGCTTCTATGCTCCTTTGGATGGATCGAGGGATATGCGTTGGCAATCCTTGCTCCATATAGGTAAGTTCGCATGCAAAATCCGGTTCGATAAGTGCGTCGAGGAACGACTTCCACTCGCATAATTCACCTTCTTTGAGAGCTAGGCACAACTTGCTAGTAATCTCACTTGTTACGTTGAGTAAGGATATGAGTATCTTTCTCATATCAGCATCGAAGCTGGGAAAGCGTTCGATAGTGGTGACTTCGGCGTCATTCTTCTCTTCGCCTCCGAGTGCATTGCCGGGCAACAACGGTATGTTCGGCATCTGTGGTGGTTCGGAGCCTTGGAAGGAATTGTGCGGTGACTGAGAATGGGAACTGCTTCGTGTACGATGTGCGATGTGCATATGCCAGCGTAGGGATTGTGTTCAATTCCGTTCCTGTTCCTTCTTGTGTGCAAGCCTTCTTAGAGCTTGCGACTGTTAATCTATTATTTTCCTTCTGAATCCGATTCATTGAGAGTCTGATTCAAGGGCTTCTGACGAACAGCAACGCTGTGTTAGTGTGTTAGTAGACGAACGATTGTACTCTACGCGTGACAATTGTGGTTGGATACTTTCGGCAACGGATAATCGGACTACAGGCGAGACTAGGGAAACGCCAGATCTCCTCTTGCTGTGACTTATTCAGATTGCAGCGAGACAGACCTTAGTGTGTAGATTACAAGTAGTTGGTAGCAACTAGTGTGAATTTTGGGATATAAATCAGTTGAATGTTAAAAGTATGAGATAAAGTGAAATCTTGCTGAAATGCAAGATATCTCTTTTATTGAGATGAATACGTTGCAACTGCTGTTGCGTAGTGCTGAGATTACTCGCTGATTATTTCCGTACATGTATTAGTCGTTGACCATATATATTTGTATGCATGTATATGTATTGTGTGAGAATCACATGCCAACGGTTTTCTTCTCTTGTTCCGTTAGGAAGACTCCATGAAATGTTTATCATTAAGGTCAGGAATTGCTCCCGTAGCTCGTGTGATATTTTATGAAATCAGAGTTTGCTCACCGAAGAACAATGGCAATATCGTAAGACAGGGATTGCTCACCGTTTATGCGCGATGGGAATCGATGCGCCGTGGGAATCGATATGCCGTGGGAATCGATTACTTAGATGGATACGGGACTCATTGATTCATGCGCATAGGAAATCTACCCTTTGGTAGCTTTGGTACTTCTGGTCACGAAAGGAATTTAATATTGCAGTTATTCAAGACACAGAATATGAGGACACAGGTATTTTAAACCCTAAATATAGAACATACAAAGACGCGGAAGATGAAGATTTTTATTATTTTGTTACAAGAATCATGTCGGCAATCAATCCGACAAATTCCAATTTCAAACAACGGAAGGAGAGGCACTTGCTGAGTGATATATTTACTATAGCAGATGAAGCATTTGCATTGGTACTGATCTACAATGAGCATCATGTATGGGTGAACCAGCAGCGGCGAAAGGGTGATGCCACGATTCCGCGACAAAAAAAATTCTGCGATTCAGACAGTGGAAGCAGAAATGGATGGATGGAGGAAGGACGTGAGTTGTTCAGTGACTTGTGCGACAAAATTGGCGAGATGCGAAAACACCCAGAAACAGGAAGGAATTTGGAAGAAATGATGAGGGAGAGATTTAGGAACGAAAGTTCAACAGATTACACCAACAATAAGCATGGCGATGCAAATATTACTAGTAGCAGCTCCACTAATTGTAGTGGACCAAAAAAGAAAAAGAAAAGAAACATCTATATTGATCCGGCAATAACAGCATCGATGAATGAAAGTTTATCTATTGGTGAACTAATGTAGAAAATAACAGTACATACATAATACAAAACTACTACTAATCTTGAACTTAATTTTGAGAATATTAGAAATATTGGAGGATTCGTAATACGTTGCAAAAGGAATAAATCAAGCATAATAGAATCTACATTTTAAAAAGGGAATATTGTAGTCGAGAAATATAATTCACAATTAGGAGAGCAGAATCGAATTGTTGTTTGGTAGATTAATATTGTGGAATTGATACTGACTCAAGATTTCTTTTTTATTCGTGAATAGAAGTAAGTGTTGTTTGTACAGAATAATAATTCGGTTCTGCTAGAGACTGAAATAAATTATTTTTATTCGAGAGTAGAGTAATGTGCATCACGCGCACAGAAATAGTGCTGAGTTTACATACACCCTTATACGATCGTTGCAAATTTCAGGGTGTCCAGAAATATTGCCGTGTTAAATCACGCACAAAATTTGTGCGCGAGAAGTAAATTCGAACCCCGCGAAACAGTTCTCGGACGTAGGTGTAAGCCAGAATGAGCGGTCGTTGGTTCCATGATCATCAATAGGGAGAAAGGGTGATCGAGTGCAGTGACTGGAGTACGAAGTGAGAGACGTAACCGTGGATGAGCCAGGAGACACAGAGATATCTAACCCTTCAAGACAACGTGGGTTTCCGTATTCGTCGTATTCGGGATATGGAAGTTGTTGTGACTGAGGAGGATATTTCTGAAGAAAGTTTTCATCTTTAGCACTGATTGTGGTATCGAGGACGGATGGGTCCCAGTGTTTATCGGATGTCATGATAACATGTGGGAGCGTGTCAAATTCAATAGTCGTGTACTTTCGCATGGCAAGGTATGGTAAATCATGTCGGATGCTGAGAGGCAGTGCATATCCATCGGAGGTGGTGATTACCTGTCCACCGCCCGCTTTGATGGATGTGTCATCTACATTGGAGAAATATGCTTCCATCTGGCCGGAGGACAAAATAGAGGGGTGTCGACCCGTGTATGCACATTCATTGAAAATGAGGATGATGGGACCTCTATTTGAAACGGAATAGGCGCCGCATGTTGCAATGGGAATATTCTGCACTTGGTGATTGTTGATGCCTGTGACATTGACATATCGCGGCGGAATATCTTTGGAGATGAGGCATGCATCATTACCAATGATACAACCATTTGCACTGCGGTCGACCATAGCGAAGCCGGGATTGGTGACCGTAGCTTTGTGAGCACGGTAGGTGTACAATGGTATTTGATTATCATGTGGGAAGGTCAGATCATCGTCAGGATTACACCATTGATGAAAATTGACGGAATAAGAGGATGTTCCCACAGGTATCTGGGTATCGCCGTCCTTTTTGTACCGAATGTCAGGATTCTCAGAGAGGAATCTGGCGGGATGTGCAGACGACACGGAAGACTTGAGGGGTCTTTGGTCCTTGGGGGAAGAAGTCTGAGACTTATATACACCAAGTGATGCATGGAAGACACCTCTACGGTCATTTTCCACAGCAGGGTGGAGGTCTGCTGAGGCATTGGTATGTGTATCACCGCTCGAGGTATCATCTTCAAGGAATGAGACGGAATGCCCGTGTGTGTATGCCTTCCGGGTGATGGGTTTGACAGCATTGGGATCCGGCTGATCATCTGGGAGCAATTCGCGCCGTAATGATGCAACCACTATTTTCTTACCTTCCGGGGAAAAATTAAGCCAACTCTTCATGTCTTGACGTGATAGGGTCTTCCATATACCAATGGGCAAGCGTGTGGTAGGGTCAGGTGAACGTCCAGCCTTGAATACCGCATAGTCTTGATAGTCACCTTCAAATTCGATAGGGAGAGCATAGTCGTCATGGTTTTGGCCTTGTCCAGATGAGAAGTCGTGTACATGTGCACGTACTGTGGACTTAGGAGCCGGCATTGCGGACTGAGAATCGAGTTGGGTTGCTTCAAGTAGTTTGTGGATAGCAGCTGCCTCAGCGACTGCATCTGTCATGGTACTATTTGTGCCGCCTGGATCCTTGACTTTGGCAAACTGTTCACTTAGTTGAAAGCTGGAATAGCATGCCTGACATAATGCTGATTTTGCAGTATGGTACTCAAGGGGTTTGTTGGGAGGACAAAGCTTGTTGAGGTGGTTCAATTCTTCAAACCAATGTGTGATAAACTTCACTTTGGATTCTTTCCAGTTGCTGAGATTCAACTTCAGCAAAGCTTGCAATTGAGTCGAGTTGTCATATACTTTGGCTTTTGATTCGCTGTGAAGGCTCACAAAATCAAAATATGCTTGACGTCCATTGCGTATGAGGGAATGGCTGTGAACGCATGACGCGGATAAGTCACTTTTGAAGACTTCCAACATTAGAACCCAGAAGAAGGCACACTGTTTGACAAAGAGGTCACGTGTATAGCCTTGTAGTGCAGCGGGAGGCCAAGTTTCATCAAGGAATGTTTCGGTGTCAATGTTGTATGCCTCAAGTTTAGCCTTGAAACCCACGAGCCAATGTTCGAATCTTGAGTCATTCGTGAGGGGCGTGAAAGACTTTTCATCGCATGATTTTTGGCACCAAGATTCGTACTTCACTTGCTGAGGTGACTTTTTATTGTTTCCCGGGGGAGGAGCTGGGGGATTCAGGACAGATTCACTCTGAAGGCGCAGGGCTCGTCCCATACGGAAGGTTCTAAAGTCTTCATACGCATATGACATTACATCCTTCCAATTCTTCTTGTTCTTGCGCAGGTCATTCGAGAATTCCGCAAGTGCTTCTATGGTCCGTTGGATGGACCAATGGAGATGGGTTGGTAGTCCACTTTGAGTGTAGGTAAGCTCGGGTGCAAAATCAGGCTCGATGAGTGCGTCGAGAAAAGTCGGCCACTCGCATAATCCTCTCTCTCGGAGAGCTTCACACAGATTGCTATTTTCTTCCTTTGATATACAGAATATGGTTATGAGTATCATCTTCATATGGGTATCAAAACTAGGAAAACTGGTTACAGTAGCGGTGGTGCCATCTCCAGTGCTGTTCCCACCACCAAATGGATTGGCGGGCATGTTCAGTCTTGATGATGATTCTGATTCTGATTGTCGGAGGAATCGCGTGGTGAAAGGAAACTGCTCCGTAGACAATTTGCGATTGGCATATGCCAGCGTAGGGATTGTGTTCAATTTCGTCCCTGTTCTTTGTGTGCAAGCCACCTTGGAGCTTGCAACTGTTAATCTATTATTTTCCTTCTGAATCCGATCTGTTGAGAGTCTGATTCAAAGGCTTTTGAAGAACAATAACGCTGTGTTAGTGTGTTAGTAGACAAACGATTGTACTCTACGTGTGACAATTGTGATTGGATACTTTCGGCAACGGATAATCAAACTACAGGCAAGACTATGGAAACGCCGGATCTCTTCTTACTGTGAACTTGTTCAGATACAGTGAGACAGACCTTAGTAATGTAGATTACAGATAGTTGGTAGCAACTAGTGTGAATTTTGGGATATAAATCAGTTGAATGTTAAAAGTATGAGATAAAGTGAAATCTTGCTGAAACGCAAGATATCTCTTTTATTGAGGTGAATACATTGCAACTGCTGTTGCGTAGTGATGAGATTACTCGATGATTATTTCCGTACATGCATTGGTCGTTGACCCTATATATCTGTGTGTGTGTATATATATATATATTGTGTGTGAGGGTCACACGCCAATGGTTTTCTTCTCTTGTTCTGTTAGGAAGACTCCATGATATGTTTATCATTAAGATCAGGAATTGCTCCCGTAGCTCGTGTGATACTTTATAAAATCAGAGTTTGCTCACCGAAGAACAATGACAATATTATAAAACAGAGATTGCTCACCGTCAATGCGCGATGGGAACCGATGCTCCGTGGGAATCCATATGCCATGGGAATTGGTTACTTTGGTTGATACGGGACTCATTGATTTGTACGAATAGAATATCTACCATCGGGTAGCTTTGGTACTTCTGGGCACAAAAGGAATTTAATATTCTATCGCATACAGTTGCAACCCGAGGACACCATGAAGATCAGCGTCCTGTTCCCTTCCAGGCAGGGTGAGCCTCCCCTCATTGGCATCCCCCTCACCAGCCCTATGGTGTGGAAATCCAGTCCGCCAAACTTCTGTGCCTTCACCAAAACCATCGCCAACCTTGCCAATGCCTCCCTCTCCACAGGGCTAGCCGAGGCCAGGCGCGCCCCTCATTGACTCGATATCCCGTCCGAAGCCACCCCAGGCGCGCCGCCCGCCCCTCCCTCCCTCAACACGCCTCCGCTCCCTACTAGCACCACTCCTAGCAAATGGCCAGCTCGATACTGGGATGTCTATGTGGATGATTTTTGTGGCCTTGCGCAAGGCAACCGATGGACCCGCCACTCCATCAAGCAGGTGCTCTTCCACTCTCTCGACAAAGTCTTTGGGCCCCTGAATGCCTCTGACACCCCATTCCGACAGGAGCCTGCTTCCCTTAAAAACATGCTCCACGGGGACGCCACTTGGACCACCCAGAAGGTCATCCTTGGCTGGCTCGTCGGTTCCATCAAAAAAACCATCCGCCTTCCAGCCCATTGAGTGAAGCGCTTCCACAAGATCTTTCACTCCATTGCACCTACACAGCGCCACATCCCCATCACACAATGGCACCAAGTCCTGGGGGAACTCTGATCCATGGCGCTTGCCATCCCTGGCTCCCTTGGCCTCTTCTCCATCCTCCAAGAAGCTTTCTGCCACCAGGAACCGGGCAGGCAGCCACTCCGGCGTACCAAGCGCGTCCACAGCTTTCTTCGCGGCTTCCAATGGCTGGCCAATGATCTCTCCAACCGCCCCACGGCCATTGCTGAGCTGGTCCCTGACACCTTTCCCGCCACTCTCGGCGTCTGCGATGCCTTGGGGGCTGGTATGGGCGGCATCCACTTTGTGCCTCTCCCTGATGGCAAAATCCAGCCCCTCATGTGGCGGCATCCCTTCCCCCCATGGGTCTCCAACCAACTGGTCACCTTCGCCAATCCTGATGGCACCATCAACAACAGCAACCTTGAACTTGCTGGATCCATTGCCCACAATGAGATTCTTGCCCAAGTGGCCTGTGTCCAGGCCAGAACCACACACAACTGCTACAACAACACAGCCGCTGTCCATTGGCAACGGAAAGGTGCCACCACCACCACGGGGCCTACTGCCTACCTCCTCCCCATCCAGGCACTGCACCAACAGCTCTACCACTATGTCCCCCTCAGGGATTATATCCCGGACCCAGTCAATCACCTGGCTGACCTCCTCTCTCGATCTGACCTCTCTGACACTGCCTTGCTCCATCACTTTAACACCACCTATCCACACAGCTTGCCCTGGACCTTATGCCACCTCAATCCTCCCATGCATTCCGCGCTGACCTTGGCACTATCCAGAAGACCATGCAAGCTTCAGTCACTGAGCTCTATGCCAAGCGCAAGGATGCCCATTGGGACCAATGGGTTTAATTCTGTTTGTCTCAAGGCTTTGACCCACGCCTCCAGTGGGTTCAAGATCCAATCCCCATCCTCCAAGTCTTTGCCAAACAACTCCATGATGGCCTCCTCTCCTGTAGCCACAAGCCCCTCAGATCTCGCACAGTATTGGACACCGTCAGGTCAGTGGGAAAGACTCTCGCCCGCTTGGGGGCCAAAGACCCTCAAACCAACTCCACAGGCAGTCTTGACTTCCGGCTAACTGCCCAGTTCAAGGCCTATGCCAAGCTGGACCCGGCCCCCTCCAGGGTCAAGCCGGTCCCCATCACCCTGGTCATGCATGTCCTCCATTTTGCATACCATGAATCCCCTTCCCCTACCAGATAGGCCATTGTCAACATGATCTGTATCGCCTTCTTTTTCTGTCTACGCCCAGGTGAGAACACCGGTACTACCACGGATGACCAAGCCTTCCTCCTCCAGGATGTCTCCTTCTACCTCGGCTCCAAATTCATCCAACACAACGGCCCTGTCCATGAGCTTTGAGCTGCTACCTCTGTCACCCTCACCTTCACCACACAGAAGAATGGGGACAAGGGGGAAGTAGTGGCTCATGCCAGGAGTGGTGACTCACTTTGCTGTCCAGTTGCTGCCTGTGTGCGCCAAGTCCTTCATCTCTGAAGCAGCTGCTCTCCCAGCTTCCCCTTCGGTCCCTCCCTCAAGCTTGCCAGTTACTTTGACAGCGGGGTGCTAACCCTGCGTCCGAGAACTGTTTCGCGGGGTTCGAATTTACTTCTCGCGCACAAATTTTGTGCGTGATTTTAACACGGCAATATTTCTGGACACCCTGAAATTTGCGGGCAAGTGGCGGGCTATAAATTAACAGAGCACTATTTCTGTGCGCGTGATGCACATTACTCTACTCTCGAATAAAAATAATTTATTTCAGTCTCTAGCAGAACCCAATTATGATTCCGTACGAACAACACCTAATTCTTTTCACGAATAAAAAAGAAATCTTTACTCAGTATTAGTTCTAAAATATTAATCTCCCAAATAACAATTTGATACTGCTCCCCTAGTTGTGAATTCTATTTCTCGTCTACAATATTCCCTTTTTAAAATGTAGATTCTATTATGCTTGATTTATTCCTTTTGCAACGTATTACGAATCCTCCATAATTTCTAATATTCTCCAAATTAAGTTCAAGATTATTAGCAGGTTTGTATTATGTATGTACTGTTATTTTCTACATTAGTTCACCAATAGATAAACTTTCATTCATCGATGCTGTTATTGCCGGATCAATATAGTTAATTAATTAATATACGTATTTAAGTAACTTTAACCACTGAAGGTGGATCTAAACTACTCAGTCTGTATCCAGACTTTAACGTCGCCTCAATTGAAGAGAGTTTAAGCCCCAAGTTGTAGAACGACAATTTTGTCAAACGAATCCTGAAAGCAAGCAGGGAGAGTACAAGTGAAAACTGTTGAAGGATACCGGTAGCATAATCCAAACTGGGAGCAGCTACCAACAAACAGGTAGGAGGAAGGGTAAAATACTGGGAGCCGCAGAGTGTGCAGAGGTGGGTAACTGGGGGAAGAACTAGGAAGGACACCGGGTGGAGCAACCCTGGGAGACAGTGGGAGCAGCGCTGGGGACAGCGCCAGGAACCACACTGGATGCAGCATAAGGAGTAGCACTGGTGGGTGCAGAACCGGGTCATACACTGGGAGAAGCACTGGGGTGCAGAAGATGGTGATATATTGGAAGCGGCGCCAGAAGCCCAACTTGATGCAGCTCGAGGAGTATCACGAGGGACAGAACCTGGTGAGACTAGAAGCAGCTCGGGGTGCAAAACCTGGCGAGACACTGTGAGCAGCACTTGGTGGAACACTGGAGCAATGTGGGGTGCACTGGGGAAGACACTGGGAAAAGCACTGGGGATAGCGCTGGGGGAGAATTTTGGCTCATCCTTTAGGATCCATTCAGCCAAGCCCTCAGCAAGGCAGCCTCCTGGCGATACGGCTGCTGGGAAGGGAGAGGGACTGCATAGTGTCTCCTGGCAAGCTGGATGGTCGCAAGCCATTGACGCTTGGCAGTCAGAGTGTAACCACGGAGCACTTGGAGTGGAATCTGGAGGAGGGAGTGAGATTGGGGCAGAGCACCAGCTAAGCCAATGGCCAATTCAGATGAAATGGAATCATTGAGAGATTGGTGTTGTTCTGACTCAAGCAACCCTCCAGTGCCATGGAGCCGTTGGTTCCGGTACGTCCAGAGATCCCAACAGGTGAGGAAAAATTGATGAATCACTGCAGTGGCCCATCGACGAGGAGAGCGTTTGCTACCAATCGAAGAATAATAGTCAGCCTGAATCTGATGCCAGAGGGGTGTCCACCTCCCAAGGAACCAGTTGTGCCAGCCAATCCAACGCTGAGCCCTTATAGCGGATGCAATATCAGGGGAGTAGGAAGAAGGGTGGATACGCCTACCTTGACAAACCCTAGTGGTAACATCCACAATGGCGAGAGCCAGTGAAGGGTCTGTAAGCTCAGAGGTAAGGCGCTGTTGCAAAGGGCCCCGAAAGGAAGACAAGCAGTGCTGGACAGCCCCGGGGTCGGCACATGAAAGAACGTGGGAAACCTTTTCCTCATCTTGGGCACACAGAGGGCATCGAGAGTGATCCTGGTGCTGGTAATGAAGTAACTGATTACCAACTCCAATACAACCCGAAGCAAACTTGACAAACCACCGTTGCATACCAGGAGGGAGGCGCCTAAAAGCAGAGTGATGGGCACACCAATGGATAGAATTGGAGACTTGTGGTGGAATGGAGATGTCGTGGTGAGTGTGCCAATAGTGAAGAAGGGGAGGACCCAAAATAAGAATGTGCAAGGCATCTCTGTCAAAGCGAGAGCATTTGAGACCCTTCTGTGAGAGAGACCAGGGCTCAAACACAAGTCGGGGATAGTGGTAAGGAAAAGAACGATTCATGGATAGAAATGCCTTGGCCATGCCATCAACTTGATGATTGCGAAGCGCCCACCAGTCAAGAGAGAGACCCTCTTGATGACCCTGAACCCACTTGAAGGTGACAGCAATTGGAAGAGCAGAGAGCATATTGCGAATGACATAGACATAGTCAAAAGATTTCTGAGAGATAGACAAGGGCCAGGTTCCCTGAGCCTGTTGAAGATCCGTATCCCCATCAAGGGCAATGGTGAGGGAGCCGGAGGGTACATCGTAGAGGTCCACCAGAGCCATACAGCAGGTGAGGACACCAATGATGCCAGCCAATTCACTCCGGTAGGAAGACTGATCTTCAGGGGAGCCACTGACAAGGTTAGATCCAGTGAGGAACACCATGGCAGACTTGGTGGAGGTGTTGGGGGAGAGGATGAAGGAAGATGTACCGCGGAGGAGAACGGGATCATAAGAGCCATCACAGACAGCACTGGCAGAGCCACGCAGAATGGCATCGGCAAGAGCGTGACATCCATCCTGGGGAAGGGAGTATTGATGGAGAAGGACTCGGGGAGAATCGCAGAGAGCATCAAATGCATCCTCTGGGGTGGCAGGAAGACACTCAAAAGGATCATAGGTCAAGGGATCCTCGTCTGGTGGATGAGAGATAAAGGAGGATTGACCGACAATCTGGAACACATTCCCACTGGAAAGGAGGGATACAATAGTGTCTGCACTGGTAGGTTTAGCACAAAGAATGGTAGTGTTAAAGCTATAACGTCCTCGACCTTGCGAAGAACCGACCTTCCAACCAGTGGGGCATTTGGAGAAGATCCGGTCAGTAGAACGGCACAAAAACCAGGGCCACACAGAGGAGGACTCGGATGACAGCCAATGCCCCAGGTGAAAGGAGGGGTGGAAAGCTCAGTCTGAAGGCAAGGCCAACGGGGGTAAGAAGGATTTCCGGAGGGCACGTTGCCAAAGCTGAAGTGCTGGGAAAGGCCACGGAGGGGGGCATCGAGGCCAGTCAAGGTGGGCGCGAAGATGGTTAGAGGACTGCAACTGGAAGGCCATAGGAGAAAGCCGTGTGCCATCTGCAGTGCAGATATCAGCAAGGGAGATAGCCTGGAGAGATATCCTGATGAGATTCAGAAGAGACAGGTCGGCGCCCCGAAAGCCAGCAGTGACAAAAGCTTGCATGAGGTAGCAGTCATTCGCTCGAAGCAGAGGAAGTGTAGGAAAGTCTTCCACCATACTCACAGGGTGCATAGAAAAGAAATGCCACACATGCTTATACCAGCAAGGAGTGATATAAGAGGCATAAGGCTGGTAGGGGGTAATACCAAGATGAAAAGGGATTCCCAGTTCAAGCCGAAAGGCTTCAGCTGTAAGCCTAAGAATATGGCCTGTCTGGGAACCACGGACAGATTCCTGAAGCAGAGTAGCAATGTGGCTGAATTCTTGGAGAAGAAATGGGTGAATAAAACCAAAGCCTTGATACAAAGATGGACCATAGAAGACCTTGCAAGGAAAGTTGCGAGACATGCCTGCCTTATTGAGCACTGGGACCAGAGTTGGTTGGAGAATTCGGTTCCAGGTAGAAGCGCTTAGCTGAGTGACGGGCATGGGGTATTCAAAAGACTTCATAAATGAGTCCTTGAAGGTGTAGAGGGAGGTGTTCTTCTCGCACTTGGAGGACCTCAGTTGAGATCCAAAGGACTGGGACTGGGTCTGCAGGTGATCAACTTGAGCTTCCTCATTGCTGTCCATAGAAATGTAGACACCCAGAGTCTTGTCAGCGTGATCAACCTCAAAACGGTCAAGAGGGGACTGGGCACCAGATTTGTCAGTGATGGTGAAAACACCGGGCATTTCATCAACAGAGCAATAGTCTCAACCAGAACCAGTCCACTTGAAATCGATCAAGTAGCAGAAGGACTTAGCAGGTTCAATAGCGCCACCAGTAGCAATGAGACCACCAGCCCAGCGGTCTAAAGCTGCCTGAAAATCAACAGCCAAAGCCTCACCAGAGGTAGTAGAGGAGGAACCGGCACAAAAAAGATCAGTATCATCCACAAAAGCAAAACCAACCAAGGAGACCAGCTGAAGGGATAGGGAGGTGAGGAGATGAACCCCATGGCCTGCATGCTGCATCATCTGGAAAAGAATGGTAGAAACCAGAGCCCACAGAGTTGGGCCGAGACCGTTGCCTTGCCCAATCCCACTGAGAGGAATAGATTCAACACCATACATAGGACCGGACCGGCCAAATCCAGTTTTAATGTGATGGGTGGCACGCTGGAGAGTGGAGAGTAGAACCTCGCAAACATGAGCCGGAATCCCAAAGCTTTGGAGGGTGAGACTGGCAATGGGATGGGAGATCCGGTCATAGCAGCCCTTGGCATCATTCATTGCAACCACCCCGGAGCGGCGCTTCTGGCAAAGAACATCACAAATAAGCTTCTTGTTGAGACAAGTGTTGATGGCTTTGTGATGCTTCCGGCTGCCATGCTGGTCAACTGCCACCGCGTTGGCTTGTTCAGCATGAGCAAGAATGCGTTTACCGATCATCTTGTTGTTGATCTGAAACTCAGGCGACATCAGTTGTATGAGTCTCATCTTGTCAACACGGTATTCACCTGGTTTCTTGAAGATTTCAACGTCGGTAATAACCTGCCAAGCAGAGGGCGAGAAGCCAGCAAGCAGAGGAGCAGTCCGCATCAAAGTATCAAAGGAATTCAGCTGTGTGTCCAAAGCAAAAGATTTATGGTGGGCAAAACTGAGGCAAGAAGGCTCACCAGCAGTGCGTTCCTTCTGGCATTTCCAGGCAGCAGCATTGTCAGCAGGGCTAACAGAATAGTCAAAGGGAGCCAAGGACTGAATAGCCGCAGGCACTTGAAGGCAAGTAAGGAATTCAGTCAGGTACTGGTCAGTTCCTGGAGGCAGAACGTAGGTGCCAGCAAGGACCTCAGCTGAGGCAGGTCCAGTTCCCAAGTAGCCGAAGACCTGAATGAATGAGGGAGACATGGAGGGAGTGTCTAGGCATTGTTGCTGACGGCAGACATTGGAGGCAGCCATGGCTGGCACCATGGCAGATTGAGACTCCAAGACTTGTTCAGTGCCATCGGAGCCAACAGCAACCGCTTTCAGAACAGCAGGCTTTGAGAGACAACCACGGATAGCGCGAGTAGCGAGCCCTAGATCCCGTTGGAGCCGTTCACGGCGCATGCGTGCCCGAATCTGAGAGGCGCTCTGGTTGTAGGGCTTGCCTTCAGTAAGAAGGGTGTCCACCAAACCTTGGTTGAAGGAGTCACGCCATGAAGGAGCCAGGACTTTTACAGCATGATATTGCTTGTAGGCTTGCTTCAAATGGAGGACAGCCGTGGCAAGATCACAGTGTTCACCCTTGTATAAGGAAAGCTTACATGCCAAGCGCTTCACCTTGGTGTGACTGGTGGAGACACCTTGCCGAAGCTGCACAATCCGCCTCCAAAAATCTATGGTGTCACGGTAAACCTGGAGCTTGGGAGACCAAGGAATCATGCCGGTGCGAAGCCGGCAAAGATGTTGTTCAACAGACAGCCAGATGGAAGCAGAGCTAGCATGGAGGACATCATAGGTAGTGATGAGAGTGTCGCGCACAGTGGTATCACCAGATAAATACAGTGCCACCAGGTGCTCAAGCTTGGTCTGAAGGGGGAACACACCAGCAGTAGCAAAGGCATGTTTTACCCGCTTGAGATAGCGCTGCCGAAGGTGAGGGTGGGAAGATTTCAGGCAAGGAATAGAGGAGCGCACAGGAGGTGGAAGATATTTGCCCAAGATACTGCCATTACACACTTCGATCCAGAGCAAGCGATGGTCAGAAACCATGCCGTGCTCACCATCAAAAGCACAGTAACCAGCTCGGACGACATCAACATGCTCAGTAGTCCAAATGGCATCAATGGGAGTCCTGGTAGTATTTCGATTGTGGGTGGCAGGCGGGGAAGTTGAAGGGTGGGTAGTCAAGATGGCATCCTTGAAGCCGAGTGCTTTGAGCTCAGAGGAAAGACCGTCAGACCGGACATCAGAATTATGGTCAATCCCTAAGACGACGGAGTCACCTGCCTCCGGGCAAGCCTGAAGGGCAGCTGTGAGGTCACGGCGAAAGAGAATGTGTGGGTTGGGACAGTGAAGATCCTCCTCAGCCTGGAAGTAGCGACAGTGTTGGTTCCAAACAGAGCCAAGGTCCCTGTCATTTTTGACAGGGCAGTAGGCAGAAAAGATGGTAATCGTAGCTTGAGCCCTCCCCTGAAACCGAACAAAGGTCCACCGGCCAAGCCCCGAAGGATCAGCACCGTGGGCAAGCTTGTGAGAATGAAAGAGCCGGTCAATAGTAAACCCCGTACCACCAGGGATGCGCCAAGTGCCGGTGGATGCCTCATGCTTGTTGCTAGCAAGGAAGGTGAAGCTGGAAGGGTAGGCATGTTTGATGCGAGAGTGGAAGAGGTCACAGAGGGGGAGCTGAGGTTCATTCAGACAATGCTCTGCGTAGAGAGCAACCCCAGCTTTACTTTGAGCAACACGCCAAGAGTTGTGACGGGAGCGAGACATGAAGGCTGACTTCCGCTGGGGACCAATATTTTGGAAGGTGATGAGGGTAGAATTTGAGGACGGAGACTGGGGAAAGGGATGGCCAAAAGCATCAGAATCTTTAGTCACAAGGATGTCCCCATGAAGATTGGATTGTGCTAGTCGGGAAGCAGGAGGAGGCAAGGAATGGGAAGAAGGACTGGAGGAATCCAGGTGAGGATTTGAGTTGGAGGGCATCCCACAGTGCCCTGTATGAGATATCCTAACCATGATCAGATGCATACCGTGTCTGTCGCACGGAAGAGGAAGCTTGTGAGGCATAGGTGTGGAAAACGGAAGGCCACAGCAGGTGCTGTGCCAGGAGTGGCAGCACAGGAAGCAGCACAAGGAGAAGAATTGGCACTGGATGCAACCGTGGGTGAAGCACTGGAAAGCGTGCCCAGGACACTGCTGGGTGAAACACTTGGGGGCAAACCAGATGCATTGCTGGAGGAAGAACTGGGAGTGGCGCCTGGTGCAGTGCTGGGAGAAACACTGGGTGAAGATCAGGGTGGAACACTAGGAGCACCAGGGAATGCAGCACTGGGTGGAACACTAGTGGCAACCCTGGGTGAAGCACTGGAAAGCAAGCCAAATGCATTGCTGGAGGAAGCGCTGGGAGTGGCGCCTGGTGCAGTGCTAGGAGAAACACTGAGTCCAGATCAGTGTGAAACACTGGGAGCACCAGTTGATGCAGCACTTGGTGGATCACTGGAGGCAACCCGAGGTGGAGCACTGGAAAGCAAACCAAATGCATTGCTGGAGGAAGCACTTGGAGTGTCGCCTTGTGCAGTGCTAGGAGAAACACTGGGTGAAGATCAGTGTGAAACACTGGGAGCACCAGGGGATGCAGCACTGGGTGGAACACTGGAGGCAACCCGAGGTGAAGCAATGGAAAGCAAACCAAATGCATTGCTGGAGGAAGCACGGGGAGTGGCGCCTGGTGCAGTGCTAGGAGAAACACTGGGTGCAGAGCAGGGTGAAAAGATGGGATCACTAGGTGGAGCTGCGCTGGGTGTAACAGTGGGAGCAACCCTGGGTGAAGCACTAGGAAGCACTCCAAAGGCGTAAAGGGGAAGAGCACCTGAAGTAACACCCGGTGCAGGGCTAGGAGAGACACAGTGGGGTAGACAAGGCGGGAAGCAGGAAGAGCGGAAGAAGAGGAAGGGTGACTGAGGGATGCAGAGGTGGAATTTGGAGAAGTAGGCACTCCACCAGGCCAGAAGAAAGGGTGCCTAACCATGGTCAGAGGCGTACCGTGTCTGTCGCACGGAGAGGAGAGAAGCCGGTGCAGAGCTGCTTGAGGCATTGGTATGGCTCAGCTCGCTGATACTGGCGTCAGTGCCGGGAGAAAAAGCGATGGAGGTGAAACCAGAGCGGAGAGGAGAGTTGAGGGCGGTGGGGAGGGTGCTAGCGGGGGACAAAATGTCAGCCATGGCAACGCCGTCGAGAGGGGTAGCAGTTGGAGGGGCATCTAGAACAGAAGTGATGTTGGAAGTGCCGGTGGCAAGAGTAGACATGGACTGGCCATCATCAAAGCCACACCCAGCGCTGTCCTCACAAACCTGAAAAGAGAAGTGCATATCCAGGTCAAAAGTAACAGCGTTGGAAGTGGAGTCAATGGACAGGTCATCATCCACGAGTTCCCAATCACAGACGTCACCACGACCAAAGAAGGGCAAAGCATCCTCCGGCTCCTGGTCTGGTGCAGGGGCATTTTCAACAACCCTTCCTTCAGTGGGATCCCAATGAAAGTCCTCCAACTCAGTGAGACACTCAGTAGAGAACCATTGGCGAACACAAGAGCCATACCGGGCCTCCAGGAAGATAGGAAGAAAGGACAGCATGGTTTGAGCTTCAGCCAAGGTAGTAGTGTTGTACAGGGCCAGGATTTCACCACGGTAGGAGCTGGTGTCAACAGAGAGAAACAGTGGCCATGACCAGTTGTCCCGAGTACAAATTCCCAGAAGAACACGGCGCAAAGTGGTAGCATCCAGTCCCTGACCCAAATCGACAGGAAGATCCAGGTCAACAACCCCTAGAACAGAAGCAGTTTCATGGGTCTGGATGAACTTGGCTTGCCGGTGCTTAGCTTGACGAAGTGTCTTCAGCTTGGAAGGGGAAAGGCATCGGTCAGAGGGATTGGTAGCAGTCTCAATGAACTTGTAGAATTTACCATCAGGAAGGGAGGCTATATCAGACGCAGAGCAGCGATTGAACTGAGCCTTCAATAGCTTGACAGTCTGGGAACGCTTGGTAGAATTACACAAGATGTGGGCAGCTGGGACAGGAGAGGGATCGGGGGTTTGGGAGTTGTCGAGCCGAATGTTCTTCCGGATGACAGCAATAGGGAAGGCTTGAAACCGAGGATGGGTCTGGAGCAGCGCATTGTAATGGTTAAGATCAAAACTCTGCATATAAGACCTGAGCAGGAAACCACAGGTGACAGTAGTGGAGGCTTGAATATGATCGTACTTGAAGTCCACTTCACGGTCCTGGAGACGCTGAAGGAGAGTGTCAGACAATAGAGCATCCACTGGGACACTGTGTCCAATGTAGAACCAAAGGTGGGGTGCAGCGCGAACCCGGAGCCAGAGGGAAGCAACATAGAGCTCAAGAGTGCGCCGGTCAGGCAGGGTAGACCAGAGTTTGGGGACGGGCTTAGCCTTGGGGTTAATGCTAGCGCGGGAAGGAAAGACATAGAGGACCAGCTTCCGATCCACCGACCAAAGCAGGCTGAGTGCATCAGTCAGGGACTCCAGCATTTTGTCGTACAAATCACTAGGTCGGGGTGACATCAACCTGGGGAGAGACAGAGTGAAGTAGGAGCCGTAGGAGCACTTGGTACCTTCAGTGACATCAACCGGAGCCCTGGAATCACTGGAGCAAACCCCACGCCATTGAAGAAAGTGACCGACAGAAGAAGAAAGGACAGAAGCAGCTCCAACAGAAGGAAAAAAGGAGACAGACCAAGAACCTGGCACCGGGGTGGAAGAGGCAGAGGCAGAGGCAGCGGAAGGAGCAGGGGCAGGGGGCTTAGTCTTGAAGAACCAATGAGAACCGAGGACCCGGTTGGCAGCCAGCCACACCAGCCCTTCAGTGCTAGGCATAAGGTTGCCTTCACAGTACAGGGCATCAAAGCATTCAGGAGACATTTTAGCGAGACCAATGAGACATTTCCGGAGGGCTTGGCCGGGAGGGGATTTGGTCCACGCACCAGAGCCTTGGAAGCAAGCCGAAGCCAGGGAAACCAGAGACTCCACAGTAGCGGACCTCCAATCAGAATCAGCGGGATTGACCAAGGCGTACACCGGGGCAACGGAGAGACGGCACACATCATGAATGGATTTTTTGTCACGGCCATCCTTCTTGCTGAAGAAGTGGGTAGGACTGGGAGAGGCATTCCAAACCTGGGTCTGTGCTGGAGACTTCCGGAGGCGGTTGATGAAAGATGGGGTAGGGAGACGGCCATCACCATAGAAACGCCACAGGAAAGAAGCAGAGTGGGCCTGATTGGCAGCGGCCAGAGCCTGTTTACAAAGTGCTTGACAATCCAAGCTGGGGGAGGGAGCCAGGGAGGGTGACGGCTGGAGGAGAGACTGCTTAAGAGCTGGGGTAGGGGCGGGACGAGCGGCAGATGGTGCTGGCTGCTGAAGAGCTGAGGGAGTAAGGACCAGCTGCTTGAGAGCGGGAGGCGGAAGGGGGGGAGACTTAAGGGCGGGCTTCTTAGAATCCTGATGAGGAGCAGGCTTCGTAACAGACTGAGTAGAGGAGGCCACAGAGGAATCAGAGGAAGAGACGGACATGGAGGTAACAGAGGATTGGCTGGCCAAGGAAGAGGAACAAGCAGACAGAGATGCATCTTTCCGGGGGCGAAGAGAGGAAGGAGAAGGAGTGGCCTGGGTAGGAGCTGGGGGAGGGGGGGAGGACTTCTTCAGATGGGCGCGCTTGGGGTAGCGAGAGCCAGATGCAGAGGAGCGGGCAGATGAAGAAGATAGGGAGGGCGTGGACTGGAGTCTTTTCTTGGGAGAAGAAGCAGAGGAGCGGCCCTCACAAGGCTGAGTAGGAGTAGTGGGAGTAGGCATGCTGGGAATTGGTGTATAGCGATTGCTGTGAGAGAGGGATTCGAGAGCCGCAATATCGATGGTAGTTGCAGGCGGTTGGTGAATCAGATGGATCAGAGTCGATTCGCGTGAGGGTTGGTGCCGGGTGGTGCAATTGGAAGCAAATCAGACGGGCGGCTATTGGCGGTCGGGCAAGAGATACGCGGTTGGAAACAGAGCAGAGGGAAGTCGGGGGGTGATCGAGGGATCGATTGGTGGAATCAGAGCTGGGGAACAGGGATGGTACCAGCGTGTCCGCAAGAGAGAGGGGAAGCCGTTGACAAGAAGATAAGGCAGGGAGGGGTCAAATTGAAGCAACGAAAAGTCGGGAGGTGCAGGGTGCCGTGGGCGAAGAGATCAAACGGGTAAAAGATGGTATCCGTCAGATCGGAAGCGATGCTGTGGAGGGAGGAGCTATTGTTGGGTCGAGCGATGGGGCTGCTGCTGTTGGAAGTAGAGCAGAAGGCAGTCAAAGGGGATTGGAGGAGATTGATTCGAAGGAGCGGCAGATGGAGGTGCGGGGAGCCGGGTGAAAAAAGGGGAGCAAACGTGTAGGTGACAGTGACGGTGCAAGCAAAGGCAGCGGCTTCGAATCAAGTGGCCGATCGAGGGAGTAGAGAATAGGGACAGGGTGGGGTATAGGAAGGACAGCCAACAGGGGCAACGGCGTCGTGTCGGAATATGGGTCGGCGGTCGGCTCGTGCTGGGTTGAAGAGGAGGCTGCTGTCGGATGGTTTGGCTGCGTAGAAACTGTACCGGATCCGGCGTAGAAAATTGTGTGTTGTGACCGCTCCAACCGACGACACCGTAAGTAGGTCCAACAAAGCAACTAAAGGAGACAACAAGCAACCAAACTAATAGCGAAAACAGAAGGAGCAAGTCTTAGAAGGTAGAGGTGGGGCCTGGTGCCGGTAGAAACAGAGGGAAGGGAAGGAGATATAATAAAGGAATTCTGTGTAGAATCCTACGTGTTGTGAGTACTGGAAATTCGGAACGTCGGACAACGTTGCGAGACGCAAAGTTGTATTGCCGGATCAATATAGACGTTTCTTTTCTTTTTCTTTTTTGGTCCACTACAATTAGTGGAGCTGCTACTAGTAATATTTGCATCGCCATGCTTATTGTTGGTGTAATCTGTTGAACTTTCGTTCCTAAATCTCTCCCTCATCATTTCTTCCAAATTCCTTCCTGTTTCTGGGTGTTTTCGCATCTCGCCAATTTTGTCGCACAAGTCACTGAACAACTCGCGTCCTTCCTCCATCCATCCATTTCTGCTTCCACTGTCTGAATCGCAGAATTTTTTTTGTCGCGGAATCGTGGCATCACCCTTTCGCCGCTGCTGGTTCACCCATACATGATGCTCATTGTAGATCAGTACCAATGCAAATGCTTCATCTGCTATAGTAAATATATCACTCAGCAAGTGCCTCTCCTTCTGTTGTTTGAAATTGGAATTTGTCGGATTGATTGCCGACATGATTCTTGTAACAAAATAATAAAAATCTTCATCTTCCGTGTCTTTGTATGTTCTGTATTTAGGGTTTAAAATACCTGTGTCCTCATATTCTGTGTCTTGAATAACTGCAACAGTACCAGGGAATGTGATAGGGACTCGACCTTTTCTGTAATCGTCTGTACAGAAGTATCATCAGTATCAATGGGCAGCATGTTAGTGTTGTCGGACCAAAAATAGATTCCAAAATTCCTAATTTCAACAACCAATTCTCCCACCTGTATTTACCTATCCAGTTTTTTCTTGCTAATGTTTGTGAGTTGTGCCTCAATGCAGTCAGTACTGTCCCTACTCGTTTCCTGTAAAAGGAACAGAATGACGCAAGTGGAATATTTGGTGGCTTCATAACCGCTTGTGATTTAACAGCTTTTTGTATTACATGCGCCGTTACCTTGTCATTGATAGGGAACTTCATGTTGTGGTACCAATGTTTTTTGACGTAATCCCTTAGCTGCTTGTCCAGTGTTTCAGTCATATCACTCAAAGCCTTAAGCATATCGTTGTCTGTTATAAGCCCATATTCGTCTGTAATTGTACTTACTGCTTGTTCTCTTGTGTTGCCGGCATTATCAGTCCCCTCTCCCTACATGGTTGCCTCCATTTGTTTAGGTATCATTACTACCTTTCCCACCCCTATATGTGGTTCCCTCTCTTGTTGCCGTAAGTGTTTTGCCACTTCCTGTGCCAATTTTTCATATTGGATTTTTTTCATGACACGTTCCGCAACATCCTCTAAATCGTAGCATTCTCCGTTAGATGTTTTCTCTACCACATTGGTTTTTGTTCCTTCTTTCTGTTGGTTCGTTACTGTAGTGGTGGTTGTGTTGGTAATGCTCAGTGCTGGTTCGTTACTCTGGTTGATGGTGTTTTGTTCTTCCATGTTTGTAGTAGTAGAAATTGTGTTGTCGGTACCATTTTTTTACTGTTGCCCTTTGATGCATTCATAGTTGTGGTATTACTGTTACACACTTTGTTAGTAATTGCGGTGTTTGTTTTCACTCTTTTTTTCTTACCGTTGTTGTCCCCTGTATTTTGATGATCACCGGGCCGGATGGTTTTGTTGTTTCGAAGAGTCTTCCCCTCGGATTTTTTGCTTCGTCGTGTCTTTCCGATAGCATTCATATTTTTTATTTTCCTGAATACGGTGTCGATCAAGAATCATGTGTTTCTTTTTGTGTGGTTTTGTGTGTGTACTAATAATTTAGTCGGGTTGTGTACCGGTACGGTGTTTTGTGTTGTGTGTGTCATGTGTGTGTGTGTGTGTACGGTGTTTTGTGTAGTATGTGTACGATGTTTTGTGTGTAGAGTTTTTCCGTTGGTTCTGTACTATGTTGTTTGCCCTAACTTCTTCTGTGTGTTGTCTGGCTTGGGCGCGCTGTTATATATTTGTAGAAGTAGATCACGTACCTGTGCCAGCCAGCCCTCCCGCGCCATAATTTTTTCAGAAGGGAAACTTTTGATCACACTGAGGTTATGTATTTCAATCCTCTAGTCACATGTAGAATCTCGTAGACTGCACCTAACATACCGTACTGTCTTATGTGCCATTTGTATCTACAAACCCCAACATTGTCTGTACTGTGTGTGGCAAAGTTGTTCCCAATATGCATTTAAAAGTTGTTCCCAACATGCATTTTGTAAGTCATGTTATATGCATTCATGGCCTGGTACGCAAACTTTGGTAGTCATTACCAAATGAGACTGTTTGTGCCCTGGAATTGCACCAAAAATACCCTCATGTTTGCCATATGGATAGTCAAACCACAACATTTCCACCATCATTATGTGTGACAAAGTTGTTCCCAATATGCATTTGATGAGTCCTAATAAATGTATTCATGGCTTGGACCGGATACTTTTTGAGTCATTACCCAATAAGTTAGTTTGTGCCCTGGAATTGCACCAAAAATATCCTCATTTTTGCCATTTGGAGAGTCAAACCACAACATTTTGGGCATTCTGTGTGACAAAGTTGTTCCCATTATGAATTTGATGAGTCATGATTAATGTATTCCTGGCTTGGTCTATATACTTTTTGAGTCAATACCCAATAAGTTAGTTTGTGCCCTGGAATTGCACCACAAATACCCCCATGTTTGCCATTTGGAGAGTCAAACCACAACATTTTGGGCATTCTGTGTGACAAAGTTGTTCCCAATATGCATTTGATGAGTGATGATGAATGTATTCATGGCTTGGACCAGATACTTTTGGAGTCATTACCCAATAAGTTAGTTTGTGCCCTGTAATTGCACCAAAAACACCCTCATCTTTTCCATTTGTAGAGTCAAACCACAACATTTTTGGCATTCTGTGTGACAAAGTTGTTCCCAATATGCATTTGATGAGTCATGATGAATGTATTCATCGCTTGGACCAGATGCTTTTTGAGTTATTACCCAATAAGTTAGTTTGTGCACTGTAATTGCACCAAAAATACCCTCATTTTTGCCATTTGGAGAGTCAAACCACAACATTTTTGGCATTCTGTGTGACAAAGTTGTTTGCAATATGCATTTGATGAGCCGTGATAAATGTATTCATGGCTTGGACCGGATACTTTTGGAGTCATTACCCAATAACTCAGTTTGTGCCCTGGAATTGCACCAAAAATACCCTCATTTTTGCCATTTCGAGAGTCAAACCACAACATTTCCAGCATTCTGTGTGACAAAGTTGTTCCCAATATGCATTTGATGAGTCATGAGGAACCTATTCATTGCTTGGACCGGATACTTTTTGAGTCATTACCCAATAAGTTAGTTTGTGCCCTGTAATTGCACCACAAATACCCCCATGTTTGCCAGTTGGAGAGTCAAACCACAACATTTCGGGCATTCTGTGTGACAAAGTTGTTCCCAATATGCATTTGATGAGTGATGATGAATGTATTCATGGCTTGGACCAGATACTTTTTGAGTCCTTACCCAATAAGTTAGTTTGTGCCCTGTAATTGCACCAAAAATACCCTCATCTTTGCCATTTGGAGAGTCAAACCACAACATTTTGGGCAGGTCCCACTCCAAGGGGACCGGGGGTGCTCTGGTAATATTCAGTGTAGGTCAGCATGTTGTGCCTGCGCTTGTGCAGAGAGGCGTTGGAGTCGCCGGTGTGTTGCTCGTCTGGAGGTGCAACCGGTGACCAATCTATTCGCGGGCGTGCTGTATCTATCGCCGGTCGGGAGGTGCGGAATAGTCGGAGTTGGCGTTGATCGACTGGAGGTGACGCCTTGGAGGTCGTGACTCGATTGGAATCAACTGGAGGTGCAACCTAGGAGGGGAGCTGGAGTGGGAGTAGTCGTTGATGTGTCACAAGGGATCAACTGGAGGTTCAGACCGGTAACCAATTTGATTCGCGGACGCTTGGAGGTGCGGTGCTGCGGATTGGCGGAGTAGACCGTATCTTGGTAGCTCACTTGGAATCAACTGGAGGTGCGCTGGGTGGTGCGCGGAGTAGACCGTATCTTGGTAGCTCACTCGGAATCAACTGGAGGTGCGAGGAATAGCCCGTATCTTGCTAGCTCACTGGATGCAAGGAATCAGTTGGAGGTGCCGGCCCGTAACCAAATCAATTCACGGACGCTTGGAGGTGCGGACTATCGGAGTCGGTGGTATTGTTGTAGAGTATCGATCGATTCGCTTCTTGTGCTGTATCTATCCAGGCCGGGCCTAGCAGACACTAGGTGAGGTAGGGAGGTGCGAGGAGGTGCAGAGATCGGAGTCGCCGGTCGTTTTCGAGCGCGAGTCAATCGATTCGCTTCTTGTACTGTATCTATCAAGGCCGGGCCTACTGAATGACAAGGGGGAGCCGTGGAGGTGTGAGTGCGTTAGTAAGAGACTGACGGCTGTATGGGTACACTAGGCAATACTAGGGGACCAGAACAGGTACACTAGGCAAGGCTAGGGGACCAACAGATAGGCTTGTCGTACGGGTACAATAGGAGAACTATTGGACCAGGACGCGTTACCTATTTATTCTACTACTAATCGGTTTAGGAGCAAAAGAGTGAGCTGTGGGCTTGTATTTTGCTAGGGGAATCCTCTACACGCTTGTTAGCGCTAGCCTGTAATTTGCAGAGATTTTGCTTGCAGAATTTGCTTGCAGAATTCGCGTGCAGAATTCGATGCTTACAGAATTCCCAGTAAGACTTGTACTGTACCTACAGGGAACGTTCCGTGGATATGGTACGCACCAATGTTGCTTGCTGATACAGTGAGATCTTTCTCGAAGTACGTGCGCTGTATACTCAAGGTGGTTCCCCGGCTGGTCTGTACTTCACTACCATTCCCTCATCCGGTTTGCTACATCAATTCCCAATATGCATTTGATGAGTCATGATGAATGCATTCATGGCTTGGACCCGATACTTTTTGAGTCATTACCCAATAAGTTAGTCTGTTCCCTGGAATTGCACCAAAAATACCCCCATGTTTGCCATTTGGAGAGTCAAACCACAACATTTTGGGCATTCTGTGTGACAAAGTTGTTTGCAATCTGAATTTGATGAGTCATGATGAATGTATTCATGGCTTGGACCATATACTTTTTGAGTCATTACCCACTAATTTAGTTTGTGCCCTGTAATTGCACCCAAAATACCCTCATTTTTGCCATTTGGAGAGTCAAACCACAACATTTTGGGCATTCTGTGTGACAAAGTTGTTCCCAATATGCATTTGATGAGTCATGATAAATGTATTCATAGTTTGGACTTGATAATTTGGTACTAGTCATTACCCAATAAGTCAGTTTGTGCCCTGGATTTACACCCAAAATATTATCTTGTGTGCCATTTGGATAGACAAACTACGTAGAAAAACACATCAGCATACATCCGGTTCGCAAATTCAGTAATTATTTTTTCTTATATGTGGACTTCTCGCAAGTTCTTTACCCCCCTGTACCATGTTGATACACTACTAGTGTTTATTTGGTACAACAAGCGTGTATTAATCATCTCGCGTAGAATCCTATGCCCTAACCCTAACCCTAAACCCTAAACCCAAACCCAAACCCTAACGAATTCAATAGCCAAAAATATCTAGTACTAAAAAACGTAGAAACGTACACGTGTAGAAACCTACGTGGATTGAGTAATGAAAATTATGAAGTACTAAAAACGTGTAGAAATCTACTCGCGTAGAAACCTACACGGATTCAATACCAAAAATTATCTAGTAAGTTGTAAACATCTTTTCGTGTAGAAACCTACGCGGATTCAGTACTGAAAATTTATCTATTACTAAAACGTGTAGGATTCTACACTAGTACAAAATCATGTAGAATTCTACATGATGTACTAGATACTTCGATCGATCGATCGATCGAAAATCATACATACGCGAAAAAAAAAAAAAAACTCTCTCACACAAACACACAGTAATTGTAATTTTCTTTTCTACCTCGCGACAAACCAAAACAATCACTTTTTCTACCTACCCCAAAAGAAAACAATCACTTCATGATCTGTTCTACCTCGCAACAAAAAAAAATCACTTCATAATCTGCCTTCTTACATCCGACTTATTTGACTAGGGTGTTGGTTCTTGTAATCAACACTCCGTCCGAGAACGTTTGATCCAAAACCTCTTTAACAGAGCCGGAGGATCTGTTGTCAGATATTTTAGTCCAAAATAACAGCCTTGTACTGGAAAAGAAGTAGTTAGCATTTGACGAGAAGGGGATTTGCTGGATAGATAGTGTTGTTCGGATTGATCACCCAAACATATACGTCTTGAAAGAAGCAAGGAACCGGCTTCGTCCCTTGCAATTATATCAACAGGAACAAGGTACTGTTTTTCGTGACATGGAGTAAGAAGTAATCTACGGCAGCAGCAACAACAACAGGAACGTCAGAACAAGCAAAGGTAAGAATGAGAGAGATAGGCAACGGCAACGGCAATTGGTTTTCCACTCCATCAGCATTGGCAACAGCAATTGATTGGTCTTCCACTCCACCGGCATTACTGATAATGTATTTCCTCTCTGTTTTTCTTCTTATTTTCATAGGACCGGATCGAAGGCAACGAATCGAAACCAACGGATTGAAATCAACGGATCGGAAGCAGCAACCATCAAATCGTCAGCAACGGATTGGCAGCGGATCGGAATCAACGAATCGAGGTGCGGTGGTCGTCTTCCCTGTAGGTGCGGGGAATTTTCCCGGTTGGTGATAATTACGATCGGCATGTACATTATCATATTATTCTGTTGTTATTATTTACTCTATGTAGTACATCAATAGATACTCACCCATTTTGTTCAATTATCATATCATATATTTGAATAGGATCCTCGGCAACAACAACGGCAACGACTCGTCGATTGGACAGCAAGCGGCAGCAAGAGCAACAGCAGCAAGCGGCAGCAAGAGCAACAGCAGCAAGCAGAAGCGATAGCAACAGCGGAAAGCATCAGCGAGAGTAACAGCAGCAAGCGGCAGCAGCGAGAGCAACAGCAGCAAGCGGCAGCGAGAGCAACAGCGGAAAGCGGCAGCGAGAGCAACAGCAGCAAGCGGCAGCAGCGAGAGCAACAGCTGCAAGCGGCAGCAGCGAGAGCAACATCCGCAACCGGAAACGATCGAACCCACCGCAACCGGAAACGATAACACCAATCGCTCCAACACCAATCGATCCAACACCAATCGATCTGCAACACGAATTGATCTGCAAAACGAATCGATCCAACACCAATCGATCCAACACCAATCAATCCAACACCAATCGATCCAACACCAATCGATCTGCAACACCAATCGCTCCAACACCAATCGATCCAACACCAATCGATCTGCAACACGAATCGATCTGCAAAACGAATCGATCCAACACCAATCGATCCAACACCAATCGATCTGCAACACCAATTGCTCCAACACCAATCGATCTGCAACACGAATCGATCTGCAAAACGAATCGATCCAACACCAATCGATCTGCAACACCAATCGATCTGCAACACCAATCGCTCCAACACCAATCGCTCCAACACCAATCGATCTGCAACACGAATCAATCTGCAACACGAATCGATCTGCAAAACGAATCGATCCAATCGATCCAACACGAATCGATCTGCAAAACGAATCAAGCCAACACCAATCCAACACGAATCGATCTGCAAAACGAATCGATCCAACACGAATCGATCTGCAAAACGAATCGATCCAATCGATCCAACACGAATCGATCTGCAAAACGAATCGATCCAACACCAATCGATCCGATCCAACAGCTCCTCCACCGGTGATCTGGCATCAAATCGATCCTAATCCACAGGCGCTCAGCAACAAATCTTTGGCATAGAAACGCTCCTCCTCCTCCTCCACCGGCGCTTGGCAACGAATCAGCGAAACGCTCTTCCTCCACCGGCGCTTGGCAACAAATCAGCGAAACGCTCCTCCTCCTCCTCCAACGGCGCTCGGCAACGAATCAGCGAAACGCTCCTCCTCCACCGGCACCGGCGCTCGGCAACGAATCAGCGAAACGCTCCTCCTCCACCGGCGCTCGGCATCGCTGTCTGAACTGGATACATAATCACTGGATTCGTTATGATTCAATGCTATCTCAAATGGTTCCAACTGGATGTCCTCCTGTAGTGTGCATGCATTGTACAAACATTCGTAAGACGGTGGTGTAGCAGCATTTTTGCTTTCAAAAAAATTTAGCCATGAGATCCGATTCGATATCACTAGCCAATCGCAATTGGTAATACAGCCATCAAGTCCTTGCTCTGGAACAACTGCCAGCTTGGAATGGATAGTGTCGACATGAAATAGGTACAGTGAACTCATCAGGCGACCACGTTGGACAAATTCAGAAGCTGTTTTCTTAGGGACATCTTGAAACCGACGAGCCACAGCATACATTCCGTTTGTATCAATTGGATAGCCACCAATACTACTGTATGGCTGCTTCAAACTCTGTACAGTTAAAAAGCATAGCAGATGGCACGGTACGAGCTTGGGATTGTTATTTAAATCAAAGTCCAATTTCATCAAACACCAATCCATCCATACGGAGTTGAGCAGAGAACTGTCCGATCTATATGAAGGATGCGAGCGAAATATAAAATATGACCCACAAGCAACATCGAAACGATTGTGCTCTGTAACTCCACAAATGTGCGAAGGATTCTCCAATAAAGGTAGAACAGAATCACAAACAAAGTCAAGTATGTCAGAAGGAAAAAATGGTTTGCTTTTGTTAGTAGAACGAAGCCACTTCATTGTTGATTCCCCATTTTCGGTTCTCATTATTTGAAAATGAGAACCACCACCATCAGGGCGTTCAATTGGAGGAGGATCAGGTGGATTCAAGTTGTAGTGGTATGTTGCCTGGCTTAGCATCATTTTCTCGGACTTTTGATTGGCAGTTTGATTGATTAGTGATGCAGCATTACCTTGAGTGTTCTTGGAAGGAGCTTTAATCTCAGTTTTGTGGTGAGATTCATTGGGAGCACTATCCCAGCCTGCAGGGCTTCCCCATAAAGAGATATAATCTGGTAGGTGAAAGTACAGGTGATTCTTGATTAGTTTTGTTCCCATCCCTTTCCTGTGACAAGTTGAGTTTATACAATTGATGAAGTGAACAATTGTTTTTGGGAGATTCTTTAAGGAACCATATTTCATTTGACCGTGTTTAAGAAATTCTTCCATTGATAGAATAAGCTGAATTACCTCTATCTGTTTCTTTACAAAACGATGGTCACCAATAATGTCAGATCCATGTTTGGAAACCATAGCGATCAGAAGAGAAATAAGCATTCCAGAGAAATCATGCCCTTCTTTCTTCGTGGTTGATAAAAGCTGAGTCCCAAATTTGGTGCGAGGAAAATCTCTATCAGACTGGCGTGATAACAAACCACCGCACCGTTGTGCTAAATGGCCAATACTGCTAGCAACAGCCACACCGTGCTTCAAATTGGGGGCATAAACACATGGAACACTTCCGCGGAGCAACAATTCAATTGACTCAACGGCCCCTTTGGCAGTGCCAAGCTGGTGCATGTGCAAACATTCACCGGGAGTTGCAAAATGAATGTTGTTCTGATTAGTACCAAAGCATAAATCATGAAATACATTCCTTATGTTGTGATGAGAGTTGTTTTTGAAGTTCTTATTGATATCGTTTAGATCTGTGCCGGGAAAACAATGGAAATCAACAGGTGACCACTTCTTTGTTGCAGGTTGAACAGAAGGAATGTTTATGCTCGGAGAATAACAGTTGCAGTGACGGCACATCCGCATGACGCCCATATTGAAGGAGCCATATTTTCCACACAATTTATCGTGAAGTTCTGTGTTGCCAATAACATAGGCAATGGCAAATTTCATTTTTACCTTCCACTGTTGATTTGTGTACGGAAGATAATTCCATTTGATACCACCGTCTTCATTACACGCGGCTTTGAAGGAACGAAACGCTACTTCCAAACCATTGTGAAGATTCTGAATTTTTTCCTTTGAAGTGGCAGGACAAGAGTGTCTGGTTGACTCCCATTCGGGGTCGGGATGGAAGTAAATAGTTGTCCATGCTTCAGGTCGAGAACGGGTCTCCACATTAAAGATACCAAGTGTCATGTTCAATGGCATAAGCGTAAGTCTTCTGTGCGCATCCAAAGATATGCCCTCCATGTAAAATATAATAGGAACAAGAATTTCTTGCAAATTGGGATTGCAAATTTCTTTCCAAGAAGATTTCCACCACGAGCCGTGATGCAATTCTGAGATTACAGAATGAGGATTCAACTCAGGATTATTGTCGGGAGATAGAGGGGTGGAATAGTTGGGAAATGAGAGGTTTTCTTCTATCATTAGCTGCTGGTCAGAAAGAAGAGAATAAATGGCATCCTTAAAAGAACGAACATACACCTGAGTGGGCTTATTATCAGGTAACCAATTCAGTATATGAGGATGAAATTTCATATCAGAGAGACCCAGATTGGATTGGAGATTGTCAAAAATTGCTTTCCGAGATCTAATTTTGGCATCGCAAAAATCAAAACCCGGTCTCATTTGACTTTTCTTTGCCCACTGGAAAATGGATTTGAATGTGTTCAGTGGCAATTTATGTCAGGCCATTAAATTCATGAGTTCCAATTCTGCAAGAAGATGAGGGGGCGGCGGTAGTTTTGTGTGGCTTTGAAATGCATCCTCTCTTTTGTTCAAATTAATGATTTCATGAAAAGATGGTGGTGGATGGGCTGGCTGAGCAGTAGCGACGTTAACATCAGAACCATTAGTGTGATCTTCTTCGTTGTCTCCACAATCTATGTTGTTGGTAGAATTGTTGTCGTTATTTTCATTTACGTCATCTTCATTGTCATCCTCGTCATCGGAATTGGCGATATCATTATTCAGCGGGAATGCATCTTCATCTTGAACAGCAGAAACAGCCATGTAAGATTCAATGGCATTCCGATCCATTGGCGTAAAAAGACATCATGTACAATCTGTTGGTTTAGAACAGAATGAAGATCCGTGGCTGATTGACTTGTGACGATGTGGTGCTGGGAGAGATAGGAAGGGGGAACAGATGGACCGTTTTGTGTCATAGTCATCCCAAAATCTGACGGAGAATGTTGAACAGACGGCAAGGTAGGCTGCACTTTGATAGAGGTGGAGAAGTTATAGATCTTTCGTTTAATTAGACCCTGACTATGGTAAAAATCCCGGCACGTATCTCTATGCCAGAAATGTTTTCTTAGGCCGGTGGAGACGTATTTCAAGTTACCATTTGAAATGGATTTATATCCTAAAAAATCCTTTGATTCTTTTCCTTTCTTATCCCAGCAACCACGGCAGTAGAATAGAATAGAGGTTTTAATAACAGGAGGCATGATGTTGCTGAGTTGTTTGAAGGAAAATATCAGTAGAATGGGTCGAGAGGACGGAGGGCGAAAAGATGAATCGTTGAAAGGAAAAAATTAAATGTATTATTTTGTGTGTGATGTGTTTTCTTGTACGGTAGATTTCCTTACTACCATACTTCGATTGCAAAAATGGTCCGTAAAGTAAATGCATTACTACTTAGTGATAATTACAACATTCCTCGTACAATATGTTTAGTAGTGAACAGTACGTACAGTCAACTCCTTAAGAGGGTTAATACACAGCGCCGGACGGGTCAATCCCATCAGTTCTTCCAAACATTTGTTGTCAGGCGCATCAGTTCTTCCATAAGGTGCACGGAAATGTGAATCGAAATGGAAATCGTGGACAATTGCGTTGTTGATTATCGAAATGGAAATCGTGGACAATTGTGTTGTTGATTGCGATCAAGTTGATTCCGACTTTCATGTACCGGTAAAACCAACTACGCTATTTTGCATGAGTTATTACTAGTAGATACTAGTAATACATTATTTTCACTAGTACTTCATCATTATAATTCATTATTTCATTTTCTTTCCGACGAGCAAAACAAATACCAACGTGTTAGGTGTTACTACTAACTAATCTTCGAGTCGATAATCTACTCTACTGATACTACTAATACTAATCTTCCAGTCGACAATTGAACCAACCATGGAGGGAATTTACAAAATACAAAAGATGGTTCAGGAACACCCAGCCGATCTCGAACAAGAAATCCGGAAAATGATGGTTTATCACAAGAAAGAGATTGCTCGACTCCAAAAAATGATTCGTAAGATTCGTGCAGGAAAGAGCAATCATCCAAATGTTAACAATGGAATCGTCGATCCTCCTAGCAATCATCAAGTCATTCCAAATGTAACCATCAATCCACCTTGCGGGTTATTGAAGAACGATTCAGATTTTGGTGGCGATTCCAACAGTGTAGGTTCTGAAAATACAACGGATCTTCCTACCATTAAACAGGAACCAAACCCTTGAGTGCAATAGCCCGCCTGGGGTGGATTCAACTTGGAGTTGGAATTGGGATTTGAGTTGATGTTAGAGGATTTGGGACGGAGCCCGTTATATGGTGGCAACATGTTGAGAAAATGAAATAAGTCATTCGTGCACAAGTTGTACACAAAATAGTGCTTGTCACAAAACGAATATGATATCCTTAACCCTAAAATAGTTATTTTAGTTGAGAAGTGATGAGATATTGTCTCGAAAGTAAAGGTGTGCGACGCGCGAGGTTTTTTAGTAGACACGCGACCTAAAAAGATAGGAAATTTAAAAAATAGGGTAGAGAATTGTAAAAATACCGCGCGATAGCCCGCAGGGGGTAGAGAAACAGTTCTCGGACGTGGTCTGCACAGCAACTGTCACCTCCTCCATGAGAGTCTATACCCAGACCCTCTTTCATACTACTGGCATCTCCCCCGCAGCCATCTCTGCTCGCTCCCTTTGAGTGGGTGGGGCTATGGCCCTGCTACAGGGCAAATGTGACTCTAATGTCATCAAGCTCTTTGCCAGATGGCACAGTGACTGCATGATGCGCTACTTATATCAACAGTGCCTCCCCATCTTCAAGAATCTTGCCTCTGTAATGTTCAACAATGGAACATACTCCTTCCTGTCGGAGGAATGAGTGCTAGCCGCAGACCCCACCCCTGCTGGCAGCTCTCTTTGAGGCATCCCTGATGCCTCTCCCTCCCTCACTCTGCTCCACGCTCAAGCTCTCCATGCTCCTCGCCCGCGCTCTCCACGCCGTTCCCACCTGGTGGCTTGTGGTCCAATGGCAGAAAAGGCTTAACAGCCAGAGGCTTAACAGCTCAAGCTGTTAAGCCCAACTGTACGCCGGTGTGTGTGGGTACAGCAAACTAAGGGACCGGCCTCTGGGCAATACACCCAGAGTTCCAGATTCCCTTCTAGCACTGCTTAACCCACCAACACACCAATGAACTACAAGCATTTCACATCCAGTAAACCTAGTAGGTTGGCTACTGAAGCTATCACAAACGTAGTGCGTGATAGTTGATGTAGCAAACCGGATGAGAGGAATGGTAGTGAAGTACGGACCGGGGAACAACCTTGAGTATACAGCGCACGTACTACGACAAGAAAGATCTCACTGTATCAGCAATATCGGTACGAGCAACGTTCCCCTTAGGTACAGTACGAATCTTACTGTGAATTCTGTAAGCATCGAATTCTGCAAGCATCAAATCCTACAAGCATCGAAAATCTCTGCAAAATACAGGCTAAGCGCTAACAAGCCTGTAGAGGATTCCCCCAGCAGAATACAAGCCCACAGCTCACTCTTTTTGCTCCTAAATGATCAGTAGTAGAATAAGTAAATAAATAGCCCACCACGCCCGCCCGCAGAAAAGGCTTAACAGCCAGAGGCTTAACAGCCCAAGCTGTTAAGCCCGACTTTACGCCGGTGTGTGTGGGCACAGCAAACTAAGGGACCGGCCTCTGGGCAATACACTCAGAGTTCCGAAGCCCCCTCTAGCACTGCTTCACCCATCAACACACCAATGAACTACAAGCTTTTCACATCCAGTACTACAAGTAGGTTGGCTACTGAAGCTATCACAAATGTAGTGCGTGATAGCAACTTTGCCCCACAGAATGCAAGAAATATTGTGGTTTGTCTCTCCAAATGGCAAACATGAGGGTATTTTTGGTGCAAATCCAGGGCACAAACTGACTTATTAGGTAATGATTCCCAAAGTATCCGTACCGGGTCATGAATACATTTTTCATGACTCATCAAATGCATGTTGGGAACAATTTTTAAATGCATGTTGGGAACAACTTTGCCACACACAGTTCAGAAAATGTTCTGGTTTGTATATCCAAATGGCACACAAGACGTTATGGTATGTTTGGTGCAGTCTAAAAGATTCTACAGGTGACTAGAGGATTGAAATACATAACCTTAGTTTTATCAAAAGTTTCCCTTTTGAAAAAAATATGGCGCAGGAGGGGTGGCTTGCACAGGTGCGTGATCTACTAGTACTTCTACAAATTAATAAGGGCGCGCCCAAGCCAGACAGCACACAGAAGAAGTTAGGGCGAACATCATAGTACAGAACCCACGGAAAAAGTCGACACACAAAACATCTTACACATACATGAAACACTGTATACACACACACGAAACACAAAACACGAAACACGAAACACAAAACACAAAACACATAAACACACACACACACACAAATTAAAACCCGTACACACACGAAAAACTGTACACGAACAAGAAACCTGAAAAAATTATTAGTACACACACAAAACCACACAAAAAGAAACACATGATTCTTGTTCAACACCGTATTCACAAAATAAAAAAAAAAATATGAATGCAATGGGAAAGACATGATGAAGCAAGAAATCAGAGGGGAAAACCCTTTGAAACAACAAAACCATCTGTCCCCGTGATCATCAAACTACAGGGGACAACAACGGTAAGAAAAGAAGAGTGAAAACAAACACAGCGATTACTAACAAAACGTGTGGCAGTGATGAGTATCGAACTCGAGTGACGATTTATTCTTCTCCTTCAGTTAAGTATCGATTCGCAATTGTAAGAATGAGTCTCGAATTTTCGAGGTCTCATTATTCTCGATTCGTACCTCCACTACACCTGACACGGAAGGAATTTAATAGCCACAACTATTAACTCAGCCAGGGACAAGAGTGAAAAAAATGATACCGACAACACTACAGCCACTCAAAACATGGAAGAACACAACATCATCAACCAGAGTAACGAAGCAGCACTGAGCATTACCAAAACACACACCACTACAGTAATGAACCAACAGAAAAAGGGACAACAACCAAGGTGGTAGAGAAAACATCCAACGAAGAATGCTGTGATATAGAGGATGTTGTGGAACGTGTCATGAAAAAATGCCATATGACATATTGGCACAGTGAGTGGCCAAACACTTACGGCAACTGCAGAGGGAACAACATAAAGGGGTGGGAAAGGTAGTACTGGTACATAAACATACGGAGGCAACCATACAGGGAGATGGGAGTTACAATGCCGGCAACACAAGAGAACAAGCAGTGAGTAGAATTACCAACAAATATGGGCTTATAACAGATAACAATATTCTTAAGGCTTTGAGTGATACGACTGAAACAGTGGACAAGCAGCTAAGGGATTACATCAAAAAAGATTGGTACCATAACATGAAGCTCCCTATCGATGACGAGGTAACGGCGCATGTAACAGAAATGGCTGTTAAATCACAAGCGGTTATGGTGTCACAAAATATTCCACTGGCGTCATTCTGCTCCTTTTATAGGAAACGAGTAGGGACAGTACTGACTGCATTGAGGCACAACTCACAAACATTAGCAAGAAAAAACTTGATAGGTAAATACAGGTTGGGGAATTAGTTCTTTAAATTAGGAATTTTGGAATCTAGTTTTGATCTGACACCACTAACATGCTGCCCATTGATACTGATGATACTTCCATACAGCCAATAACAGCAATGGTCGAGTCCCTATCACCTTCCCTGGTACTGTTGGAGTTATTCAAGACACAGAAAATGAGGATACAGGTATTTTAAACCCTCAATACAGGAAATACAACAACGCGGACAATGAAGATTTTTATTCTTTTGTTACAAGAATCATGTCGGCAATCAATCTGACAAAATTCAATTTCAAACAACGGAAGGAGAGGCACTTGCTGAGTGATATGTTTTCTGTAGCGGATGAAGCATTTACATTGATAATGATCTACAATGAGCATTATGTATGGGTGAACCAGCAGCAGCGAAAGGGTGATGCCACAATTCTGCGACAATTTTTTTTCTGTGATTCAGACAGTGGAAGCAGAAATGGATGGATGGAGGAAGGATGGGAGTTGTTCAGTGATTTGTGCGGCGAAATTGTCGAGATGCGCAATCAGCCAGAAACAGGAAGGGAATTGGAAGAAATGATGAGGGAGAGATTTAGGAACGAAAGTTTGACACCAGACACCAGTAAGCATGGCGATACAAATATTACTAGTAGCAGCTCCACGAATTGTAGTGGACCAAAAAAGAAAAAGAAAAGGAAGGTCTATATTGATCCTGCAATAACAGCATCGATGAATGCCAATTTATCTATTGGTGAATTAATGTAGAAAATAACAGTACATATATAATACAAAACTACTACTAATTATAAACTTAATATTGAGAATATTAGAAATTATGGAGGATTCGTAATACGTTGCAATAGGAATAAATCAAGCATAATAGAATTTACATTTAAAAAAAGGAATATCGTAGTCCAGAAATAGAATTCACAATTAGGAGAGCAGAATCGAATTGTTATTTCGTCAAGATTTCTTTTTTATTCATGAATAGAAGTAAGTGTTGTTGGTACGGAATAATAATTGGGTTCTGCTAGAGACTGAAATGAATTAGTTTTAATCATGATTAGAGTAATGTGCATCACGCACACAGAATTATTTTTTGTATGATTTTAAGGCATTGACTAGGATTGCATGGGGGTGGGAGTCTCAGGGTGTTGCGAAAAATTTGCCGTGTTAAAATCACGCATAAAATTTGTGCGCGATAAGTTGATTTGGACCCCGCGAAACAGTTCTCGGACGCTTGTATAAGAAATCATCGCAAGGATGACCCAGTCTTTGGTGCCAGAGGAGCTTGGAGGTCTTTGCCTTGATGGCATGGATAGGGATTTCTTTGTCAGCAATTTTGGTGAAAAACAGTTTGGCATCAAACTAGGGTTTGTCACTGGAGTCAGGTTTTCCTCCAGCTGCTTCAGTACATTTTTGAAGTGTGACAAGATCTGTATAAATGTCATACCTGTAATGGTTGATGGCTTCCTTGGAGGCTAGTTTGCAAGCTTCTTTAAACTCCATGTCAGTTGCTAAGGCGTATGCTGAAGAGGTAGCACAGTTTGCATATGGAGATACCAAATCTGTGTCTGGGATTAGCAAGGGATGAGTATAACACTGACCATCAATAATGGCGCCATGCAGGATGGTGCTTCTGGCAGCAGTATGTTTGTGGTGACAAATAATAGTGAGGTTGCCATTCTTTTGTGTGGAGGAGTCATTGGTGTCAGTGAAGGCCTTGTGTATGGACTGTGTACTGAACTGGTCGCGCATGCGTGATGAAGTTCCACACAGATCATTCTCACTTAGTAAGGTTGTAGAAAGCAATGGAGAATAGTAGAAGAAAACACTGATGTACCCTCTGTGGTTGGGGGTTGATATATGCACGTATCCGGATCCTTCTGGAATACAACTGGATGTTTTGCCTCCTATTGCTGCTATTAGCCTAACAGGACATTTTCTCAGCTTGGTGTAGGGTTTGTAATCATGGAGAATATGCAGTAGGTTTGTGCAAGAAACTTTAGCACCAGTATTAAGCTGTGCTCGCAAGCCTTGTTGAAAGTATGATGCAGCTGCAAGTGGATCTGATGGCACAAGCATTTTGACATAATTGGTATCAATTGTGATTGGATTGATTTGTGGGGTGTTTGTCCTCTGAACATGGATTGCCACAATCAAAATTGGGATCCCCATTGGTTTCCAAATGTGGCTCCAATGTAGGGGCTGTAACTTTGAGTGTTTCCATATCACAATACACATCAGTTGGAATGGATGGGTGAAGGGTAGCCCTTGGGATCAAGTTGACCGCACCAAGTTGGATGGATTCATAGGAACTGACACTGCTGGAATCCAAGGTGGGGCATGAGCCGTTTCCTGGTGTTGTTGGAGCATTGTCAAATCCTTGGGGATCATCTCGAGGTGACGTGGTGTGGCTGCAAGAAAGTCTGTTTATTCTTGGCCTTGGCAAAAAATTTGGTCTTCTGGTTCATCATCTGAAGGTTCCTCATCCTGGTTCTCATCTTCAATGTTGATCTTGGAGATGTGTTAAGTAGAGTCCAAGAGCTGTTGAGTTTCCCTATTGCATTTGCTTACAAAAACGGCTGTAGCAATCCTGTGTTTCCTGTGAGATTCAACATCTTGTAGGGCAGGGCAATTATCAAAGCTATGACCAGAGGTGTGGCAAACAATGCATTTCCTGGAAGTGTCAAAGAGACTGGGCTCTTTATCAAATGCAGTGATGGTGTTACAGTAGGCTTGATGAAGGAATTGATTGTCTGATGCTTCATCCATTTCAGGGTAGCCAAGTGATTCAATCAGACTGATTGAGTGGGATGTCAGAGTGGAGGGAGTTCTACTGGTGTTGTTGCTGCCTGCACGTTTTTGAAATCTATCACTGCGGCGAGAGCCTGTTCTAGTGGCGAACGTTGGTTTGGGTAGGCTTGATTTGGAGGCTTTGTCCTTGTACTTCATCTCTGCCTTACTTGATTTCTTGCTCATATGTTTGGAGGGTTTGTAGGAGCCTGCCTGCCTTATACTTATCTCTCTTGAACTGATCATCGGACTCTCTCTCTCATCTTCTGTTTTCTTGCGTAGTTCATATGAAAGAGTAGCTCCTTCAATGATATTACTCACTTCTTCCAGGGAGCTGATGGTGCTGGGATGATTGTGGAGAAACACCCTAAGCCTTAGGTAATCTTTGTATCGGAAGTAGTATTCCTCAAGTGATTCATCTTGATCCTGATTTGGTGGGTTCCGAACCATTCTTCTCTTGTAGAAGGGTCTTTCTGAGTTGGGATGTGTTCTAGCGATCACACTGTAGAGAGCCTCGTATCCTTGTCCTCCTTCAAAGCTCTGAATTGCAGCCTTTACGCTCTTGCATGAGTCAGGGATGGTTTTATCAGTTCTGAGTGCAGTATAAATGAGGTTTCCCCATTCATGGATAGCCAATTCATATCTTGCAGGGAGGTCATCCATATAGGTGTCTCCAATGGTGAATCCTCTGAGATGATCAGCTTCTCTTCTGTGGAGGTAGTATGGATGGACATATATATGATGCTGCTGTGCATGAGCTGTGACTTCCCTGTACCACTTTTGGACCTTGGGGGCTGTGGAATTTTTTGGTTGTGGGAAGCCTGAGAGGAAAAATTTATCTCTTGCTGCTTCCTTGGACTTGTCAGAGGCTCTGGTTAGGTCAAAGCAATCACCACTTCTTGTGATTAGGTGTTGGTCATTTCTACCACTGCCTAGGTTGTGTAGGTAGTAGTTTTGTCTGACAGTTGTTTCATTTCCTGTTGCGTCCGTAGTAGTGATTTCAAAGTATTTCATTTCATCACTGGTAAGGAATTCTTCTCTTCTGTTGTATCTTGCCTTGACTGTTGGTGGTAGAGTTGATGGATTCCATGGGGTAGAAGTAGGTAGGAGGTTTGTTGTTGTTGTTGTTGTTGTTGTTGTTGTTTGTAGCTCCACTATGGATGGCAGTTTCAGATAGTTTTCAAAGAGAGAGCGCTGGCCTTCGAGGAGTTCCATCATTTTTGCATCGTAGGTCGTGGTTTGAGGTGTCTCTTGTGTTTGCACATCATTGGCTTCATTCGCATCATCATCGTTGTCTTCATCATTTGGTGGTGGATCCCCGGTGTATGCTTCCATGAATAGATCAGAACGCCATTTTTTTGTGAATTGCCAATGAGTGATAGTGAGTTCAATTACTACTGTAGGTTCTTCACCGGTGTTGGTTCGAATTGCATGCTTCGCGGCTGCATCAAATTCTGTCTTGTACCTCATTCGCTTGGTGGATCCATTGTTTCTGACATGTTTGATAGCAAATGTTTGCGATGATTTCAGAGTAGGCTGCGTTGAGGGACGTGGCTGCAGTAGGGTTGCTGGCACTTGAGAATTGGAACTCAATTCCGAAGATTGGGGTCCAGTCAAATGGAGTCGAAATGGTCTAATCTGTTGGTTGGTCGGCGTGTCGTCGTCCGTTGATGGTGTTATTAACCGGCGATTAATTGATGTAGCGAACCGAATGTAAGGAATGGTAGTGCCACGTGGAACGTACGACGTATGAACCAAAGAACACCCTTGAGTATGCAAGATCTCACTGTATCACCAACGTAGGTACAAACTCTACTACGATCACTCCTCACCGAATACAGCAATTCCACTGTAAGCACCAAATTACAGGGAAAGCACAAACAAGCCGGTAAAGGATTCCTCCAGCAAAAACCAAGCCTACAGCTCACTCTTTTTGCTCCTAAAACGATTAGTAGTAGAATAAGTAAAAGGCTTATACATCCAGGTCCAATAGTCTTCCCTATTGTACCCGTACAAGCCTACCTTGGTCTGATAGTCACCTATCGCGACGCGTCGTTTCTCCCAACGTGAGGACGATCCCCACCAGAGAGGCCCAATGCGTCTCTCTAATCTCATCGACTTAGGTAGACGCCTACATCGCCGACTTCCTCCACAGGCAAGGAACCCTCCGGTTCGACCTACACGGCATCCCGTTCACCTCCAAGTCAGCAGCGACACGACAATGAACTACAGGGAGTATTTCCAAGGTGCGGGACCCTTTGGGAAAGCGCCTGCTAGGCATGATGTCTACCAGGCCATCTACACTCTCTTCACGGAGGCTGAGGGGGATAGGCTTCTCCCCCTCCTCCTGGATATCTTCAATGCACAAGCTATTGGCGGCTTGGGCATATTCCAAGAAGATGTCGCGGGGGCGGACCGGCTCCGGGTCATCCATGGCCTTCGACGCTATCCAGGCACCATCACCCAGCCGTCTGCCAACCGGGGCCGAGCCTTTGGCTACATTGATGATGTGGAAGGACAAGAGGGGGAGCTGGTGCAGGTGGACGCAGCCCTGCTTTTGAGGGCTGCAGCTAGCCGGGTGTACCTTATGGCCCACCATGAAGCCACCATATCACAACACCCTGATAGAGATTAGATCCCCGCCATCCCTGAAGGGACCGCCCACACTGAAATGCTCCAGGCCCACAAGGTATGTTTCCTACCCTTTGAATTTGTCCCACTGGTGTTGTGCAGGGGCCTCACCCCAAAGCAGGCCTTCCAAGTCCTCCAACCTCACATCCACCAGCAAGGATTGGAGAATATCTGCAAACCCTTATTGGACACACTTTGAGCTGTGGGGACACAACCTACCACTCTGCTGGGCGCAATCCGGCTCCTAGAGCCCGGACCCTCCTTCAGAGCCAAAGCTAACCTCCGCGCCTACATGAAGAGCAACGTCCTCCTTCGCGACCTCCCAGGCCTCAGAATAGGCCCTGCAGCACCAGCAGACCCTACCCTCACTGCAGCCTTCTCAGCGCTTACGGACCAGCAACTAAGATTGAGTGACTCTCTGGACCAAAGACGCCAAGAATCCTCCAAGCTGCACTCTGTCAGGGCAGTGTGGGGGGACCTTTACACGGAAAGACTCCTACTACTCTGTGGAAAAACAGCAGAAGCAGATCTTCCTCCCATCTACACAGCCTGGGCCAAGAAGAGAAAACACGAGAAGACCCACATGATCCTCCAAAGCCAAGTTGCAACAGACGCCTACAACCTTGGGATCCAGGCGCCACTCATCACCACAGCCGTGCTCAAGCGGTTCCAAGATTGCAACTTCTATGGAACCGACCCCTTTGATGTAGCAGATGGCATACTTCCTCTAGCCTTCACTCCTCCAGGAGGATCAGCGGCTACCCTAAAGCGGGAGCATGAAGCAGCCGCTAATGTAGCAGCCTATGACACCATGATCTCCACCCAAGGCAATTCCCTCTCCCTCAAGGACTCCCTGGAATTGCAAAAGACCAAGGCCTACATCCCCCTTGACTGGACAGAAGCTACCACCCAGCTTAAAAGCTACCTGGCAGTCCTAGCCACCCTCTTAGGAGCCACACATGCTGTGGTGAAGGGGTACCAACGAGGCCTCTCCAGGCTAGAGTGGCAACAGATGCCCCTCCGCTGCGCAATAGCAGACGAAGTGGGGGAACGCATCACCCCAGCCATTGTGGTGTACTACTTCCAGGTCAGAGTAAGGGGTTGGCTAGAGGAGCAATGGGAGTCCGACACCACACTCCCCTCCCCCGACTTTGGGGAAGACATCCACCGGTTCCAAATGACTCAGAATCTCAACTGGCTCCCAAACGTGTCCAATGTAGATGCCTTGAGAGCCCTCCAGCTACCAAACCTGCCACGGAAGGGGTCCGCCGGCAGTCCTCCACCCCCCAACAGCGGGGGGGGGGGGGGGGGGGGGCGACAAGCGCCCCTCCAACAATGAGGACCAGAGACTCAATCCCACCAGAGATCCCAGGCTCTCTGACCAATCCAATCCCCTCACTGCTAAAATCAAAAACAAAGCAATGAGATTGGTCATCTCTTCCATGAAAGCCAAGGGCAAACCACCTCTCAAACGCCCCGATGGCAAAGAACGCTGCCATTCCTGGCACATCAGAGGTCGTTGCTTCACCGGCTGCCGCCATATTCATGACCATGTTGACATCGCACCAGCAGAGCAGGACCTGCTCTGGGATTGGTGCCAAGAGGCCTATTCGGCCTGAAGACCTGGCAAGCGCCAATCACTCGGCGCTGCGCCCCCTCTCACTCTAATTGTGTTACAAATTGCCTCAGGGGCCATCCACGCGCCCCCACCCAATCACTCACTCCACCTTCAATTCCGCCCGTCAGCCACTCCCCGCTCCATCCGGGAAACCCAATCTCCTCCCCGCTCCCCCCGGAAAACCCCACACGTCCCATCGCATCCGCGCGCTTTCACAGTCCGGCCCCTCCACCTACAGCGGCCACCATCCTCGCCGCTCAACGGCCTACCCCTCCCTCAGGACCTAGGTAAGAAGCACTCTCGCGTTGTCGGTAAGAAGCACTCTTGCGTTGTCCCGCAGCTCCTGTATGCCCTCAAACCCCCCCCGGCAGCCAAGCCACCGCCCAGAGACGTCCTGGGCCCTCCTCCACCCAGCACCGTGTTGGGACCCCCACCACCCAGCACTGTCCTTGGATCTCAACCACCCAGCTCAGCGCCGGGCTCCACACCACCCGGCAACAGGCTGGGACCCCTCCCAATCTCCAGCAACGCGTCGGCCTCTCCACCCAGCAGCACCGCGTTGGCCTCTCCACCCAGCACCGACCTGGGCTCTTCCAGCACCGCGCTGGCCTCCCCACCCAGCCCCGACCTGGGCTCTTCACCACCCGGCGCCGTACGGGGACCTCCTCCAACCTGCCCACTTCCCGGTTACCCCATGGACCGGCTAGACGTGCACATCACCCGAGCCATCCAGGTCTACAACAACAGCACTAGCTGGGGGGACTTCATCCGGACCATCCGGGGAAAAGGTGACATCCACCCAAATGTGGGTACTATCCCCCACCCAGCGGGTCACCTCTTAGCCCACTTTGGGAATGAGGGAACCCCGGCCTCCATGAACAACCCCCCTTGGAACACTGCCCGGCTTGCTAGGGCCCTAGCCAGGGGCCCCCACCAATCCTCACGGCAGGGCATCGCCTTCCTTCGCGAAGAATATGCCGACATGATGGACAAGCAGCAATGGACTGTCCTCCCAGCCAGCCTCATCCTAGACCTTCCCAACCTCCGGCTGAGTCCACTGGGGCTAGTCCCACAAAGGGGCAGGCGCCCCCGAATGATCTCGGATTACACCTACTCTGAGGTCAACCAAGACACCATCCCGCTAGCCCCGGCAGAAGCCATGCAATTTGGCCGGACACTTCCCAGGCTCCTCCACAAGCTGCACCACGCCAACAACAGGTTTGGTCCAGTGTATATGTCCAAAATTGACCTAGCAGATGGGTTCTACCGAGTCCAGTTACAACCAGAAGACACAATGAACCTGGGCGTGCTGTTCCCTGCCAGGCCGGGCGAACCTCCCCTGGTGGGCATCCCTCTCACCAACCCCATGGGGTGGACATCTAGCCCTCCCAACTTCTGTGCCTTCACTGAAACTATTGCAGACTTGGCCAATGCCACTCTCTCCACCGGGCTGGCACACGTCAGGCTCACACCCCATCGTCTAGATCTCCCCTCTGAAGCACCACCTCCACCCACCATCCCCACTGCAATCTCACCAGGACCACCTCCGGAGACCACCCAAAGCACCACCCCCAGCAAAAAGCCAGTGCGATACTGGGATGTCTATGTCGATGACTTCTGTGGCCTTGCTCAGGGCAACCAATGGACCCGACGCGCCATCAAGCGGGTGCTCTTCCAATCACTGGACAAGGTCTTCCGGCCCCTGGATGCCGCTGACACCACCTTCAGACAGGAACCAGCTTCCCTCAAGAAAATGCTCCAGGGGGATGCCACGTGGACCACCAAGAAAGTTATCCTGGGCTGGCTCATTGATTCCATCAACAAAACCATCAGCCTTCCTCCCCATCGAGTGGCCCGGCTACAGGAGATCTTGCACTCCATCACTCCCACCCAGCGCCATGTCCCCCTCCAACAATGGCACCAGGTCCTTGGGGAACTTCGTTCCATGGCTATTGCCATCCCTGGATCCATTGGCCTCTTCTCTATCCTCCAAGAAGCCTTGCGACACCAAGATCCATGCCGGCAGCGCATCCGGCTCACCAAGCGGGTCCACAGCTTCCTTCGGGACTTCCAATGGCTAGCCAAGGATCTATCCAACCAACCAACTTCTATTGCAGAACTGGTGCCGGACCCCTTCCCTGCCACCATGGGCGCCTGTGATGCCTCTGGCCATGGTATGGGGGGCATTCATTTTGTTCCACGCCCTGATGGTAAAATCCAACCCATCCTGTGGCGACATGCCTTCCCCAAATGGGTCTCCTCCCAGTTAGTCACCTTTGACAACCCCCACGGCACCATCACCAACAGTGACCTGGAGCTAGCTGGTTCCATGGCCCACAATGACATCCTTGCCCACGCTGCCTGTGTCCAACACAGAACCACCCACAACTGCTATGACAACACGGCAGCTGTCTACTGGCAAAGGAAAGGCGCCACTACCACCACTGGGCCTGCCGCTTACCTCCTTCGAATTCAGTCCCTTCACCAGCGCCTCTACCAATATGTCCCTCTCAGGGATTACATCCCTGGCCCTGTGAATCACCTGGCTGATTTGCTCTCTCGATCACCCCTCTCTGACGCTGCCTTGCTCCTTCATTTCAACACCACCTACCCCCAGGACTTGCCCTGGATCTTATGTCCCCTGAAGCCTGCCATGCATTCTGCTCTGACCTTGGCTCTATCCAGCAGACCATGCGCGCTTCAGTCACTGAACTCTATGCCAAGCGCAAGGATGCCCATTGGAATCAATGGGTTCAATTCTGTGTGTCTCAAGGCTTTGAACCAACCCTCCAATCTGTTACAGATCCAATCCCCATCCTCCAAGTCTTTGCCCAGCGCCTCCATGATGGCAGGCTGTCCTGTAGCCGCAAGCCCATCAGATCTCGCACAGTATCGGACACCCTCAGGTCAGTGGGCCAGACGCTGGCCCGCTTGGGGGCCAAAGACCCCAGAACCAACTCAACCGGCAGTCTTGACTTCAGGCTAACTGCCCAGTTCAAAGCCTATGCCAAACTTGACCCCGCCCCTTGCAGGGTCAAACCAGTCCCAATCACCCTTGTCATGCACGCACTTCGCTTTGCATACCATGACTACCCTTCCCCCGCCAGGCAGGCCATTGCGAACATGATCTGCATAGCCTTCTTCTTCTGCCTCAGACCTGGGGAGTACACTGGTACGGCCCGGGATGATCAAGCCTTCCACCTCAAGGAGGTCACCCTCTACCTAGGCTCCAGAATTGCCCACCATGATGGCCCTGAACATGCGCTCCTTGCTGCTACCTCTGTTACCCTCACCTTCACCACACAGAAGAATGGCGACAGAGGTGAAGTAGTAGCTCATGCACGCAGTGGGGACTCCCTCTGCTGCCCTGTAGCAGCATGCGCTCGCCAGATACTCCATCTCAAGCGCTGCTGCACTAACAACCATCCCTTCAGCCCAGACCTCAAGCTGGCCAGTTACTTTGACAATGGGGCTCTCACCTTGGTTCGCGCAGCAACTGTCACATCCTCCATGAGAGTCTATGCCCAGACCCTCTACCATACAGCAGGCATCTCCCCTGCAGCAATCTCTGCCCGCTCCCTTCGAGCGGGAGGGGCTATGGCATTGCTCCAGGGCAAATGTGATTCTAATGTCATCAAGCTCCTTGCGAGATGGCACAGTGATTACATGATGCGATACCTCCATCAACAGTCCCTCCCCATCTTCAAGAACCTTGCCTCTGTAATGTTCAACAATGGAACATACTCCTTCCTGCCTGACAAGTGGGTGCCGGCCTCGGCCCCCACTCCCCCTGGCAGCTCTCTCTGATCCCCTCTGGGGAATCTTCCTCTCTGAATCCTCCATGATGATTCTCCCACCCTCGCTGTCCTCCAAGCCCCATACAGGTTCGTCTCCAGCCACCTCCCACCCTGTAGCCATCTGGCCCATTGGCAGAAAAGGCTTAGCAGCCAAAGCTGTGCGCCGGTGTGTGGGCAAAGCAACTCGGGACCGGACCAGCCTGCAAAATATTAAATTCCTTTCGTGACCAGAAGTACCAAAGCTACCAAAGGGTAGATTTCCTATGCGCATGAATCAATGAGTCCCGTATCCATCTAAGTAATCGATTCCCACGGCATATCGATTCCCACGGCGCATCGATTCCCATCGCGCATAAACGGTGAGCAATCCCTGTCTTACGATATTGCCATTGTTCTTCGGTGAGCAAACTCTGATTTCATAAAATATCACACGAGCTACTGGAGCAATTCCTGACCTTAATGATAAACATTTCATGGAGTCTTCCTAACGGAACAAGAGAAGAAAACCGTTGGCATGTGATTCTCACACAATACATATACATGCATACAAATATATATGGTCAACGACTAATACATGTACGGAAATAATCAGCGAGTAATCTCAGCACTACGCAACAGCAGTTGCAACGTATTCATCTCAATAAAAGAGATATCTTGCATTTCGGCAAGATTTCACTTTATCTCATACTTTTAACATTCAACTGATTTATATCCCAAAATTCACACTAGTTGCTACCAACTACTTGTAATCTACATACTAAGGTCTGTCTCGCTGCAATCTGAATAAGTCACAGCAAGAGGAGATCTGGCGTTTCCCTAGTCTCGCCTGTAGTCCGATTATCCGTTGCCAAAAGTATCCAACCACAATTGTCACGCGTAGAGTACAACCGTTCGTCTACTAACACACTAACACAGCGTTGCTGTTCGTCAGAGGCCTTTGAATCAGACTCTCAACGAATCGGATTCAGAAGGAAAATAATACAAAAACTAGCAACAGGCTGGCACTTCCCGGATCCCCCTCTAGCATTGCTTAACCCACCAACACACGTATGAACTATAAACACTGCACATCCAGTACTACAAGTAGGTAGGCTACTGAGGCTATCACAAACGTATGTGAGTGATAGTTGATGTAGCGAACCGAATGTAAGGAATGGTAGTGCCACGTGGAACGTACGACGTATGAACCAAAGAACACCCTTGAGTATGCAAGATCTCACTGTATCACCAACGTAGGTACAAACTCTACTACGATCACTCCTCACCGAATACAGCAATTCCACTGTAAGCACCAAATTACAGGGAAAGCACAAACAAGCCGGTAAAGGATTCCTCCAGCAAAAACCAAGCCTACAGCTCACTCTTTTTGCTCCTAAAACGATTAGTAGTAGAATAAGTAAAAGGCCCACCACGCCCGCCCGCAGAAAAGGCTTAACAGCCAAAGCTGTGCGCCGGTGTGTGGGCAAAGCAACTCGGGACCGGACCAGCCTGCAAAAACTAGCAACAGGCTGGCACTTCCCGGATCCCCCTCTAGCATTGCTTAACCCACCAACACACGTATGAACTATAAACACTGCACATCCAGTACTACAAGTAGGTAGGCTACTGAGGCTATCACAAACGTATGTGAGTGATAGTCGTTGGCGTTTCTGCGTTGTTACGGTGGATTTGAGAAACGAACAATCGTTGGTGTCGGTGTCCGTTTAATAGTTCGATCAGCGGATCATTGATGTTGATGATAATTAACCTTGCGGGCTGGTCACAGATGTCTGTCGTCCGGAGAATTGTAATGATGATCCAACCGTCCGCGTCAATTACCCTTGCTCGCAATTCTCCAGATATCCGGAGCGTGTGCGTCGTTGGTTAATGCAATCGTTCGATCGTCGAAGCGTTATGTTAGCCGCGGAACAATTGGTGTCGGTGTTTTGTGATTAACCGGTGCTTGGTCGAGGATTACAGAAGAAGATTCTTGTAGAAGGATTGGTATTACACCCCCTGATTCATAAGCAGGTAGGAAGAGAGAGAAAGAATGAGGCGGGGGGGGGAGGCCGAGGATGTGCCGCATAGGGAGCTCAGCACAAAATTTCCTCTGGATTCAACTGACAGTGGAGGTGCTGAATGGCCGGAGATAGGAGCGTAGCTTAAGGTAGACACAAGTGCTCTTGCAGGACACGAGTGTGAGTTATAAGGGCTCTATAACCTGTTGTTACTCTAAAAATCGACCAAAAGGATAGGATAATTAAAATTTAAAGAGATGTGAGCTCAGAGAGACGCTCTTATTTTACTGTGTATTTTGTACTGTATCGGGGCTCTCTGTATTTTTACGTGATTGAGATCTTCCCCGGTTATTTGTTACCATTCTCGTACCGATACTGTCGCTGCTGTTCCTGTGTTAGTGTCGTGTGTCGCTCTTGTCACTGTATCGGTCATTTGATGGTATTGGTCATTTACGAGGTTAAGTGTTTTGTTCGATGGGCCATATGATTGTTCGTAGAGTAGGTAGATAAATGAGGCCCATTCGGAATCGGTATTGATTTTCATGATTGCAATAAGTAATTTCCTCACGGAATGTTAAGTATATCCATTTTGAATATACTTAAGAATTCCAAGTGTTTGCTTATCGATCAGGTCTTCGGAGATGTCTTGTTTCTAACCGATTAACCTCTTTTGTTTGCAGTCTTAAGTGATGTCGTTTTTACCACTTAGGGATTTCCAAGTAGTGGAGGTGCGTTTGATTCTAAGACGCGATCATCAAAAGATAATCATATCTCTGTTGTTTGTTGGGTTGTGTTAATTGGTGGAGTTGTTAGTTGAGCGTTTAACACTAATCCTATGAATTGACAACGTAACCTTCTAGACGGAGTTTATGGGGAGGTTTGGGGGGGGGGGGGGGGGGGAATATGTAGAAATATTGAAAAAATCTGTTTTTAACAAGTAGACTTGGTACAAACGCTACGACTAAAAATCGTTAAAAACAGGACCCAAATAATTATTTACAGAAATGAGATGCTCTGTCTAAAAGCAATAGTGATATTTAGTGGCGCGCGTTCATTTTCATGGTAACGAACTCTCATTTTTATGGTTGCAAGTAACCATAAGATTTAATCTGAATAAAGAAAAAATCATACGATTAAAATCTGTCTAAGATCAAGTTGGTCGTCACGTTCTATATTTTCTCTTGTCACTAATGCGTTTACACGTGTAGTCCGCTAGATATTCTTACTAGCAGTATTCAGTGATTTCAAGTATTAGAATTTAGATTTGTGAGCAATTACGTGTAAGATGACCTCTGAGATCGAACCTTTATCGGTGCTCTATTACTGTTAGCGATTCAGCAAGTCGGCTCGCTTATTTTGCCTGTTAGTCATACGTGTGTGTTATCTCATTCGTGTATTCCCGAATGTTCGTACGTCTGTACGTTTGCTACCGGCGCTTTTCTAGAGTCCCCGTGTCTTCGTACTCGTACTGTTAAGTACTTGTAGAAGATACCTTAAGGGCCGTTCTCTTATTTGCACCGCCACATACATCTCCTACATAAGGAGAATAGCTTTACCCCACCCATAAGTTTAGTGAGTAGATCTGCAATATTAGTTTCACCGGGTTCCTTTCCAATCCGGATAATCTTTCCTGCAATGCATTCGCGTGCCTTATGGTAAGCAATGCTGTTATGCTTCTTCTTACAAGGGCTTTCCGGGTGTGTTACATTCTTAACAACCGAGTCATTGTCACAATACATGTTGGTTGGTCCTTCTATAGGTATGCCCATCATTCTGAGCTTATACCGTAGGCCTTCTACCATTTCGATTGTGATCTTGAGTGCCACAATCTCTGAGCCAAACGTGGATGTTTCAACAGTTGTTTGTCTCTTAGAGAACCATAGGATTGGTGCCCTGTTAACAAAGATGATGATTCCCGTATGAGACCTCCTAGTAGCCTTGCAACCAGCATGGTCGGCGTCCACGAAACATGTGGTAGTTACGGAGTTTCCTCGTGGCTCGGGCATATCCGGAGGAATTAGTTCCCCCGCTTCCGGATAGAATTCGGCCCAGTCACATTCATGAAAAACTGATTCATCAAGTTCTGGAATGGAACAGTCAAACACCAACTTTGATTTGCTGTAATTCTTTAAGTATGCAAACAAATGAAACAATTGGTTTAGATGTCCTTCTCGGGCCTGTGCAAGATACCGGGACATAAGTGAAACAGGCATTACAATATCTAGCCTTCCGAGTTCACATATCCAACGGAGTATACCTATTAAACCCTGGTAATAGTTCTGTTTCTCCGGACCAAGTTCTGGTGAGGCATCGATTTTGGGCCTATACCCAGTTGCCAATGGTGATTTTGCGGATTTTGGGAGTACCTTGAAGGCATATTGCCCCCTACTCAATTCCTCTTCAACAGACTTAACGGCTTTGGAGGTATACTTTGTTGAAGACATGGACCAGTACTCGGCCCCATCAACAGATGTGTTACCAATATCCGCCCCTAGGTACAAAATGGGTGGTTCAACAGTCCCATCCTTCAGTTTGAACTGTCTTTCGATTGCATCCATTTGGAACTTTGGATCCATCCCACATACAAGGATGTCATCCACATATGCCACGCAATATTCGTAATATGCTGAGCCATCTTTCTTTACAGCCGGTCGCATATATACATCTGGATCCGCCTTGCAAGACTTATATCCAAGTCCCCTTAAGTGCTCAGACAGATGAGATCGAAATGATGCGCCCGCTACTGGTAATCCATACAGAACTCTCACAATTTTGCAGGGCCTTCCACATAACTCCGGTGCAAATCCTTGTTCCAGTGTAGCCACTGTGTAGTACTTTTCCTTAATTGGTGCGGTTAAGTATGCATTTTGGATGTCAGCACTTAAGACCTCAAGGTCATTAAGTGCAGAGACTAGGAAGAACATCCGAACCGAATCCCTGCTGGGCACGCTTGAGTATGTATACTCCCGTGATATTTCGGGCACTTTATGCCCATCCCCAACGAGTCGGGCCTTCCTGGTTAAGTCTATCTTCACGTCAAATACCATGTGCATAGTGATTTTTGTATGTGCCACCGGTACTTTGTCCTCATCATTGAACTCAAAAGCTATGAAATTGTTCTTCATTTCTTTTGCAATAGCCCGGGCCCAATAGTCACTGCCGGATTCCTCATCTATCCTTCTTGCTTCAGCAATTGTTTTCGGTAGTCTAACCCCATACTTATGGGATTTGGTCCAATATTTGGTCTTGGCGCTGGAGATAATCCGGTCTTTCTTCCGAATTACCCGATAGGCCCACCACTTGAAGGCTGGCTCATCTATTATGCCTTGATCCTTGGCAAACAGGGCCGTTTCGACGGGGAAACTTTCCTTCATGTCACTTAACTTTGCCCAAGAGGAAGTTCCATCTTTCCAACTGACCAGGATTCTCCACCCTTTGGTTGTCAGCTTAGTCCGAGTTTGTCCGGACTTAGTAGTGATAGTTGCCTGTTGTACTGTCAGAGCCTCTTCATCCTTCTCATAGTCAAGTAGCTCGTTCAGGAGACAATACATGCGCCCCTCATCGTCCACGGAGGAATAGAGATTCTCCGCGAGCACGTTTGCTGTGTAGATCTCAATGGATCCGTCTGGCATAGAAACCTCGTAGGACCTTGTATCTAGGAGTGGATTGTTATTCTTTTCTCCGACTAGGATTCCGCTTGCGTCCCTGTACCGGTTATTAACCGTACCGCGAATCCGTTGGTCCCCTATCTGCAGTAGCACTTGGCTTCCGAGGTACTCATCAAGATTGTTGGTTAAGTCATCAATGTCCGGGGAAGACGCCTCTGGCTCAGCCATAAGTACCTCGTCCTCACCCTCATATTTGCCATCAAATAGGCCCAAGGGTGGTTCCCCTAACTCGTTTTCCAGGTAAGTATCCGAGGTCTTTGCCTCATCGCCGATCTTTTCATTAAGTAGCTTGTTGTGTTCCTCTAACTGCAGGATAGTGTCTGGGTGTTTCCATTCCACTTCAGATATAGGCCGTGTGCCGTTTGTTATGTGTACCTTTCCGGTCTTATACAATATATAGTGACAATCGCCACCTCCATAAGTATCTCCGCATGGTCCCAGCCATCGTCCGTATTTCTCCGACTTATCCTGTAGGTCGTACCACCGGATGAAATTGTACCAATCGTGTATCATGTATGGGGTTATATCCGGAGTATATCCATGGACTAACTCAAACCCCGTTCTTCCCATCGCAGACGGGTCCCCAGATGCGGTGTTACTTAACCTTCCGGCCGCCAACATTCCACAAAAGGCCCAGCACCTCCTCGGGCTTCCTTTCTTAGAAGTCATTAATCGGATTGATCTCCTTAGGTCCCCTGCACTGTGTTCTGCCGTATTCTGCCACCAACAGTGGGGCTGTATGTAGGTTTGGCGTATGTGATACTCCGATCGATGTTTAGTCCATCCGGTGCTGTGTGTCTCATGATTTCCTTGGGCCTTTGCCCCATCGGTGACAAGATGTTCCGGTATTCCTACCTCATTTATGAAGCAAGATAGTCCGTCGTGGCATCGTTTCTCCCCTCTTACTGGATAGAATGCCACATATCCTTTCCCATTGGTAAAGATCTGTGCGTCAGTATCATTTCGAATGATAATCGGTACTTTGAACTTCATGGTATCAGCGAACCACCGACCCTTAAGTACTTTTCTGTTTCTCCACTTTTGGGTCTTTAGCCTTCGGGTGATTGGTTGTGTAAGGTTTCTTATGCCTTCCTGGGTAGTGACCTTAATCGTTTCTTCGGCCCTCTTAACACTGATGTTCCACATCTTTGCAATGGCCTCTGAATCATATCTGTCCACTTTCTCCGGAATCCTTATCGGAGGTCCCCATTGTCCACGGCGGATAAATGATCTCTTCTCTAGGGAAGTTTCCTTATCTATCATGTCTTGTTGGCGGCGGAGTAATTTCCTTTCTTTTGTCCGAGCTTTTGCTTCCTTTTGGATGGCAAGCTCTTCTTCTGTTAGGGAAATCGAAGTTTTGGTTGAAGTAGCTGAAATTCGGAGTATCTCCGAGCTTTCTCTGTCCCCGGTACTCTTAACAAAAGCTGAGTGTAACCGGTCGCCAATCTCTTGTTGAGTATACCCTGGCCGTTGAGTACGGGTTGTACAGATTTTCTGTAGGTATCTGAGACGATAATCCTTGTGTTTCACATTGATGAGTATAGGGTTGTCTGTGGATCGTATCCAAGATTCAGTTGTCCCAGTCGGTCCTCCTCCAGAGAGGGCGGCCACTACTCGTGGGAACGACGCGGTTGCTGCTTCTTCATCTTCTCTGAAGTGGGGGGCGTATGGGTCCCAGGTATGAGTGTCGGTTGCAAGGACTTGGTCACATGTATCGAGTTCCCGGCGTGTCGGCTTCCGCGTGTCAAAGTATGACAGAACACCATCAACTAACAATGGTATTGCCAATTTGAAACCGTCGGCCCGAAAGATAAGACTGTGACTGGAAGAACTGCAGTATCTTCGTGGTATGTCTTCAACCACATTCAAATTGCATTCTCTGATTTGGTTCGGGCATATCAGACTGTGCTGCAATGATTCTCCGAAATAGAGGGCCTATCTGAATACCAATATGTATGTGATACCGACCGTTGGGTCTGTCCAAGCAGTAGCACAACGGGCAATAGGAACGTCTTTCATTGGTGAGTACACGTCTGAAAATGGAGCAACATCAGCAAATGTCATGATAGAATCCAGTGAATCAAGTAATACCATGTTAGATCCAGCTGCAGTCGTGTCTGCATGGCTATCCAGCTCGCAACGTCCTGGCTTAACACTGGATGACTGGGTCATCTCTTTGAGATGGACTATCGGCCGGCCTACCCGAGGTTCTATCTTAAGGCCCCGGCCGGCGAATCAATTCCCATTCCCGTTTCCAATGTGGCTGTGACAGCCAAACTGGTTCCCAGCTGAACTGTGGTTATTGGGATGGTTTGCAGCTGTGGCTGCTGCCACTTTTGATTGTTGGTTGCCCCCGCTATTGCTTGCATTCCTTGCTTGTTTTAGCGCTCGGGCTTTTTGTTGCTGCTCTTGGGACATGCTTAACCATACCTCTCGTGGATAGAATTTGCATTCAACGGGCCCTTTATAGGTCCCTGGTTGTGCCTTTGAGCCACCACTATTGTTGTTGTTGTTGTTGCCTTGTGGCTTGTTGGAAGAGAAGTTGCCGCGTTTGTTGTCACCTTTCCTCTTTTTGTTGTTAGTGAAGGCTGACACATTCCTACCCCTCTTTTGTGGTTGATTCTGGAGTTTCTTTACTCCGAGCATTCGAGTAAGATACGCCGAGGCTTTCTCAAAATTTGCGTAATAGTCCGATTCTTCTGTTATTACATTTGGGATGGATTGTTCGAGTCGTACATCTTGTAGGGATCGTACGAAGTCGTACACAAACTGGTCCTCAGGTGGGAATGCGCCGTATCTTATCAAGGTTTGTTTTGCATCATGCCATAGCCTTTTGTGCCTGTCAAAATTGTAGTGTTTGGAATCCTCTGTGTACACCGATTCCCGGATAAACTGCCTTTTTGCTTCGACAATTAGTTTTACGTTGGTTGCCTCATATGCTTGAGAGTAGAGGGCGAAGTATGCCTTTCGGCCGTCACCCCCTACCCCGTTTTTGGTCCCAAAGCTTTGTATATAGGACCAACCGGGTCCGGATCCCACCAGCTTAAACAATATCCCCCAGAGAGTATTGTTGTCTTTAGACCAATGAGAGTTGGCGTGAATCGTGCATCTTATTGCATACTCAGCAGTCCAGTCAGAATATGTGTCATCTGGGCCCGATCCGACCGTTCCACACCTGTCGGTTTCTCCGACTGCAGATTGTTGTCTTATCGTGTAAAGTAGGGATGTCTTGGTGACACCCCTCTTATGCCGTAGGTATTCACGTAGGTTCTCATCAAATTCCCTGAACTTTGACATCGTAGTCAGTTTGTCGGGTAGTGTTAGATCCTTAACGGCCGTATTTTCATCGTCCTCCTTTGTAGATCTCAAACGTTCCCTTGTATCCATCTCGGCCGTTGGGTCCTTGATCCAGTCCACTTCGGTGGCCGTTGCGCCTATCATAGGCTGGAATTTGATCCAAGCCACGAACAGCTTCAGTCGATCGCCAAATGCCCTTCCAATAAAGACTTCCTGTGGATCCGGGCATAGATGGTAGTTTGCCTTGGTTAGCGACCCTAGAGTGGACTTGATCCCTTCTGAATCGAGGTCTGCGATGGCCTTCATGTTAGAATATCCATGTCTGAATATTTCATTTGCCGTGGGCCTGTTGACCCCAAAGGACTCGAGGATCTTCCTGAAACAAACCTCGGCTGAGGTCAGCGACCGTTCTCCTTCGTAGCCGGGGATGCCATCATTGGCCTCTGCCCTTTCTTTGGCTTCTCTTGCTGTCGTTGATAGGGATATGTCCCTGCTTGATAGTCTTGCGACCAGGGTCACCGTGAGTTGCTCAAGCTGTTCTGGGTCCAATCTTGTTGTTACCGATGGAGGTAGTAAGCCTATCAAGTTGCCCGCCGCCTCTGTTGCCGCCGTGTCCGCTGCTTCTGCTTCTGCTACTGCTGCTGCCGCGGTTGCAGCTAGTTGAGCTCTGGTTGGTGGCGCCATGGTGTGTTGTTTCGGAGTATGCTGAAGGAATTAGGCTTGTAATAAGGGGTTTGTTAGCTTTTGCTTTCATGAGGAAGCTGTGATTGTGATTTTCTGAGTTCTGAAGCAACTTGTGGAGTATTTTTCTTTCCACGTGCTTTTGCTAGTAAACAGGTTCATATCCACGGTATGAGGATTGATTCCTATCGGAACCCCAATTTTTCAGTTCCTCTATACTTAAGCTCAACATTTGTTTCCCTTTTTTCGAAACGGTATCGAATATTCGTTCGTCTCTTATTAAATATTTGGTTCAGCATTTTTCGTCATTTCTATTTTTTGTGAGTTCCGAAGCAACTTAAGGAGTATTTTTCTTTCCACGTGCTTTTGCTAGTAAACAGGTTCATATCCACGGTATGAGGATTGATTCCTATCGGAACCCCAATTTTTTCAGTTCATCTATACTTAAGCTCAACAGTTGTTTCCCTTTTTTCGAAACAGTATCGAATATTCGTTCGTCTCTTATTAAATATTTGGTCCAGCATTTTTCGTCATTTCTATTTTTTGTGTATGTGTTTATCCAATACTGGGTATGTATATTACCTCGGCTGGTTTTGTTATCATATCATTTGTATACGAGTGAGTATACTTGGGCTCTTTTCTGTAGGAATTGAATTTGATTCCCATTTGCTTTGCTTTTGAGGTCACGTTTTCGAGGTCGCGTGCCTCTCTTTATTAACGGTTCTTCTGTAGCCGTTATGCGATTCGTAGTACCGAACACACGTACATCGCTTTATTCCGGACGTTATTTTGCCGTTGTATTTTCGACACATCTTTTGCTGTTCCCATCGTTGGGGACCTCTTGCAAGTGTCTATTTTGGTGGATAACAAGCTTTTGGTGTTCATTTCTCTCCCCTACAAACCTCAGTAGAAGCCACGGGTATTAGCCTGGTGTGCTCTGCTGCGCTAGTGTTGTTAATCTTCTAAGCGCCTGAGTCTCTTCTGTTGGAGAGGGTCTTTAACGTCCAGCCTTTTTTTTTGGCTTCAGACGGCGATTAACCGGTGATCAGTCGGCAATCAGCTTTCATTTTGTTACCCAGACTCTATGAGTCCATTTGGGTCTGATAAACTCTATATTTTCTCTTGTCACTAACGCGTTTACACGTGTAGTCCGCTAGATATTCTTACTAGCAGTATTCAGTGATTTCAAGTATTAGTATTTAGATTTGTGAGCAATTACGTGTAAGATGACCTCTGAGATCGAACCTCTATCGGTGCTCTGTTACTGTTAGCGATTCAGCGAGTCGGCTCGCTTATTTTGCCTGTTAGTCATACGTGTGTGTTATCTCATTCGTGTGTATTCCCGAATGTTCGTACGTCTGTACGTTTGCTACCGGCGCTTTTCTAGAACGTCATTGTCGTCGTCAACCTTGCCAGATCAGAGAGTTGGTGAGAAATAATATCGGACTTCTTAGAATTGGTACAATTTGTACATGAATGAGTCGGACTTGATGTATTTACAGCCATCTACTCTCATACCGGCACCAATCGATACGGACCTTGTCGGCGGCAAATTCGATCGAAAAAGCCGACAAACGGAGGTGCGATTGTAGGGTACCGGTTACTCTCTCTAGAAATCACGCGGTTAAGGACATACAGACAGGCTAAATCAGTTACTCGTGATAGCCGCCAAAGCAAATAACTGTTTATACGATTCATCTCAACGCATATACGACCCGTAAAGAGGGACCGACAGAGGTGCAGTGCGGTCCGGATATAACTTAATCCTAATGCTCACAATTTTAGAATCTAATCAATGTTACTGCAATCTTCCTACTGCAATCTAACGACACGAAATAGAAATCAAAGTTTATCAGACCCAGAGATTCTAACCAAATAAGGAGTGTTTAGTCGACAATCGGCTATCGTTCAAATGAGAGACAAGTGTTCCAGCGGTTCACACGACAATAGATGAAGCGAGACCGATTACCGACTGATCACCGGTTAATCAAAGACTCTCCTGAGGGCTATGTCCATGTTTGAGCACTTAGATGGGTAATGGCACTAGTGCAGCTGGGCTCGAGCTAGTATCTCTTGCTTCTCTCAAACGACATAATGGCCTAGGGGAACAAGCAAACGCCATCGATACAATATATCGAATTCGGGGCCAGAACAGCCGCAGTCTTTACATTCAAATGCAAGCGTGTCCCAATTCAAGCATGGAAGAGGCCCACATGACGCCTCAAACGACACGATAAGGACGAACCGACGGCCCCAACAGCAACAACAACAACAACAACAACTAGGAGCATAAAGCTCACGAATAGCAGTAAGTGTGAATACAGTTAGGAGGGATTGATTCCTCCATACGGGCAAAATAAGATGCTACCACGAGGTGGGACAGCGTACAGACGTGTGCACTAAGCTGTTCTAAGCCTCTACACGGAGAGGGCAGTTGAATTATTCTACAGTAATTTTAACTCCCGCCGAATAGGGGGATCCGGTGGACTTGTAACCGTAAAATAACAGGAAAACAAACCAACGGCCCCAATTCCTGTGAAAACAATTCAACGGTCCCAAATTCCTGCGGGAACGAGTAGCGGGCCGGATCTAATGGTCACTAGATTCCCGCACGAATAAACCCAACGGCCGGCAGAGGGATTCATAAGCCAAATCAACGGCCCTGATTCAAAATCGGGACCCAAACAGTTTGCTTAAGTACGGGGCAACTGAGGGATTTCCATTCGGAATAGAAACGTTTGTAGAATTTTACAAGGAGAAATCACTAGAAAATATCTACTACTAGTGATATCGCGAAGAGAGTGATTGTTTGAGAAATACAAAATTCTTTCAGAAAATCATTCATATATCACTTACAGAACAAGTAAACAACTATTCCGGACGAAAAATACCAACCATGGTGAGAGGAAGAACAGCTCGACAGAACCAACGCAACGACAATGCGGCCGCTATTCAAGCGGCTGCCGCAGCTAACCCAGCAGCTGGTGGACCTGCCAACAATGGACCAGCCATTCCTGCCAATCTTGGTTTTACAGCGGCGCAAATGGAATTCATTAGGACCATGATGGATACTAACCGGGCTCCGTCGCTCACACAAGAGGTTCAAGATGCAATCAAACGCGCTAATCAACTGGAGGGAATCCCTGGATACGCAGGGGAAAGGACTCTAACCCCGACAGAGGTAGTTTTCAGAGAAATCTTGGAATCCTTTGGGTTGAACCGGATCATGGCAGATGAACTTTTCCGGACTGGCTACAGCAGTACCGACTCCCTTCAAGACATGGATGAATCTGCAATCAAATCCCTGGTGAATGGTGTCAACAAGACCAAACACAACTACTGCCCGGACCCAAAACAAGTGTATGTGGGGAGGGTCTTCGGGGATCGGCTCAAGTTGTTTGTTGCTTGGATCGAATTTCAGCCTCTCATTGGAGCTACAGCTACCCCCGTTTATTGGATGGCTGACCCGGATGCGGAATCCAAGACTCGAGATTGCCTCAAGTCCCTCAAGGAGGATGACAGCAACACAGCGGCCGGGGATCTTACTCTCCTAGAACCACTCACTGCAATGTCAAAATTCAAGGAGTTTGATGAACGGTTCAGGGAGTATCTTAGACACAAAAGGGGTGTCACCAAAACATCTCTACTCTACACAATTCGGAAGGACTCGATGGTCGGCGATGCTGAGAGGGGAGGGGCCGTTGGATCTGCCCCAACAGATACGTATGCCAACTGGAATGAATATTCTATACGATGCACCGTCCATTCAGGATCCCACTGGACAAAAGACAACAATACACTATGGGGGATCCTTTTCAAATTGGTAGGAGCGGGCCCCGGTTGGTCCTACATCGAAGGTCTTGGCTCAGAAGGGGATGGGAGAAAGGCATATTTCACCCTCTATTCCCAAGCATACGAATCAACAAATATAAGACTTGTCATAGAAGAAAAGAGGGCCTTCCTACAGAGTTCTACCTACTCCGGGGACACCAAGAACTACAGTTTTGACAAGCACAAAGGGCGTTGGTATGATGCAAAGGAGTTCCTGTTGCGGCATAAGGCTTTTCCACCGGAAGATCAGTTTGTTACTGACTTATGCCACTCTATCTCGGATCCGAGACTCGAGATGGCAGTCCAATTGGTCCTGAATGAAGCGGGTGGCATGTATGACAACTTTGACAAGGCTGCCGCCCACTTCACTCAAGCGCTTGGTATCAAGAAAATGCAAGCCAGTCGAAAAGGTAGTCGCAGAAACATCTCTTCCTTCAAGGGAAAAGGGGGCAACAAACGTAACAATGATACCAACTCCTCCTCCAACAAGAAATACGGCAACAAGAAACAGAAGACTTCCGGTACATACGATGGACCTCTTGAGGGTAAAATCTATCCGAAGGAAATCTGGGTCACTATGTCTGCGGCCCAGAAGAACCAGCTCCGGTCCCTACACCCAGCTCTCAACTCCAATTCGAAGTCTGCACAAGTTTCTCTTGTTGAAGCCAAAGGAGACAACACTACAGCAAAAGGGCCGGCCGGCGATCAATTTGGTAGCCATACTCACAAGAAGAAGAACCAAGATTGATTTGCCCGCCGGGGCCTGTCGATTGTATCCTGGGTAGGCCGGCCGATAGTCCATATCAAGAGTTTTGGCTCACCGTCTCAAGAAAATGGTCAATGCGAGTTGGACAGCCATGCTGATACAACAGCCGCGGGATCAAAAATGGTATTACTGGATTCATTGGATTCTATCTTGACATATGTGGATGTTGCACCATTTTCAGATACATACTCACCGCTTAAGAATGTCCCTATTGCCCGTTGCACCACAGCTTGGACTGACCCAACCGATGGGATTACTTACATCTTGGTCTTTGGGCAGGCTTTGTTTTGTGGCACCAAGTTGCAACACAGCTTGGTATGTCCCAATCAAGTCCGCGACTGCAACTTCAACAAGGTTGAGGATAACCCAAGGCGATACGACTCCAATTCTATACACGGGATTACATTTCGATCAGAAGACACTGAACTCTTCATCCCTCTCAAAGTTGAAGGAGTCATATCCTATTTTGATTCCCGCAAGCCTACGAAGAAGGAACTGGCAAACTGTGAACACATACTGGCTACAGATACCCACACCTGGGACCCCTACTCCGCTCACTTTGCAGAGGAGGAAGAAGCCACCAATGCCTCTTTCCCGTGAGTTGTTGCTACTCTTTCAGGGTGCCTGCCGGCTTGTGGGACCCCAGTCAAATATTCATCCACAATTCATCCTGAACCACTCGGCACAGGGTACGACACAAACCGGCTGCTCTATTTGGCTTCTGTCTGTACTAATAGAGTTCCTTCCCAACGCACTGGATATACTCCAACAGACGTTTCCACCTGATTGATTTCAGCCCTTGCTGGAACCACCGGGGAGGACCAAGAAAATCTTCGAACTTCAGCAAATTCTATGATTTCTGATGTTTCCACCAAGCCTTCATCAGTCGGTCTGTCCTCATTATCTGAAGCTGAGCTTGCCATTCAACAGGAAGCCAAGGCTCGCACCAAGGAAAGGAAGCTGTTAAGGCGCCAACAAGATGTCCTAGACCAAGAAATGTCTCTCGACAAGAAGTCTTTCATACGGCGGGGACAATGGGGACCTCTAATAAGGATACCTGACAAGGTTGACAGGTATGATGCCAAGTCCATTGCTAAGATGTGGAACATCAGTGAGAAGCGAGCCAAGGCTACTATTGAAGTCACTACCCAGGATGGCATTCGTCAACTGTCCCAGCCTATTACAAAGAGACTGAAGACACAGAAGTGGAGGAATAGAAGGATGCTCAAGGGCCGATGGTATGCCGACACTATGAAGTTCAAGGTTCCCAGCATCATTCGAAATGATACAGCAGCCCAGATCTTTGCAAATGGAAAGGGCTATGTAGCCTTCTACCCTGTCAGGGGAGAGGTACGATGTCATGATGGCTTATCTTGCTTTATCAATGAAGTAGGAATCCCAGAACACCTTGTTACTGATGGGGCAAAGGCCCAGGGGAGTCATGAGACACACAACACCGGTTGGAACAAGCTCAGGTCGGAGTACCGCATTCGACAAACATATATACAGCCTCGCTGCTCTTGGCAGAATACAGCAGAACACAGTGCCGGGGACCTGAGGAGGGCGATCCGTTGGATGACTTCTAAGAAGGGCAGTCCCAGGAGGTGTTGGGCCTTCTGTGGAATGTTAGCGGCCGGCCGGATGAATCTCATGGCATTGAGCAATCCTTCTTCAATGGGGAGGACTAGCTTTGAATTGGTGCATGGGTATACTCCAGATATCACCCTGTATATGATCCATGACTGGTATGACTTTATTTGGTGGTACGGCTTAAATGGAAAGACGAATAGGCTTGGCCAGTGGCTGGGCCCATGTGGGGATACTTTTGGTGGTGGAGATTGTCACTATGTCTTATTTAAGACCGGAAAGTTCACATGACAAACAGCACCCGGGCTATATCCGAAGAAGAATGGAGGCACCCAGATATCCTATCACAGTTGGAAGCACACAACAAAGCAATCAACACAAAGGTAGGCGATGAGGTTAAACCTTCTGATACTTATCTTGAAAATGAACTTGGAGAACCACCTCTGGGCCTATTTGACGGCAAATATGAGGGAGAGGATGAAGTACTCATGGCAGAAGCCGAGGCTTCTTCCCCAGATGTTGATGACTTATCTGGTAAGGATCTAGACGAGTATCTTGGGACTGAAGTATTACTCCAGATAGGGGATCAACATATCCGGGGGCTAGTCAAGAGCCATTGCAGGGATAAGGATGATGTGCTGATTGGTGAAAAGAACAACAATCCCCTCTTAGACACGAGGTCTTACGAGGTCGCTATGCCAGATGGATCCATTGAAATCTATACAGCCAATACACTTTCAGAGAGTATCTATTCTTCCGTTGATGATGAAGGGCGCATGTATTGCCTGATGGATGAGATTATCGATTTCGAAAGGGATTCAGAGGCCTTAACTATCGAACAGGCTACTTATACAACAAAGTCCGGACAAACTAGAACAAAGCCAACAACCAAAGGATGGAGGTTCCTTGTTAGATGGAAGGATGGCACTACATCCTGGGCAAAGTTAAGTGATATGAAGGAAAGCTTCCCGATTGAAACAGCAATATACGCCCGTTAAGAAGGCATCATAAATGAGCCAGCGTTTAAATGGTGGGCTTATAAAGTACTTCGGAGAAAAGAACGGATCCTATCTGGCGCTAAAACCAAATACTGGACCAAGTCCCATAAGTATGGGGTCCGGCTCCCTAAGTCTATTACAGAAGCAAAAGCAATTGATAGAGAAGCGGGGACCGATCATTGGGCTCAGGCTATTGCAAAAGAAATGAGGAACAGCTCTATTGCTTTTGAATTCAATGAGGAAGACAAGATACCAGTGGGGCATACCAAAATAACCATGCACATGGTCTTTGATGTCAAGATAGACTTAACTTGGAAGGCCCGGTTAGTCGGAGATGGACACAAAGTCCCAGAAATCTCCAAGGAATATACTTATTCCAGTGTACCCAGTAGGGATTTGGTTCGATTGTTCTTCCTAGTGGCAGCACTCAACAACCTCGACGTACTCAGCGCGGACATACAGAATGCTTACTTAACAGCACCCATCAAAGAGAAGTACTTCACAATAGCTACAGAGGCCCAAGGGTTCACGTCAGAACTATGTGGAAGGCCCTGCAAGATTGTAAGGGCTTTATATGGGCTCCCGGTTGCTGGGGCATCCTTTCGATCACACTTGGCTAGTCACTTAAGGGAGCTTGGTTATGTATCTTGCAAGGCGGATCCTGATGTACATCTCCGTTCTGCGTTCAAACCAGATGGCTTGGCTTACTACGAGTACTGTGTGGCCTACGTTGATGATATTCTTGTATGTGGAATGGATCCAAAGTTCCAAATGGATGCGATAGAAAGGCAGTTCAAGTTGAAGAATGGAACAGTTGAAGAACCTTCTTTCTACTTGGGAGCTGATATAGGAAAGACCTACATAGATGGTAACCCGTACTGGTCCATGGCTTCATCTAAGTATACTGCAAAAGCCATCAAATCGGTTGAAGAAGAACTACTAACCGGAAAGTATGCGTTTAAGGTACTACCCAAGACAGCGAGATCTCCTTTGAGCGCTGAGTATAGGCCTGAGATAGACGCATCGCCAGAACTCGATCCGGAGAAACAAAACTACTATCAAGGTTTGGTTGGGATACTCCGGTGGATATGTGAACTCGGTCGATTGGATATCATTATGCCCGTGTCACTTATGTCTCGATATCTTGCGCAAGCCAGGGAAGGTCATCTCAACCAGTTGTTTCATCTGTTTGCATACTTAAAGAATTACAGCAAGTCTAAGTTGGTGTTCGATGCATCTATGCCCGAGGTTGACGAGACCATTTTCCCGGAGTGTGACTGGAGTGAGTTTTATCCGGGAGCCAAGGAACTACTGCCTCCAGATATGCCCGAACCAAAAGGGAAATCTGTCATTACCACATGTTTTGTAGACGCAGATCATGCGGGATGCAAGGCTACCAGAAGGTCTCATACAGGAGTCATCATCTTCGTTAACAGAGCACCTATTTTGTGGTTCTCTAAGAAGCAAACGACCGTCGAGACATCTACATTTGGCTCAGAGATAGTTGCACTCAGGATAGCAATCGAGATGGTAGAGGGGCTAAGGTATAAACTACGAATGATGGGCATACCTATAGAAGGACCTACCAATATCTATTGTGACAATGAGTCAGTCGTGAAGAACACTACACGACCAGAAAGCCCTTGTAAGAAGAAGCATAACAGTGTTGCTTATCACAAAGCACGGGAGTGAATAGCAGCAGGAACTATCCAGATTGCAAAGGAGCCAGGCGAGTCGAATATCGCGGACTTACTCACTAAACAAATGAGTGGGACCAGGCTAATTGAACTAGCAATGAGGTGTATGTGGCGAGATGGGGTTGATGAAAAAATGAGGCCCGCGGGATAGGTATCTTCTACTAGTCCTATACTACCACGAAGACACGGGGACTCTAGAAATCACGCGGTTAAGGACATACAGACAGGCTAAATCAGTTACTCGTGATAGCCGCCAAAGCAAATAACTGTTTATACGATTCATCTCAACGCATATACAACCCGTAAAGAGGGACCAACAGAGGTGCAGTGCGGTCCGGATATAACTTAATCCTAATGCTCACAATTTTAGAATCTAATCAATGTTACTGCAATCTTCCTACTGCAATCTAACGACACGAAGTAGAAATCAAATCTCATACAAATCGATTGGTAATAGATCACCTAGGTACGGTACGAGTACGAAGCTGTCGGAATTCGATCGAAAAAGCCAACAAACCGAGGTGCGAAATATTGTACGGTACTCTCATATCTATTCTTTGTCCCGTCACTAACGCGTTTACACGTGTAGTCCGCTAGATATTCTTACTAGCAGTATTCAGTGATTTCAAGTATTAGTATTTAGATTTGTGAGCATTTACGTGTAAGATGACCTCTGAGATCGAACCTCTATCCGTGCTCTATTACTGTTAGCGATTCAGCGAGTCGGCTCGCTTATTTGCCTGTTAGTCATACGTGTGTGTTATCTCATTTGTGTGTATTCCCGAATGTTCGTACGTCTGTACGTTTGCTACCGGCGCTTTTCTAGAGTCCCCGTGTCTTCGTACTCGTACTGTTAAGTACTTGTAGAAGATACCTTAAGGGCCGTTCTCTTATTTGCACCGCCACATACATCTCCTACATAAGGAGAATAGCTTTACCCCACCCATAAGTTTAGTGAGTAGATCTGCAATATTAGTTTCACCGGGTTCCTTTCCAATCCGGATAATCTTTCCTGCAATGCATTCGCGTGCCTTATGGTAAGCAATGCTGTTATGCTTCTTCTTACAAGGGCTTTCTGGGTGTGTTACATTCTTAACAACCGAGTCATTGTCACAATACATGTTGGTTGGTCCTTCTATAGGTATGCCCATCATTCTGAGCTTATACCGTAGGCCTTCTACCATTTCGATTGTGATCTTGAGTGCCACAATCTCTGAGCCAAACGTGGATGTTTCAACAGTTGTTTGTCTCTTAGAGAACCATAGGATTGGTGCCCTGTTAACAAAGATGATGATTCCCGTATGAGACCTCCTAGTAGCCTTGCAACCAGCATGGTCGGCGTCCACGAAACATGTGGTAGTTACGGAGTTTCCTCGTGGCTCGGGCATATCCGGAGGAATTAGTTCCCCCGCTTCCGGATAGAATTCGGCCCAGTCACATTCATGAAAAACTGATTCATCAAGTTCTGGAATGGAACAGTCAAACACCAACTTTGATTTGCTGTAATTCTTTAAGTATGCAAACAAATGAAACAATTGGTTTAGATGTCCTTCTCGGGCCTGTGCAAGATACCGGGACATAAGTGAAACAGGCATTACAATATCTAGCCTTCCGAGTTCACATATCCAACGGAGTATACCTATTAAACCCTGGTAATAGTTCTGTTTCTCCGGACCAAGTTCTGGTGAGGCATCGATTTTGGGCCTATACCCAGTTGCCAATGGTGATTTTGCGGATTTTGGGAGTACCTTGAAGGCATATTGCCCCCTACTCAATTCCTCTTCAACAGACTTAACGGCTTTGGAGGTATACTTTGTTGAAGACATGGACCAGTACTCGGCCCCATCAACAGATGTGTTACCAATATCCGCCCCTAGGTACAAAATGGGTGGTTCAACAGTCCCATCCTTCAGTTTGAACTGTCTTTCGTTTGCATCCATTTGGAACTTTGAATCCATCCCACATACAAGGATGTCATCCACATATGCCACACAATATTCGTAATATGCTGAGCCATCTTTCTTTACAGCCGGTCGCATATATACATCTGGATCCGCCTTGCAAGACTTATATCCAAGTCCCCTTAAGTGCTCAGACAGATGAGATCGAAATGATGCGCCCGCTACTGGTAATCCATATAGAGCTCTCACAATTTTGCAGGGCCTTCCACATAACTCCGGTGCAAATCCTTGTTCCAGTGTAGCCACTGTGTAGTACTTTTCCTTAATTGGTGCGGTTAAGTATGCATTTTGGATGTCAGCACTTAAGACCTCAAGGTCATTAAGTGCAGCAACTAGGAAGAACATCCGAACCGAATCCCTGCTGGGCACGCTTGAGTATGTATACTCCCGTGATATTTCGGGCACTTTATGCCCATCCCCAACGAGTCGGGCCTTCCTGGTTAAGTCTATCTTCACGTCAAATACCATGTGCATAGTGATTTTTGTATGTGCCACCGGTACTTTGTCCTCATCATTGAACTCAAAAGCTATGAAATTGTTCTTCATTTCTTTTGCAATAGCCCGGGCCCAATAGTCACTGCCGGATTCCTCATCTATCCTTCTTGCTTCAGCAATTGTTTTCGGTAGTCTAACCCCATACTTATGGGATTTGGTCCAATATTTGGTCTTGGCGCTGGAGATAATCCGGTCTTTCTTCCGAATTACCCGATAGGCCCACCACTTGAAGGCTGGCTCATCTATTATGCCTTGATCCTTGGCAAACAGAGCCGTTTCGACGGGGAAACTTTCCTTCATGTCACTTAACTTTGCCCAAGAGGAAGTTCCATCTTTCCAACTGACCAGGATTCTCCACCCTTTGGTTGTCGGCTTAGTCCGAGTTTGTCCGGACTTAGTAGTGATAGTTGCCTGTTGTACTGTCAGAGCCTCTTTATCCTTCTCATAGTCAAGTAGCTCGTTCAGGAGACAATACATGCGCCCCTCATCGTCCACGGAGGAATAGAGATTCTCCGCGAGCACATTTGCTGTGTAGATCTCAATGGATCCGTCTGGCATAGAAACCTCGTAGGACCTTGTGTCTAGGAGTGGATTGTTATTCTTTTCTCCGACTAGGATTCCGCTTGCGTCCCTGTACCGGTTATTAACCGTACCGCGAATCCGTTGGTCCCCTATCTGCAGTAGCACTTGGCTTCCGAGGTACTCATCAAGATTGTCGGTTAAGTCATCAATGTCCGGGGAAGACGCCTCTGGCTCAGCCATAAGTACCTCGTCCTCACCCTCATATTTGCCATCAAATAGGCCCAAGGGTGGTTCCCCTAACTCGTTTTCCAGGTAAGTATCCGAGGGCTTTGCCTCATCGCCGATCTTTTCATTAAGTAGCTTGTTGTGTTCCTCTAACTGCAGGATAGTGTCTGGGTGTTTCCATTCCACTTCAGATATAGGCCGTGTGCCGTTTGTTATGTGTACCTTTCCGGTCTTATACAATATATAGTGACAATCGCCACCTCCATAAGTATCTCCGCATGGTCCCAGCCATCGTCCATATTTCTCCGACTTATCCTGTAGGTCGTACCACCGGATGAAATTGTACCAATCGTGTATCATGTATGGGGTTATATCCGGAGTATATCCATGGACTAACTCAAACCCCGTTCTTCCCATCGCAGACGGGTCCCCAGATGCGGTGTTACTTAACCTTCCGGCCGCCAACATTCCACAAAAGGCCCAGCACCTCCTCGGGCTTCCTTTCTTAGAAGTCATTAATCGTATTGATCTCCTTAGGTCCCCTGCACTGTGTTCTGCCGTATTCTGCCACCAACAGTGGGGCTGTATGTAGGTTTGGCGTATGTGATACTCCGATCGATGTTTAGTCCATCCGGTGCTGTGTGTCTCATGATTTCCTTGGGCCTTTGCCCCATCGGTGACAAGATGTTCCGGTATTCCTACCTCATTTATGAAGCAAGATAGTCCGTCGTGGCATCGTTTCTCCCCTCTTACTGGATAGAATGCCACATATCCTTTCCCATTGGTAAAGATCTGTGCGTCAGTATCATTCCGAATGATACTCGGTACTTTGAACTTCATGGTATCAGCGAACCACCGACCCTTAAGTACTTTTCTGTTTCTCCACTTTTGGGTCTTTAGCCTTCGGGTGATTGGTTGTGTAAGGTTTCTTATGCCTTCCTGGGTAGTGACCTTAATCGTTTCTTCGGCCCTCTTAACACTGATGTTCCACATCTTTGCAATGGCCTCTGAATCATATCTGTCCACTTTCTCCGGAATCCTTATCGGAGGTCCCCATTGTCCACGGCGGATAAATGATCTCTTCTCTAGGGAAGTTTCCTTATCTATCATGTCTTGTTGGCGGCGGAGTAATTTCCTTTCTTTTGTCCGAGCTTTTGCTTCCTTTTGGATGGCAAGCTCTTCTTCTGTTAGGGAAATCGAAGTTTTGGTTGAAGTAGCTGAAATTCGGAGTATCTCCGAGCTTTCTCTGTCCCCGGTACTCTTAACAAAAGCTGAGTGTAACCGGTCGCCAATCTCTTGTTGAGTATACCCTGGCCGTTGAGTACGGGTTGTACAGATTTTCTGTAGGTATCTGAGACGATAATCCTTGTGTTTCACATTGATGAGTATAGGGTTGTCTGTGGATCGTATCCAAGATTCAGTTGTCCCAGTCGGTCCTCCTCCAGAGAGGGCGGCCACTACTCGTGGGAACGACGCGGTTGCTGCTTCTTCATCTTCTCTGAAGTGGGGGGCGTATGGGTCCCAGGTATGAGTGTCGGTTGCAAGGACTTGGTCACATGTATCGAGTTCCCGGCGTGTCGGCTTCCGCGTGTCAAAGTATGACAGAACACCATCAACTAACAATGGTATTGCCAATTCGAAACCGTCGGCCCGAAAGATAAGACTGTGACTGGAGGAATTGCAGTATCTTCGTGGTATGTCTTCAACCACATTCAAATTGCATTCTCTGATTTGGTTCGGGCATATCAGACTGTGCTGCAGTGACTCTCCGAAATAGAGGGCCTGTCCGAATACCAATATGTATGTGATACCGTCCGTTGGGTCTGTCCAAGCAGTAGCACAACGGGCAATAGGAACGTCTTTCATTGGTGAGTACACGTCTGAAAATGGAGCAACATCAGCAAATGTCATGATAGAATCCAGTGAATCAAGTAATACCATGTTAGATCCAGCTGCAGTCGTGTCTGCATGGCTATCCAGCTCGCAACGTCCTGGCTTAACACTGGATGACTGGGTCATCTCTTTGAGATGGACTATCGGCCGGCCTACCCGAGGTTCTATCTTAAGGCCCCGGCCGGCGAATCAATTCCCATTCCCGTTTCCAATGTGGCTGTGACAGCCAAACTGGTTCCCAGCTGAACTGTGGTTATTGGGATGGTTTGCAGCTGTGGCTGCTGCCACTTTTGATTGTTGGTTGCCCCCGCTATTGCTTGCATTCCTTGCTTGTTTTAGCGCTCGGGCTTTTTGTTGCTGCTCTTGGGACATGCTTCACCATACCTCTCGTGGATAGAATTTTCATTCAACGGGCCCTTTATAGGTCCCTGGTTGTGCCTTTGAGCCACCACTATTGTTGTTGTTGTTGTTGCCTTGTGGCTTGTTGGAAGAGAAGTTGCCGCGTTTGTTGTCACCTTTCCTCTTTTTGTTGTTAGTGAAGGCTGACACATTCCTACCCCTCTTTTGTGGTTGATTCTGGAGTTTCTTTACTCCGAGCATTCGAGTAAGATACGCCGAGGCTTTCTCAAAATTTGCGTAATAGTCTCATTCTTCTGTTATTACATTTGGGATGGATTGTTCGAGTCGTACATCTTGTAGGGATCGTACGAAGTCGTACACAAACTGGTCCTCAGGTGGGAATGCGCCGTATCTTATCAAGGTTTGTTTTGCATCATGCCATAGCCTTTTGTGCCTGTCAAAATTGTAGTGTTTGGAATCCCCTGTGTACACCGATTCCCGGATAAACTGCCTTTTTGCTTCGACAATTAGTTTTACGTTGGTTGCCTCATATGCTTGAGAGTAGAGGGCGAAGTATGCCTTTCGGCCGTCACCCCCTACCCCGTTTTTGGTCCCAAAGCTTTGTATATAGGACCAACCAGGTCCGGATCCCACCAGCTTAAACAATATCCCCCAGAGAGTATTGTTGTCTTTAGACCAATGAGAGTTGGCGTGAATCGTGCATCTTATTGCATACTCAGTCCAGTCAGAATATGTGTCATCTGGGCCCGATCCGACCGTTCCACACCTGTCGGTTTCTCCGACTGCAGATTGTTGTCTTATCGTGTAAAGTAGGGATGTCTTGGTGACACCCCTCTTATGCCGTAGGTATTCACGTAGGTTCTCATCAAATTCCCTGAACTTTGACATCGTAGTCAGTTTGTCGGGTAGTGTTAGATCCTTAACGGCCGTATTTTCATCGTCCTCCTTTGTAGATCTCAAACGTTCCCTTGTATCCATCTCGGCCGTTGGGTCCTTGATCCAGTCCACTTCGGTGGCCGTTGCGCCTATCATAGGCTGGAATTTGATCCAAGCCACGAACAGCTTCAGTCGATCGCCAAATGCCCTTCCAATAAAGACTTCCTGTGGATCCGGGCATAGATGGTGTTTTGCCTTGGTTAGCGACCCTAGAGTGGACTTGATCCCTTCTGAATCGAGGTCTGCGATGGCCTTCATGTTAGAATATCCATGTCTGAATATTTCATTTGCCGTGGGCCTGTTGACCCCAAAGGACTCGAGGATCTTCCTGAAACAAACCTCGGCTGAGGTCAGCGACCGTTCTCCTTCGTAGCCGGGGATGCCATCATTGGCCTCTGCCCTTTCTTTGGCTTCTCTTGCTGTCGTTGATAGGGATATGTCCCTGCTTGATAGTCTTGCAACCAGAGTCACCGTGAGTTGCTCAAGCTGTTCTGGGTCCAACCTTGTTGTTACCGATGGAGGTAGTAAGCCTATCAGGTTGCCCGCCGCCTCTGTTGCCGCCGTGTCCGCTGCTTCTGCTTCTGCTACTGCTGCTGCCGCGGTTGCAGCTAGTTGAGCTCTGGTTGGTGGCGCCATGGTGTGTTGTTTCGGAGTATGCTGTAGGAATTAGGCTTGTAATAAGGGGTTTGTTAGCTTTTGCTTTCATGAGGAAGCTGTGATTGTGATTTTCTGAGTTCTGAAGCAACTTGTGGAGTATTTTTCTTTCCACGTGCTTTTGCTAGTAAACAGGTTCATATCCACGGTATGAGGATTGATTCCTATCGGAACCCCAATTTTTCAGTTCCTCTATACTTAAGCTCAACAGTTGTTTCCCTTTTTCCGAAACGGTATCGAATATTCGTTCGTCTCTTATTAAATATTTGGTCCAGCATTTTTCGTCATTTCTATTTTTTGTGTATGTATTTATCCAATACTGGGTATGTATATTACCTTGGCTGGTTTTGTTATCATATCATTTGTATACGAGTGAGTATACTTGGGCTCTTTTCTGTAGGAATTGAATTTGATTCCCATTTGCTTTGTTTTCGAGGTCACGTTTTCGAGGTCGCGTGCCTCTCTTTATTAACGGTTCTTTTGTAGCCATTATGCAATTCGCAGTACCGAACACACGTACATCGCATTATTCCGGACGTTATTTTGCCGTTGTATTTTCGACACATCTTTTGCTGTTCCCATCGTTGGTGGGGACCTCTTGCAAGTGTCTATTTTGGTGGATAACAAGCTTTTGGTGTTCATTTCTCTCCCCTACAAACCTCAGTAGAAGCCACGGGTATTAGCCTGGTGTGCTCTGCTGCGCTAGTGTTGTTAATCTTCTAAGCGCCTGAGTCTCTTCTGTTGGAGAGGGTCTTTAACGTCCAGCCTCTTGGCTTCAGACGGCGATTAACCGGTGATCAGTCGGCAATCAGCTTTCATTTTCTTTACCCAGACTCTTTGAGTCCATTTGGGTCTGATAAACTCTATTCTTTGTCCCGTCACTAACGCGTTTACACGTGTAGTCCGCTAGATATTCTTACTAGCCGTATTCAGTGATTTCAAGTATTAGTATTTCGATTTGTGAGCAATTACGTGTAAGATGACCTCTGAGATCGAACCTCTATTGGTGCTCTATTACTGTTAGCGATTCAGCGAGTCGGCTCGCTTATTTGCCTGTTAGTCATACGTGTGTGTTATCTCATTCGTGTGTATTCCCGAATGTTCGTACGTCTGTACGTTTGCTACCGGCGCTTTTCTAGACATGAATACATTTATCATGACTCATCAAGTGCATATTGGGAACAATTCTGTCACACAAAATAACGGAAATGTTGTGGTTTGACTCTCCAAATGGCAAACACGAGGGTATTTTGGGTGAATTTCCTGGGCGCAAACTATCTCATTGGGTAATGACTCCAAAAGTATCCGGTCCTAGCCATGAATACATTTATCATGACTCATCAAGTACATATTGGGAACCACTTTGTCACACAGAATGCCCGAAATGTTGTGGTTTGTCTCTCCAATTAACAAACATGAGGGTATTTTGGGTGAATTTCATGGGCACAATCTAACTCATTGGGTAATGACTCCTAAAGTACCGGTCCAAGCCATGAATACATTTATCATGACTCATCAAATGCATATTGGGAACAACTTTGTCACACAAAATGCCTAAAATGTTGTGGTTTGACTCTCCAATTGGCAAACATGAGGGTATTTTGGGTGAAATTCATGGGCACAAACTATCTCATTGGGTAATGACTCCAAAAGTATCCGGTCCAAGCCATGAATACATTTATCACGGCTCATCAAATGCATATTGGGAACAACTTTGTCACACAGAATGCCCAAAATGTTGTGGTTTGACTCTCCAAATGGCAAACATGAGGGTATTTTGGGTGAAATTCATGGGCACAAACTAACTCATTGGGTAATGACTCCAAAAGTATCCGGTCAAAGCCATGAATACATTTATCATGACTCATCAAATGCATATTGGGAACAACTTTGTCACACAGAATGCCGGAAATGTTGTGGTTTGACTCTCAAAATGGCAAACATGAGGGTATTTTTGGTGCAATTCCAGGGCACAAACTGAGTTATTGGGTAGTGACTCCAAAAGTATCCGGTCCTAGCCATGAATACATTTATCATGACTCATCAAGTGCATATTGGGAACAACTTTGTCACACAAAATCACGGAAATGTTGTGGTTTGACTCTCCAAATGGCAAACACGAGGGTATTTTGGGTGAATTTCCTGGGCGCAAACTATGTCATTGGGTAATGACTCCAAAAGATTACGGTCCTATTATTTTCCTTCTGAATCGGATTCGTTGAGAGTCTGATTCAAAGGCGTCTGAGGAACAGCAACGCTGCGTTAGTGTGTTAGTAGACGAACGATTGTACTCTACGCGTGATAAATGTGTTTGGAAACTAAAATTAAAAATTGAAAAAAATAGTTTCTTCCACCCCCTACTACAATTTAAAAAAAACATTTTCTCTTGGACCAAAATTAAAAAAATAGTTTCTTTCACCCCCTCAAAAATGTAGTACGACACAAGCATGGTATGTAGTATGAGTATGTACTGGATCTAAAACAAATCTTTTGAAAAACTAAAAATTGAAAAAATAGTTTCTTTCACCCACTCAATGAAGTATGACTCAAGCAAGGTATGTAGTATGAGTTTGCACTGGATCTAAGAACAAATGCAGTCATCTACTCTAATCATTGTTGTGATACGTTACATACCAATATCTTGTAATTATCGGTAGCTCGTACTGGTACAACTTGCTTGTTCGAACTTATTTTTTTTAAGAATGATGTCGCATGATTGGTAGTATAGATCAATTGGTAAGATCAGTATGAACATATGTAGCTTGCTTGCATGGTTTGTAGGGATAGTTTCCAACTGTGCCTTTTAAATAAAAATCACGTGATCAATGCCTTGATTGGTAGAATTGAATCATACAATTGAATCATAGCATTGAATCGTGGATTTGAGTCAAAGAATGAAATCATAGACTTGAATCATAGACTTGAGTTGTCATAGACTTGAATTGTCATAGACTTGAATCGTCATAGCCTTGAATCATTGAAATGAATCATTGAATTGAATCATTGAATTGAATCATTGCATTGAATCGTAGATTTGAAGCAAAGAATGAAACCATACACTTGACTCATAGACTTGAATCATATACTGCAATAAAAGAATTGAATCATTGAATTGAATCATAGACTTGAGTCATTGAATTGAATCATAGATTTGAGTCAAAGAATGGAATCACAGATTTGAATTATGAAATTGAATTATAGAATTGAGTGCTTGAAGTGAATCATGGAATCGAATCATTTGAATGAATCATAGACAACTTGAGTTGTAGTAGACTTGACTCATAGAATTGAATCATACTACAGTTGAATCATAGAACTAAATTCAATCATTGAAGTGAATCATTGAAGACAAACAATGAATTGAATCATTGAATTGAATGCTTGAAGTGAATTATGGAATTGAATCATATAATTGAATCATGGAATTGATTCATGAAATTGATTCATGGAATTGAATCATAGACCTGGATTGAAGAATTGAATCATAGATTTGAGTCATGGAATGGAATCATTGACTTGAGTCATGAAAATGAATTATATAGTTGACTCATAGACCTGACTCACATACTTGAATCAACATTTAATCATAGAATTGAGGAACCATAGACTTGTATGATGGAACTAAATCATGGAATTGGATCATGAATTTGAATCATGGATTTAAATCATGTAATTGAATCAGGAATTTGAATCATGGATTTGAATCATGAATGAAAGAATTCAATTATTGAATTGAACCATAGACTTGGATTGAAGAATTGAATCATAGATTTGAGTCATGGAATGGAATCATTGACTTGAGTCATGAAAATGAATCATATAATTGACTCATAGACCTGACTCATATACTTAACTCAACATTGAATCATAGAATGGAATCATAGGATTGAATCATAGACTTGTATGATGGAACTAAATCATGAATTTGAATCATGATTTTAAAGCATGAATCATGGATTTGAATCATAGACTTGAATCATGGAATAGAATCATATCATTGAATCATATCTTTCAATCATGGATTTGAATCATAGACTTTAATCATATAACTGACTCATGAAATTGAATCATGGAATTGAATCATAGACCTGGATTGAAGAATTGAATAACAGACTTCAGTCATGGAATGGAATCATTGACTTGAGTCATGAAAATGAATCATATAATTGACTCATAGACCTGACTCATATACTTAACTCAACATTGAATCATAGAATGGAATCATAGGATTGAATCATAGACTTGTATGATGGAACTAAATCATGGATTTGAATCATGATTTTAAAGCATGAATCATGGATTTGAATCATAGACTTGAATCATGGATTTGAATCATATCATTGAATCATATCTTTGAATCATGGATTTGAATCATAGACTTTAATCATATAACTGACTCATGAAATTGAATCATGGAATTGAATCATAGACCTGGATTGAAGAACTGAATCATGAAAATGAATCATATAATTGACTCACAGACCTGACTCATATACTTAACTCAACATTGAATCATAGAATGGAATCATAGGATTGAATCATAGACTTGTATGATGGAACTAAATCATGGATTTGAATCATGATTTTAAAGCATGAATCATGGATTTGAATCATGGAATAGAATTGTGGAATAGAATCATATCATTGAATCATATCTTTGAATCATGGATTTGAATCATTGGCTTTAATCATATAAATGACTCATGAAATTGAATCATGAAAATGAACCATAGACCTGGATTGAAGAATTGAATAACAGACTTCAGTCATGGAATGGAATCATTGACTTGAGTCATGAAAATGAATCATATAATTGACTCAAAGATCTGACTCATATACTTGTCTCAACATTGAATCATAGAATTGAATCATAGGATTGAATCATAGACTTGTATGATGGAACTAAATCATGAATTTGAATCATGATTATCAATCATGGTTTTGATTCATGGATTTGAATCATGGAATTGAATCATGGATTTGAATCATGGATTTGAATCATGAATCAAAGAATCCAATCATAGAATTGAGCCATAGACTTGGATTGAAGAATTGAATCATAGATTTTAGTCATGAAAATGAATCATATAATTGACTCATAGACCTGACTCATAGTCTTAACTCAACATTGAATCATAGAATTGAATCATAGAATTGAATCATAGAATTGAATCAGAGACTTGTGTGATGGAATTGAATCATTGAATCATGGATTTGAATCATTTTTTAAAATCATGAATCATGGATTTGAATCATGGATTTGAATGATAGACTAAGGGTTTTTTAGGAAACACGCGACCTCATGAAGCAGGGAATTCTGAAAATATGGTAGGGAGTTTCGAAATATTGCGCTATAGCCCACTGGGGGTAGAGAAACAGTTCTCGGACGTAGACTTGGTTGAAAATTGAATCATACACTTGTATGATAGACTTGTATCATGGAATTGAGTCAAAGAATTGAATCATGGAATTGAATGAATAAATTGAATCATAGAATTGAATCACAGACTTGAATCATGAAATTGAAGCATAGACTTAACCAATTGCCGTCATTGTTGTCACTCACTTGCATTCCGTTGTTGTTGCTCCATTCTGTTGTTCCCTTGTTCCCCTGTCACACTCACTAGTGTTTCTTTGTTGTTCCATTGTTCTGTTGTCTGTGACTGTTGCACAACATTCATTTTCTGTGCTTTTTAAATAAAATACCCTGCCGACCAAGAAATTTTTTTTGGGGGGGGTTTGTGTGTGTGCAGTTTCGTGTGTGTGCTCAGTTTTTCATGTCTCTTCAGTTTTTCATGTGTGTGTGGTTTTGGGTGTGTTGTGTATGCTGTGTACCCTGACTTCTTCCATGTGTCTGGTTTGTGTGTGGCCTTTATATTCTATATAAGTGAAGCATGTACCAGTGCAAGCCACCCCTCCCGCACCATAATTATTTCAAAATGGAAATTTTGATTACACAAAGGTTATGTACTTAAATTCCATACTCATCTGTAGAATCTGATAGCCAGTTGGTGGTTCGACACTGTCCTGGGTCAGCACAGTACCTACCGGTACCTACGTACACTTTTTGCAAAGTACCCAATGGTGTACCTTTTTGCAATGGAGAGTCAAACCACAACATTTTGGGCATTCTGTGTGACAAAGTTGTTCCCAATATGCATTTGATGAGTCATGATAAATGTATTCATGGCTTGGACCGTATACTTTTGGAGTCATTACCCAATGAGTTAGTTTGTGCCCATGAAATTCACCCAAAATACCCTCATGTTTGCCATTTGGAGAGTCAAACCACAACATTTTGGGCATTCTGTGTGACAAAGTTGTTCCCAATATGCATTTGATGAGCCGTGATAAATGTATTCATGGCTTGGACCGGATACTTTTGGAGTCATTACCCAATGAGTTAGTTTGTGCCCATGAATTTCACCCAAAATACCCTCATGTTTGCCATTTGGAGAGTCAAACCACAACATTTTGGGCATTCTGTGGGGCAAAGTTGTTCCCATTATGCATTGGATGAGTCATGATAAATGTATTAAATTCCTTTCGTGTCTAGGTTGGTAGAGGTACGAGATCGAAAATAATGAGACCTCGAAAATTACCGGGCTCATTCTTACGGGCGAGTTCGATACTCCACAGGAAGAGAAGAATCGACGTCACCCCAATTTGATACTTAGTACTCAAAGAACGAACGCACACTAGAGGTTCGCACATGCAATCTCTTGTTAAGTGTGCTGTTTTCAAGAAAAGACAGCAGAGGTTCGAAGCGCTGCTCACGAACTTGTTTATCTGCCGTGTAAAATACGTGTTGTATTGGCGGCAACACGGTATTTCCCTGTAACGCGGTATTTTACCGTATATTCGTAACAAAGTGCTGTATTAGCGGCAGCACGAGCGCTATCTTGCTCTCCAGCAAGATACATGGCTCATACTTTTAAATTATTTGATTATTCAACCTCAAACCTTGCACCGGACGCCCCTTCTGCGTCCCATTGTAGTACTACAAGCATAAGATCTAACTGATTGCGTCGGTTACCGATAATCAGAATAGATCTGGTTGGATTAACATCCAATCGTAGTGGATATCAGAGAAATATTAGAACAAAACAGACCGGCACCTCAACCGGCCTGCAGCTAAAGCTCCCGTTACTCTTCTTTGCCTTTGGATTGAATCAGCTCGACAGCCAGTTTCAAAAGGAAATTAACAGATTAACAGTTGCAAGCTTGTTGAAGCTTGCAAAAGAAGACGACGACGCAGAAGGAGCAATCTACGAAGAAGAAAACAATCCGTCAGCAGATCATCAATTGACTCGACTACGGACGACGATTGATAGCTTTCTGATCCGATTACAGCACAACAAAGACGCAACAAAAAGAAGACGAAAACGCAACGAACCGAAAACGAATTTCGTTGCTTCATAACGTCACCGGCACGTCGTATCACATCGAAAGAGACAATCCGACAGCAGATCATCGAACGATCGACTACGGACGACGATTGATAGCTCTTTGATCCGATTTGTCAAATCCACAACAACCTCTTGGAAATATTGATTCACCACATCACCGACAGCAATTATCGATCGATAGCTGCTTTATCCATCCGCGAGACAACAACGAAACAAAGAGAAAACGTAACAGCACTACATGTCCGACATCCCCATCGCAGGTCAAACACGTAGCAGGTCCACAGGATTCCAAACACTCCAACCCGGAAGTGCTGCAACCACATCCCTTCTGCCAACAGCAGACATGGCACCTGATCAACAGAATAATCCAAGCCAAGAGGGTGAAGAGGACACATCCATCACGGACCTCTTTCCTTCATTCGACCAACCACTAGCCACCTTTCTGCATGAATCCTTCGATGTCCCAAAGGAGTCCCACAGCACCTTGTGTGAGGCGCTCGTCGCTGGGCAGTACAAGACATGGTTGGACTTCCTGTACATCGAGAATATTGGTGATCTCGCTTACCTCGAGAGAGGAACAAGAACACCACTTTACCGACATGTACAGATGACTCTACAAAGAGTCATCGATTTTGGACAACATCTCACAGAACAAGGACTGGACTGGGAAGATAGAACCCACTATACCAAGGCCGCCTTTAAGAGCTACTGTCGCGGGATTATCAGAGCCAGAAGAGAATCTGGGACTGACATTGAAACAACGCCGCGCACTATCACCGGCACATCTCAACGACAACAGGAGAGATCCTCCAAACCCATTGAACAGCTCAGATATGAGTCATGGACCAAGAAATCACGGGATGAAACCACATTCCCAACCCTGAAGAATGATGCAACTTTTGAGCGTTGGCTTGTCAAATTCAAGGCAAAATTGGAAACATCCAACATAGATACGCACACATTTCTTGATCCAAGCTGGCCTGATATACCACTCATCGGGTACGAGAAGGCCCTTCATGACAAGCAGTGTGCTTTCTTCTGGACTCTCGTCCTACATGCCCTCCAGAGTGACCTCTCCTACTCCTGCATGCTCAGCCATACCACTTCTAGAGACGGCAGACAGGCCTTCTTTGACTTTGTCGCATTGCATGATAGGTCCAAATCCAAAGTATATGACACCTCCATTGTGATGCAACACCTATTGGACATTGACTTAAGAACATGGAAGGACACCAAGGTCAAGTTCATCACCCAATGGTTTGCTCAGCTAGAACATCTCAACACACTACGCGATCCGCAGAGGCCACTTGATTTTGATACCGTCAAAACACACCTTTGCAAGGCCTGCAGTAGCAGCTTCCAACTCAGTGAACAGTTCTGCAAGGTTGATGATCCCCCTGCAGCACAGGATTTGACCAAGTTTAGACAGCATGAAGCAGTTGCTATCAGTGAATTGAAAAATAACCTCCTCCTTGAAGCCACCAGACTGGACTCCCAGGCTTCCCTGTCCCAACCTAGCAGTCGGCTGTCTGTTAAAGCCAATACTCATGATTTGTCTTCTATGACACAGTCCACATATTCTGCTATCACTGATGACTCGGCCTCATATTTACCTCCTATTGATTTTGATGGTGACTACCAGGACTACGCTGTTTACAAGGCTGGCAGAACACCAGACCCAACCACAAGACTACCATCTGCAGTTTGGAAAACTCTCTCTAAGCAGGGTATGAAGCACTGGCTTGGCTTCTCAGCTGACGACAAGAAGCGACTAGTTGCCTGCCTCCGGTCTGAGCTCCTTGATGTTGCATTACCACCGGACCCCAATTCCAGCAAGCCAATCACACGCCGTGTTTATGAACACCATACTGATGAGCAGGCCCCCTCACCCGCTGCTGAGCAGGTCCTATCGCCTGCTGACGAGAGCTCGGCCAGATCTGCGTTCCATGCATCCCTTGGTGTATACAAATCATCTTCTCAATCAGACACCAGGCCTCTCAAGTCTTCTGTTTCTCCTGCACACCCAGCTCGATTTCTTGCAGACAACCCTGATATACTTTACAAGAAAGAAGGCAATGTCTATATCCCTGTTGAACAAACCTCACGATCAGTGCACTTTCACTATTGGGCATCACTGGAATGTGAATCTCCTGTTTCACCAGCAAACCCCATCGCTACTTATCACTCAAGCAAAACTGCTGTTTCCACACCTGGTTCTGCTATGGTTGACAGAGGTGCAAATGGGTGTATCATCGGAAATGATGCATGTCTCATCTCTAAAGATATTCCCCCAAGGTATGTCAACGTAACTGGTATAAACAATCACCAAATCCAGAACATCCCTATTGCAACATGCGGCGCCTACTCTGTCTCCAACAGAGGACCTGTCATTATCATCTTTCATGAGAGTGCATACACCGGACAACACCCATCTATCTTGTCTTCCCCTCAGATGGAAGCATACCACTCAACCGTGGATGATTCCTCTATCAAGACAGGCGGATCCCAAGTCATTACCACTACTGATGGTCATGTCTTTCCACTCAGTATATGCCATGGCTTACCTTATCTCGCTATGCGCAAGTATACCAGTGCCGAATTTGCTCTTCTTCCCCACGTCATCATGACAAGTGATCAGCATTGGAACCCATCTGTACTGGATAACGCATATACCCCACAGGATGATACCTTCATTCAGAAATACCCGCCTATGGCCACATCACTTCCATATCCAGATTATGATGAATTTGGCGCACTTAGGGATATCAACATTGGCACATCTTCTACAGTCACCTCATTCCTGTCCAACAGCACTACCTCGTCCCTCCAGGCTTTGGATGCTTCTGATACTTCATTTTGGCTTAGCCCCACTGATTATATCCATCAGGAAATCCTGAGTCGGTGCTCTAATCAGTCTCCTTCCACCTCCATTATCGGTGCCGCCCATGTTCAGTCCCCCACTGATATTGATTACTTGTCTCTCAAGCCATTCTTTGGATGGATTTCCCTTGATCGTATCAAGGCCACCTTCACCAATTCCACCCAGTATGGCTCACTCTCCACTAGTCCAGATGGTAACATATTCAAACGATTCCAATCACCACAGCCGGCCATGAATGTCAGGCCTTTCAATGATGATGTCCTCTCTGATGTTGTATATTCAGACACCCCTGCCGTCAATGGTGGCTCCAAGATTGCTCAAGTTTTCTTTGGGCGCAAATCTCATATCATTCATGTTGAAGAAATGCGGACTACTGCTGACTTTCTCCCTTGTCTCCAAAATTTTGTCCGACAATGGGGTAGACCCCTCAGACTGCTATGCGATCATGGGTCCTACCAGTCCAGCAAGTCCGTCCTTGACTACCTCAAGACGATGTGGATTGGTTTATGGCAAAGTGAACCATACCATCAACACCAAAATCTCTTCGAACGCCGGTACCAGACCTTCAAGCGCATTGTCAATAGAATCATGGATCGCACAGGCACTCCACCACACCTATGGCTTTTATGTATGACATACGTTGGTCGTCTCATGAATCATTTGTCTGATCCTACTCTCTCTGACAAACAGCCTTTCTATATTGCCACCGGTATCATTGGTGACATCAGCCCATACCTCAGTTTCTTTTGGTTTGAGCCTGTATACTACAAGACTCCTGACACACAGTTTGGCTCTCAGACCACTGAATGCCTTGGTCACTTTGTTGGCATTGCTGAGCATGTTGGCAATAGCTTATGTTTCACCATCTGGGATCCCATTATCAATAAACTACTTGATCGCTCTGGTGTTTGCACTGCCTTAACTCCTGAGCATCGGAACAAGCGCGCTGGCTTGTTCACTGATGATGGCTTTCTCGCATGGCGCAAAGCAAAAGATGCTTCCCTCACTCCTAAGTCTTCTGGTGATAGTCCCTCCTTTCGACATCCTTCACCACCCAGTTCGGTACCAGCATCACCTCCTCTGCGCATCCCAAAGCCATCCTTGCCTACCTTTCTTTATTCCAAGGTTCCTAATACACGAAGCTATGTACCTTCTCCACTCCCTAAGGAGATTCTTGATGGTCCTCCAACCCCTCACATCTTCAGCAAAACCCCTACCGGCGTACCTGTTACTGAAGATGATTTTGGTCCCCCTGAGCTAGCATATTTCGATGTTAGTGAAGCCACACCTCCACCCATCAATCCTGCTACCCCATCTGTTGGCCCATCTGAAGTAGTTGTTACTGATGAAGAAGGCAATGCCCAATTTGACGATGATGGCACACCCATCACCATCCCTGCTATCCCTGTTACTGAATTGCAAGGTCGGTCTTTTCTAATGGTCCTCCCTGATGGCACACAGAAAAGAATGACAGTTGTTGACATTGAAAACAGTCTTGAGCAAAACAAAGACTTCATCAAGTTCAAATGCAAGCATACAGATGATGAACTTGAAGATATCATAGCATACAATGACGTCATGAATTACATCCACAGGGATGTAACTCAAGAAGATGGCAAACTTTGGTCTTTCCGACGCATACTTGGTCATCAAGGTCCCCTTGACAACAAGCACCCCCAATACAAAGGTTCCAAATACAACCTATGGATTGAATGGGAGAATATGGAAAGAACATACGAACCCCTATCCAACGTAGCTACCGATGACCCGGTCACTGTAGCCCAATATGCAAAAGACAACAACATGCTTGATAAACCTGGCTGGAAACATCTCAAACGCATTGTTTCACTCGCTCGAAGAACCAAGAAACTAGACAGACTAATCCACCAAGCCAAGCTCCGCTCCTTCCGTACTGCTCCTCAGTATCAATATGGATTCAAGGTACCTCGAAATCATGACGAAGCCATCCAGTTTGATACAGCAAATGGCAACACCAAATGGCAGGATGCCATAGCGTTGGAAATGTCCCAGCTTCAAGAGTATGACACTTTTATTGACAAGGGTATCTACAAGGCTAGCAATATACCCATTGGTTTTCAACAGATCAAAGTTCACATGATTTATGCCGTCAAGCATGATGGTCGACACAAAGCCCGGCTAGTTGCAAATGGCAATCTCACTGAAACTCCCATTCACAGTGTATATGCAGGAGTGGTTTCTCTTCGTGGCTTGCGCATGTGCCTATTCCTTGCTGAACTGAATAGCTTAGAAGCATGGGGAACCGACATTGGTAATGCATACCTCGAAGCTGTTACCTGCGAGAAAGTATGTATCAAGGCTGGCGCTGAATTTGGATCATTAGAGGGCCACCTACTAGTGATCTACAAGGCTCTATATGGACTTCGCTCATCTGGCAAGTGTTTTGGCGATATGCTCGCTGCCTGCCTCATTGAACTAGGTTTTGAAAGATCCAAGGCAGAGCCTGAAATCTTTATCAAGCCTGGCAACAACAAGAATGGGGAGCCAGTATATGAGCTGATATGCACATATGTTGACGACCTTTGCTTATGTACGTCCAACGTATGGCCAATCCTGAAACCTTTCTGGTAACCCTGCAGTCTGAACCTTACAATTTCAAATTAAAGGGCTCTGGTCCAATGAACTTTCACTTGGGCTGTGGTTTCGAAAGAGATGAACATGGTGTGCTCTGCATGAACCCCATCAAGTTCATCGAGAAAATGGAGGCCTCATATGAACAAATGTTTGGATGTAAACCCACCACCAGGTTCCATTCACCCCTTGCTGAGAATGACCACCCAGAGCTAGACTCATCATCATTCCTAGGTGATACTGATATCCAAAAGTATCAAAGCATGGTGGGCTCACTCCAGTGGGTCATTGCCATTGGACGTTTTGATGTGCAGACTGCTGTCATGACGCTTTCAAGCTTTCGCGTGCAACCTAGGGAAGGCCATCTCAACAGAGCCAAACAAATCTATGGATATATTTCCAAGTTTCGTCATTTCAAAATCAGATTCAGAGTGGGCATACCAGATTTTGTACTCACTGAAGGCAACAGTACAGACTGGTCCAATACCGTATATGGGGAGCACTCTGAAGACCTACCAAGCGATGCCCCTAAACCCCTAGGGAAGGTAGTTGTATTGTCTCATTTCTATGATGCAAACTTAATGCATGACATCCTAAGTGGTAAAGCTGTCACTGGTATCCTGCACTTTGCAAACAAGACCCCCATCATGTGGTTCTCCAAGAAGCAAGCAACATCCGAAACAGCCACCTTTGGCGCTGAGTTTGTATCTGCTAGAACCTGCATTGAGCAAATTGTTGACATTCGACAGTCATTCAGGTATCTTGGTACTAGAGTACACGACACATCCTACACATGGGGAGACAATGAAAAGATGATCCAAACCTCTACATTCCCATATGCGAGGCTCCAAAAGAGGCATCACATTCTATCATATCACTATGTTAGAAGCATGATCGCAAGAGGTTTCATCCTCATGCAACATCTTGCAGGTAAGGACAACTGCGCTGACATCCTCACCAAGCATTGGGGACACTCGGTAGTGTATCCTTTACTCAAGCCCATCTTTCACTACTGTGGAAACACCGGTGATCTGTTGCAGGATGACTGCACCAGATACTAGAGGATGCATTCATGTGGACACATGGGGAGTATTAAATTCCTTTTGTGTCTAGGTTGGTAGAGGTACGAGATCGAAAATAATAAGACCTCGAAAATTACCTGGCTCATTCTTACGGGCGAGTTCGATACTCCACAGGAAGAGAAGAATCGACGTCACCCCAATTTGATACTTAGTACTCAAAGAACGAACGCACACTAGAGGTTCGCACATGCAATCTCTTGTTAAGTGTGCTGTTTTCAAGAAAAGACAGCAGAGGTTCGAAGCGCTGCTCACGAACTTGTTTATCTGCCGTGTAAAATACGTGTTGTATTGGCGGCAACACGGTATTTCCCTGTAACGCGGTATTTTACCGTATATTCGTAACAAAGTGCTGTATTAGCGGCAGCACGAGCGCTATCTTGCTCTCCAGCAAGATACATGGCTCATACTTTTAAATTATTTGATTATTCAACCTTAAACCTTGCACCGGACGCCCCTTCTGCGTCCCATTGTAGTACTACAAGCATAAGATCTAACTGATTGCGTCGGTTACCGATAATCAGAATAGATCTGGTTGGATTAACATCCAATCGTAGTGGATATCAGAGAAATATTAGAACAAAACAGACCGGCACCTCAACCGGCCTGCAGCTAAAGCTCCCGTTACTCTTCTTTGCCTTTGGATTGAATCAGCTCGACAGCCAGTTTCAAAAGGAAATTAACAAAATGTATTCATGGCTTGGATTGGATACTTTTTGAGTCACTACCCAATAACTCAGTTTGTGCCCTGGAATTGCACCAAAAATACCCTCATGTTTGCCATTTGGAGAGTCAAACCACAACAATTCCGGCATTCTGTGTGACAAAGTTGTTCCCAATATGCATTTGATGAGTCATGATAAATGTATTCATGGCTTGGACCTCATACTTTTGGAGTCACTACCCAATAAGTCAGTTTGTGCCCTGGAATTGCACCAAAAATATCCTCATGTTTGCCATTTTGAGAGTCAAACCACAACATTTTGGGCATTCTGTGTGACAAAGTTGTTCCCAATATGCATTTGATGAGTCATGATAAATGTATTCATGGCTTGGACCGTATACTTTTGGAGTCATTACCCAATGAGTTAGTTTGTGCCCATGAAATTCACCCAAAATACCCTCGTGTTTGCCATTTTGAGAGTCAAACCACAACATTTCCGGCATTCTGTGTGACAAAGTTGTTCCCAATATGCATTTGATGAGTCATGATAAATGTATTCATGGCTAGGACCGGATACTTTTGGAGTCATTACCCAATGAGTTAGTTTGTGCCCATGAAATTCACCCAAAATACCCTCATGTTTGCCATTTGGAGAGACAAACCACAACATTTCCAGCATTCTGTTTGGAAACGTTGTTCCCAATATGCATTTGATGAGTGATGATAAATGTATTCATGGCTAGGACCTATTAAATTCCTTTCGTACGTATGTAGAGGGAACCACAGGCGGTACTTGAACTTACGTAGATTTCTACGTAATTTACAGTACTACAGCTGGAGTGGTACGATAATACCGTTCGCGTCATATGCACCTCTGTAAGCAGGATTGGAATATTCTTCTCGACGACCAAATGACCAGGAAGGCCCATACTTTCTGTAAACAGGATTGGAATATTCTCATATCTTATGGTAAATGACCGGGAAGGCCCATTCTTTCTGTTTTCATGATCGAAGTTCGATACTTAAGATCAGAAGCAAGGTTCGTTCACGACCGAATTGGAATGTTCGATGACTGCATCCAGCCCATATCTTATGGAAAATGACCGGGAAGGCCCATTTCTTTTCTGTTTTCACGATCGAAGTTCAATACTTAAGATCGGAAGCAAGATTCCTTTTGTTTTCATGACCAAAACAAGGTGAATTGCCTGGTTCCGGTATAGCCGTTTGATACCTCCAATCATGTGTTTCGATATTCAAGGAGGTTCGAAGAAGCTTCCTGTACCAGCTGCTTCAGTGATCACAATTAGAAGAAAGCTTCTCATGATAGCACGCGATTCTACAGTGCTGTACGATTAGAAGGAAGCTTCTCATGATAGCAGTGATTCTACAGTGCTGTACGATTAGCGGTGTACTGTATTCATCACTGCACTAAAAGAGATATCATGCTCTCCAGCAAGATTGCTCTCTTAGCTCATACTTTTAACATTCAACTGATTTAAATCCCAAAATTCACACTAGTTGCTATCAACTACTTGTAATCTACATACTAAGGTCTGTCTCGCTGCAATCTGAATAAGTCACAGCAAGAGGAGATCTGGTGTCTCCCTAGCTTCGCCTGTAGTCCGATTGTCCGTTGCCGAAAGTATCCAAACACATTTATCACGCGTAGAGTACAATCGTTCGTCTACTAACACACTAACGCAGCGTTGCTGGTCCTCAGAAGCCTTTGAATCAGACTCTCAACGAATCGGATTCAGAAGGAAAATAATAGATTAACAGTCGCAAGCTCTCAGGCAGCTTGCATAACAATCAGAACAGTCAACGAGAATCCGACAGCAGATCATCGAACGCTCGACTACGGCCGACGATCGATAGTTCTCTGATCCGATCACACAACAAGAAAGACACCAATCGGACACGCCGAAGTCTTTATTAGAAGCCCATTGTATTGGACACGCCAATAGCAATCTCTCCATCCAAGAATCTCTCACTCGACAGATTCCAATTTCTCCACGTCGCAATCCAGGTGACACACCCACTGTGACACCATATCTTGTATTCGGATCCCGACGCCCACCAAATTGATTGTGCTAAGCACCATAAACCACCGACTGCAATTGTTCCATCAATAATTGCCTTATCAAACCACTCGTACGATGCTTACCATTTGATTCTACAATCAATCACCAAATCTACTGTTGCTTATTCGTCGACGACAACGATATCAAGAACAACAACAGGAAACGAATTTTCCGTTGCTTCGTAATATCAAAAGCCCGTCGTATCCCATCAAAATCGGCCTCCCATCGCTATTGCAAACACGACGTTTTCAACAACAACAACGACATCGACAATAACCAAATCTTACGATCGATTCTTTGCTGCCGACGCCAACGCTAACGCCGACGCTATTTGTTATCAACGCCGCCGCCACCAACGACGACGATCCGATTGAACGAATTTTCGTCGCTTCACCACTTCACCGACCCGTCGTATTGCATCGAAAACGATTCTCCACATTATTGCGGACGTACTGGTGCCATCCTGGACCTCTATCTTCCAATATTGACAGAGATATCAAATTTTCTTTGACACGAGTCCATAGTGCCACTATGTCCATTTACGATCCTGATCTCAGTTCACTGTTTCCATCATTTGACTCGAAACTTGCACAAGTCCTAAATGCAACACTGGATGTTCCTCAAGAAGCATGCAACCACATTTGTGAAGTCCTCATTATAGCAGGAGCAACCACCTGGAACCATTTCATTTGTGACATTTATGAATATGCCTATATTGTTGATGAAAATGGCTCTGAACTAAAATACCAAGCTCAGACCGACCCCCCTTCTACCAGTGCAAGAGATCAACACACATTAACTTCATTTGTTGATTTTATAAATGATATCATGCTCCAACCTGGCAGTTACTGGTATGACCACAATCAGTACACTCGGGATGCTTTCCTTGACTTTTGTAATCAATACAACCGGGATGCTTTCCTTGACTTTTGTAATGTGCGCAACCAGCACCCTGAACTGACTGCTTTTCATACCGAGGCTAATGCAGCAATTCCTTTAGCGCCATTCCCACATGTTACTGCTCCAGTTCCTATGGCATCACAACCCAGCGTACAGGCTCAATGTTGCCTCACAAAACCAGTCCTCTCACGGGCGTCACCTCCGACAACGACACCTGTTTCTACGCCCGCTCCAGGACCGGCATCCTCTTCGGTATCTGCTTCCGTAACGCCTCTAGCAACTGTTTCCTTACCATCTCAAGCACCTAAACCTGCTTGTGAAACGCCTGCCATCTCTACTGCTACTATTGCCAACAATGAAAACCCGCTTGGATCTCCAGAAACGCATAAGTTAGCTTGTCTTAATACTGATCCCGTCCCTGTTTCCACAAGTAATCCATCCTACACTTGGACTTACTTCCCTCGCACAGAATCAGTTCACTTCCAAAGAGTTGTCCCTTCCACCATTCCTTATGTCACCACTGTCACTACAACCGGTGATGCTTACTCTATTTCCAACCATAAGCGTCATTCCCCAAGTCCTTCCCATAGTAAACCTTCAGCTATTTCAAGATGGACGTTTCATCCTCAATCTGGCACTGTGACATTCCACCGGTCACCCAAGCAATCTCCTTCCCACAAGCCTAATACTTCCATTCCTTTGTTGCAACTTCCACCATCTGGGGCATTTTCTAAGGATAGTGTCGTTCCAAGCTCAGTTCATGCCAACGATAGTGACGTTCCAAACCCAGTCCATGTCTATTCACAGCCTGCTGCATCTTCTTGCCCAGATTGGAAGCCTAATTATGGGGCACATTCTTTGACCTACGACTTGCCTGCTGTTTGCTTCACCAAACGACATTGTGATGCTATCAAGCTCAAGCTGTATCATCTCCATGCTACCATCTTGGTCACTAATTGGACATACGACGGCGTTGCTTGAGAATCAAGACGAATCAATCGACTTATACGCCTTGATATAAAATCAATCTACCATATCGCATGCTTATGGGATTGTCGCTACAAACCGATTCCCTACGAATCAATTATGGTATCTTCTACGATTGTATTTGATCAATCGCATTCTCGATTAGATTATACGATTCGATCTATCCTTGATTCGATTACCCAAATCAATCGATTCTCTGATCCAAGCAACCGATTCGATTCTCCGATTCATTTCAAGCTTGATATCTACTAATCGATTATGGTTGCATCTACAAATCGATTCCCTACCAAGCGACTAGATTCCCCGGTCATGCTTCGATTATGAATGTATTTGATCAATCGCATCCTCCATTCCGATTCTCCGATTCGATCTACTACGATTCGATTCTACGATTTGATTCTATTCTCTGATCCAAGCAACCGATTCGATTCTCCGATTCATTTCAAGCTTGATATCTACTAATCGATTATGGTTGCATCTACAAATCGATTCCCTACCAAGCGACTAGATTCCCCGATCATGCTTCGATTATGAATGTATTTGATCAATCGCATCCTCCGTTCCAATTCTCCGATTCGATCTACTACGATTTGATTCTACGATTTGATTCTCTGAACAATCTACTGTTCAACAATCGTTTCCTATGATTTGATTCTACGATTTGAGCTTCGATTACGATTAATCCAACGATTGATCCAAATCAACGATCAAGATCCGATTGATCCAACGATTGATCCAAATCTACGATTAGATTCCTCGCTCAAGCTTTGGGTTACGATTCATAATTCAATCAACCAACCTCTAAGATTCGCCATTCATCTTTGATTTGATACTCAATCGATTCAATTCCAATCGATTCAATTCCACGATTTGTCTTCTTCAATTTGCTTCCAGCCTCAGTTACGGTTGCATTTGATCAATCATTTCCTACGATTCGATCCACTACCTATTTGCCTGCAATCCATTCTACGATTGAATCATTTTGATACGATTCAATTCTCCGAATCGATGCTCCACTAAGATCACTCCACTACGCTTGATCCTCTTTCCGAAGTATGTGATACACTTGATCACGTGCAAGAAGATGGGGCATATTAAATTGCTTCCACATACGTACTCACGAAATTTACTTGTTCTTCTTTTCGAGCTATGTGACACACTTCATCACGTTCAAGAAGATGGGGCATATTAAATTCCTTTCGTACGTATGTAGAGGGAACCACAGGCGGTACTTGAACTTACGTAGATTTCTACGTAATTTACAGTACTACAGCTGGAGTGGTACGATAATACCGTTCGCGTCATATGCACCTCTGTAAGCAGGATTGGAATATTCTTCTCGACGACCGAATGACCAGGAAGGCCCATACTTTCTGTAAACAGGATTGGAATATTCTCATATCTTATGGTAAATGACCGGGAAGGCCCATTCTTTCTGTTTTCATGATCGAAGTTCGATACTTAAGATCAGAAGCAAGGTTCGTTCACGACCGAATTGGAATGTTCGATGACTGCATCCAGCCCATATCTTATGGAAAATGACCGGGAAGGCCCATTTCTTTTCTGTTTTCACGATCGAAGTTCAATACTTAAGATCGGAAGCAAGATTCCTTTTGTTTTCATGACCAAAACAAGGTGAATTGCCTGGTTCCGGTATAGCCGTTTGATACCTCCAATCATGTGTTTCGATATTCAAGGAGGTTCGAAGAAGCTTCCTGTACCAGCTGCTTCAGTGATCACAATTAGAAGAAAGCTTCTCATGATAGCACGCGATTCTACAGTGCTGTACGATTAGAAGGAAGCTTCTCATGATAGCAGTGATTCTACAGTGCTGTACGATTAGCGGTGTACTGTATTCATCACTGCACTAAAAGAGATATCATGCTCTCCAGCAAGATTGCTCTCTTAGCTCATACTTTTAACATTCAACTGATTTAAATCCCAAAATTCACACTAGTTGCTATCAACTACTTGTAATCTACATACTAAGGTCTGTCTCGCTGCAATCTGAATAAGTCACAGCAAGAGGAGATCTGGTGTCTCCCTAGCTTCGCCTGTAGTCCGATTGTCCGTTGCCAAAAGTATCCAAACACATTTATCACGCGTAGAGTACAATCGTTTGTCTACTAACACACTAACGCAGCGTTGCTGTTCCTCAGAAGCCTTTGAATCAGACTCTCAACGAATCCGATTCAGAAGGAAAATAATAGGACCGTAAACTTTTGGAGTCATTACCCAATGACATAGTTTGCGCCCAGGAAATTCACCCAAAATACCCTCGTGTTTGCCATTTGGAGAGTCAAACCACAACATTTCCGTGATTTTGTGTGACAAAGTTGTTCCCAATATGCACTTGATGAGTCATGATAAATGTATTCATGGCTTGGACCTCATACTTTTGGAGTCACTACCCAATGAGTTAGTTTGTGCCCTGGAATTGCACCAAAAATACCCTCATGTTTGCCATTTTGAGAGTCAAACCACAACATTTCCGGCATTCTGTGTGACAAAGTTGTTCCCAATATGCATTTGATGAGTCATGATAAATGTATTCATGGCTTGGACCGGATACTTTTGGAGTCATTACCCAATGAGTTAGTTTGTGCCCATGAATTTCACCCAAAATACCCTCATGTTTGCCATTTGGAGAGTCAAACCACAACATTTTGGGCATTCTGTGTGACAAAGTTGTTCCCAATATGCATTTGATGAGCCGTGATAAATGTATTCATGGCTTGGACCGGATACTTTTGGAGTCATTACCCAATGAGATAGTTTGTGCCCATGAATTTCACCCAAAATACCCTCATGTTTGCCAATTGGAGAGTCAAACCACAACATTTTAGGCATTTTGTGTGACAAAGTTGTTCCCAATATGCATTTGATGAGTCATGATAAATGTATTCATGGCTTGGACCGGTACTTTAGGAGTCATTACCCAATGAGTTAGATTGTGCCCATGAAATTCACCCAAAATACCCTCATGTTTGCCAATTGGAGAGACAAACCACAACATTTCAGGCATTCTGTGTGACAAAGTGGTTCCCAATATGTACTTGATGAGTCATGATAAATGTATTCATGGCTAGGACCGGATACTTTTGGAGTCATTACCCAATGAGATAGTTTGCGCCCAGGAAATTCACCCAAAATACCCTCGTGTTTGCCATTTGGAGAGTCAAACCACAACATTTCCGTGATTTTGTGTGACAGAATTGTTCCCAATATGCACTTGATGAGTCATGATAAATGTATTCATGTCTAGAAAAGCGCCGGTAGCAAACGTACAGACGTACGAACATTCGGGAATACACACGAATGAGATAACACACACATATGACTAACAGGCAAATAAGCGAGCCGACTTGCTGAATCGCTAACAGTAATAGAGCACCAATAGAGGTTCGATCTCAGAGGTCATCTTACACGTAATTGCTCACAAATCGAAATACTAATACTTGAAATCACTGAATACTGCTAGTAAGAATGTCTAGCGGACTACACGTGTAAATGCGTAGTGACGAGAGGAAAAATAGAGTTTATCAGACCCAAATGGACTCAAAGAGTCTGGGTAAAGAAAATGAAAGCTGATTGCCGACTGATCACCGGTTAATCGCCGTCTGAAGCCAAGAGGCTGGACGTTAAAGACCCTCTCCAACAGAAGAGACTCAGGCGCTTAGAAGATTAACAACACTAGCGCAGCAGAGAACACCAGGCTTATACCCGTGGCTTCTACTGAGGTTTGTAGGGGAGAGAAATGAACACCAAAAGCTTGTTATCCACCAAAATAGACACTTGCAAGAGGTCCCCACCAACGATGGGAACAGCAAAAGATGTGTCGAAAATACAACGGCAAAATAACGTCCGGAATAATGCGATGTACGTGTGTTCGGTACTGCGAATTGCATAACGGCTACAAAAGAACCGTTAATAAAGAGAGGCACGCGACCTCGAAAACGTGACCTCGAAAACAAAGCAAATGGGAATCAAATTCAATTCCTACAGAAAAGAGCCCAAGTATACTCACTCGTATACAAATGATATGATAACAAAACCAGCCAAGGTAATATACATACCCAGTATTGGATAAACACATACACAAAAAATAGAAATGACGAAAAATGCTGGACCAAATATTTAATAAGAGACGAACGAATATTCGATACCGTTTCGGAAAAAGGGAAACAACTGTTGAGCTTAAGTATAGAGGAACTGAAAAATTAGGGTTCCGATAGGAATCAATCCTCATACCGTGGATATGAACCTGTTTACTAGCAAAAGCACGTGGAAAGAAAAATACTCCACAAGTTGCTTCAGAACTCAGAAAATCACAATCACAGCTTCCTCATGAAAGCAAAAGCTAACAAACCCCTTATTACAAGCCTAATTCCTACAGCATACTCCGAAACAACACACCATGGCGCCACCAACCAGAGCTCAACTAGCTGCAACCGCGGCAGCAGCAGTAGCAGAAGCAGAAGCAGCGGACGCGGCGGCAACAGAGGCGGCGGGCAACTTGATAGGCTTACTACCTCCATCGGTAACAACAAGATTGGACCCAGAACAGCTTGAGCAACTCACGGTGACCCTGGTCGCAAGACTATCAAGCAGGGACATATCCCTATCAACGACAGCAAGAGAAGCCAAAGAAAGGGCAGAGGCCAATGATGGCATCCCCGGCTACGAAGGAGAACGGTCGCTGACCTCAGCCGAGGTTTGTTTCAGGAAGATCCTCGAATCCTTTGGGGTCAACAGGCCCACGGCAAATGAAATATTCAGACATGGATATTCTAACATGAAGGCCATCGCAGACCTCGATTCAGAAGGGATCAAGTCCACTCTAGGGTCGCTAACCAAGGCAAAACACCATCTATGCCCGGATCCACAGGAAGTCTTTATTGGAAGGGCATTTGGCGATCGACTGAAGCTGTTCGTGGCTTGGATCAAATTCCAGCCTATGATAGGCGCAACGGCCACCGAAGTGGACTGGATCAAGGACCCAACGGCCGAGATGGATACACGGGAACGTTTGAGATCTACAAAGGAGGACGATGAAAATACGGCCGTTAAGGATCTAACACTACCCGACAAACTGACTACAATGTCAAAGTTCAGGGAATTTGATGAGAACTCACGTGAATACCTACGGCATAAGAGGGGTGTCACCAAGACATCCCTACTTTACACGATAAGACAACAATCTGCAGTCGGAGAAACCGACAGGTGTGGAACGGTCGGATCGGGCCCAGATGACACATATTCTGACTGGACTGAGTATGCAATAAGATGCACGATTCACGCCAACTCTCATTGGTCTAAAGACAACAATACTCTCTGGGGGATATTGTTTAAGCTGGTGGGATCCGGACCCGGTTGGTCCTATATACAAAGCTTTGGGACCAAACACGGGGTAGGGGGTGACGGCCGAAAGGCATACTTCGCCCTCTACTCTCAAGCATATGAGGCAACCAACGTAAAACTAATTGTCGAAGCAAAAAGGCAGTTTATCCGGGAATCGGTGTACACAGGGGATTCCAAACACTACAATTTTGACAGGCACAAAAGGCTATGGCATGATGCAAAACAAACCTTGATAAGATACGGCGCATTCCCACCTGAGGACCAGTTTGTGTACGACTTCGTACGATCCCTACAGGATGTACGACTCGAACAATCCATCCCAAATGTAATAACAGAAGAATGGGACTATTACGCAAATTTTGAGAAGGCTTCGGCGTATCTTACTCGAATGCTCGGAGTAAAGAAACTCCAGAATCAACCACAAAAGAGGGGTAGGAATGTGTCAGCCTTCACTAACAACAAAAAGAGGAAAGGTGACAACAAACGCGGCAACTTCTCTTCCAACAAGCCACAAGGCAACAACAACAACAACAATAGTGGTGGCTCAAAGGCACAACCAGGGACCTATAAAGGGCCCGTTGAATGCAAATTCTATCCACGAGAGGTATGGTTAAGCATGTCCCAAGAGCAGCAACAAAAAGCCCGAGCGCTAAAACAAGCAAGGAATGCAAGCAATAGCGGGGGCAACCAACAATCAAAAGTGGCAGCAGCCACAGCTGCAAACCATCCCAATAACCACAGTTCAGCTGGGAACCAGTTTGGCTGTCACAGCCACATTGGAAACGGGAATGGGAATTGATTCGCCGGCCGGGGCCTTAAGATAGAACCTCGGGTAGGCCGGCCGATAGTCCATCTCAAAGAGATGACCCAGTCATCCAGTGTTAAGCCAGGACGTTGCGAGCTGGACAGCCATGCAGACACGACTGCAGCTGGATCTAACATGGTATTACTCGATTCACTGGATTCTATCATGACATTTGCTGATGTTGCTCCATTTTCAGACGTGTACTCACCAATGAAAGATGTTCCTATTGCCCGTTGTGCTACTGCTTGGACAGACCCAACGGACGGTATCACATACATATTGGTATTCGGACAGGCCCTCTATTTCGGGGAATCATTGCAGCACAGTCTGATATGCCCGAACCAAATCAGAGAATGCAATTTGAATGTGGTTGAAGACATACCAAGAAGATACTGCAATTCCTCCAGTCACAGTCTTATCTTTCGGGCCGACGGTTTCGAATTGGCAATACCATTGTTAGTTGATGGCGTTCTGTCATACTTTGACACGCGGAAGCCGACACGCCGGGAACTCGATACATGTGACCAAGTCCTTGCAACCGACACTCATACCTGGGACCCATACGCCCCCCACTTCAGAGAAGATGAAGAAGCAGCAACCGCGTCGTTCCCACGAGTAGTGGCCGCCCTCTCTGGAGGTGGATCGACTGGGACAACTGAATCTTGGATACGCTCCACAGACAACCCTATACTCATCAATGTGAAACACAAGGATTATCGCCTCAGATACCTACAGAAAATCTGTACAACCCGTACTCAACGGCCGGGGTATACTCAACAAGAGATTGGCGACCGGTTACACTCAGCTTTTGTTAAGAGTACCGGGGACAGAGAAAGCTCGGAGATACTCCGAATTTCAGCTACTTCAACCAAAACTTCGATTTCCCTAACAGAGGAAGAGCTTGCCATCCAAAAGGAAGCAAAAGCTCGGACAAAAGAAAGGAAACTACTCCGCCGCCAACAGGATGTGATAGATAAGGAAACTTCCCTAGAGAAGAGATCATTTATGCGCCGCGGACAATGGGGACCTCCGATAAGGATTCCGGAGAAAGTGGACAGATATGATTCAGAGGCCATTGCAAAGATGTGGAACATCAGTGTTAAGAGGGCCGAAGAAACGTTTAAGGTCACTACCCAGGAAGGCATAAGAAACCTTACACAACCAATCACCCGAAGGCTAAAGACCCAAAAGTGGAGAAACAGAAAAGTACTTAAGGGTCGGTGGTTCGCTGATACCATGAAGTTCAAAGTACCGAGTATCATTCGGAATGATACTGACGCACAGATCTTTACCAATGGGAAAGGATATGTGGCATTCTATCCAGTAAGAGGGGAGAAACGATGCCATGACGGACTATCTTGCTTCATAAATGAGGTAGGAATACCGGAACACCTTGTCACCGATGGGGCAAAGGCCCAAGGCAATCATGAGACACACAGCACCGGATGGACTAAACTTCGATCGGAGTATCGCATACGCCAAACCTACATACAGCCCCACTGTTGGTGGCAGAATACGGCAGAACACAGTGCAGGGGACCTAAGGAGATCAATACGATTAATGACTTCTAAGAAAGGAAGCCCGAGGAGGTGCTGGGCCTTTTGTGGAATGTTGGCGGCCGGAAGGTTAAGTAACACCGCATCTGGGGACCCGTCTGCGATGGGAAGAATGGGGTTTGAGTTAGTCCATGGATATACTCCGGATATAACCCCATACATGATACACGATTGGTACGATTTCATCCGGTGGTACGACCTACAGGATAAGTCAGAGAAATACGGAAGATGGCTGGGCCCATGTGGAGATACTTATGGAGGTGGCGATTGTCACTATATATTGTATAAGACTGGAAAAGTACACATAACAAACGGCACACGGCCTATATCTGAAGTGGAATGGAAACACCCAGACACTATCCTGCAGTTAGAGGAACACAACAAGCTACTTAATGAAAAGATCGGCGATGAGGCAAAGCCCTCGGATACTTACCTGGAAAACGAGTTAGGGGAACCACCCTTGGGCCTATTTGATGGCAAATATGAGGGTGAGGACGAGGTACTTATGGCTGAGCCAGAGGCGTCTTCCCCGGACATTGATGACTTAACCGACAATCTTGATGAGTACCTCGGAAGCCAAGTGCTACTGCAGATAGGGGACCAACGGATTCGCGGTACGGTTAATAACCGGTACAGGGACGCAAGCGGAATCCTAGTCGGAGAAAAGAATAACAATCCACTCCTAGATACAAGGTCCTACGAGGTTTCTATGCCGGACGGATCCATAGAGATCTACACAGCAAATGTGCTAGCGGAGAATCTCTATTCCTCCGTGGACGACGAGGGGCGCATGTACTGTCTTCTGAACGAGCTACTTGACTATGAAAAGGATAAAGAGGCTCTGACAGTACAACAGGCAACTATCACTACTAAGTCCGGACAAACTCGGACTAAGCCGACAACCAAAGGGTGGAGAATCCTGGTCAGTTGGAAAGATGGAACTTCCTCTTGGGCAAAGTTAAGTGACATGAAGGAAAGTTTCCCCGTCGAAACGGCCCTGTTTGCCAAGGATCAAGGCATAATAGATGAGCCAGCCTTCAAGTGGTGGGCCTATCGGGTAATTCGGAAGAAAGACCGGATTATCTCCAGCGCCAAGACCAAATATTGGACCAAATCCCATAAGTATGGGGTTAGACTACCGAAAACAATTGCTGAAGCAAGAGGGATAGATGAGGAATCTGGCAGTGACTATTGGGCCCGGGCTATTGCAAAAGAAATGAAGAACAATTTCATAGCTTTTGAGTTCAATGATGAGGACAAAGTACCGGTGGCACATACAAAAATCACTATGCACATGGTATTTGACGTGAAGATAGACTTAACTCGGAAGGCCCGACTCGTTGGGGATGGGCATAAAGTGCCCGAAATATCACGGGAGTATACATACTCAAGCGTGCCCAGCAGGGATTCGGTTCGGATGTTCTTCTTAGTTGCTGCACTTAATGACCTTGAGGTCTTAAGTGCTGACATCCAAAATGCATACTTAACCGCACCAATTAAGGAAAAGTACTACACAGTGGCTACACTGGAACAAGGATTTGCACCAGAGTTATGTGGAAGACCCTGCAAAATTGTGAGAGCTCTGTATGGATTACCAGTAGCGGGCGCATCATTTCGATCTCATCTGTCTGAGCACTTAAGGGGACTTGGATTATTAAATTCCTTTCGTGACCAGAAGTACCAAAGCTACCAAAGGGTAGATTTCCTATGCGCATGAATCAATGAGTCCCGTATTCATCTAAATAATCGATTCCCACGGCATATCGGTTCCCACGGCGCATCGATTCCCACCGCGCATAAACGGTGAGCAATCCCTGTCTTACGGTATTGCCATTGTTCTCCGGTGAGCAAACTCTGATTTCATAAAATATCACACGAGCTACGGGAGCAATTCCTGACCTTAATGATAAACATTTCATGGAGTCTTCCTAACGGAACAAGAGAAGAAAACCGTTGGCATGTGATTCTCACACAATACATATACATGCATACAAATATATATGGTCAACGACTAATACATGCACGGAAATAATCAGCGAGTAATCTCAGCACTACGCAACAGCAGTTGCAACGTATTCATCTCAATAAAAGAGATATCTTGCATTTCGGCAAGATTTCACTTTATCTCATACTTTTAACATTCAACTGATTTATATCCCAAAATTTCACACTAGTTGCTACCAACTACCTGTAATCTACATACTAAGGTCTGTCTCGCTGCAATCTGAATAAGTCACAGCAAGAGGAGATCTGGCGTTTCCCTAGTCTCGCCTGTAGTCCGATTATCCGTTGCCGAAAGTATCCAACCACAATTGTCACGCGTAGAGTACAATCGTTCGTATACTAACACAGCGTTGCTGTTCGTCAGAAGCCCTTGAATCAGACTCTCAACGAATCGGATTCAGAAGGAAAATAATAGATTAACAGTCGCAAGCTCTAAGAAGGCTTGCACACAAGAAGGAACAGGAACGGAATTGAACACAATCCCTACGCTGGCATATGCACGTCGCACATCGTACACGAAGCAGTTCCCATTCTCAGTCACCACACAATTCTTTCCAAGGCTCCGAACCACCACAGATGCCGAACATACCATTGATGCCCGGCAATGCACTCGGAGGCGAAGAGAAGAATGACGCCGAAGTCACCACTATCGAACGCTTTCCCAGCTTCGATGCTGATATGAGAAAGATACTCATATCATTACTCAACGTAACAAGTGAGACTACTAGCAAGTTGTGCCTAGCTCTCAAAGAAGGCGGATTATGCGAGTGGAAGTCGTTCCTCGACGCACTTATCGAACCGGATTTTGCACGCGAACTTACCTATATGGAGCAAGGATTGGCAACGCATATCCCTCGATCCATCCAAAAGAGCATAGAAGCACTTGCGGATTTCGCTATCGACCTACACGAAGAAGGTGTCGACCTAGAAGAAGCCGAGAAGGACTGGAAGGATGTAAAGTTATATACATACAAGGAATTCCAAGCATTCCGCGTAGAGCGTGCCCAACGCTTACATAACGAATCTGCTCTGAACCCACCACCTCCTCCGGCGGGAAGTAACAAAAAGTCCCCTCAGCAGGTAAAGTACGAATCATGGTGCCGAAAAGCACGAGATGAAAAGTCCTTTACACCCCTCACGAATGACTCGAGATTCGAACACTGGCTCGTCGGTTTCAAAGCTAAACTCGAGGCATACGACATCGATACAGAGACATTCCTCGATGAAACTTGGCCTCCAGCCACGCTTGTGGGTTACACCCGTGATCTCTACGTCAAACAATGTGCCTTCTTCTGGGTACTAATGTTGGAAGTCTTCAAGAGTGACCTTTCTGCATCATGTGTGCACAGTCATTCTACCACTCGTGATGGACGCAAGGCTTACTTCGACTTTGTAAACCTTCATAGCCAATCAAAAGCAAAGGTATACGACAACTCGACCCAGCTACAAGCGTTGCTCAAGTTGAACCTCAACAATTGGAAGGAATCCAAAGTGAAATTCATCACACATTGGTTTGATGAATTGAATCACCTCAACAAGCTCCGTCCTCCCAACAAGCCCCTTGAGTACCATACCGTAAAATCAGCATTGTGTCAGGCATGCTATTCCAGCTTCCAGCTAAGCGAACAGTTTGCCAAAGTCAAGGATCCAGGTGGGACGAATAGCACCGTAACGGATGCAGTTGCCGAAGCCGCTGCTATCCACGATCTTAAAATCACGCTTTTACTCGAAGCAACTCGACTTGATTCCCAGTCTGCGATGTCTGCTCCTCGGTCGACCGTACGTGCACACGTTCATGATTTCTCTTCTGACTCGATCCAAAACCATGAGGACTATGCTCTCCCCATTGAATTTGAAGGAGACTATCAAGATTATGCTGTGTTCAAGGCTGGACGTACCCCTGACCCTACCACAAGGTTGCCTACAAACATATGGAAGGCCTTGTCACGTCAGGACATGAAGAGTTGGCTCAGTTTTTCTCCGGAAGGCAAGAAAATCGTGGTTGCCTCATTGCGACACGACTTACTTAACACGGACCAACCTGACCCCAACAGTGTCAAACCCATTACCCGGAAGGCATACCAACATGAACACTCGGTATCTTTCCAAGAAGACGGTACTTCGACCAAGGATGAGCATGCCAATTCCGCAGCAGACCTACATCCTGCTGTAGAGAATGATCGTAGAGGCGTTTTCCATGCATCCCTAGGTGTATACAAATCCACGACCTCCTCGTCTAAGGACCAGCGACCTCTCAAGTCTTCCGTGTCACCCGCGCATCCAGCTCGATTCCTTTCAAATAACCCTGACATTCAGTACAAAAGGGACGGTGACACCCAAATACCTATCGGAACACCATCGTATTCCGCCAATTTTCACCAGTGGTATACTCCCGAGGATGATCTCACCTTTCCTAATGATGGTCCCGTAACGTCATACACATACCGTATACACAAAACTACGGTTACTAGCCCTGGTTTTGCCATGGTCGATCGCGGCGCAAATGGCTGCATCATCGGTAATGATGCGTGTCTCATCTCCAAGGATATTCCACCACGATATGTTAACGTCACCGGCATTAACAATCATCAGGTACAAAACATCCCCATTGCTACATGCGGAGCATATTCCATGTCGAACAGAGGCCCCGTCATTCTCATTTTCAATGAATGTGCCTATACAGGACGACATCCTTCTATATTGTCATCCGGCCAGATGGAAGCATATTTTTCCACTGTAGACGACACGTCCATCAAAGCAGGCGGAGGACAGGTCATCACCACCTCCGATGGCTATGCACTGCCTCTTAGCATACGACACGGCTTACCATACCTTGCGATGCGAAAGTATACGACTGTCGAATTTGACACGCTACCACATGTTATCATGACGTCCGATAAACATTGGGACCCATCTGTTCTCGATACCACGATCAGTGCGAAGGATGAACAATTTCTCCAGAAATATCCTCCCCAACCACAGCAACTCCCTTATGCCGATTACGACGAATATGGGAACCCACGCTGCCTTGAAGGATTAGATATCTCTGTTTCTCCCGGGTCCTCCACGGTCACATCCCTCAGCTCGTATTCCAGCCATTCCACTCGATCTCCCTTTCTTCCTATTGATGATCATAGGACCAACGATCGCTCCTTTTGGCTTACTTCCACCGACTACGCTCATCAACAACGTCTCGCATGCTGCGCGCTACCTGCAGTCTCTGGAACAGTCACTGCGTTTCCAACAGATTGTACTGCCAGTGACACTACACGTATTGCAGCTACGCCCCGCGAAAGATACCCCAACGAACATGACTACTTATCCCTGAAACCTTTCTTTTGTTGGGTTTCCACCGATCGCATCAAAGCTACGTTTGAAAACTCAACCCAATACGGTTCGTTAGCGGTTAGCCCTGATGGAAACATTTTCAAACGGTTTCATTCCCCTCAACCGGCCATGAACGTTCGCCCCTTCAATGACGATGTTATGTCCAATGCTGTCTATTCAGATGTCCCAGCAATTGATGGTGGCTCCAAGATTGCTCAGATCTTCTTCGGCCGCAAATCACATATTATACACGTTGAAGAAATGCGTACCACCGGCGATTTCCTATCCTGCTTTCAGAACTTTGTTCGAAAATGGGGCAGACCCATCCGCCTCCTTTGTGACCACAGTAACTATCAATCCAGTAAGAAAGTCATGGATTACCTCAAAATGTTATGGATTGGACTCTGGCAAAGTGAACCGTATCATCAACACCAGAATCAATTCGAACGACGATACCAAACGTTCAAACGCATTGTCAATCGCGTCATGGATTGTACCGGCACACCACCACACATGTGGTTACTGTGCATGACATACGTCGCGGGTCTCCTCAATGTTGTTTCTGACCCTACGCTGTCCGATAAACAACCGATCTTCATTGCCACGGGTACACTTGGCGACATCAGCGCATACACCAGTTTCTTCTGGTTTGAACCTGTGTATTTCAAGACCAATGACTCTCCCTTCGGTACCAAATCTACCGAACGCCTAGGTCATTTTGTCGGCATCGCCGAACATGTTGGCAATGGACTCTGCTTTCGAATCTGGGATCCAGTTACCAACAAGCTACTAGACCGGTCCGGTGTTCGATCTGCTCTTACACCTGAATCACGTAACAAACGCGCGGGCCTATTTACTGATGATGGTTTCATCAAATGGCGTACCGCAAAAGATTCCTTACCCCGTATATACGTCACTGGAGAAGCTCCAGCTTTCAAACATGGGGAGCATACCAATCAAAATAAACTCATTGACGAGTCTACACAACCAAACAGCTCAGTTCCCCCTAGCGTTTCACCTGCTGATTCTGACACAGCCGATGACACCGTTCCATCTGCACCCAACAAACAACCAGATACCACGCCCCACGCATCTGGCACCCAACCAATTCTTCAACCACCCGCCCACCCCTCGTTACCGAGCTTTCTTTATACGAAGGTCGATGACAGCCCAAGCTGGTCACCTTCTCCACTCCCTAACAACTATGGGGAGAATCTTGATGGTCCTCCTACGACACACATCTTCAGCAAGACATCCGACGGCGTTCTCCTTACTGAAGATGATTTTGACCCACCGGAATTAGCATACTTTGATGTCAGTGACGTCGCAACTCCACACACAAACCCCGCTACTCCTTCCGTAGACCCATCACAGGTAGTTGTTACCGACGAAGAAGGTAACGCACAATTTGACGATGACGGTAAACCTATTACCATTCCTACGCTCCCGATTGCCGATCTACAAGGACGTTCCTTCCTTGTAACCAATCTCGATGGCACACGGAAGCGTCTTACCATTGTCGATGTTGAAGACAGTCTTGAACGCAATAAAGACTTCATCAAGTTCAAGTGCAAACACTCTGATGACGAACTCGATGGTATCATTGCATACAATGACGTCATGAATTACATACATCGTGATTCAACACAAGAAGACGGCAAACTCTGGTCGTTTCGCCGCATCCTAGGACACCAAGGTCCACTGGATAACAAGCATCCTCAATACAAAGGTTCCAAGTATAACCTCTGGATTGAATGGGAGAATATGGAACGCACATATGAACCTCTGGCCAACATTGCAGCTGACGACCCGGTCACCGTTGCAAAATATGGGAAAGACAACAACTTGCTTGATCTCCCGGGTTGGAAACGTCTCAGGAGAATCACCAACCTAGCCAGACGAACCAAGAAACTTGATCGACTCGTGCACCAAGCCAAACTACGTTCCTTCCGTACCACTCCGCAATATCAATATGGATTCAAAGTACCTCGTAACCACGAAGAAGCCCTCCGATTTGATCAAGCCAACGGAAACACCAAATGGGAAGATGCCACCACTCTGGAAATGGCACAACTCAATGAATACAATACATTCATTGATAAAGGCGTATACAAGACAAGCTCCATTCCCCCGGGATTCCAACAGATCAAGGTACACATGATATACGCTGTCAAACACGACGGAAGACACAAGGCTCGCCTTGTTGCTTACGGTAATCTCACTGAGGCCCCTATTCACAGTGTTTACGCAGGCGTCGTATCTCTTTGCGGTCTACGTATGTGCCTATTCCTAGCTGAACTCAACGATCTAGAAGCATGGGGCACCGACATAGGTAACGCCTACTTAGAAGCAGTCACCTGCGAGAAAGTATGCATCAAGGCAGGTCCCGAATTCGGATCGTTGGAGGGTCACCTGTTGGTCATTTACAAAGCCCTATATGGTCTCAGGTCTTCAGGCAAGTGCTTTGGAGACTTACTCGCGGCTTGTCTCATCGAACTCGGCTTCGAAAGATCCCGCGCAGAACCGGAAATATTCCTCAAACCCGGAACGAACAAGCATGGTGAACGTGTATATGAACTTATATGCACATATGTCGATGACCTATGTCTCTGCATGGCAGATCCCAATTCCTTCTTGAAGATATTGCAATCGTCACCATATAACTTCAAATTGAAGGGATCCGGACCTATGAACTTTCATTTAGGATGTGGATTTGAGCGCGACGAACATGGTGTTCTGTGCATGAATCCCATAAAGTTCATCGAAAAGATGGAAGCATCTTACGAACAAATGTTCGGATGCAAACCTAGCACTAGGTTCCGATCACCCATCGCGGAGAACGATCATCCTGAATTGGACTCCTCAGCCTTTCTTGAAGAAACCGGTATACAGAAATATCAAAGTATGATCGGTTCACTGCAATGGATCATCGCTATTGGGCGTTTCGATGTACAAACAGCCGTGATGACGCTCTCAAGTTTCAGAGCTCAGCCACGAGATGGGCATCTCGAACGTGCTAAACGTATCTATGGATATATCTCCAAGTTTAGACATTTTAAAATCAGATTCCGCGTGGAACTGCCCGATTTTATATTGACTAAACCCGACACCATCGACTGGTCCAACACCGTCTATGGGGAGCATTCTGAAGAGCTACCCGACAACGCTCCTGCACCGCTTGGAAAGACAGTAGTGTTGACACACTTCTATGATGCCAACCTCATGCATGATATTCTCAGTGGCAAGGCAGTTACCGGCATTCTTCATTTCGCGAACAAGACTCCCATGATGTGGTTCTCGAAGAAGCAGTCTACTACGGAAACAGCCACCTTTGGAGCTGAATTTGTTGCAGGAAGAACTTGCATCGAACAGATTGTCGATCTACGCCACTCATTCCGATACCTCGGAACACGAGTCCATGATATCTCATACTCCTGGGGTGACAACGAAAAGATGATCCAAACGTCGACATTTCCTTACGCAAGGTTGCATAAGCGCCATAACATTCTATCGTTTCACTACGTACGGAGCATGATAGCGAGAGGATTCATTTTAATGATGCACGTCCCAGGTAAGGATAACTGTGCAGACATTCTCACCAAGCATTGGAGTCACTCAGTTGTGTATCCACTGCTCAGGCCCATCTTCCACTTCTGTGGTAATACTGGCGACCTTCTCCAAGATGATGGAAGCATCATGTAGAGCGTGATGACCCTTCACAAGGAGACATGGGGAGTATTAAATTCCTTTCGTGACCAGAAGTACCAAAGCTACCAAAGGGTAGATTTCCTATGCGCATGAATCAATGAGTCCCGTATTCATCTAAATAATCGATTCCCACGGCATATCGGTTCCCACGGCGCATCGATTCCCACCGCGCATAAACGGTGAGCAATCCCTGTCTTACGGTATTGCCATTGTTCTCCGGTGAGCAAACTCTGATTTCATAAAATATCACACGAGCTACGGGAGCAATTCCTGACCTTAATGATAAACATTTCATGGAGTCTTCCTAACGGAACAAGAGAAGAAAACCGTTGGCATGTGATTCTCACACAATACATATACATGCATACAAATATATATGGTCAACGACTAATACATGCACGGAAATAATCAGCGAGTAATCTCAGCACTACGCAACAGCAGTTGCAACGTATTCATCTCAATAAAAGAGATATCTTGCATTTCGGCAAGATTTCACTTTATCTCATACTTTTAACATTCAACTGATTTATATCCCAAAATTTCACACTAGTTGCTACCAACTACCTGTAATCTACATACTAAGGTCTGTCTCGCTGCAATCTGAATAAGTCACAGCAAGAGGAGATCTGGCGTTTCCCTAGTCTCGCCTGTAGTCCGATTATCCGTTGCCGAAAGTATCCAACCACAATTGTCACGCGTAGAGTACAATCGTTCGTATACTAACACAGCGTTGCTGTTCGTCAGAAGCCCTTGAATCAGACTCTCAACGAATCGGATTCAGAAGGAAAATAATATGGATATAAGTCTTGCAAGGCGGATCCAGATGTATATATGCGACCGGCTGTAAAGAAAGATGGCTCAGCATATTACGAATATTGCGTGGCATATGTGGATGACATCCTTGTATGTGGGATGGATCCAAAGTTCCAAATGGATGCAATCGAAAGACAGTTCAAACTGAAGGATGGAACTGTTGAACCACCCACTTTCTATCTAGGGGCGGATATTGGTAACACATCTGTTGATGGGGCCGAGTACTGGTCCATGTCTTCAACAAAGTATACCTCCAAAGCCGTTAAGTCTGTTGAAGAGGAACTGAGTAGGGGGCAATATGCCTTCAAGGTACTCCCAAAATCCGCAAAATCACCATTAGCAACTGGGTATAGGCCCGAAATCGATGCCTCACCAGAACTTGGTCCGGAGAAACAGAACTATTACCAGGGTTTAATAGGTATACTCCGTTGGATATGTGAACTCGGAAGGCTAGATATTGTAATGCCTGTTTCACTTATGTCCCGGTATCTTGCACAGGCCCGAGAAGGACATCTAAACCAATTGTTTCATTTGTTTGCATACTTAAAGAATTACAGCAAATCAAAGTTGGTGTTTGACTGTTCCATCCCAGAACTTGATGAATCAGTTTTCCATGAATGTGACTGGGCCGAATTCTATCCGGAAGCGGGGGAACTAATTCCTCCGGATATGCCCGAGCCACGAGGAAACTCCGTAACTACCACATGTTTCATGGACGCCGACCATGCTGGTTGCAAGGCTACTAGGAGGTCTCATACGGGAATCATCATCTTTGTTAACAGGGCACCAATCCTATGGTTCTCTAAGAGACAAACAACTGTTGAAACATCCACGTTTGGCTCAGAGATTGTGGCACTCAAGATCGCAATCGAAATGGTAGAAGGCCTACGGTATAAGCTCAGAATGATGGGCATACCTATAGAAGGACCAACCAACATGTATTGTGACAATGACTCGGTTGTTAAGAATGTAACACACCCGGAAAGCCCTTGTAAGAAGAAGCATAACAGCATTGCTTACCATAAGGCACGCGAATGCATTGCAGGAAAGATTATCCGGATTGGAAAGGAACCCGGTGAAACTAATATTGCAGATCTACGCACTAAACTTATGGGTGGGGTAAAGCTATTCTCCTTATGTAGGAGATGTATGTGGCGGTGCAAATAAGGGACCGGCCCTTAAGGTATCTTCTACAAGTACTTAACAGTACGAGTACGAAGACACGGGGACTCTAGAAAAGCGCCGGTAGCAACCGTACAGACGTACGAACATTCGCAAATACACACGAATGAGATAACACACACGTATGACTAACAGACAAATAAGCTAGCCGACTCGCTGAATCGCTAACAGTAATAAAGCACCGATAGAGGTTCGATCTCAGAGGTCATCTTACACGTAATTGCTCACAAATCTAAATACTAATACTTGAAATCACTGAATACTGCTAGTAAGAATGTCTAGCAGACTACACATGTAAACACGTAGTGACGAGAGGAAAAATAGACATGGCTAGAACTGGATACTTTTGGAGTCACTACCCAATAACTCAGTTTGTGCCCTGGAATTGCACCAAAAATACCCTCATGTTTGCCATTTGGAGAGTCAAACCACAACATTTCGGGCATTCTGTGTGACAAAGTTGTTCCCAATATGCATTTGATGAGTCATGATGAATGTATTCATGGCTTGGACCGTATACTTTTGGAGTCATTACCCAATAAGTTAGTTTGTGCCCTGTAATTGCACCAAAAACACCCTCATCTTTGCCATTTGGAGAGTCAAACCACAACATTTCAGGCATTCTGTGTGACAAAGTTGTTCCCAATATGCATTTGATGAGTCATGATAAATGTATTCATGGCTTGGACCGTATACTTTTGGAGTCATTATCCAATGAGTTAGTTTGTGACCATGAATTTCACCCAAAATACCCTCATGTTTGCCATTTGGAGAGTCAAACCACAACATTTCGGGCATTCTGTGTGACAAAGTTGTTCCCAATATGCATTTGATGAGTCATGATGAATGTATTCATGGCTTGGACCGTATACTTTTGGAGTCATTACCCAATAAGTTAGTTTGTGCCCTGTAATTGCACCAAAAACACCCTCATCTTTGCCATTTGGAGAGTCAAACCACAACATTTCAGGCATTCTGTGTGACAAAGTTGTTCCCAATATGCATTTGATGAGTCATGATAAATGTATTCATGGCTTGGACCGTATACTTTTGGAGTCATTATCCAATGAGTTAGTTTGTGACCATGAATTTCACCCAAAATACCCTCATGTTTGCCATTTGGAGAGTCAAACCACAACATTTCGGGCATTCTGTGTGACAAAGTTGTTCCCAATATGCATTTGATGAGTCATGATAAATGTATTCATGGCTTGGACCGGATACTTTTGGAGTCATTACCCAATGAGTTAGATTGTGCCCATGAATTTCACCCAAAATACCCTCATGTTTGCCATTTGGAGAGTCAAACCACAACATTTCGGGCATTCTGTGTGACAAAGTTGTTCCCAATATGCATTTGATGAGTCATGATGAATGTATTCATGGCTTGGACCGTATACTTTTGGAGTCATTACCCAATGAGTTAGTTTGTGCCCATGAATTTCACCCAAAATACCCTCATGTTTGCCATTTGGAGAGTCAAACCACAACATTTTGGGCATTTTGTGTGACAGAATTGTTCCCAATATGTACTTGATGAGTCATGATAAATGTATTCATGGCTAAGACTGGATACTTTTTGAGTCACTACCCAATAACTCAGTTTGTGCCCATGAATTGCACCAAAAATACCCTCATGTTTGCCATTTGGAGAGTCAAACCACAACATTTTGGGCATTCTGTGTGACAAAGTTGTTCCCAATATGCATTTGATGAGTCATGATATATGTATTCATGGCTTGGACTGGATACTTTTGGAGTCATTACCCAATGAGTTAGATTGTGCCCATGAATTGCACCAAAAATACCCTCATGTTTGCCATTTGGAGAGTCAAACCACAACATTTTGGGCATTCTGTGTGACAAAGTTGTTCCCAATATGCATTTGATGAGTCATGATAAATGTATTCATGGCTTGGACCGGATACTTTTGGAGTCATTACCCAATGAGTTAGATTGCGCCCATGAATTTCACCCAAAATACCCTCATGTTTGCCATTTGGAGAGTCAAACGACAACATTTTGGGCATTCTGTGTGACAAAGTTGTTCCCAATATGCATTTGATGAGCCGTGATAAATGTATTCATGGCTTGGACCGGATACTTTTGGAGTCATTACCCAATGAGTTAGTTTGTGCCCATGAATTTCACCCAAAATACCCTCATGTTTGCCATTTGGAGAGTCAAACCACAACATTTTGGGCATTCTGTGTGACAAAGTTGTTCCCAATATGCATTTGATGAGCCGTGATAAATGTATTCATGGCTTGGACCGTATACTTTTGGAGTATTTACCCAATGAGTTAGTTTGTGCCCATGAATTTCACCCAAAATACCCTCATGTTTGCCATTTGGAGAGTCAAACCACAACATTTTGGGCATTCTGTGTGACAAAGTTGTTCCCAATATGCATTTGATGAGTCATGATAAATGTATTCATGGCTTGGACCGGTACTTTAGGAGTCATTACCCAATGAGTTACATTGTGCCCATGAAATTCACCCAAAATACCCTCATGTTTGCCATTTGGAGAGTCAAACCACAACATTTTGGGCATTCTGTGTGACAAAGTTGTTCCCAATATGCATTTGATGAGCCGTGATAAATGTATTCATGGCTTGGACCGGATACTTTTGGAGTCATTACCCAATGAGTTAGTTTGTGCCCATGAATTTCACCCAAAATACCCTCATGTTTGCCATTTGGAGAGTCAAACCACAACATTTCGGGCATTCTGTGTGACAAAGTTGTTCCCAATATGCATTTGATGAGTCATGATAAATGTATTCATGGCTTGGACCGGATACTTTTGGAGTCATTACCCAATGAGTTAGTTTGTGCCCATGAAATTCACCCCAAACACCCTCATGTTTGCCAATTGGAGAGTCAAACCACAACATTTCGGGCATTCTGTGTGACAAAGTGGTTCCCAATATGTACTTGATGAGTCATGATAAATGTATTCATGGCTTGGACCGGATACTTTTGGAGTCATTACCCAATAAGTTAGTTTGTGCCCATGAATTTCACCCAAAATACCCTCATGTTTGCCATTTGGAGAGTCAAACCACAACATTTTGGGCATTCTGTGTGACAAAGTTGTTCCCAATATGCATTTGATGAGTCATGATAAATGTATTCATGGCTTGGACCGGATACTTTTGGAGTCATTACCCAATGATTTAGTTTGTGCCCATGAATTTCACCCAAAATACTCTCATGTTTACCATTTTGAGAGTCAAACCACAACATTTCGGGCATTCTGTGTGACAAAGTTGTTCCCAATATGCATTTGATGAGTCATGATAAATGTATTCATGGCTTGGACCGGATACTTTTGGAGTCATTACCCAATGAGTTAGTTTGTGCCCATGAATTTCACCCAAAATACCCTCATGTTTGCCATTTGGAGAGTCAAACCACAACATTTTGGGCATTCTGTGTGACAAAGTTGTTCCCAATATGCATTTGATGAGCCGTGATAAATGTATTCATGGCTTGGACCGTATACTTTTGGAGTATTTACCCAATGAGTTAGTTTGTGCCCATGAATTTCACCCAAAATACCCTCATGTTTGCCATTTGGAGAGTCAAACCACAACATTTTGGGCATTCTGTGTGACAAAGTTGTTCCCAATATGCATTTGATGAGTCATGATAAATGTATTCATGGCTTGGACCGGTACTTTAGGAGTCATTACCCAATGAGTTACATTGTGCCCATGAAATTCACCCAAAATACCCTCATGTTTGCCATTTGGAGAGTCAAACCACAACATTTTGGGCATTCTGTGTGACAAAGTTGTTCCCAATATGCATTTGATGAGCCGTGATAAATGTATTCATGGCTTGGACCGGATACTTTTGGAGTCATTACCCAATGAGTTAGTTTGTGCCCATGAATTTCACCCAAAATACCCTCATGTTTGCCATTTGGAGAGTCAAACCACAACATTTTGGGCATTCTGTGTGACAAAGTTGTTCCCAATATGCATTTGATGAGCCGTGATAAATGTATTCATGGCTTGGACCGTATACTTTTGGAGTATTTACCCAATGAGTTAGTTTGTGCCCATGAATTTCACCCAAAATACCCTCATGTTTGCCATTTGGAGAGTCAAACCACAACATTTTGGGCATTCTGTGTGACAAAGTTGTTCCCAATATGCATTTGATGAGTCATGATAAATGTATTCATGGCTTGGACCGGTACTTTAGGAGTCATTACCCAATGAGTTACATTGTGCCCATGAAATTCACCCAAAATACCCTCATGTTTGCCATTTGGAGAGTCAAACCACAACATTTTGGGCATTCTGTGTGACAAAGTTGTTCCCAATATGCATTTGATGAGCCGTGATAAATGTATTCATGGCTTGGACCGGATACTTTTGGAGTCATTACCCAATGAGTTAGTTTGTGCCCATGAATTTCACCCAAAATACCCTCATGTTTGCCATTTGGAGAGTCAAACCACAACATTTCGGGCATTCTGTGTGACAAAGTTGTTCCCAATATGCATTTGATGAGTCATGATAAATGTATTCATGGCTTGGACCGGATACTTTTGGAGTCATTACCCAATGAGTTAGTTTGTGCCCATGAAATTCACCCCAAACACCCTCATGTTTGCCAATTGGAGAGTCAAACCACAACATTTCGGGCATTCTGTGTGACAAAGTGGTTCCCAATATGTACTTGATGAGTCATGATAAATGTATTCATGGCTTGGACCGGATACTTTTGGAGTCATTACCCAATAAGTTAGTTTGTGCCCATGAATTTCACCCAAAATACCCTCATGTTTGCCATTTGGAGAGTCAAACCACAACATTTTGGGCATTCTGTGTGACAAAGTTGTTCCCAATATGCATTTGATGAGTCATGATAAATGTATTCATGGCTTGGACCGGATACTTTTGGAGTCATTACCCAATGATTTAGTTTGTGCCCATGAATTTCACCCAAAATACTCTCATGTTTACCATTTTGAGAGTCAAACCACAACATTTCGGGCATTCTGTGTGACAAAGTTGTTCCCAATATGCATTTGATGAGTCATGATGAATGTATTCATGGCTTGGACCGTATACTTTTGGAGTCATTACCCAATAAGTTAGTTTGTGCCCTGGAATTTCACCCAAAAACACCCTCATGTTTGCCATTTGGAGAGTCAAACCACAACATTTTGGGCATTCTGTGTGACAAAGTTGTTCCCAATATGCATTTGATGAGTCATGATAAATGTATTCATTGCTTGGTCCAGATACTTTTGGAGTCATTACCCAATGAGTTAGTTTGTGCCCATGAATTTCACCCAAAATACCCTCATGTTTGCCATTTGGAGAGTCAAACCACAACATTTCGGGCATTCTGTGTGACAAAGTTGTTCCCAATATGCATTTGATGAGTCATGATAAATGTATTCATGGCTTGGACCGGATACTTTTGGAGTCATTACCCAATGAGTTAGTTTGTGCCCATGAATTTCACCCAAAATACCCTCATGTTTGCCATTTGGAGAGTCAAACCACAACATTTTGGGCATTCTGTGTGACAAAGTTGTTCCCAATATGCATTTGATGAGTCATGATAAATGTATTCATGGCTTGGACTGGATACTTTTGGAGTCATTACCCAATGAGTTAGATTGTGCCCATGAATTTCACCCAAAATACCCTCATGTTTGCCATTTGGAGAGTCAAACCACAACATTTTGGGCATTCTGTGTGACAAAGTTGTTCCCAATATGCATTTGATGAGTCATGATAAATGTATTCATGGCTTGGACCGGATACTTTTGGAGTCATTACCCAATGATTTAGTTTGTGCCCATGAATTTCACCCAAAATACTCTCATGTTTGCCATTTTGAGAGTCAAACCACAACATTTCGGGCATTCTGTGTGACAAAGTTGTTCCCAATATGCATTTGATGAGTCATGATGAATGTATTCATGGCTTGGACCGTATACTTTTGGAGTTATTACCCAATAAGTTAGTTTGTGCCCTGGAATTGCACCAAAAACACCCTCATGTTTGCCATTTGGAGAGTCAAACCACAACATTTTGGGCATTCTGTGTGACAAAGTTGTTCCCAATATGCATTTGATGAGTCATGATAAATGTATTCATGGCTTGGACCAGATACTTTTGGAGTCATTACCCAATGAGTTAGTTTGTGCCCATGAATTTCACCCAAAATACCCTCATGTTTGCCATTTGGAGAGTCAAACCACAACATTTTGGGCATTCTGTGTGACAAAGTTGTTCCCAATATGCATTTGATGAGTCATGATATATGTATTCATGGCTTTGACCGGATACTTTTGGAGTCATTACCCAATGAGTTAGATTGTGCCCATGAATTGCACCAAAAATACCCTCATGTTTGCCATTTGGAGAGTCAAACCACAACATTTCGGGCATTCTGTGTGACAAAGTTGTTCCCAATATGCATTTGATGAGTCATGATGAATGTATTCATGGCTTGGACCGTATACTTTTGGAGTTATTACCCAATAACTCAGTTTGTGCCCTGGAATTGCACCAAAAATACCCTCATGTTTGCCATTTTGAGAGTCAAACCACAACATTTCGGGCATTCTGTGTGACAAAGTTGTTCCCAATATGCATTTGATGAGTCATGATGAATGTATTCATGGCTTGGACCGTATACTTTTGGAGTCATTACCCAATAAGTTAGTTTGTGCCCTGTAATTGCACCAAAAACACCCTCATCTTTGCCATTTGGAGAGTCAAACCACAACATTTCAGGCATTCTGTGTGACAAAGTTGTTCCCAATATGCATTTGATGAGTCATGATAAATGTATTCATGGCTTGGACCGTATACTTTTGGAGTCATTATCCAATGAGTTAGTTTGTGACCATGAATTTCACCCAAAATACCCTCATGTTTGCCATTTGGAGAGTCAAACCACAACATTTCGGGCATTCTGTGTGACAAAGTTGTTCCCAATATGCATTTGATGAGTCATGATAAATGTATTCATGGCTTGGACCGGTACTTTAGGAGTCATTACCCAATGAGTTAGTTTGTGCCCATGAAATTCACCCAAAATACCCTCATGTTTGCCAATTGGAGAGTCAAACCAAAACATTTTGGGCATTCTGTGTGACAAAGTGGTTCCCAATATGTACTTGATGAGTCATGATAAATGTATTCATGGCTTGGACCGGATACTTTTGGAGTCATTACCCAATAAGTTAGTTTGTGCCCATGAATTTCACCCAAAATACCCTCATGTTTGCCATTTGGAGAGTCAAACCACAACATTTTGGGCATTCTGTGTGACAAAGTTGTTCCCAATATGCATTTGATGAGTCATGATAAATGTATTCATGGCTTGGACCGGATACTTTTGGAGTCATTACCCAATGATTTAGTTTGTGCCCATGAATTTCACCCAAAATACTCTCATGTTTACCATTTTGAGAGTCAAACCACAACATTTCGGGCATTCTGTGTGACAAAGTTGTTCCCAATATGCATTTGATGAGTCATGATGAATGTATTCATGGCTTGGACCGTATACTTTTGGAGTCATTACCCAATAAGTTAGTTTGTGCCCATGAATTTCACCCCAAATACCCTCATGTTTGCCATTTGGAGAGTCAAACCACAACATTTCGGGCATTCTGTGTGACAAAGTTGTTCCCAATATGCATTTGATGAGTCATGATAAATGTATTCATGGCTTGGACCGGATACTTTTGGAGTCATTACCCAATGAGTTAGTTTGTGCCCATGAATTCCACCCAAAATACCCTCATGTTTGCCATTTGGAGAGTCAAACCACAACATTTTGGGCATTCTGTGTGACAAAGTTGTTCCCAATATGCATTTGATGAGTCATGATAAATGTATTCATGGCTTGGACTGGATACTTTTGGAGTCATTACCCAATGAGTTAGATTGTGCCCATGAATTTCACCCAAAATACCCTCATGTTTGCCATTTGGAGAGTCAAACCACAACATTTTGGGCATTCTGTGTGACAAAGTTGTTCCCAATATGCATTTGATGAGTCATGATAAATGTATTCATGGCTTGGACCGGATACTTTTGGAGTCATTACCCAATGAGTTAGTTTGTGCCCATGAATTTCACCCAAAATACTCTCATGTTTGCCATTTTGAGAGTCAAACCACAACATTTCGGGCATTCTGTGTGACAAAGTTGTTCCCAATATGCATTTGATGAGTCATGATGAATGTATTCATGGCTTGGACCGTATACTTTTGGAGTTATTACCCAATAAGTTAGTTTGTGCCCTGGAAAAGCACCAAAAAAACCCTCATGTTTGCCATTTGGAGAGTCAAACCACAACATTTTGGGCATTCTGTGTGACAAAGTTGTTCCCAATATGCATTTGATGAGTCATGATAAATGTATTCATGGCTTGGACCAGATACTTTTGGAGTCATTACCCAATGAGTTAGTTTGTGCCCATGAATTTCACCCCAAATACCCTCATGTTTGCCATTTGGAGAGTCAAACCACAACATTTTGGGCATTCTGTGTGACAAAGTTGTTCCCAATATGCATTTGATGAGTCATGATATATGTATTCATGGCTTTGACCGGATACTTTTGGAGTCATTACCCAATGAGTTAGATTGTGCCCATGAATTGCACCCAAAATACCCTCATGTTTGCCATTTGGAGAGTCAAACCACAACATTTTGGGCATTCTGTGTGACAAAGTTGTTCCCAATATGCATTTGATGAGTCATGATGAATGTATTCATGGCTTGGACCGTATACTTTTGGAGTTATTACCCAATAACTCAGTTTGTGCCCTGGAATTGCACCAAAAATACCCTCATGTTTGCCATTTTGAGAGTCAAACCACAACATTTCGGGCATTCTGTGTGACAAAGTTGTTCCCAATATGCATTTGATGAGTCATGATGAATGTATTCATGGCTTGGACCGGATACTTTTGGAGTCATTACCCAATAAGTTAGTTTGTGCCCTGTAATTGCACCAAAAACACCCTCATCTTTGCCATTTGGAGAGTCAAACCACAACATTTCAGGCATTCTGTGTGACAAAGTTGTTCCCAATATGCATTTGATGAGTCATGATAAATGTATTCATGGCTTGGACCGTATACTTTTGGAGTCATTATCCAATGAGTTAGTTTGTGACCATGAATTTCACCCAAAATACCCTCATGTTTGCCATTTGGAGAGTCAAACCACAACATTTTGGGCATTCTGTGTGACAAAGTTGTTCCCAATATGCATTTGATGAGTCATGATAAATGTATTCATGGCTAGGACTGGATACTTTTGGAGTCATTACCCAATGAGTTAGATTGTGCCCATGAATTTCACCCAAAATACCCTCATGTTTGCCATTTGGAGAGTCAAACCACAACATTTTGGGCATTCTGTGTGACAAAGTTGTTCCCAATATGCATTTGATGAGTCATGATAAATGTATTCATGGCTTGGACCAGATACTTTTGGAGTCATTACCCAATGAGTTAGTTTGTGCCCATGAATTTCACCCAAAATACCCTCATGTTTGCCATTTGGAGAGTCAAACCAAAACATTTTGGGCATTCTGTGTGACAAAGTGGTTCCCAATATGTACTTGATGAGTCATGATAAATGTATTCATGGCTTGGACCGGATACTTTTGGAGTCATTACCCAATAAGTTAGTTTGTGCCCATGAATTTCACCCAAAATACCCTCATGTTTGCCATTTGGAGAGTCAAACCACAACATTTCGGGCATTCTGTGTGACAAAGTTGTTCCCAATATGCATTTGATGAGTCATGATAAATGTATTCATGGCTTGGACCGGATACTTTTGGAGTCATTACCCAATGATTTAGTTTGTGCCCATGAATTTCACCCAAAATACTCTCATGTTTGCCATTTTGAGAGTCAAACCACAACATTTCGGGCATTCTGTGTGACAAAGTTGTTCCCAATATGCATTTGATGAGTCATGATGAATGTATTCATTGCTTGGACTGTATACTTTTGGAGTTATTACCCAATAAGTTAGTTTGTGCCCTGTAATTGCACCAAAAACACCCTCATGTTTGCCATTTGGAGAGTCAAACCACAACATTTTCGTTATTTTGTGTGACAAAGTTGTTCCCAATATGCACTTGATGAGTCATGATAAATGTATTCATGGCTAGGACTGGATACTTTTGGAGTCACTACCCAATAACTCAGTTTGTGCCCATGAATTTCACCCAAAATACCCTCATGTTTGCCATTTGGAGAGTCAAACCACAACATTTTGGGCATTCTGTGTGACAAAGTTGTTCCCAATATGCATTTGATGAGTCATGATGAATGTATTCATGGCTTGGACCAGATACTTTTGGAGTCATTACCCAATGAGTTAGTTTGTGCCCATGAATTTCACCCAAAATACCCTCATGTTTGCCATTTGGAGAGTCAAACCACAACATTTCGGGCATTCTGTGTGACAAAGTTGTTCCCAATATGCATTTGATGAGTCATGATAAATGTATTCATGGCTTGGACCGGATACTTTTGGAGTCATTACCCAATGAGTTAGTTTGTGCCCATGAATTTCACCCAAAATACCCTCATGTTTGCCATTTGGAGAGTCAAACCACAACATTTCGGGCATTCTGTGTGACAAAGTTGCTATCACGCGCTACGTTTGTGATAGCTTCAGTAGCTAACCTACTTGTAGTACTGGATGTGAAATGCTTGTAGTTCATTGGTGGGTTGGTGGGTTAAGCAGTGCTAGAGGTTTGCTTTGCCCCCACACACTGGCGTACAGTCGGGCTTAACAGCTTGGGCGGTTAAGCCTCTGGCTGTTAAGCCTTGTCTGCGGGCGGGCGTGGCGGGCTATTTATTTATTCTTCTACTAATCGGTTTAGGAGCAAAAGAGTGAGCTGTGGGCTTGTATTCTGCTGGGGGAATCCTCTACAGGCTTGTTAGCGCTTATCCTGTATTTGCAGAGATTTGCTTGCGCTTAGCCTGTATTTGCAGAGATTCGCTTGCAGAATTCGCTTGCAGAATTCGTCTAAGAGTTGTACTGTACCTACAGGGAACGTTCCGGGGATATGGTACGCACCAATGTTGCTTGCTGATACAGTGAGATCTTTCGCGAAGTACGTGCGCTTGTATACTCAAGGTGGTTCCCCGGTCTGCTGGTCTGTACTTCACTACCATTCCCCTCATCCGGTTTGCTACATCAACTATCACGCGCTACGTTTGTGATAGCTTCAGTAGCTAACCTACTTGTAGTACTGGATGTGAAATACTTGTAGTTCATTGGTGGGTTGGTGGGTTAAGCAGTGCTAGAGGTCTGCTTTGCCCACACACACCGGCGTACAGTCGGGCTTAACAGCTTGGGCGGTTAAGCCTCTGGCTGTTAAGCCTTTTCTGCCAATGGGCCATAAGCCACCGGGTGGGAACGGCGTGGAGAGCGTGAGCGCGCGCGTGAGCTTGGAGCAGAGGGAGGGAGGGAAGAGGCGCCAGGGTGCCTCAAAGAGAGCTGCCAGCAGGAGTGGGGTCCGCAGCCGGAACCCATTCCTCGGGCAGGAAGGAGTATGTTCCATTGTTGAACATGACAGAGGCAAGATTCTTGAAGATGGGGAGGGATTGCTGATGTAAGTAGCGCATCATGCAGTCACTGTGCCATCTGGCAAGGAGCTTGATGACATTAGAGTCGCATTTGCCCTGGATCAGGGCCATAGCCCCTCCCGCGCGAAGGGAGCGAGCAGAGATGGCTGCAGGGGCAATGCCTGTGGTAGGGTAGAGGGTCTGGGCATAGACTCTCAGGGAGGAAGTGACAGTGGCTGCGCGAACAAGGGTAAGGACCCCATTGTCGAAGTAACTGGCAAGCGTGAGGGAGGGACCGAAGGGAGCGCTGGAAGAGCAACAGCTTCAGAGGTGAAGGACTTGGCGCGCACAGGCGGCAACGGGGCAGCATAGTGAGTCACCACTCCTGGCATGCGCCACTACTTCCCCTTTGTCGCCATTCTTCTGGGTGGTGAAGGTGAGCGTGACAGAGGTAGCAGCCTGGAGCTCATGCGCAGGGCCATCGTGGTGGACGATGCGGGAGTCAAGGTAGAAGGAGACGTCTTGGAGGTGGAAGGCTTGGTCATCCGTGGGAGTACCAGTGTACTCACCAGGTCGGAGACAGAAAAAGAAGGCAATGCAGATCATGTTTGCAATGGCCTGTTGGGTGGGGGAAGGGGACTCGTGGTATGCAAAGTGGAGGGCATGCATCACGAGGGTGATGGGGACTGGCTTGACCCGGGAGGGGGCCGGGTCCAACTTGGCATATGCCTTGAACTGGGCAGTTAGCTGGAAGTCAAGACTGCCTGTGGAGTCGGTTCGAGGGTCTTTGGACCCCAGGCGGGCGAGCGTCTGGCCCACTGACCGGATGGTGTCCGATACTGTGCGAGATCGGATGGGCTTGTGGCTACGTGATAGGTTTCCATCATGGAGTCGTTTGGCAAAGACTTGGAGGATGGGGATTGGATCCTGAATGGACTGGAGGCGCGGGTCAAAACCTTGAGACAAACAGAATTGAACCCATTGGTTCCAATGGGCATCCTTGCGCTTGGCATAGAGCTCAGTGACTGAGGCGCGCATGGTCTTCTGGACAGCGCTAAGGTCAGCGCGGAATGCATGGGCGGCCGAAGGTGGCATAAGGTCCAGGGCAAGTCCTGTGGGTAGGTCGTGTTAAAGTGATGGAGCAAGGCAGTGTCAGAGAGGTCAGATCGAGAGAGGAGGTCCGCCAGGTGGTTAGCGGGGCCCGGGATGTAATCCCTAAGGGGGACATAGTGAAAGAGGCGCTGGTGCAGAGACTGGAGCCGGAGGAGGTAGGCTGCAGGGCCTGTGGTGGTAGTGGCGCCTTTGCGTTGCCAATAGACAGCTGCTGTGTTGTCATAGCAGTTGTGGGTGGTGCGGGCGTTGACCCAAGCAGCCTGAGCCAGAATATCATTGTGGGCAATGGAACCGGCGAGCTCGAGGTCACTGTTGGTGATGGAGCCCTCAGGATTGTCGAAGGAGACGAGCTGGGCTGAGATCCACAGGGGGAACGCATGCCGCCACAAGACGGGCTGCACGGCGCCCGTGGGAAGGGGGACAAAATGGACGCCCCCCATGCCCAAACCCGAAGCATCGCAGGCGCCCAAGGTGGCAGGGAAGGGATCCGGCACGAGTTCGGCAATGGAGGTAGGCCGGTTGGAGAGATCATTGGCAAGCCATTGGAAGTCGCGAAGGAAGCTGTGGACGCGCTGGGTGAGCCGGAGGCGCTGCCTGCCTGGTTCCTGGTGGCGGAAGGCTTCTTGGAGAATGGAGAAGAGACCAATGGAGCCCGGAATGGCCAGTGCCATTGACCGGAGCTCCCCAAGGACTTGGTGCCATTGCTTGATGGGGACATGGCGCTGGGTGGGTGAGATGGAGTGGAGAATCTCCTGTAGGTGGACCACCCGATGGGGAGGAAGGCTGATGGTTTTGTTGATGGAATCGATGAGCCAGCCGAGGATGACTTTCTTGGTGGTCCAAGTGGCGTCCCCTTGGAGCATTTTCTTGAGGGAAGCAGGCTCCTGCCGGAAGGGAGTGTCAGTGGCATCCAGGGGGCGGAAGACGGTGTCAAGGGATTGGAAGAGAACGCGCTTGATGGCGCGGCGTGTCCATTGGTTGCCCTGGGCAAGGCCACAGAAGTCATCCACATAGACATCCCAGTAGCGAACCGGCGACTTGCTGGGAGTGGTGCTACTAGGGGGGGTGAGGGGCGGCTTGGAGTCCGTAGGGGGAGGAGGAGGCGGCGTCTGGGAGGCCGGAGAGGGTGGCTCAGTGGGAGGCGCGACGGGGATGGTTTCAGATGGGAGATCCAACCGATGGGGGGTGAGCCGGGCCTCGGCAAGGCCGGTGGCAAGAGTGGCGTTGGCCAAGTCGGCAATGGTTTCAGTGAAGGCACAGAAGTTGGGAGGACTGGATTTCCACCCCATAGGGTTGGTGAGTGGGATGCCAATGAGCGGAGCTTCCCCGGGGCGAGAGGGGAACAGGACTCCTAGCTTCATGGTGTCGTCCGGGTGCAATCGGACGCGGTAGAAGCCATCGGCGAGGTCAATCTTGGACATATACACGGGACCAAACCTGTCGTTGGCGCGGTGCAGTTTGGTGAGGAGGCGCGGGAGTGTCCGGCCAAACTGCATGGCGTCCGCAGGGGCAAGAGGGACGGTGTCTTGGTTGACGTCCGAGTAGGTGTAGTCGGATATCATTCGTGGGCGTCGGCCTTGTTGGGGGACTAAGCCCAGGGGGCTCAGTCGGAGGCCGGGAAGGTCGTGGATGAGGCTGGCGGGGAGAACAGTCCATTGTTGCTTGTCCATCATGTCGGCATACTCCTCGCGCAGGAAGGCAATGCCCTGGTGGGAGGACTGGTGAGGACCCCGTTGGAGGGCAGCTGCAATCCGAGATGGATCCCAAGCTGGTCCGGACATGGTGGCGGGGGTGCCGTCCGTGCCAAAGCGGGCAAGGAGGCTCCCCGCTGGATGGGGGATGGTGGCGACATCAGGATGGATGTCACCCCTTCCTCAGATGGTCCAGATGAAGGCCCCCCAGCTAGGGCTGTTGTTGTAGGCAGTGACAGCCCGGTTGATGTGCACGTCCAGCCGGTCGACGGGGTAAGGGGATGGAGTGATAAGGGGAATGGAGGGTGGTTCCGGGCCGAGGGGCGCTGGCCAAGGCGTCGGTGGGGGGTTGACTAGGAGCTTGCGCCTAGGCAATGGGGGGGTGGGAGGGACTAGGAGCGGCTGCCTAGGCAATGGGTTGGTGGGGTTGACGAGGAGCTCGGGCCTAGGCAACGGGGGGGCAGTGACGAGGAGCTCCGTCCTAGGCAATGGTTGGGGGGGGAGGACTAGGCGCTTGGGCCTAGGCAACTTGGCAGTGACGAGGAGCTCGGGCCTAGGCAAGGACAAGGTGGGCGTGGAGGAAGGGGAAGGGGATGCCGAAGCCGTAGGAGGGACTAGGGATGCGGGAGTAGGTGGGGGGGAGGGGGGTGTCGTTGAACCTGTAGAACGTTTGGGAGGCACATACACGGCGAGAGGGGTACATGCGCGCGCGGGAGGGTGGTGCTTACCTAATTCCTGTGTGATTCGTAAGGGTGGAAAGGGAGGCATAGGTAGTCGTCGGGAGGAAGGCAGAGCCCCCCTCGGTGAGTGAGAGGGCAGGGTCAACGCGCCAAAGGGGCGCTTGCCATTCGGTCAGACATGAAAAGCGGCTTGGCACCAAGCCTGTTCACTGCTGGTGATGGCGCCATAGTCCTGGATGTTCCTGCAGTTGGTGAAGCAGGTTCCTCGAAGGTGATAGGAATGGCAGCGTTCTTTGCCATCTGGACGAGACAAGGGAATGGTACCTTTTTCTTTCATGGTAGCCATGACTTCCCTCAGTCGGGCGCGGAGGATTTTGTTGGCTACCCCCGCCGTTTGTAGCCGGGGATCCAGGTTGGGGTTGGACACGCGGGCACCTCCGGCGGAGCCTTGGTTGGGGCTGGGGGTAGTCTTGCCGGGCGTGGTGGTGCCTGGGGCTGCAGCAGGGGCAGCCACGGCGGCGACGCGACGCAGGTGCCTCAGAGCCGGCACATTGGTGACATTGGGGAGCCAGTAGAGGTTCTGAGTGATACGGAAGGCTTGGAAGTCCTTCCCAAAGTCGGGGGAGGGGACAGTGAATGTTGATCCCCATTGTTCCTCAAGCCAACCCTGCACCCGGATTTGGAAGTAGTATACCACAATGGAGGGAGTGATGAGCTCCCCTAGTTCATCGGCAATTGCTCGGCGGAGGGGCATTTGCTGGAGCTTGAGCTTGGCGAGTCCATTCTGGTAGCCCTGCACGACAGGGTGATGCATGCCTAGAATGGTGGCCAGGACGGCGAGATAGCTTTCCAGTTGGGTGGTAGCTTCAGTCCAGTCGATGGGTAGGTAGGCCTTGGTCTTCTGGAGTTCGAGGGAGTCCTTCAAGGTGAGGGAGTTGCCTTCGGTGGAGATCATGGTGTCATAGGCCGCCACAGTGGCTGCAGCTTCCTGTTCCCTCTTCAACGAGGCGGCAGATCCCCCGGGGGGAGTGAAAGCTAAAGGGAGTATGCCGTCCGCCACGTCAAAGGGGTCAGTCCCATGAAAGTTGCCATCTTGGAACTTCTTGAGTGCCGCCGTGGTGACCAAGGGTGCCTGGATGAGGAACTCGGCGGCGCATGTGGCTACCTGGCTCTGGAAGATCATATGGGTCTTCTCGTGCTTGCCTTTCTGTGCCCAGGCTTGGTATATGGGGGGTAGGTCGGCTTCCTCAAGCTTGCCACACAGCAGCAGCAAGCGCTGGGTGTACAAGGGGCCCCAGGTGTTCTTGACTGTGGCAGGGGGGCGACGTTGGTCTAGGCCCTCACTGAGCTTGAGCTGTTGGTTGGCAAGGGCGGTGAGGGTAGCTGCCAGCGTGGGATCTACCCCTGCTGGTTGGCCGGGTGCCGGCGGCTGCCCCGGATGGGAGGGGTGCTTTAAGCCCGGGAGGTCCCGGTATAGTACCTGATTGCGCATGTACAAGGTCAGACCGGGCTCCCCTCGAAAGGGGGTGCCGGGTGTGGCAAAGTGGACACCTCCATCAACAATGGTGGGGTCGGTACCAGCAGCTCGGAGGGTATTCAGTAGCGGGGCGCAAGTGAGTGCCAGGTTGAGTGTGTCAAGGTAGGGGTAGATGATGTTCAAGGCGTGGATTGGACTAAGGCCCTTGCCTAGGAGTAAGGGCACCAATTGGAAGGGGATGAAGCAGGCCTTGAAGGGGGTGATGACTTCCATGTGAGGATCATCGCCTAGCACCATGGGGATCATGTGGGAATGGTGAGCATGCTTGATGACGTCGAGGTGGCGATCGAGGGACAGCACCAAGGTCTCGGGCGCCTGCTCAAGGAGGGCAGCATCCACTAGCACTAGCTCTCCTGCATCGCCTTCGATGTCATCCAAGTAACCAAAGGCCTTGCCCTTGTTGGTACTTGGCGCGGTCAAGGGCCCCGGGTACTTCCGAAGGCCGTGCACCAATCGGAGGCGCGCCTTTCCAAAGGTGTCGGTCAGGAATATTCCTAGGGCCCCCACAGGTTCTGGTTCGAAGAGGTCCAAGAGCCGGCCCAGGAGAATGGGGGTGGCTGTTTCCTCAGCGAAGTAGTCATAGATGGTTTGGTAGGCCAGGTCCCGAGAAGGTCCCACTCCAAGGGGACTGGGGGTGCTCTGGTAATACTCCGTGTAGGTCAGCATGTTGTAACTGGGGCAACTGAGGCCGGGCAAAGCTGACGCTTGGAGAAGGGAAGCGACTGGCTACTTGGGCGAGCGGATTGTCAGAGTAGTCGGAGTAGTCGTTGATGTGTCACAGACCAGTAACCAATTGGATTGCAGACGCTTGGAGGTGCGGCGCTGCGGGTTGGCGGAGTAGACCGTATCTTGGTAGCTCACTCGGCATCAACTGGAGGTGCGCTTGGAGGTGCGGTGCTGCGGATGGTCGGAGTAGGCCGTATCTTGGTAGCTCACTCGGAATCAACTGGAGGTGCGCTTGGAGGTGCGGTCGCTTGAAGGTGGTCAATTGAGAGACGTCGGAGTCGCCGGTCTCTTTCAAGTGGGAGTCGATCGCCTGGAGGTGCAGACCGGTAGCCAATCAGTTAGCGGACACTAGGTGCGGTATGGAGGTGCGAGGCGGTGCTGGAAGGTGCAGTGTGAGTCGATCGATTCGCTTCTCGTGCTGTATCTATCAAGGCCGGGCCTAGCGGACACTAGGTGCAGTATGGAGGTGCTTGGAGGTGCTTGGAGGTGCAGTCGGAGTCGCCGGTCGCTTTCACGTGTGAGTCGATCGATTCGCTTCTCGTGCTGTATCTATCAAGGCCGGGCCTAGCGGACACTAGGTGCGGTATGGAGGTGTGAGGAGGTGCTTGGAGGTGCAGTCGGAGTCGCCGGTCGCTTTCACGCGTGAGTCAATCGATTCGCTTCTCGTACTGTATCTATCAAGGCCGGGCCTGCTGTAAACAATAGGGAGCCGTTGATGGGTGAGTAGTATGGTTAGGGTGACTGCTGTACGGTTACACTAGGCAATACTAGGGGACCAGGACAGGTAGCCTGCTGTATGGGTACACTAAGCAAGGCTAGGGGACCAGGACAGATAGGCTTGTCGTACGGGTACAATAGAGTGGCTATTGGACCAGGACGTGTTACCTATTTATTTATTCTACTACTAATCGGTTTAGGAGCAAAAGAGTGAGCTGTGGGCTTGTATTCTGCTGGGGGAATCCTCTACAGGCTTGTTAGCGCTTATCCTGTATTTGCAGAGATTTGCTTGCGCTTAGCCTGTATTTGCAGAGATTCGCTTGCAGAATTCGCTTGAAGAATTCGTGTAAGAGTTGTACTGTACCTACAGGGAACGTTCTGGGGATATGGTACGCACCAATGTTGCTTGCTGATACAGTGAGATCTTTCGAGAAGTACGTGCGCTTGTATACTCAAGGTGGTTCCCCGGTCTGCTGGTCTGTACTTCACTACCATTCCCCTCATCCGGTTTGCTACATCAATTCCCAATATGCATTTGATGAGCCGTGATAAATGTATTCATGGCTTGGACCGGATACTTTTGGAGTCATTACCCAATGAGTTAGTTTGTGCCCATGAATTTCACCCAAAATACCCTCATGTTTGCCATTTGGAGAGTCAAACCACAACATTTTGGGCATTCTGTGTGACAAAGTTGTTCCCAATATGCATTTGATGAGTCATGATAAATGTATTCATGGCTTGGACTGGTACTTTCGGAGTCATTACCCAATGAGTTAGATTGTGCCCATGAAATTCACCCAAAATACCCTCATGTTTGCCAATTGGAGAGACAAACCACAACATTTCGGGCATTCTGTGTGACAAAGTGGCTCCCAATATGTACTGGATGAGTCATGATAAATGTATTCATGGCTTGGACCGGATACTTTTGGAGTCATTACCCAATGAGATAGTTTGCGCCCAGGAAATTCACCCAAAATACCCTCATGTTTGCCATTTGGAGAGTCAAACCACAACATTTCCGTGATTTTGTGTGACAGAATTGTTCCCAATATGCACTTGATGAGTCATGATGAATGTATTCATGGCTTGGACCGGATACTTTTGGAGTCATTACCCAATGAGTTAGTTTGTGCCCATGAATTTCACCAAAAATACCCTCATGTTTGCCATTTCGAGAGTCAAACCACAACATTTTGGGCATTCTGTGTGACAAAGTTGTTCCCAATATGCATTTGATGAGTCATGATAAATGTATTCATGGCTTGGACCGTATACTTTTGGAGTCATTACCCAATGATTTAGTTTGTGCCCATGAATTTCACCCAAAATACCCTCATGTTTGCCATTTGGAGAGTCAAACCACAACATTTTGGGCATTCTGTGTGACAAAGTTGTTCCCAATATGCATTTGATGAGTCATGATAAATGTATTCATGGCTTGGACCGTATACTTTTGGAGTCATTACCCAATAAGTTAGTTTGTGCCCTGTAATTGCACCAAAAATACCCTCATGTTTGCCATTTCGAGAGTCAAACCACAATATTTCCGGCATTCTGTGTGACAAAGTTGTTCCCAATATGCATTTGATGAGTCATGATAAATGTATTCATGGCTTTGACCGGATACTTTTGGAGTCATTACCCAATGAGTTAGTTTGTGCCCATGAATTTCACCCAAAATACCCTCATGTTTGCCATTTGGAGAGTCAAACCACAACATTTTGGGCATTCTGTGTGACAAAGTTGTTCCCAATATGCATTTGATGAGCCGTGATAAATGTATTCATGGCTTGGACCGGATACTTTTGGAGTCATTACCCAATGAGTTAGTTTGTGCCCATGAATTTCACCCAAAATACCCTCATGTTTGCCATTTGGAGAGTCAAACCACAACATTTTGGGCATTCTGTGTGACACAGTTGTTCCCAATATGCATTTGATGAGTCATGATAAATGTATTCATGGCTTGGACCGTATACTTTTGGAGTCATTACCCAATGATTTAGTTTGTGCCCATGAATTTCACCCAAAATACCCTCATGTTTGCCATTTGGAGAGTCAAACCACAACATTTTGGGCATTCTGTGTGACAAAGTTGTTCCCAATATGCATTTGATGAGTCATGATAAATGTATTCATGGCTTGGACCGTATACTTTTGGAGTCATTACCCAATAAGTTAGTTTGTGCCCTGTAATTGCACCAAAAATACCCTCATGTTTGCCATTTCGAGAGTCAAACCACAACATTTCAGGCATTCTGTGTGACAAAGTTGTTCCCAATATGCATTTGATGAGTCATGATATATGTATTCATGGCTTTGACCGGATACTTTTGGAGTCATTACCCAATGAGTTAGTTTGTGCCCATGAATTTCACCCAAAATACCCTCATGTTTGCCATTTGGAGAGTCAAACCACAACATTTTGGGCATTCTGTGTGACAAAGTTGTTCCCAATATGCATTTGATGAGCCGTGATAAATGTATTCATGGCTTGGACCGGATACTTTTGGAGTCATTACCCAATGAGTTAGTTTGTGCCCATGAATTTCACCCAAAATACCCTCATGTTTGCCATTTGGAGAGTCAAACCACAACATTTTGGGCATTCTGTGTGACAAAGTTGTTCCCAATATGCATTTGATGAGTCATGATAAATGTATTCATGGCTTGGACCGGTACTTTTAGGAGTCATTACCCAATGAGTTAGATTGTGCCCATGAAATTCACCCAAAATACCCTCATGTTTGCCAATTGGAGAGACAAACCACAACATTTCGGGCATTCTGTGTGACAAAGTGGTTCCCAATATGTACTTGATGAGTCATGATAAATGTATTCATGGCTAGGACCGGATACTTTTGGAGTCATTACCCAATGAGATAGTTTGCGCCCAGGAAATTCACCCAAAATACCCTTGTGTTTGCTATTTAGAGAGTCAAACCAAAACATTTTCGTTATTTTGTGTGACAGAATTGTTCCCAATATGCACTTGATGAGTCATGATAAATGTATTCATGGCTTGGACTGGATACTTTTGGAGTCACTACCCAATAACTCAGTTTGTGCCCTGGAATTGCACCAAAAATACCCTCATGTTTGCCATTTTGAGAGTCAAACCACAACATTTTGGGCATTCTGTGTGACAAAGTTGTTCCCAATATGCATTTGATGAGTCATGATGAATGTATTCATGGCTTGGACCGTATACTTTTGGAGTCATTACCCAATAAGTTAGTTTGTGCCCTGTAATTGCACCAAAAACACCCTCATGTTTGCCATTTGGAGAGTCAAACCACAACATTTTGGGCATTCTGTGTGACAAAGTGGCTCCCAATATGTACTGGATGAGTCATGATAAATGTATTCATGGCTTGGACCGGATACTTTTGGAGTCATTACCCAATGAGATAGTTTGCGCCCAGGAAATTCACCCAAAATACCCTCATTTTTGCCATTTGGAGAGTCAAACCACAACATTTCCGTGATTTTGTGTGACAGAATTGTTCCCAATATGCACTTGATGAGTCATGATGAATGTATTCATGGCTTGGACCGGATACTTTTGGAGTCATTACCCAATGAGTTAGTTTGTGCCCATGAATTTCACCCAAAATACCCTCATGTTTGCCATTTCGAGAGTCAAACCACAACATTTTGGGCATTCTGTGTGACAAAGTTGTTCCCAATATGCATTTGATGAGTCATGATAAATGTATTCATGGCTTGGACCGGATACTTTTGGAGTCATTACCCAATGATTTAGTTTGTGCCCATGAATTTCACCCAAAATACCCTCATGTTTGCCATTTTGAGAGTCAAACCACAACATTTTGGGCATTCTGTGTGACAAAGTTGTTCCCAATATGCAGTTGATGAGTCATGATAAATGTATTCATGGCTTGGACCGTATACTTTTGGAGTCATTACCCAATAAGTTAGTTTGTGCCCTGTAATTGCACCAAAAATACCCTCATGTTTGCCATTTCGAGAGTCAAACCACAATATTTCCGGCATTCTGTGTGACAAAGTTGTTCCCAATATGCATTTGATGAGTCATGATATATGTATTCATGGCTTGGACCGGATACTTTTGGAGTCATTACCCAATGAGTTAGTTTGTGCCCATGAAATTCACCCAAAATACCCTCATGTTTGCCAATTGGAGAGTCAAACCACAACATTTTGGGCATTCTGTGTGACAAAGTTGTTTCCAATATGCATTTGATGAGCCGTGATAAATGTATTCATGGCTTGGACCGGATACTTTTGGAGTCATTACCCAATGAGTTAGTTTGTGCCCATGAATTTCACCCCAAATACCCTCATGTTTGCCATTTGGAGAGTCAAACCACAACATTTTGGGCATTCTGTGTGACAAAGTTGTTCCCAATATGCATTTGATGAGTCATGATGAATGTATTCATGGCTTGGACCGGTACTTTAGGAGTCATTACCCAATGAGTTAGATTGTGCCCATGAAATTCACCCAAAATACCCTCATGTTTGCCATTTGGAGAGACAAACCACAACATTTCGGGCATTTTGTGTGACAAAGTTGTTCCCAATATGTACTTGATGAGTCATGATAAATGTATTCATGGCTTGGACCGGATACTTTTGGAGTCATTACCCAATGAGATAGTTTGCGCCCAGGAGATTCACCCAAAATACCCTTGTGTTTGCTATTTAGAGAGTCAAACCACAACATTTTCGTTATTTTGTGTGACAGAATTGTTCCCAATATGCACTTGATGAGTCATGATAAATGTATTCATGGCTTGGACTGGATACTTTTGGAGTCACTACCCAATAACTCAGTTTGTGCCCTGGAATTGCACCAAAAATACCCTCATGTTTGCCATTTTGAGAGTCAAACCACAACATTTCGGGCATTCTGTGTGACAAAGTTGTTCCCAATATGCATTTGATGAGTCATGATGAATGTATTCATGGCTTGGACCGTATACTTTTGGAGTCATTACCCAATAAGTTAGTTTGTGCCCTGTAATTGCACCAAAAACACCCTCATGTTTGCCATTTGGAGAGTCAAACCACAACATTTTGGGCATTCTGTGTGACAAAGTTGTTCCCAATATGCATTTGATGAGTCATGATGAATGTATTCATGGCTAGGACCGTATACTTTTGGAGTCATTACCCAATGAGTTAGTTTCCGCCTAGGAATTTCACCCAAAATACCCTCATGTTTGCCATTTGGAGAGACAAACCACAATATTTCCGGCATTCTGTGTGACAAAGTTGTTCGCAATATGCATTTGATGAGTCATGATAAATGTATTCATGGCTTGGACCGGATACTTTTGGAGTCATTACCCAATGAGTTAGTTTGTGCCCATGAATTTCACCAAAAATACCCTCTGGTGGGCAAGGTGTAAAGAATTTGTAAGTGTGGACTCCTCACAAATACTCTACCCCCCCTGGTAGTACCATTTACTACTGTAAACTAGGACAAGCGTAGTAGAGGGGTACACAATTTCACTACCAGAAATTATCTAGTACAAATACCGTGTAGAAATCAACTCTAGTAGTAGGCTATGTAAATTCAATACCAGATGTTGTCGGCGAAAAATACAGACTTTGTCGGCATCAAATTCGATTGAAAGATACGAGATACGAATATTCCAATGATCAAGCATTAGAATCAAACGCACCTCCACTACTTGGAATTCTTAAGTGGTAAAAACGATATCACCTAAGGCTACAAACAAAGACATATCCAAAGACCTGACCAATCAGTAAACACTTGGAATCCGTAAGTACATTCAAAAGAATATACTTGATATCCCGTGAGGAAATTACTTATTGCAATCAAGAAAATTGATACCGATTCCGGATGGGCCTCATTTATCTACCCACTCTATGAACAAGCATACGCCCCACCGGATAAGAAACACTTAACCTCGCGAAAGACCGATACCATCGAATGACCGATACAGTAAGACCGACACGATGTTAATACAGCAACAGTATCGGTACGAGAATGGTAACAAATAACCGGGGAAGATCTCTATCACGTAAAAATACAGCAGAAAGCCCCGATACAGTGAAAATACGTAGTAAAAATAAGAGCGTCTCTCTGAGCTCACATCTCTTTAAATTTCAATTATCCTATACCTTTCGGTCGATTTTTAGAGTAACAACAGGTTATAGAGCCCTTATAACTTAAACTTGTGTCCCGCAAGAGCACCAGTGTTTACCTTAAGCTACCTATCTCCGGCCGTTCAGCACCTCCACTGTCGGTTAAATCCAGAGGAAATTTTGTGCTTAGCTCCCTGTGCGGCACATTCTCGGCCTCCCCTCGTCTCATTCTTTCTCTCTCTTTCTCCCTGCTCATGAATCAGGGAGTGTACTACCAATTCTCCTACACGAATCTTCCTTTTGTAATCCACGCCCAAGCACCGACCATTGATTGTTTCTCCGACAACATCCAAGGCTAATTCGACGATCTCTTGTTTCTCCGCCGAACGTTCCGGAAGCCAAAGACGACTGTTAACGACGACGACGACGACGGATTAATTACATTACAAGAACGCCAACAATTTTTCCATCGCACCATTGGATATACTGACAGTATCGATTACATTGACGACCATGCCGACAGCTCCATTTGACTGGACTCCAATCTTTGGAATCGAATTTCAATTCTCAAGCTCTAGCAACCCAACTGCGGCCACTTCCCTTAACAAAGCCTACTCTGAAATCATTGGCAAAGATGAACTCTCAGAATTCTTTGTGACCCGCGAGGATGAAGCAGAAGAAGAAGGACCACTAGAAATAGCCCCGGATCCACAACTCCACATCCTCAATTGCATCGCAAAGGCGATCACCATCAACCTAGTGGACCCACCACCAGATGAAATAACAAAATGCCACATTGCCAATCTCCTCAACAAATGTGTCATCAAGCATGTCCGAAATGGTGGATCTACCAAGCGCATGAGATACAAAACAGACTTTGACGCTGCCGCAAAGCATGCCATTTGAACCAACACCAATGATGAACCCACTGTCGTAATTGAACTCACCATTACACACTGGAAATTCAAGAAAAAATGGCGCTCTGACCTATTCATGGAAGCCTACACCGGAGACCCACCATCCAATGATGAAGATAATGTCCCCATTGTGGATACGCCTGCCGAAATGGGGCAACTGACTATCCTACTACAACAATTGGTCAACAATGGCAACAACGCCAACAACAACCCCATCCCCAACCACCAAGCGGCACTCGACCTCCCATGGAATCCCGGAACATTACCTCCGATAGTCCAGGAAAGATACAACAGAAGAGAAGAGTTCCTTACCAGCGACGAGATGAAGTACTTTGAAATCACCTTTACAGATGCAGCAGGAGATGAAGTGACTGTCAAACAAAACTACTACCTGCATAACCTAGGCAGTGGCAGGAATGATCAACGCCTAGTCACAAGAAGTGGTGATTGTTTTGATCTAACCAGAGCTTCAGATAAATCCAAAGAGGCAGCGCGAGACAAATTATTCCTTACAGACTTCCCACAACTAAAGAACTCTACAGCTCCTCAGGTTTGCAAATGGTACAGGGAAGTCACCGCTCATGCACAGCAACACCATATTTATGTCCATCCATACTACCTTAAGAGGGCTCACAATTGGTGACACCTATGTGGATGACCTCCCAGCAAGATACAAATTGGCCATTCATGAATGGGGAAATCTAATCTACACCGCCCTCAGAACCGATAAAGTCATCCCTGAATCATGCAAGAGTGTGAAAGCTGCAATCCAGAGCTTTGAAGGTGGACAGGGATACGAATCTCTCTTTAGTGTGATTGCCAAAACACATCCCAACTCAGAAAGACCATCATACAAAGGAAAGATGGTGCAAAGCCCACCAAACCAGGAGCAAGATGAATCACTTGAGGAGTATTTTTTCAGATACAAAGATTATCTCAGGCTCTGGGTATTCCTGCACAACCAACCCAGCACAATCAGTTCAATGGAAGAGGTAAGCAACATTATTGAAGGAGCAACTCTATCTTATGAATTGCGCAAGAAAACCGAGGATGAATGCGAGTCAGATGATCAATTCAAGCGAGACAAATACAAGGCAGGAAGACTCCTCCAAACTCTTCAAACATATGAGCAGGAAATCAAGGCCAACATGAAGCACAAGGATAGAACCTTCAAATCCAACCTGTCCAAACCAGCTCTCAAAATAGGGACCAGACCAAACCCTCGTCAAATTGACCGATTCAAAAATTGCGCAGGCAGCAACAACACTACCAAACCCCATCAACCCTAACTTCCCACTCAATCAGCCTGATTGAATCACTTGGATACCCAGAGATGAACAAAGCATCTGACAACCCATTTCTTCATCAGGCTTACTGCAATGCCATCTCTGCATTCGACAAGCAACCCAGTCTCTTTGACACATCCAGAAAATGCATTTTTTGTCACACATCCAGTCATAGTTTTGATAATTGTCCTGCCTTACAAGATGTTGAGTCCCTCAAGAAACATAGGATTGCAACAGCTGTTTTTCTAAGCAAATGTAACAGAGAAACTCAACAGCTCTTAGACTCCACTCAACGAATCTCCCAGATCAACATTGAAGATGAGGACCAGGATGAAGCCTCCCCAGATGACGAAGTAGAAGATCAAAATTTTTCCAAGGCCAAGAATAAACAGTCTTTCTTGCAGCCACACGACGTCACCACAAGATGATCCTCAGGGATTTGGCAATGCCACAGCCCCTTCAGTGGAAGGCCCATGCCCATCCTTTACCTCCAGCAGTGTCAGTTCCTATGAATTGGTCCAGATTGGTGCTGTCAATCTTCTCCCTAGGAACAGCCTCCAGCCCTTGATTCCAACTGATGTCTACTGTGATATGGAATCACTTGAGGTCACAGCCCCTGCATTGGAATCACATTTGGAAACCAATGGAGATCCCAACTTCGACAGAGACAATCCTCTCTCAGTTGATACCAACCATGTCAAAAATCTTGTCCCCTCAGATCCTATTGCAGCTGCAGCATATTTCCAACAGGGTATAAGAGCACAGATTGATACCGGTGCGAAAGTTTCTTGCACCAACCTGCAACATATCCTCCACGACTACAAACCTTACACCAAGCTGAGAAAATGTCCAGTCAGGCTCACAGCGGCAATTGGAAGCAAGGCAGCCAGCTGCATTCCTCAAGGATCAGGCTATGTGCATCTACCAGCTCCCAATCACATAGGGTATATTAGAGTCTTCTTCTATTATTCCCCCTCACTGTCAACAACATTGCTGAGTGAGAATGACCTCTGTGGAATGACATCACGTATGAGACAACAATTCAGTGGGCAGTCCATACACAAAGCTTTTGACCCGTCTGTTCAACAGAATGGCAACCTCACCATTATTTGTCATCACAAACACAGCACTGCTAAAAGCATTGTCCTCCATGGAGCCATCATTGATGGCCAGTGTTTCACACACCCAGTATTTATACCAGGTGTTGATTTTGCATCCCCATATGCCAATTGGGCAACTTCTTCAGCGTACGCTTTAGCCACTGACATGGAGTTCAAGCAAGTTTGTGAACTAGCCTCCACAGAAGCCATTAGCAACTTCAGGTATGATATCTACACAAATGCTGTGACACTAGAAAAATGCACTGAAGCTGCCAGAGCTCAGTCTGCTACCAGCAGCACACCACTGTTTGATGCAAAACTGTTTTTCACCAAGATTGTTGACAAACATATCCCTATTCAAGCCATCAAAGCCAAAACATCCAAACTTCTCTGGCATCAGCAACTAGGACACCCATGTGATGACTTTCTATACCAGGCGCATAAGCACATTCTTGGAGTACCAAAGTTCAAGCGCCAAACAAGTATTCTTGACCAATGTCCAACTTGCATCCAGTGTAAACAAACCAAGAACCCTGCTGGGTCCCATTCCACACGAAAGGCTAGTACAAAACCTTTTCAGGGTTTGTCTATTGATTTTGCTTTTTCAGGAACCAAATCCTCCAACAGTAAACGGCAGCGCGACTATGTGGGTATTCATGGTGAAACAGTTTGGATTCTCATCACGGATCACTACACAAATATGAAATATGGCGACAACAGGATATCAAAAGCTGCACCTCTTCATTGGCTAGAACATTTCTTCTCCTAGCACAACCCCACTTGCCCCAACAAGTATGTCATAGTGGACCAAGGCGGCGGACTTTACCACAATCCTGACATTCGAAATCTACTTTCTGCTTTTGGATACTCCATATTCCCAACTGGTGCTGATGCTTCCCACCAGAATGGCACCGTTGAAAGAGCCCACCAAACTCTAGCCAACTCCATGCGGACCATGCTCAGTGGTGCCAACTTGCCCATCAAGTTCTGGCCTTTTGCATTCTACCATGCTCTGCGTTTGTCAAATGCATTCCCTGAAGGTAACCAGCAACATTCACTCTTAGAATTGGCAACTGGTCATAAGGAAAATCTCGCTGACTTCTGGACATTTGGATGCAGAGTTTGGGTTAGGCCTTCAGGCAAGAGATCAATCAAGCTCAAACCGAATGCGCGCAAAGGAATCTTCCTGGGTTTTGTACCATACACTACCAGAAACATTCTTTGGTATGATACTGAGACACATAGAGTCAAGATCGCCACCCATGTCAGGTTTGATGAAGGCATGAATGACTTACCACTTGCTGACCTTCCCACCAATGTCCAGCACCTGCTCAGGACTGATGAAAACCTTCCTTTCCCACCGGAGCCAAATGAGGTGCTGTCCAGTGATTTTCAATTCTCCATCTCACCATTTGCAGATCTCACCAATCTCAGGCTCACTGTTTCAAGTTCCTGTATTGATCAAGACTTTGGTCTTTGGTATGCCAAAGATTCACTCCTTGGCAGAGCCTATGTCACAGACATCCTTCCAAGAAGTCCTGCCTCCCAGCTTTATTCCTCTCATAAGAAGTGTCTCTCCAAACTTCGCGGCGCTTATATTGTATCTATCAATCACAATCGTGTGTTCACTGCTGCTGATGTTACCACAGCCTTGCATCAATCACACACTCAAGGGGTGAGGGATTCACTAGACACACATATTACGTTTGCACTTGAAGAGAAACTATCTTTGAAAGAAGTCCGGAAACACTCGAATGAATATGGTTTATTCGTACCCAATACTTCATGGAAGGAACCCACTGATGAAGAGGACCCACCATTTTTGGACCGGATTTCATCCATCAAAACCATCAAGTGAATTGGCACCAAATACAAGCACATCATCCAATCAAGAATCAACCAGGTTGATAGCACTGAAGCACTCCATGCCTCCATCCAGAAACACTTGGCACCAACTGAAGATTACATGGATGTTGCCATCCCCACTATTGACATTGCTTCGCTCAGAGCCATCACCAAGCTTCATAAGGCAGGGAATCATGAATTACCACTAGATGCAGATTCACTACTACCAACCAAACAAATTCAACTCTTAATCAAGGCCATCAATTCTAAAGCAACTACACCAGAAGAACAAGCACTAGGGTACTTCACGCGCTGAAACCTCAAGTCATTATCCACATGGACTGAATGGGAAGCTGGAGAATGCAAACAACTTGACCAGTTTGAAGATTTAGACATGTTTGGATCACCAATTCCATATCCCAAGGATCCAGAGGCCATTATTCTCAGGCACCATTGGCAATACAATGTCAAAAGGAATGGTGTCAGACGCGCAAGACAGTGCTGCAATGGAAGCAAATATGCAGCCCCAACTCTGCACGCCATTGCAATGTCATATTCATCATGTGTTGAACACCCCATCCAAAGATTGTTTTTTGCAATTGCAGCTAGCCTCAACCTCAAAGTCTATGCTGGAGATGCTGCTGACGCCTATGCGCATAGTCCGGGACCCAACATCCCTACCTACATGACTATTGATGATGCATATGCAGAATGGTATAAACACAAACATGGCACAGACATAGACAGAAGATTGGTGCTTCCTGTCCTTCGAGCACTCCAAGGCCATCCAGAATCTGGAAGACTCTGGGAAACCCACATCAACAAGATTTTGAAAGGCCCTGATCTCAACTTCAAGACCACCACACATGACAGAACAATCTACACAACCGTCTTTGAGGGTGAAACAGTCTACATGCTGAGACAAGTTGATGATTTTGCACTAGCTTGCACATCAGAATCCATATCTGACAAGATCTATGACATCATTGGAGCGAAACTGAAGCTACCTAAAGAAGATGTAATCCCCTTCACCAAATGGGATTGCTTGAGGATTTCAATGGGATTGTTGTCAAACAAACAGCTGATTACATTGAACTGTCCTGTGCCAATTACATCGACCGCATTATGACATCCCATGGTTGGGAAACTGATTCTAAGATGAAACCCCACTCCAAGCCATCAGCGCCATTATCAACTGAAGTACTGAGCCAACTGCAATCACATACAAATGGACCTTTAGAAGGCACCAACGTCCGAGAACTGTTTCTCTACCCCCCGTGGGCTATCGCGTGGTATTTTTAAAATTCTCGACCCTATTTTTAAAATTTCCTATCTTTTTAGGTCGCGTGTCTACTAAAAAACCTCGCGCGTCGCACACCTTTACTTTCGAGACAATATCTCGTCACTCCTCAAACAAAATAGCTATTTTAGGGTTAAGGATATCATATTCTTTTTGTGTCAAGCACTATTTTGTGTACAACTTATGCACGAATCATGACTATTTTTATCTTCTCAACATGTTGCCACCATAACGGGCGTCGGACTCCAACTCAAACTCAAATCCAACTCCAAAAAATCCCATTTTCATTTCAATGGATAGGGACCTGTCCCCCCCCTTGTATCTCATAAACCAAGAACTCCAAAAAGTTGGTAGGATAGGCAAACGATTCTGGACAACAATACGAACAAGGCCTGCAACTCTCAAAGGGATCTGCGGTATGCGTTAGATTAGAAGCAATAGGAGGGCCTAGCAGAGGACTCCAAATCCGAATTTTCACCTCCACAGAAAACACCCACTCCAAACCCAAGGGACAGCAGATATCTCCATACTGAAGGCGCCGCGGGCAACGATATTGCAGGGATCCCTTCATTATATCGAGAAGGACAAGGCCTGCAAGTTTCGAATCGATTGATTGAGTGGATTGGAAGTATCTAACCCGCAAAGCATTGGACATGCAAGGTCCATTTTGAAGGTAAACAAGGAAAAAAAACGATGAATATTAATATCTCCATACTGAAGTCACCGCGGGCAACGATATTGCAGGGATCCCTTCATTATACTGAGAAGGACAAGGCCTGCAAGTTTCGAATCGATTGATCGAGTGGATTGGAAGTATCTAACCGGCAAAGCATTGGACACACAAGGTCCATTTTGAAGGTAAACAATGGAAAAAAATCGGTGAATATTAATATCTCCATACTGAAGTCACCGCGGGCAACGATATTGCAGGGATCCCTTCATTATATCGAGAAGGACAAGGCCTGCAAGTTTCGAATCGATTGATCGAGTGGATTGGAAGTATCTAACCGGCAAAGCATTGGACACACAAGGTCCATTTTGAAGGTAAGCAAAGGAAAAAAACGGTGAATATTAATATCTCCATACTGAAGTCACCGCGGGCAACGATATTGCAGGGATCCCTTCATTATACTGAGAAGGACAAGGCCTGCAAGTTTCGAATCGATTGATCGAGCACATTAGAAGAATCAAACCGGTGAAGCAGATTGGGAAAATTTGGTTGTATTTCAAGGAAGCAACCCAAATAACGGTGACAGCAGATATCTCCATACCGAGGTCGCCGCTGCCAACGATATTGCACAGACCTCTTCAATACATCTAGAAGGAGACGTCCTCCAAGTTTCGGATCGATTGATTGAGAGGAATAGAAGAATCGAACCGGTGAAGCAGAGGGGCAAAATTTGGCTACATTTCAAAGAAACACCCCAAATAACAGTCACAGCAGATATCTCCATATCAACGACACCGACAGCAACGATATTGCAGGGTCTGCTTTATTACATATATAAGAACACGCCGCCCAAGTTTCGAATTGATTGATCCAGCGGATCAGAAGAATCGAACCGGTGAAGCAGAGGGGCAAAATTTGGCTACATTTCAAAGAAACACCCCAAATAACAGTCACAGCAGATATCTCCATATCAACGGCACCAACAGCAACGATATTGCAGGGTCTGCTTTATTACATATATAAGAACACGCCGCCCAAGTTTCGAATTGATTGATCCAGCGGATCAGAAGAATCGAACCGGTGAAGCAGAGGGGCAAAATTTGGCTACATTTCAAGGAAGCAACCCAAATAACGGCGACAGCAGATATCTCTATAACAACGACATCAACAGCAACGATATTGCAGGGTCCCCTTGATTACATCTATGAGAAGACGCCCGCCAAGTTTCGTATTGATCCATAGAGCAGATTAGAAGGAATGGACTCAACATAGCAGCGAGAGCAACAGCAACAGCAACAACAACTAGCGAGAGCAACAGCAACAGCAACAGCGACCAGCGAGAGCAACAGCAACAGCAACAGCGACCAGCGAGAGCAACAGCAACAGCAACAGCGACCAGCGAGAGCAACAGCAACAGCAACAGCGACCAGCGAGAGCAACAGCAACATCAACAGCGACCAGCGAGAGCAACAGCAACAGCAACAGCAACAGCAACAGCAACAGCGACTAGCCACTAGTGACTAGCGACTAGCGACTAGCGACTAGCGACTAGCGAAAGCAACAGCAGCAGCGAGAGCGACTAGCGACTAGCGAGATCAACACCAGCAACTAGCGAGAGCAACAGCGAATCCGCTCCTACTCATCCAACAGGTTTGTCTCCTCCTCCTCCTCCAACAACAACAACAATGGGGATTCGTCTCCTCCTCCTCCAACAACAGCAACAACAACAACGGCAATTGGTCCCCTCCTCCAACAACAACAACGGGGATTCGTCTCCTCCTCCAACAACAACAACAGGGATTCGTTTCCTCCATCCAGCAGCAAATCCGAATCCGCTCCCCTCATCCAACAGAGCAGCAATTCGTCTCCTCCTCCTCCAACAACAACGGGGATTTGTCTCCTCCTCCTCCAACAACAACAACAGGGATTCGTCTCCTCCTCCTCCTCCAACAACAACAACAACAACAACAACGAGGATTCGTCTCCTCCTCCAACAACAACAACAGGGATTCGTCTCCTCCTCCAACAACAACAACGGGGACTCGTCTCCTCCATCCAGCAGCGAATCCGCTCCCCTCATCCAACAGAGCAGCGATTTGTCTCCTCCCACAAGAGCAGGATTCGTCTTCTCCTCCTCCAACAACAACAGCAACAACAACGGCGATTTGTCTCCTCCATCCAGTAGCGAATCCGAATCCGCTCCCCTCATCCAACAGAGCAGCGATTCGTCTCCCCCCCCCCATAGCAGGATTCGTATTTTCCTCCTCCTCCAACAACAACAACAACGAGGATTCGTCTCCTCCTCCTCCTCCTCCAACAACAAAGATTCGTCTCCTCCTCCTCCAACAACGGTGATTCACCTCCTCCTCCTCCTCCAACAACAACAGGGAGGAGGAGCGTTTTGATGATTTGTTGCCGAGCGCTGGTGGAGGAGGTGCGTTTCTATGTCAACGATTCCTGGTCGGTTTGCCGACGATCCTATTCAAATAATACATGATAAATGAACAAAATGGGTGAGTATCTATTGATGTAGTACATAGGAGGGTAAATAATAACAACAGAATAATATAATCTACATGCCAATCGATTCGATGCTGACGTTGATTCGATCGATGCCGCACCTTCAATGTTGAGCGCTGGTGGAGGAGGAAAAACAGTACCTTGTTCCTGTTGATATAATTGCAAGGGACGATGCCGGTTCATTGCTTCTTTCAAGACATATATGTTTGGGTGATCAATCCAAACAACATTATCTATCCAGCAATTCCCCTTCTCATCCAATGCTAACTACTTCTTTTCCAGTACAAGGCTGTTATTTTGGACTTAAATATCTGACAACAGATCCTCCGGCTCTGTTAAAGAGGTTTTGGATCAAACGTTCTCGGACGGAGTGTTGATTGCAAGAACCAACACCCTAGTCAAATAAGTCGGATGTAAGAAGGCAGATTATGAAGTGTTTTTTTTTGTTGTTGCGAGGTAGAACAGATCATGAAGTGATTGTTTTTTTTTGTTGCGAGGTAGAAAAAGTGATTTTTTTTGTCGTGAGGTCGAAAAGAAAATTACTGTGTGTTTGTGTGAGAGAGATTTTTTTTTTTTTTCGCGTACGATTTTCGTTTTACTTCGATCGATCGATCGAAGTATCTCGTACATCATGTAGAATTCTACATGATTTTGTACTAGTGTAGAATCCTACACGTTTTAGTAATAGATAAATTCTCAGTACTGAATCCGCGTAGGTTTCTACACGAAAAGATGTTTACAACTTACTAGATAATTTTTGGTATTGAATCCGTGTAGGTTTCTACGCGAGTAGATTTCTACACGTTTTTAGTACTTCATAATTTTCATTACTCAATCCACGTAGGTTTCTACACGTGTACGTTTCTACGTGTTTTTAGTACTAGATATTTTTGGCTATTGAATTCGTTAGGGTTTGGGTTTGGGTTTAGGGTTTAGGGTTAGGGTTAGGGCATAGGATTCTATGCGAGATGATTAATACACGCTTGTTGTACAAGATAAGCACTGGTAGTGTATCAACATGGTACAGGGGGGTAAAGAACTTGCGAGAAGTCCACATATAAGAAAAAATAATTACTGAATTTTGCGAACCGGATGTATGCTAGTGTTTTTCTACGTAGTTTGTCTATCCAAATGGCACACAAGATAATATTTTGGGTGTAAATCCAGGGCACAAACTGACTTATTGGGTAATGACTAGTACCAAATTATCCCGTCCAAACTATGAATACATTTATCATGACTCATCAAATGCATATTGGGAACAACTTTGTCACACAGAATGCCCAAAATTTTGTGGTTTGACTCTCCAACTGGCAAACATGAGGGTATTTTTCGTGCAATTCTAGGGCACAAACTAACTTATTCGGTAATGACTCAAAAAGTATCTGGTCCAAGCAATGAATACATTCCTCATGACTCATCAAATGCATATTGGGAACAACTTTGTCACACAGAATGCCCAAAATTTTGTGGTTTGACTCTCCAAATGGCAAACATGAGGGTATTTTGGGTGCAATTCTAGGGCACAAACTGAGTTATTGGGTAATGACTACAACAATATCTGGTCCAAGCCATGAATACATTCATCATGACTCATCAAATACATATTGGGAACAATTCTGTCACACAGAATGCCCAAAATGTTGTGGTTTGACTCTCCAAATGGAAAATATGAGGGTGTTTTTGGTGCAATTACAGGGCACAAACTAACTTATTGGGTAATGACTCAAAAAGTATCTGGTCCAAGCCATGAATACATTCATCATGACTCATCAAATGCATATTGGGAACAACTTTGTCACACAGAATGCCCAAAATGTTGTGGTTTGACTCTCCAAATGGCAAACATGGGGGTATTTGTGGTGCAATTCCAGCGCACAAACTACATTATTGGGTAATGACTCAAAAAGCATATAGACCAAGCCAAGAATACATTCATCATGACTCATCAAATGCATATTGCGAACAACTTTGTCACACAGAATGCCCAAAATGTTGTGGTTTGACTCTCGAAATGGAAAAGATGAGGGTGTTTTTGGTGCAATTCCAGGGCACAAACTAACTTATTGGGTAATGACTACAACAATATCTGGTCCAAGCGATGAATCCATTCATCATGACTCATCAAATGCATATTGGGAATTGATGTAGGAAACCGGATGAGGGGAATGGTAGTGAAGTACAGACCGGCCGGGGAACCACCTTGAGTATACAGCGCACGTACTTCGAGAAAGATCTCACTGTATCAGCAATCAGCAATATTGGTGCGTACCATATCCACGGAACGTTCCCTGTAGGTACAGTACAAATCTTACCGGGAATTCTGTAAGCATCGAATTCTGCAAGCGAATTCTGCAAGCAAAATCTGCAAGCAAAATCTCTACAAATTACAGGCTAGCGCTAACAAGCGTGTAGAGGATTCCCCTAGCAGAATACAAGCCCACAGCTCACTCTTTTGCTCCTAAACCGATTAGTAGTAGAATTAAATAGGTAACGCGTCCTGGTCCAATAGTTATCCTATTGTACCCGTACGACAAGCCTATCTGTTGGTCCCCTAGCTTTGCCTAGTGTACCTGGTCCCCTAGTATTGCCTAGTGTACCCATACAGCAGTCAGTCTCTTACTAACACACTCACACCTCAACAGCTCCCCTTTGTCACCTTACCATAGGCCCGGTCTTGATAGACACCACACGAGAAGCGACTTGATCGACACGCGTGAGAGAGACTGGCGACTCCGACGAGCACCTCCGCGCACCTCCATACCGTCCTAGTCTCTGCTAATCGATTTGGCGTAAGATACGGGCTATTCCTTGCACCTCCGGTTGATTCCAAGTGAGCCACCAAGATACGGTCTACTCCGCCAAATCGCAGCACCGGAGGGTCTACTCCGCCAACCCGCAGCACCGCACCTCCAATCGTCCGCGAATCGCGAGTCAAATTGGTTACCGGTCTGCACCTCCAGTTGATTCCTTGTGACCCATCAACGACTACTCCAACTACCACGACAAATCGCCCCGAGTAGCCAGTCGCTTCCCGCCTTCCAACGTCTCTCTTACCGGCGACTCCAACGTCTCTGCACCTCCAAGCGTCCGCGAATCAAGATACCGGCGACTCCAACGTCTCTCTTACCGGCGATTCCAACGTCTCTCTGCACCTCCAAGCGTCCGCGAATCAAGATACCGGCGACTCCAACGTCTCTCTTACCGGCGACTCCAACATCTCTCTGCACCTCCAAGCGTACGCGAATCTAGATACCGGCGACTCCAACGTTTCTCTGCACATCCGATAGTCCGCACCTCCAAGCGTCCGCGAATCTTCCATCCATCTCCAAGCGCAAGCACAACATGCTGACCTACACTGAGTATTACCAGAGCACCCCCAGTCCCCTTGGAGTGGGACCTGCCCGGGACCTGGCCTACCAAACCATCTATGACTACTTTGCTGAGGAAACAGCCACCCCCGTACTCCTGGGCCGGCTCTTGGACCTCTTCGAACCAGAACCTGTGGGGGCCCTAGGAATATTCCTGACCGACACCTTTGGAAAGGCGCGCCTCCGATTGGTGCACGGCCTTCGGAAGTACCCGGGGCCCTTAACCGCGCCAAGTACCAACAAGGGCAAGGCCTTTGGCTACCTGGATGACATCGAAGGCGATGCAGGAGAGCTAGTGCTAGTGGATGCTGCCCTCCTTGAGCAGGCGCCCGAGACCTTGGTGCTGTCCCTTGACCGCCACCTCGACGTCATCAAGCATGCTCACCATTCCCACATGATCCCCATGGTGCTAGGCGATGATCTTCACATGGAAGTCATCACCCCCTTCAAGGCCTGCTTCATCCCCTTCCAATTGGTGCCCCTACTCCTAGGCAAGGGCCTTAGTCCAATCCACGCCTTGAACATCATCTACCCCTACCTTGACACACTCGACCTGACACTTACTTGCGCCCCCCTACTGAATACCCTCCGAGCTGCTGGTACCGACCCCACCATTGTTGATGGAGGTGTCCACTTCGCCACACCCGGCACCCCCTTTCGAGGGAAGCCAGGCCTGACCTTGTACATGCGAAATCAGGTACTATACCGGGACCTCCCGGGCTTGAAGCAACCCTCCCTTCCGGGGCAGCAGCCGGCACCCGGCCAAATAGCTGGGGTAGATCCCTCGCTTGCAGCTACCCTCACCGCCCTTGCCAACCAACAGCTCAAGCTCAGTGAGGGCCTAGACCAACGTCGCCCCCCTGCCACGGTCAAGAACACCTGGGGCCCCTTGTACACCCAGCGCTTGCTGCTGCTGTGTGGCAAGCTTGAGGAAACCAACCTACCCCCCATCTACCAAGCCTGGGCACAGAAAGGCAAGCACGAGAAGACCCATATGATCTTCCAGAGCCAGGTAGCCACATGCGCCGCCGAGTTCCTCATCCAGGCACCCTTGGTCACCACGGCGGCACTCAAGAAGTTCCAAGATGGCAACTTTCATGGGACTGACCCCTTTGACGTGGCGGACGGCATACTCCCTTTAGCTTTCACTCCCCCCGGGGGATCTGCCGCCTCGTTGAAGAGGGAACAGGAAGCTGCAGCCACTGTGGCGGCCTATGACACCATGATCTCCACCGAAGGCAACTCCCTCACCTTGAAGGACTCCCTCGAACTCCAGAAGACCAAGGCCTACCTACCCATCGACTGGACTGAAGCTACCACCCAACTGGAAAGCTATCTCGCCGTCCTGGCCACCATTCTAGGCATGCATCACCCTGTCGTGCAGGGCTACCAGAATGGACTCGCCAAGCTCAAGCTCCAGCAAATGCCCCTCCGCCGAGCAATTGCCGATGAACTAGGGGAGCTCATCACTCCCTCCATTGTGGTATACTACTTCCAAATCCGGGTGCAGGGTTGGCTTGAGGAACAATGGGGATCAACATTCACTGTCCCCTCCCCCAACTTTGGGAAGGACTTCCAAGCCTTCCGTATCACCCAGAACCTCTACTGGCTCCCCAATGTCACCAATGTGCCGGCTCTGAGGCACCTGCGTCGCGTCGCCGCCGTGGCTGCCCCTGCTGCAGCCCCAGGCACCACCACGCCCGGCAAGACGACCCCCAGCCCCAACCAAGGCTCCGCCGGAGGTGCCCGCGTGTCCAACCCCAACCTGGATCCCCGGCTACAAACGGCGGGGGTAGCCAACAAAATCCTCCGCGCCCGACTGCGGGAAGTCATCGCCACCATGAAAGAGAAAGGTACCATTCCCTTGACTCGTCCAGATGGCAAAGAACGGTGCCATTCCTATCACCTTCGAGGAACCTGCTACACCAACTGCCGGAACATCCAGGACCATGGTGCCATCACCAGCAGTGAACAGGACCAAGTCTGGACTTGGTGCCAAGCCGCCTTTGGTGTCTGACCGACTGGCAAGCGCCCCTTTGGCGCGTTGACCCTGCCCTCTCACTCACCGAGGGGGGCTCTGCCTTCCTCCCGACGCCTCCCTACACCTCCATCTCAGCCCTTCCGAATCACCCATGAATTAGGTAAGCACAAACCGCCCGCGCGCGCATGTACTCCTCTCGCCTTGTCTGTGCCTCCCCATAGTTCTACAGGTTCCAAGACCCCCCCCCCCCTCCCCCCCACCTACTCCTGACTCCCTCGTCCCTCCTCCGGCTTCGGCCTCCCCTCTCCCTGCACCCTCCACTTCCGACGCCTCCCCTCTCCCTGCACCCTTCACTTCCACCTTGTCCTTGCCTAGGCCCGAGCTCCTCGTCACTGCCAAGTTGCCTAGGCCCAAGCGCCTCGCCCTCCCTCCCCAACCATTGCCTAGGACAGAGCTCCTCGTCACTGCCCCCCCGTTGCCTAGGCCCGCGCTCCTCGTCAACCTCACCATAGTCAACCCCACCAACCCATTGCTTAGGCCGACGCTCCTAGCCCACCCCAACCCCCCATTGCCTAGGTCCCCTATCTCCGTTCCCCTCCTCACTCCATCCCTCTACCCCCTCGACCGGCTAGACAGGCACATCAACCGGGCTGTCACTGTCTACAACACCAGCACCAGCTGGGCGGACTTTATCCGGACCATCCGAGGACGGGGTGACATCCATCCTGATGTTGCCACCATCCCCCATCCAGCGGGGAGCCTCCTTGCCCGCTTTGGCACGGACGGCACCCCTGCCCAAATGTCCGGGCCACCTTGGGATCCCCCTCGGCTTGCAGCTGCCCTCCAACGGGGTCCGCACCAATCCTCCCACCAGGGCATTGCCTTCCTGCGCGAGGAGTATGCCAACATGATGGACAAGCAACAATGGACTGTTCTCCCCGCCAGCCTCATCCACGACCTTCCCGGCCTCCGACTGAGCCCCTTGGCTTAGTCCCCCAACAAGGCCGGCGCCCATGAATGATATCCGATTACACCTACTCGGACGTCAACCAAGACACCGTCCCTCTTGCCCCTGCGGACGCCATGCAGTTTGGCCAGACCCTCCCGCGACTCCTCACCAAACTGCACCGCGCCAACGACAGGTTTGGTCCCGTGTATATGTCCAAGATTGACCTCGCCGATGGCTTCTACCGCGTCCAATTGCAACCAGACGACACCATGAAGCTAGGAGTCCTGTTCCCCTCTCGCCCCGGGGAAGCTCCGCTCATTGGCATCCCACTCACCAACCCTATGGGGTGGAAATCCAGTCCTCCCAACTTCTGTGCCTTCACTGAAACCATTGCCGACTTGGCCAATGCCACTCTGGCCACCGGACTTGCCGAGGCCCGGCTCACCCCCCATTGGTTGGATATCCCCTCTGAAACCATCCCCGTCGCGCCTCCCACGGCGCCACCCTCTCCGGCCCACCAGGCGCCTCCTCCCCACCCTACGGCCTCCAAGCCGCCCCTCACCCCCCCTCGTAGCACCACACCCAGCAAGTCGCCGGTTCGCTACTGGGATGTCTATGTGGATGACTTCTGTGGCCTTGCCCAGGGCAACCAATGGACACGCCGCGCCATCAAGCGCGTTCTCTTCCAATCCCTTGACACAGTCTTCTGGCCCCTGGATGCCTCTGACACTCCCTTCTGGCCGGAGCCAGCTTCCCTCAAAAAAATGCTCCAAGGGGACGCCACTTGGACCACCAAGAAAGTCATCCTCGGCTGGCTCATCGATTCCGTCAACAAAACCATCAGCCTTCCTCCCCATCGGGTGGCCCGCCTCCACGAGATTCTCCACTCCATCTCACCCACCCAGCGCCATGTCCCCCTCAAGCAATGGCACCAAGTCCTTGGGGAGCTCCGGTCCATGGCACTGGCCATTCCGGGCTCCATTGGTCTCTTCTCCATCCTCCAAGAAGCCTTCAGACACCAGGAACCGGGCAGGCAGCGCCTCCGGCTCACCAAGCGCGTCCACAGCTTCCTCCGCGACTTCCAATGGCTTGCCAAGGATCTCTCCAACCGGCCTACCTCCATTGCCGAACTCGTGCCGGCCGCCTTCCCTACCACCTTGGGGGCCTGCGATGCTTCGGGTTTGGGCATGGGAGGCGTCCATTTTGTTCCCCTTCCCACGGGCGCCGTGCAGCCCCTCTTGTGGCGGCATGCGTTCCCCACGTGGATCTCAGCCCAGCTCGTCTCCTTCGACAATCCTGAGGGCTCCATCACCAACAGTGACCTCGAGCTCGCCGGTTCCATTGCCCACAATGATATTCTGGCTCAGGCTGTTTGTGTCCACGCCCGCACCACCCACAACTGCTATGACAACACAGCAGCTGTCTATTGGCAACGCAAAGGCGCCACTACCACCACAGGCCCTGCAGCCTCGCACTGACTCCACAGGCAGTCTTGACTTCCGGCTAACTGCCCAGTTCAAGGCATATGCCAAGCTGGTCCCGGCCCCCTCCCGGGTCAAGCCAGTCCCCATCACCCTCGTGATGCATGCCCTCCACTTTGCATACCACGAGTCCCCTTCCCCCACCCGACAGGCCATTGCAAACATGATCTGCATCGCCTTCTTTTTCTGTCTCCGACCTGGTGAGTACACTGGTACTCCCACGGATGACCAAGCCTTCCACCTCCAAGACGTCTCCTTCTACCTTGACTCCCGCATCGTCCACCACGATGGCCCTGCGCATGAGCTCCAGGCTGCTACCTCTGTCACGCTCACCTTCACCACCCAGAAGAATGGCGACAAAGGGGAAGTAGTGGCGCATGCCAGGAGTGGTGACTCACTATGCTGCCCCGTTGCCGCCTGTGCGCGCCAAGTCCTTCACCTCTGAAGCTGTTGCTCTTCCAGCGCTCCCTTCGGTCCCTCCCTCACGCTTGCCAGTTACTTCGACAATGGGGTCCTTACCCTTGTTCGCGCAGCCACTGTCACTTCCTCCCTGAGAGTCTATGCCCAGACCCTCTACCCTACCACAGGCATTGCCCCTGCAGCCATCTCTGCTCGCTCCCTTCGCGCGGGAGGGGCTATGGCCCTGCTCCAGGGCAAATGCGACTCTAATGTCATCAAACTCCTTGCCAGATGGCACAGTGACTACATGATGCGCTACTTACATCAGCAATCCCTCCCCATCTTCAAGAATCTTGCCTCTGTCATGTTCAACAATGGAACATACTCCTTCCTGCCCGAGGAATGGGTTCCGGCTGCAGACCCCACTCCTGCTGGCAGCTCTCTTTGAGGCACCCTGGCGCCTCTTCCCTCCCTCCCTCTGCTCCAAGCTCACGCGCGCGCTCACGCTCTCCACGCCGTTCCCACCCGGTGCCTTCTGGCCAAATGGCAGAAAAGGCTTAACAGCCAGAGGCTTAACCGCCCAAGCTGTTAAGCCCGACTGTACGCCGGTGTGTGTGGGCAAAGCAAACTAGCCCTGCTTAACCCACCAACCCCACCAATGAACTACAAGCATTTCACATCCATTACTACAAGTAGGTTAGCTACTGAAGCTATCACAAACGTAGCGCATGATAGCAACTTTGTCACACAGAATGCCCAAAATGTTGTGGTTTGACTCTCCAAATGGCAAAAATGAGGGTATTTTTGGTGCAATTTCTGGGCACAAACTTACTTATTGGGTAATGACTCAAAAAGTATCCGGTCCAAGCCATGAATACATTTATCAGGACTCATCAAATGCATATTGGGAACAACTTTGTCACACAGAATGCTGGAAATGTTGTGGTTTGACTCTCCATATGGCAAACATGAGGGTATTTTTGGTGCAATTCCAGGGCACAAACAGTCTCATTTGGTAATGACTACCAAAGTTTTTGGACAAGGCCATGAATGCATATCACATGACTTAAAAAATGCATGTTGGGAACAACTTTTAAATGCATATTGGGAACAACTTTGCCACACACAGTACAGACAATGTTGGGGTTTGTAGATACAAATGGCACACAAGACAGTACGGTATGTTAGGTGCAGTCTACAAGATTCTACATGTGACTAGAGGATTGAAATACATAACCTTAGTGTTATCAAAAGTTTCCCTTCTGAAAAAATTATGGCGCGGGAGGGCTGGCTTGCACAGGTACGTGATCTACTTCTACAAATATATAACAGCGCGCCCAAGCCAGACAACACACAGAAGAAGATAGGGCAAACAACATAGTACAGAACCCATGGATAAACTCTACACACAAAACATCGTACACATACTACACGAAACACCGTAAAAACACACACACGACACACACAACACAAAACACCGTACACAACCCGACAAAATTATTAGTACACACACAAAACCACACAAAAAGAAACACATGATTCTTGATCGACACCGTATTCAGAAAATAAAATAAAAAAATATGAATGCTATCGGAAAGACACGACGAAGCAAAAAATCCGAGGGGAAGACCCTTCGAAACAACAAAACCATCCGGCCCGGTGATCATCAAAATACAGGGAACAACAATGGTAAGAAAAAAAGAGTGAAAACAAACACCGCAATTACTAACAAAGTGTGTAACAGTAATACCACAACTATGAACGCATCAAAGGGCAACAGTGAAAAAAATGGTACCGATAACACAATTTCTACTAATACAAACACGAAAGAACAAAACACCATCAACCAGAGTAACGAACCAGCACTGAGCATTACTACCAACACAACCACCCCTACAGTAACGAACCAACAGAAAGAAGGAACAAAAACCAATGTGGTAGAGAAAACATCTAAAGGAGAATGCTACGATTTAGAGGATGTTGCGGAACGTGTCATGAAAAAAATCCAATATGACAAATTGGCACAGGAAGTGGCAAAACACTTACGGCAACAAGAGAGGGAACCACATATAGGGGTGGGAAAGGTAGTAATGGTACCTAAACAAATGGAGGCAACCATGCAGGGAGAGGGGACTGATAATGCTGGCGACACAAGAGAACGAGCAGTAAGTACAATTACAGACGAATATGGGCTTATAACAGACAACGATATGCTTAAGGCTTTGAGTGATATGACTGAAACACTGGACAAGCAGCTAAGGGATTACGTCAAAAAACATTGGTACCACAACATGAAGTTCTCTATCAATGACAAGGTAACGGCGCATGTAATACAAAGAGCTGTTAAATCACAAGCGGTTATGAAGCCACCAAATATTCCACTTGCGTCATTCTGTTCCTTTTACAGGAAACAAGTAGGGACAGTACTGACTGCATTGAGGCACAACTCACAAAAATTAGCGAGAAAAAACTGGATAGGTAAATACAGGTGGGAGAATTGGTTGTTGAAATTAGGAATTTTGGAATCTATTTTTGGTCCGACAACACTAACATGCTGCCCATTGATACTGATGATACTTCTGTACAGACGATTACAGAAAAGGTCGAGTCCCTATCACATTCCCTGGTACTGTTGCAGTTATTCAAGACACAGAATATGAGGACACAGGTATTTTAAACCCTAAATATAGAACATACAAAGACGCGGAAGATGAAGATTTTTATTATTTTGTTACAAGAATCATGTCGGCAATCAATCCGACAAATTCCAATTTCAAACAACGGAAGGAGAGGCACTTGCTGAGTGATATATTTACTATAGCAGATGAAGCATTTGCATTGGTACTGATCTACAATGAGCATCATGTATGGGTGAACCAGCAGCGGCGAAAGGGTGATGCCAGGATTCTGCGACAAAAAAAATTCTGCGATTCAGACAGTGGAAGCAGAAATGGATGGATGGAGGAAGGACGCGAGTTGTTCAGTGACTTGTGCGACAAAATTGGCGAGATGCGAAAACACCCAGAAACAGGAAGGAATTTGGAAGAAATGATGAGGGACAGATTTAGGAACGGAAGTTCAACAGATTACACCAACAATAAGCATGGCGATGCAAATATTACTAGTAGCAGCTCCACGAATTGTAGTGGACCAAAAAAGAAAAAGAAAAGAAACGTCTATATTGATCCGGCAATAACAGCATCGATGAATGAAAGTTTATCTATTGGTGAACTAATGTAGAAAATAACAGTACATACATAATACAAACCTACTAATAATCTTGAACTTAATTTTGAGAATATTAGAAATTATGGAGGATTCGTAATAGGTTGCAATAGGAATAAATAAAGCATAATAGAATCTACATTTTAAAAAGGGAATATTGTAGTCGAGAAATATAATTCACAACTAGGGGAGCACTATCGAATTGTTATTTGGGAGATTAATATTTTAGAATTAATACTGAGTAAAGATTTCTTTTTTATTCGTGAAAAGAATTAAGTGTTGTTCGTACAGAATAATAATTGGGTTCTGCTAGAGACTGAAATAAATTATTTTTATTCGAGAGTAGAGTAATGTGCATCACGCGCACAGAAATAGTGCTCTGTTAATTTATAGCCCGCCACTTGCCCACAAATTTCAAGGTGTCCAGAAATATTGCCGTGTTAAAATAACGCACAAAATTTGTGCGCGAGAAGTAAATTCGAACCCCGCGAAACAGTTCTCGGACGAACTGGGTGTAGCACGTCGGGCAGTAGAATCACTCGATTCATTGTTAAAAGGTAGTCCTAAGTGTTGGTATGCCCCTGATTTAAACACGAATGGCACATCAGCTACTATTGGTTCACTTGCGCAGTTATACGGTGGTCTTTTGTCAAGGCAATCGGACAGAGATTTCCCCAGAACCAAGTTTTCCAGTCAGCTTCTCTCCATTACCAAAAAGGAGGGTAATGATTATTCGGGAATGCTCATTTCCATTCTGATCACCCTTTGTTCCGATGTGGCAATAAACATCATCAAGGACGCCACATTTATTCAGAAACAAGTATAGGTAATTCAACTGATACTGTCCATGGAAGAATTCTTGAAGCATGGGAATGTACCCATTTCTGGATTGGAAAATCTCCCCAAGATGATAATCCATTTTATCAATTGCATTAATTCGACCTGCCTCAGAGAGGGAATGGGTACGAAACTGATCAAAAACCATCTATACTTTCACGTTGTTGATTACATCAAACTTTGGGGACTTCCATGCGGATGGGATTCTTCTTATTCGGAATCACACCACAAAACTGAAATCAAAGCACCCTCGAAGAACACTCAACAGAATGCTTCGACATTGATAATGCAAACGGCAAAGCGACAGGAAGAAAAAATGCTGCTACGAGTAGCTACTTCCAAGTTTAATTTAGTGACGGCAGAAGATGTTTCTGGTAATCAAGTCCCTCCCGAAGTTTCTGGTTCAAAATTTAACGTTTTCATTAACAACGATGGGGCAAGTACTATGAGATGGTTAGGTCATCGAACAAAACAAAACCCTATATTTCTCCCATCGTGTTGTCTTTTGTATGTCAGAATGTGCTTCCACTTTTGGAGGACTCTACGTTTGTGAAAGGATTTACTGAACATAACAGGTTTGACGAGTGCACACAGCAAAATTACTTGTTTCAGAGCCACCCTTCATATCGTTCCGATGGTGGCCAACTAAACTCTGTCTGGTATGATTGGGCCTTGTTTGATGTCGACCCATGTGAAATACCCTGCCATATTATGTGTTTCCTTGAACTCTACAATCTGAAGCAGCCTTACTCATTTGTTTCTGAGTACGAAATTGCCGACGAAGGCATTTATGCAGTAGTGACCAAGTTTAAATCCACTCCACTACCAACAGCTTCGTCGTTTGTGACGAGAGGTGAAGTAGACGACAATTCCCTGTTCTTATTTCATGTCGACAGCATACTTTCCGATGTAGCAGTTGTCCCAGAACTTGATGCAATTGGTATGTTGCAATCAAACTCATATCTTGTTGTTTCGAATCGAAGGGCTTGGCTGGATGAATTCCACAAGACAACGTCATCTTTGCCGAATGAAGAGGCACTCTACTCCCAATGCACTATTGTTGAAGAGGACAGCGACAATAATGATGATGCTACTAATTCAGGTGATGATTGTTCAATGTCATCGAACGATGATGACAATAGTGAGGTCCTCTCTGATACATCCAATACTTAATTGTTTTCCTACTACAATATTCATAATAACTTAGTATTAGTGAAGAATTGAATGCTCCTCCATATTGATCCTAACATATTTCTCCCACGTTTTGATTGATAGCTACTCCGAAATGATTGCACAATGTCGCAGGAAAACAAACGAAGTGAATGGAACGTCTAACTTTAAATTATTGTTTAATATATTATAGAGGATCAGCTCTTAGCACAGTTTTTGTCGATACATAGGCACTCATAATATAACAGCCTTCATATTTTGGATTCGAACGGCTATGTAATACTAATGGATTGAACAATAGAGTATCGCCTGACCTCAATGGAACTTTCACTTTATACGTTGGGAACACAAAGTAATAAATCACCTCGTCATCACTTACATGTTTTGGAGCAATAACTGTCAGCCTTGTATAGAACATATCAGCATCAGTATGGCATTTTGAGTGATAATCCTTTCCAATAGAAAAGGCCGTAGCGTGATGGCCGATTGCATTCAGTGTTGTACGACTAACAACCTCATTCATCACAGTTGTTTCAAGGTTGACAAATTTGGACATTTCACGTAAACAAAGCTGCATTTCCTTCACAATGTGTAGGGCTTTCTGTTCAAGGTGGTCTTGTGTTTTCGGTTCCACATTCTTGTTGAAAACATACACACCATTTCCCAATTTCAATCGATTTGGTCTCATCCCAATAATACCATATCCACTGTTTACACTGTCACATTTGGTTCCTCGGCCTATTTTGGGTTTAGTTTGAACAATTTCCGCAGCAAATGTTCTTGTAATTTCTATATTTTTGGGAGTACCCAAGCGTTGTTTTGCAAATTTTGTGGAAGCTTTTGCAAAGATTCTCAATGATGGTTCTGATTCGGCGACTGCTAAAAGAAACTTATTGTCGGTACTATCCAATGTCTTGAAACTATCAATAGACATCGCCTCTTCCGATATGTATTCCCTTTCTCCAACTGTTTTAAAACCCCATCGTGTTTCCATTAATTTACCTCGAAACCCATTCTTGTGAACTGTTTTCAATGCTATTTGCTCGACATGTTGTACAATTTGCTTTATACTTTGACGCTTCTTGGGTTTTATATCCGACAAGTGTTTGTAAGTCTGGTGGATTGTTGATGACGATGTTGCTCTGTTTTGGAGAAATTTTGATGTCATTCTCTTTCTCTCTGTCTTCCCACATTTCCTCTTTGATTTTTGCTTCATTGCTTTTGGTGCCAATTGCTTTGTTGTTGTATTCAATCCCATTGCACCGGGTGCCACTCTTTTGTGACCAGTGCCGGACTCTTTGAAGATTAGCTGTTTGAGGAAGACGATGAATTGATTTGCCCATGGAGTGCGTTTCCGGGTCAAGTTTGTGGAACGGCATTTCAGATTCAGTTGTTGGGAACGGCAATTCTGACTTTTGTGGCCGCTTCGAATGTTCCCACCTGTTGCTATCGCTGCCGCTGTTTGTTAGATCGTTCCCGGTTCCGCCCGCTTGAAAATCCGCCGAATCTCTGTATTGGCGTTTCTGGGTCAAGTTTGTGGAACGGCGTTTCAGATTCAGTTGTCGGGAACGGCAATTCTGACTTGAATGTCTGCTGTATTGGCGTTTCTTGGTCAAGTTACTGGAACGGCGTTTCAGATTGAGTTCTCTGGAACGGCAATTCTGACTTGAACGTTTGCTGTATTGGCATTTCCGGGTCAAGATTCTGGAACGGCGTTTCAGATTGAGTTGTCTGGAACGGCAATTCTGACTTGAACGTCAGCTGTATTGGCGTTTCTTGGTCAAGTTACTGGAACGGCGTTTCAGATTGAGTTCTCTGGAACGGTAATTCTGACTTGAACGTTTGCTGTATTGCTGGCGTTTCCGGGTCAAGATTCTGGAACGGCGTTTCAGATTGAGTTGTCTGGAACGGCAATTCTGATTTGAACGTCTGGTGTATTGGCGTTTCTGGGTCAAGATTCTGTAATGGCGTTTCGGATTTAGTATTCTGGAACGGTAATCCTGTCTGTATTGGGGTTTCAGGGTAAAGTTTCTGGAACGGCGTTTCAGAATGAGTTGTTTGGAACCGCAATTCTGACTTTTGCGGGCGGTTGGATTCTTCCCAATTGCTGCTGTTGCTATTGTTGTTGCCGCTTGCTGCTGTTGCTGGCGCTGTTGTTGGTATCACTGCCGCTGTTGGTTCGATGGTTCCCGGTTGCGGCCGCTTGGATTGTTCTCGCTTGCTGCTTTTGCTATCGCTGTCGCGAGGTTTCCGGTTGCTGTTGTTGCTCTCTGTCGTTGCCGTAGTCTACGATTGTATTCAAGTTTATCATGATATGTTAATTGAACCAAATGGGTGAGTATCTATTGATGTGCTACATTTAGTAAATAATAACAAAAGAATAGTGTAATCTACGTGTCACTAACCTACACTGTTGGCCTCCTTTTGTTGTTGCGTTCAATTCGTCCGATCAAATTGTTACGATCCTGCGTCTGCCTTGTCGGACGTTTTCTCCAATTGATTGTTCTACTGATCCGTACCTATGAAAATAAGAAGGAGGGAAACACAAGTAAGGAAGACATCATCAGCAATGCAGGATGTAGGCATCATTTTCCCTCTATCTTACGTTGTTGTTTTTGCTGCCTTCGACCCAGTGTTGCCTTCCGATCCGTTGTTTCCAATACGGTCCTATGAAAATAGCAAAATAGAAAAGGATGAAATACATTCTTATCAGCAATGCAGGTGGCATTCTAATCATTGCCTATCTCTCCCATTTGTACCGTTGCTTGTTCTTACAATAGTTGTTTGCCGTACCTCGGTCCGTTGTTGCGATATTTTGTTCCGATCCGTTCTCTCAAACTACAGGGGAAAATTGTCGGTCGAATTGTTGTTGCCAATACGTTGTTCAATCTTACTCCTTTCTCACAAAAAACTGGATCTTTATCCTGTTGATATATCTACGCAATGGATGCAGATTCATTGATTTCAAGACGTATATGTAAGGCTGCAGTCCAAACAATATCTATCCAGCAATTGCTCTACAGTCCAATGCCATCCAATTCTTTTTCCAGCAAAGGCAGTTTTTTCGGATTAAAATATCTCGAGCCTGAATTCCCTGCCTACTAGTGACCATTGCTGATCAGTTCAGTGGGATCCCGCGTTCTCGGACGGAGTGCTTTGTCGTACAAGTACGGTAAACCAACTCTGCTCAAGATAAGTTTGGTAAGATGATTATGAAGGGAAACAGTATTTTTTGACTCGAAAAGAAAAAAAATTCACGCTGTAAAATCACACTGTAAAATAACACTGTAAAATCACCACACTGTAAAATCACAGTGTAAAATCAGTTCGAAAAAAAATGTTTTCACTGTGTGTGTGTGTGTGTGTGTGGGCATGTGTGTTCCAAACAAAGAATCGATACTTACTAACCTGTCAGATCTACCGCTGTAAATCTAGAACAATGAAGAATAATTCCATTTTCTTATTTAAAAATAAGAACATTAAGTAAATAAATCTCCACCCGCGCTCTTTTTGAATAGAGAACAAGAAAAAGTAGTGCAATGACTTTTATTCTTAACATTCTTAACTTGTGATGCAGTGAGAACTTTTATGTACCGGTGAGGTTGTACTTCTTACCAACACATGTGTGCCGGTGATCTTACTGGTAATGAATTGGCCTAGTTTTGTCCAGCAGTATTCTACAACAGTAGTAGCTACGTAGACAGAAACCGTTGTGTCCATGTATATAACGATAGTAGTACTAGTAGTAGTAGTAATGTAGGTATGATAATACTAATGACTTCTGTTTCGGTTGTGAAGGGTTATTTTGTACAATTCATGTCATCAATCATGGAACGGCGTTTCAGAATTCAGTCACCGGAACGGCGTTTCTGGCTTTGTGTTTGGAGCATGTTCCAATTTGAAATTTCGAATCATGTTTCAATTTCAAATCTCAAAATGAAGTACTACGTATGGTTTGGTGGTGAAACGGTTTCTTGGACAATTCATGTCAACAGTCAGGGAACGGCGTTGCAAAGTTTGAGTTCCAATTTGGTTTCAATTGCAAATCACAAAATTACTGGGTTTTAAACTATTTGTCGGAAAATCTTAACATACATTACCGTATCTCAAAATGGATGATCGGTGTTTCGTATTGTTGTGGTTTGTTTTGGTAACGTTTTCACTTATCGTTTGCAACGGCGTTGCAGGCTGTACCATTTGTTTACCGTAAAAGTGGAAATATTTGTACATTGTTGCATGATGTTTGTTTGTCGATAGAGTCGCTGAGGTTTGAAGTTGAGTCGATCCTGTTTTTTGTTACCTCATTTGAGAATCTCTTGATATGCGACAAAAAAAACACTTGTAGCAACTTAGATTGCTTTTCACACAATTTTATTTTGTTGTTCTCTAAATTAGCAATCAAACAATGGCGAGACTTACAAGAAGTACCGCTAAACGTATTGCTCATTCACCACCAGATGAAGTCACAGATGCAGCCGCAACTCCAACCAACGACATAGCCGGCGCGAATGCAGCGCCAGAAGTCAACGGTACTCCAGCATCTACTCCACCACGAAATGAAGGGGCAGCCGTAGACCAAGACAGACCTTCAGGTAATACCCCAACAACGTTGTTTGCAAACGATCCAAAAGCTCATCCGGTCAGTGAAGGGCGTGCAGTCGATAAACCAACGAAGAGGAAACACCAAACATCGAAAAGTCCATCACAGAATAAGAAAAGAAGTCATGTGGTAGAAATACCAGCAGTCGTTCCCGAAACACCACATCAAGCAGTCACAGGTGCTGTTCAACCTGCGTCGTCTTCGGGAAATGTAGGCGGTCGAAGTTTGTCATTGGAATTATTTGATGATGACTCCCAATACAAGGATCACACGGATGCAATAAAAAGACGTGTCAAAGCTTGTCTGAAGCAACAGGGTCCTAACGGATTCTCTGAGAATATTTTGACGGACGAACTCATCACTGCCGTCAGTCGTGACATCGAATCTGTCTTCCGCCATCTCATGAACAAGGTTTTCATTGTTACTAAACTTTCTTCTTCCGGAACCCGTCCTGACTTCAGAGAGCAAGAAACGTCAGACAAACCATCCTCGGGTCCTATACCAAGGGTTGTTGACGTGATGGTAAATCTTTTCCTACGTGACTCCGGGTCGCAGTTGACAAAGAAGGTCTGTATCTTGAATGCAAAGGAACTGACAACTCGTTTCAAGGAGTACAAAATGAAAGAAAAATGGAACTCCTTCCAGTCAGCCCTCAACTCCGTTATCAAAATTGATGAAAATACCACGGCAGGCGAAACACAATTCACCCAGGTTGAAGGACAAGACGAAGTATCGGAAGGCACGTCGCATTCTGTCTGGGCAAAGAATGTGGTTAACTACGACACCATACTGAAGTACATGAAAGTGTATTTAAGCTTACTGCGTTGGTACGTACGTTGTGTCCAATTCCCCCCTGCACCTTCACCGGAAACAGAAGGACCGTTTTTCAATCAACAATTTAAAGATGATGTAAAGAAAGGGAAGCTATACGTCCGGCAGATGGTCTCGTTCTTTGAAGGTCTTTCCTTCAACCACGCATTGAGGCATTTTCTTTCCTCTAGTCACTCCTTTGATGATTTGGTGAAAGAAATCAATTCTATTAGGGGTAAAGAAGTTGTTGGTGGACCAATAAGAGAAGGTGTCACAGCAGTCGAGATAGTGCCCTTGACTGATTCCCAAAAATACCTCAAGTTCGAATTGCTCTCCGATGTGTCCAAGATACCCCTTGCGTTTCAAAAGGTCCTCATGTATTTGTGGGTATGCTTCCGACGACAGAAGGCAAGAATTTTTGAAGAACTCAGCCTTCACCACTTCCCCCGATGAGTCATTACTACATGACAATTTGTACAACAAACTATTGCCCAATCTCTATGACTCTTCGTTTTTGGTTGGAAAATACACAATACAAGGAGTGGACAATAAGGTGGGGATTATTCGATTCACCCTGTTATCTTCTCTTCACTTTTGCAAGATTATGGAGCACCGGAAAACTCTTAACCAGTTGTACAGAGTAGGCGTTGACTTTACCAAACAATTGGTCACTCTTTCTACTGAAAAGAAAACGGCCAAACGTGACATATTTGTGGACGGTTACGATCCTGAGGACGAAGTTCACGTGAAGACATTGTTGCAACATTACATCCTGAGTTTGTCCTGTGTTGACAATGTTGTTTCGACGCCAGACCAACTTGAAGAGGCGAATCTTGTTTGCGACGAATTGCTTGACTATGTTCTAACATCTCGTTTGTTACGTGATGCTGACGGTACACGTGTTTCGGTTAGTAGGGATATGGTTTCAAAGGAAATAATGAAGGCTGTACTTGGCCACGAAGAAGAAATTCCTTTTACCGTTGACCATGCACATGAGGGTCTGGACTATTTGTTGAAAGCAGAGCGAAGATCTTTGTCGTCGCGCTCTAATCCAGGTGAACCTCACCGCAAAGATTGGTTATTCATTTTCACCAGTGACGGTGCTCGACTCGTTCAATTTGAAGAACCAAGTCCGCCTGAGCTTGTGAGAGGTAAGGAAAGTCGACATACTTACCCTATCGCAAAAGAGGACTACAGCTTATCCGTCACAAGGTTCCTTAATTTTGATGAGAACTGCATGTACACGGTGGACGATCGATTGTTCTGGGAACATACGAGATTCGTATTCAGTGAGATTTTCATCACACGACCGGAAATAGTACTCGGAGGTTCTAAGTTTTTTTAGAGGTCTTTGCGGTTTCTGACAACTTACAATTATCTACCTGAAGGGGGACAATTGTTCGTCCCCTTGACAAAGGAACTTTTGTGTTTGGTTTTCACTAACAAAAGACACCTGTTGGAAGCAGGCTTGCAAGTAAGTTTTGTTTCACAAGAGGATGAAAAGACTTTACAATCCGATGGCGACTCATTGATCAAACTATTTGAAAAAATCGAGGTACCGAAGAGTCAGAGTTACAGAGCTACCGACATTGCAAAGTGGGACTTCATGAAGAAACACTTGAAGAACTTTGAGACGTTCATCGAAGAGAATGACACGTATTCCGTACGATGGATAGTGTTCACTAACACAGAGATCCATGGAACGGAATCATACTTTCGATTTCCTTGGGAAGGCAAATCGACCGACGACTCTAGTGATACCACAATTGATGGAGTTAACACAAACAATGATGATGAAGAAGAAGACAATGTACAAGTAGTAAACGGCAACGTACCTCCAACAGAACCAAACGCAGTTAAAGAGAACGCATCAACGGCGTCGAAGAAGAAGTCGTTCCTCAGGAAACCCAAAAAAAAAAACAAGACTGCATCAGACGAATCCAATGGAGAGCTGAAGTACAAGGAGAGGAAGGTTTCTCCGAACCTTGGCCACGTTGAAGATCTTGGATACCTTCTGCAAGTTCCTCGCCCAAAACCAGCCAACGTAATAAGACAGAAGCGCTCCGGAAACGTGAAGGTGTTGTTCGCAGATCCTGACCCGGTGATCTCGTATCCTAAATTCGCAATTGGTAGTGAGGTGACAATCATGGGTCTGCCAGCACCTGGAACTGGTGTTGTGAAAAGTTATGCATCGAAGAAGAAGGACCATTATCCTCAATACCCTGGATACATGGTGCACAAGAAACTACCGGATGGTACAACAGTGAAGCGCGCAACCTGGTTCCCTTACAACCGTGTGGGGTCGGATAAACCACAGTTCACCAAGTTGTCAGAGGTCTTTGAATAATGAAACTATGCTGTATTGGGTATACGTTCAAAGCCTTTGCCACGCACCACCATAGAACACAAGAGCAAAGAGGGCCTAAGCGGGAAAGAAGTTATCATATTACTACAACGTCGTCACTACTAGTAGTTCTTCTTCTCCACATTGGATTCAGATTAACCAAAAATTTATTGTGTACGTAAGAAATATTCAGAAGTAAAATAGAGTACCTACTACTACTTTTGGAGTAGTACTAAAACACGCAGTACTGGATCATTTGAATAGTTTCATATTAGTCTACTATTACATGTTCTTGTAGTAATACTGTAGTACATGGATGTTCATAGTGGTTAGTAGTTCAAAGTTTTCAGAAGGTTGTTACTAATACTTGTAGTACTTACATAATAGAAAGTCTGACATTTAGTGTGATTAGTCCATGAATATTGTTCCTGTTATGGGTGAAATGAATCATGCAGGTAACAGAAGTGAGTTATTATCTGTCATAGTTTGTGTGTCACCACCTACTAATAAGTGCATTTGGGTACTGGATTTGTAGGAAAAAAAACAGTACTTTGCAATTACAAAATAGAAAATCCAATATTTTCTGGGATTGAACCACGAATATTGTTCCTATTATGGGGGACATGAATCATGAAAGAAACAGAAGTGAGTTATCTTTCAAAGTTTGTGTGTCACCACGTAATGAGTGCATTTGGGTACTGGATTTGGAGGAAAAATGCACATTTATTTGCTCTTAGAAGATAGAAAATCTGAAATTTAGTGTGATTAGCCCATGAATATTGTTCCTGTTATGGGTTAGATGAAACATGAAAGAAACAGAAGTGAGCTATCTGTCATCGTTTGTGCGTCACCACCTGATAAGTGCATTTGGGTCCTAGATTTGGAGGGAAAATACACAATCATTTGTAAATAAAAAATATAAAATCCATTATTAAGTGGGATTGAACCATAAATATTGTTTCTGTTACTATGGGTGAGATGAATCATGAAAAAAAAAGAAGTGAGTTATCTTTCATAGTTTGTCTGTCACCACTGAATAAGTGCATTTGGGTACTGGATTGGTAGAAAAAATACACAGTAATTTTCAATTAAAAATTCCAAAATCAGATATTTGGACTGATTAGTCCCTGAATATGTTTCCTGTTATGGGTGAGATGAATCATGAAAGAAACAGAAGTTAGTTATCTTTCATAGTTTTTGTGTCACCACCTCCTAATAAGTGCATTTGTGTACTGGATTTGGAGGATAAATACACAGTAATTTGCAATTAAAAAATAGAAAATCCCATATTTTGTGTGATTGAACAATGAATATAGTTCCTGTTATGGGTGAGATGAATCATGAAAGAAACAGAAGTTAGTTATCTTTCATAGTTTGTCTGTCACCACCTCCTAATAAGTGCATTTGTGTACTGGATTTGGAGGATAAATACACAGTAATTTTCAATTAAAAAATAGATAATCCCATATTTCGTGTGATTGAACAATGAATATTGTTCCTGTTATGGGTGAGATGAATCATGAAAGAAACAGAAGTGAGTTATCTTTCATAGTTTTTGTGTCACCACCTCCTAATAAGTGCATTTCTTGTGTACTGGATTTGGAGGATAAATACACAGTAATTTGCAATTAAACAATAGAAAATCCAATATTTCGTGTGATTGAACAATGAATATAGTTCCTGTTATGGGTGAGATGAATCATGAAAGAAACAGAAGTGAGTTATCTGTCGTGATTTGGGTATCACCACCTAATGATTGCATTTGGTGACTGGATTGGGAAGAAAAATACACACTAATTTGCATTTAAAAGTTCCAAAATCAGATTTTTCGTGGGATTGAACAATGAATAATGTTAGTGTAATGGATAAGATGATTAATGAAAGAAACAGAAGTGACTTATCTGTCATGGTGGTTTGTGTGTCACAACCTAATTAGTGCATTTGGTTACTGGTTTTGGACAAAAAATGACCAGGGAACAACAAAACTATTAAAACTTTCATAAAGACTAACGCATCAGCCTTAGAATTGGCAATATACTTTCATACTCTAACCAATCCATAGAATGAACAGTATTCATCCTTAAAACAACAGAAACTAACAAACTTTTGCACTCAACAAAAACTTAGAAGCAATCATTATTTCTTAGGTTACTACTTGTTCATACAAAAATAAAGAAATAGAACTAGTAGGAACATAAAGTAAGGAGGGAAGTACTACGTATGGACCGTTCTAAGGGGGAGTCGAACCACGAGACACAGTTACTTGAATATAACCGAATCATTGCGAGATGACGAAATTTACACCACTTAAAGTGCGGTAAGAATTATTCCTTCACAGTTTACAACGAGTAATTGAACAAAAATACCTCGGTATTTGCCAACAAACGTAAATCATTATTACAACGAAGAGCAAAATGGAGAACATAACAACACAATCAGCGTACAAGAGTAAGCCTTTGAAGCCTAGGTATCTTTTGGATTTGGCGGAGTACTGTGCAAGAATGACTGAGCTAAATGACGGTGACAAAAACAACGAGAGAAATCCATTCTTATATCATTTTGAAACTGGGTTCGATGCGCTATGTGCCGAAAACGGCAACTTGGTACTCACAATACTTAATGGATGCAACAAGATAGACGACGTTAGAGATAGACTCGACAGCCCAAAAGGGCATTTCGATGAAGAAGAAGCTGTAGAAATTTGGGAACAATGCTTGAAGTACGTAACTAAGGTCATATTTCCTTTCTACAAGGAAGGCAACACTGATGCCGTTGACCACGTATGGGCTTTGGGTATCATTGTGGCAAACATTTTATGCGGTTATCCAGCATTGAAAGGAACGGAGGACATACAGTGCTACAACAACGTGGGTATTGGACGACCAGTACAATCAGGAGAACGAGAGAGGCTCGAACTCAATGGTCATACAGTTCCACCAAAAAAATGGAGTAACCTGACGCCGGAAGCCAGAAAACACATAAAGCAATGCATACATTTTCACCTGGGTAACCGTCCCTGTCTGACAACCCTTTGGTTAAACGAGTGGCGCACAATGACTGAAGAGGCAATCATTGAAAAAAACAATATAATGTACATCGAAGAAACCGAGGACGGAAAGGAACGAAACAAAGAAACGAAGATAAACAACAAGAATAAAAACAATTGGAATTCATTCATGAACAAAGCGAAAAAGCAGTCTAAGAAGAAAAAAAGAAAACTCAAACAATTTGCAAACAAAGAGAAAAGGGAGGAAGAGGATAGAAAGGAGAGAAACATTGTGCACTGGCTACAACTTTACGAAAAACGTTGGAATTCACCGGAAGATTTAGAGGAATACAATAACTATCCCGTTCCTTGTGGTGCCTCGGGACGTGTGAAATAGTGCTAGTAACAAGCTTTACTATGGAAAAACTTACCCCTACTTACCACAAATACGTGCACAATCCTGTCCTCGTTAAATACGTAAATATAAAAATTAACTACTGTGAAAAACGTTAGTTACAAATGAAAAAGTCAGAATTGCCGTTGCAGAAAACTAAATCTGAAACGCCATTCCAGAAATTTAAACCTAAAACGCTAATAAAGACGTTCTGTAAATTTTCCAAAACAGTGAATTGTTAGCTACAACACCGTTCCAGACACACAACACGGAAACGCCGTGGCAAAAATCGTGCTGATTTTCCATTACAGGCTCATCAATGCAACTGGTTCCTTACAAATGAAGAAGTCAGAATTGAGGTTCCAGACAACTCAATCAGGAACGCCGTTACAGAAACTTAACCTTAAAACGAAAATGCATACGTAGTGCGGATTTCCCCTAACAGAGAATTGTTGTCTACAACACCTTTCCATACAATGTGCCTGTTTTCGGTTCTACAGATTTCAATATGAAGTGATGTGATACGGTAGTAGGATGGGGAACATCAAAATAAATTGGTATCGTACAATCTAGTACCGTTACTAGTACTACTTGTTTGGAAATAGGAAGCGAATGTACGGAAGAAAAAAAATGGCGCGGCTAGGCAGACAGTTCTTTTTGGTTGGCCCGCGCTCACAAGCCCGCTTAGACAAAGACAAATGTATTCCAAATTGCTGAATTCGTACAATCGATGCCAAAACAAGGCAGCATAAGAATTCACAAAATTGCCAAAAACACCAACAATTGAAAAATTTTAAATACAAGATGACAAAACAAAAATGGTCCAACCTACCCAAGACAAAAATAACACGTCTCCAAGAAAAGAAAATAGCAGATATGGCAAACGCAGTCAGGGATAGAGACACTAGAGATAATACCAAAAATACAAGCATTACAAACATGTCCAGCGAGACGAACACAAACATTGCAGGAACACAAAAAGGCACCACCACGGCGGAAAGAGAAAAACCACTAAAAAGGAAAGCGGAAAACATTAGCATCATGGACAGCAGCGACAGTGACAGTGAAAGTGACACTGACAGTGACACTGATTCGAGTTCGGTTAGTGAAGATAATGATGGGAGCTCCAAAAAGAATAAGGATACTAGAGAAAATACCAAAGAGACAACAAAACAAAAAACTACGGAGGGCGGACGACAGAAAAAGAAAAACGTGAACGAAAAAAATCAACAGAAATAGCGAACGAGGATCCGGATCTAGTACAGGATTTCCTGAAAAGGTGGAGCAAAGGTAAGAAGGGAAAGAATTCTAAAGAGGATGCTGCAAAAACTACCAACACGGTACCATTGAAAACAGTGCGGGGCGGCGATAGCGTTGATAAAGTGAGTACATTGAGTTGTGGAACTAGACATAGTATGGAAATGGAAACTATGAAACTATTGAAAACATGTAAAGATACAATTGAAGGACAGGTGAGGGCATATGTGAAGAAGAAATGGTACGGTGGCCTGAAATTTATGACAACAAACACACTCTCCAATAAAATAATCGTGCAAGGAATCGATGAGTGTGTAATATCCGTTCCAAAAAATATACCCATTAAGAAATTCTGTGCCTACTTTGATAATGCAGTACCAAAAGCCCTGGCTAAATTGAGACACAATAATCAAACATTGGCTAGAAAAAATTGGTTTGGTAAGTGACGGCGTAATTGTTGAATCATCTGGAAATTATGGTACTTTCGACGTTCTTCAATATGTGCCTACGACCGACATACAACTAACCCAACCATACTATGATATCATACTGCCATTTGATGACATCACCACAGTTGATAGTGAAATGGCAAAAGTGCCGGCATCATTCCCTGGTACTGTAGCTCTAAATACGGATTCGATGGAAATTCTGGCGAAAGAGTACCGGCGATACGGAAATGCGGCAAATGAAGAATTTTATTATTTTGTGACAAGAATCCTGTCTGCCATTAATCCGGGAAAGACTAACTTTAGGCTGAGGAAGACAAAGGATCTTATTAGTACCATCTTTACTGTTACGGATGAGGCTTTTGCCCTAATGATAATTGACAACGAGTACAGCAATTGGGAAAAACAAAAGGAAATGAAACTTGATGGAACATACACGACACAAAAAAAACAAAATACATGAAAAAAAAATATTGCGATTCAAAAAGTGGAAGTGCAAATGGATGGGACAAAGAAGGACGGAAAGTGTTCGCTAAATTGTGCAAGAAGATACAAACGTTAAGAGAAAATCCCGAAACTGGTATAAATTTGGAGAAAATCATGGTACAAAGATTCTACTCAGAAAGCAATCCTACCAGTACTGTATCGAATAATGGTGGCACTGTTGCCAGTAGTCTTGCTGAAGAGGAAAGTGAGGATGAAAACTATATTGATCCGGCATGGAGGCAATTGCTTGACGAAATGGAGGAAGTTTAGGCCTTGTTTTCAGAACCGATACTGTTCATTGTGTCAGTCCATTCACTAATTTGATGAGGGTTGGTTCACACCTACGACACGGGTAAATCTTTGAGGAAAGAGATTAGTGGGGTGAAAGGTACATATCTTACATACGTTGCATACCATGATTGCAAATAGTACATTGTGTGACAAATACGATTAAATTGTACAGAAAGAAGTACTCGTACATATCATACATATTTTGCATACGATACTACTAGGCAAATTCTTTACCCGAATAATTCAACTGTAGTGGTAGGTAGTCGCAAGCGATGATAGTAAATTTCAAGGGTTGTTTGTTGCGAGCACAAATATTAAATTATAAGGGTAGTGTGTAGCGAGCAATGGAGATACATTTTAAGGGTTGTGTGTCGCGAGCACTAATGTTAAATTTTACTGGTTGTGAGTCATGACATTGCAAAATTCATTTTTGTAAATGTGATTTGCAAATGTACGGGTAGGTGATATTAAAAATCAATATTCATGACCCTAGGAAAAAAATAATCACGACCCAGGGATTGAGAGTGAGAAAAATGAGCATGATACGAAGCAACCGAATCATAGGGGGGGGGTTGGTTGTGAGTTATGACCTTGCGTATTTAATTTTAGTAAATGTGATTTGCGATCGTACGGGTAAGTTTTATTGAAAATTAATAGTAATTATTCATGACCCAGGGAAAAAAATAAATGCGACCCACATTTTGAGAGTTAGAAAATGAGGCATGATACTGGCCTAGTGAATCGCAAGGGGGACTCATGTTAAAATTACACACAAAAAGGGGTTGCGACAGTAGCTTGCGACCAAAAAAAAGGGTCGCGTGACAGTTATCGGACGTACGAGTATAGTTGTGAAGTAGGGTGACCATTTTGAGACAGCTTTTTTTTTCTTCCCCCTCCGACACCCATCGATTTGGGTCCTGTTAGTCTTCTTGATCTTACTCTCCACCTGGAACTTCTCGACCAAAGTAATCACCGCGCCAGAATTGGCAAAAGCTAGAGCTCTCCATAGATACCCAATTTGCAGGGGTTGCGCGCGCCAGAACCCCTTCCGACTTTATGATTCTTCTGGTCAAGAAAATCACGAAAAGTTGAAAAAACTCCATTAACACACCCATCACAATACCAAGTGGTCTCAACCAACCCATTCCTTAACCATAGCATTAGAGGCGCCCGCTATTTGGGAATCCCTTCCTTACACCAAGATCAACAAGACCTGCAAGTTTCGGATCGATTGGACGCGTCCTACAGGAGAAAAGAGCTTTAACAACAGCAACAACGAGTCGCCGTTGAAGGGGAAAAAACTGCGAAAACTCCCAAAATCCTCCCATAGCAGCAACAAGGATCCCTCTGCTCGCGCCAACAACAAGCAAGCCCCACTACAGGGTAAATCGATACTTATCAAGGAGAAGGCAACCCCCAAGTTGCGACTTGATCCGCCCAGTCATTTTGAAAAAAACAGCCACAGCCACACTGACACCCCCTAGGGCAAGATTTTGAGGTCAAAAAATCTCCCCATAGCAGCAAGAAGGATCCCTCTGCTCGCGCCAACAACAAGCAAGCCCCACTACAGGGTAAATCGATACTTATCAAGTAGAAGATGCCCCCCAAGTTGCAGATCGATCCTCTCGGTCGTTTTGAAAAAAACAACTCCAGCAACAACACCCCCCCCCCCCCCCCAGCAAAAAAAAAATCCAACTACAGCAGCAGCAACAACAACACACACAGTTGGAGCTGTGGCAAGAGGCGCCGCCCTTCCCCCTTGTAAGTTAACGAATAACGCGGCTGTTATTCTAAACCATTCCCACACTGGTACTATCACTACAGCAACTGCTATGTTAATTGCGGGACTTACAAAGGAAGAGAGCAAGAATCGCTCCCTACAGAAGAGAGTATTGCGGAAGAGGGCAAAACTCTTGGAAGAACAACAAAATCAGAAGGCTGCCCACCCACCACCACCGCCGCCGCCGCCTGCTGTTGTTGTTGTTGCTGGATCAAATGGTACCAGCGTTTCGCCTGTGTCTAATCCAAGTGGACTGTTGGACCCCCCCTCCAAAAAAAAACACCGAATATCAACAACAACAACAACAACAACAACAACAACAAAAGAGCCCATATGGCCTCCTCAAACAGCACCAATGGAAGCACATCCTCGACGACAACGACGACGACGGCAGCGCCGGCAACAGGAGCAGCGCCAGCAGGAAGCACAGCAGCAACAAGCACAGCGGCGACTAGTACTACTACAGCAGCGTTTTTGGAAAAGGAAAACTCCCCTCCTCCATCCAAAAAAAACAAAATCGAGCCCCCTCCATTGGATTTGAAAAAAACAAGGAAGACTCCTCACCAAGTCCAATGTGATAAGGCAAATGAGAAAGCTATGAAGGATCGAATTCATCATGCTTGGATGGAAGCAGAGGGAAGGTGGGTGAAGCAGTTGAAACTACCCAATGGAGTCAAACGTGTTCCTGCTACTGTTATCTGTGATGTCGTGAACGAAACATACGGTACGTCCATTAACCCTAACACTTTGAGGAATCGCGTCCGCGAAGGCCTGACAGGTCCGCCACGGTTGGGGAGGAGACCAGTGCTTCCAGAATTGGTGGAGGATGCGCTTGGCGAGGCGATTTCAACTTTTGTTTCCTTGACCGCGGCTCGCATGAAAGATAAACCGGACCGTCAGATGATCATTCACAAGTTGACATCGTGCATCACGAACGGTGTTACTCCGACGCCCCTGACTGACCCTGTCTCCTTATTCAAGCGTTTGCAACCTAAGTTTGCAGATGAGGTGGAAGTTTCTAACCAGAATTCACAGATGGAGGAGCGCCGTGCCACGTATGCAACTCGTAAAAATTTAAATGAATGGTTTAATACTTTGAATTTTTTTTCTCGAAATGGGCTTTGCATGGTTGCCAACGGCAGAGGAGACGGCTGCAGGACATGAAGGAGAGCTCTATTTCCCCCCCAAACAACTTCAACGTATAATCAACATGGACGAAACGGGCCTGTCACTCAATACAACCACGAGCAACTCTGGTGGGCGACCGGTAACGCAGTACGGACCAAGTGACAAGCAGCTTCCCGTTGGCGCAAGCCATGGAAACAAAAGCAGTCACCGCATAACACTCCTCTGTGGTAGTTGCGCTTCTGGAGATCCCATCCCCCCCCCATTTTCAGTTGAAAAGTATGGCTAAAGATGATTCGAACAAGCGGATTCGGGATTCGTTTTTGGAAGAGCTCAAACATAATTCGGTAATTGGAACATGGGGGTTCAACGAACCAACCGAGCGGTGGAGTACAGTGAATTTTAATGCTAGTGCGGGGATGGATGGTACTGAGTTTACGAAGGTAGTGAAGGATGCATACATGCCATTATTTCCGGATCTGGCACCCGTACCTGGAAAGCGAGTAGTGATGTTGGTTGATTCGGGTCCAGGACGGGAAGACGATGAGTTGCAAATTATTACAGCCCCTGAAGGCCTCTACCTACTTACTGGAGTTCCGAATACAACACATATTTGGCAACCAACAGACCAAAACTACGGACCGTTTAAAACTATGTTTCGCGAAAACAAGAAGATACTCAACAAGTCACGGCGTGCAAGGGAGCTCACAATGCGATCAGATGATATTCCACGGCTTGTATTTGGAGGACGCGAGACGGAGGACGTCACTTTGGACACCTCGTTTCACAATGCATTTTCTGTGGAAAAATCAAAGGCTATCTGGCGCCACATTGGTATTGTCCCTTTCACACGAAATTATCTAGGGAATCGCAATGTAGCTCATGCAGTAACAATGCTACCAAATGGTTCTGTAGACCTTACAGCGGATCCAACGACGGCAAAATTGCTTGACCTTGAACTTTCCAACAGCAACGCAGTAAAATACCTCACGGACTACGGTTTGAAAGGCGAAGCATTTGCTGCAAAGGCACCACGAAACAATGAGAAAGACAAGATTGCGTCTACTAAACCGGGTTCGAAGGAACGAATATTGAAAATTGCAACGGCAAGGACAGCAGGACAGAAATTTCGAATCACGGGCGGGTTCGTCACTAAATCATATGACGTTTGGAAAGCGAAGGTATTGAAGGAACACTTGAACAAAATCACCATACTGAAGACTAGAAAGGCGCGCGCCGCTGCTTTTGCAACAAAGAAGGGAGCAGCTGAGGCCTTAGTTGCAAAGTGTGGGGGCGAATTCGCTAGGCTAGGATTGCAAGCATTGAAGGTAGTGTATGAATGGAAGATTGGAAAGAAGGTTGCTGCTGGAATGAAAAAAGAACATGTTGTTGCTGCTCTAGTTAAAGCCAAGAATGATCCACCGGTCGGCGCGGTCGATTGGAGTGAGGAGCGCGATGGCGCTGAATTGGAGCGGCTGGAGAAAGAAGAGATCAAAATGAAAGAAACAGAATTGGGGAAGGCTATGGCAGAGAAATTAGAGAAGTGTGTTCAAACAATTAAGGAGGTGACTCCAGAGATGCTGGAGATAGCAGCCCTGGATGATGGAAAGATTGAATACATTAAAAGGATGCAAGCAACAAGGGTGCTGGTGGAGCAGCAGGAACCAACGCGCGATTTGGAGCTTAGAGCAGTGTAATGGGGCGTCGTTGTCGTCGTCGATGACACCGCGTTTTGCCCTTTCTTGTTGTTCTTTCGCCCCTTCAACGGCGACGACGACACGATGGTTGAATCGCGGTGTCATCGACGACGACAACGACGCCAGTTAATTTAGTATCTGTTATTTGTTTGTTATTCAGTTGCAATTAGATGGATTAGGAAGGAAAGAAGTGACGACGAATTTCGTCTCGGAAATTTCGAACCATTTCGTTCAAAATTTCGAACCAATAGAGGTGCAGAATCAGTCATGAGACCAATTTTAATCATGAGTGTTATGTTGAACATTTTGCCTTGGTACAAATTCTACATGGGCCTACTTGGTCTCTTCGTCATTCGCACCTAAACTCGTAGCAGTAGGGGCATCAACTCAAAGGGGATGAAACATGCCTTGTAGGGATTGATCACCTCCATGTGAGGGTCACCACCTAGGATCATTGGGACTATGTGAGAGTGGTGTGCATTTGCAGTGGTGTCTAGGTGGTGGTTTAGGGACAGAACCAGGGTCTCCGGGGCCTGTTCGAGCAGGTCAGCGTCCAAAAGCACTAGCTCCCTGGCATTACATTCATTGTCATCCAGGTAGCCAAAGGCCTTGCCCTTGTTGGTACTTGGTAGTGTTAAGGGGCCAGGATACTTCCTGAGGCCATGCACCAGCCAGAGTCGAGCCCTCCAAAGGTGTCAACCAGGAATATCCCTAGGGCGCCCACAGCCTGGGCTTCGAAGAGGTCAAGAAGATGGCCTAGTAGGAGTGTGGGTGTGTCTGTGTCCTCTGCGAAGTAGTCATAGATGGCTGAGTATGCAAGGTTCCGGTCAGGTCCAATTCCAAGGGGGCTGGCTGTGGCCTGGAAATACTCGGTGTAGGTCAGCATGTCATGGCTGGTTCGAAGCTGAGGCTTGGATGCGGATTAGTCGGAGCCAGAGTCGTCGGTATCTTGGTGTCGAAGCCGGAGGGGAATCGACTGGAGGTGCGAATTAGTTGGAGTCGGAGTCATCGTTATCTTGGTTGTATCGGAGTGGTTGGTATCAGTGGCCTGTCGGTATCAGCGTACTATCACTTGTCGAAGCTGGAGGGGAATCGTATCACTTGTTTGTGGGGATGATTAACCGGCCGGGCCTGCTGTACAGAGACAACAGATAAGGCGATGGGACCAGGACAGAAGCTGATATTGTGGTGTCAAGCCATTGAAGAAGCTAATATGGTGGTGTCAAGCCGTTGATGCCAAGAGGAATCGTATCAACCGCAGCGACGATTCGTAGGGTCGTTGATGCCTGTCGAAGCTGAGAATTACGTCAGGGACCTTGGGTATCACTCGTTCGTGGAGACGATTGTTGAAGCCGGCGGGGAATCGTATCACTTGTTTGTGGAGACGATTAACCGGTCGGGCCTCCTGTACGGGTACAATAGACAGGCACTATGGGACCAGGACAGATAGGCTGTCTTACCGTTGGTGAAGGGGGATAATTATCGAAGGCTTGGTGGTGTAATCGTATCACTCGTTCTTGGAGACGAAGCCGGCGGGGAATCTTATCACTCGTTGTGGAGACGATTAACCGGCCGAGCCTGCTGTACGGGTACAGTAGACAGACGCTATGGGACCAGGATAGATAGGCTGTCGTACGGGTACAATAGGATGCTATTGGACCAGGACGCGTTCTTACCTATTTATTCTACTACTAATCGGTTTAGGAGCAAAAGAGTGAGCTGTGGGCTTGGATTCTGCTGGAGGAATACTTTAAAGGCTTGTCAGCGCTGGCCTGTAATTTGCTGCTTACAGAATTCGCTGCTTACAGAAAGTTCTGTATCGTACCGTACCGATGTTGCTGATACAGTGATACAGTGAGATCTTTCTTATCGTGCGTACGCTGTGTAACAATAATCCTCGTGACTGACCGATCGAGTTGGGATTCCAGGTTGAAGGAAATCCTGATGACCCAAAGAAGATTCGAATGACCGGAAGAAGGAGGTGCTTCCGGAAGAAGGGGAGATATGACTCTCCCACGGATCCAATTACATTTACATATCAATTTCAGTAATCACTTATAATCTATATTCGTCATTCCAAAAACATACCGGTAGTTGATACACTGCTGTAATTACACCTAGACTACCAATAATCTACAACACAATCGCGATTACAAGAAGATGAACTTCCAATATCAACCGTGTATCCAATACAAGAGGACCTTCGATGTAACGGAGGAGGACCATGATAGCCACAAGATTGTGGTGGATTATGCTCAGCAGGTAAGAAAAACATTCAGAGAGTGCAGAATTTAGAAGTGGAAGAAATTCTATACACGTATGATCTCTTTGTGGATGCTTGCAATGATTTGAGAATGCCTGTGGCACGTTGGCACGCGCAATGGGGACAATGCCTATCAAGAGGACCCAGAAAGAGATGGAACGAGACCCTAGCGGGCAGAGAAATAGAACATACCAAAGAAGGATTCAAGAGGACAGTACGGGCCTACGTCAATATCATCACGCCGGATCTAGATGCCAAAGGGACCATGATAGCTGCCTTCGAGCATCAGCACATGGCCAAGCCCATGGAAGTTACAGAATACAACCATTTCAGCAGAATCGATGCCATCCTCGATTACATCGACATGCTACCGGGAGACGATGATAATGATCTCACAGAGCAGCAAAGAAAAAAAATGTTCTTCAAGACACATCCTAGATCTTGGCAGGATGCCTACATGGACACAGCAGTGAACTTCAGAGAAGTGTCCATACTACAAATTCGAGACTACATGACGAGAAAGAAGAGTAGCGCCAATCGAGGAAGAAAACAGGAAAGGAGAGGCAAACAACAAGGCGGACGCGGAGCCGGAAGAGGACAAGGAAATCAAGGCCGCGGACAAGGAAACAGAGGAGCAGGCGGAAGAAAGTGTAGTAGCCATCTGCAAGGAAACCACACCTGGGAACAATGCTACATGAACCCAAGGAACCAAAATTCGCCCTATCCAAATTATGTGGGCTCCAACAACAACAGCTCATACTCGGGACACAGCAACTACGGTGGACAAGGAGGTAGATTCAATGGAGGCCGAGGAGGAGGCCGATTGAACGGAGGCCAAGGCAGATTTGGAGGAAGAAATAACAACAGCTCGGGAACGAGCAATACCAATGAAAGCAACCACAATTGGGAATAGAATCAGCAGGGAGACGCGTTCTCCAACATAACGGCGAGTGACGCCAGTTATTTCACTAGCAACCAAAATTCCAACCAATGCAAATGACTACTAGAGGTGCATTCGAATGAAAGTCAGGGGCCAAGGGCCACCGAAGGAACAACAGGGCTACAGGCCACTGCTGAAAGGCTACAGGTCGATAATAAGGAAAGAAAAGGGCCACAGGCCAAGATGAAAGAAACAAAGGGGCTACAGGCCACCGAACAAAGACAAAACACCAAAATAAACAATGATGCAACACCAATGGTGCTGCTAAAGATCAAAAGAATACAGGGAGTATCCGCTGACAGGCCATACTCAGCATTGCTGGATTCTGGAAGCACTCAAACCATGATCAACAAGCAATCGATGCCATTTGGCGTGCGACCAATACATATCGGACGCAAAAGAATAACAACAACAACAAATGGAGGATTCAATACCTCGCATGAAGTGCGGCTTGAAGAGCTGCAGTTGCCTGAATCCGTAAATGGAAGATGCATTCAAGGTATATCAGCATCCATCTTTGATTCCCCGGAATGTAGATACGGCGTCATACTCGGCAGAGATTTCCTTATGATGGCAGGCATAGAAATTTCATTTGATGCCAATGAAATCAGATGGCTGGATATAGCCATTCCAATGAAAGATGCCGGAAGATTCATCCGTGTGGACCCCAATGAGGCCGCGGACGCAGCAATGCTCAACACCAACACTGCAGAAATATTGGAGAGGAGCTATCAGCAGGTGACAGCCAACGAAGTCACTCAAAGACAGGATCACATGACAACAGAGGAAAAACAAAAGCTGCAAACAATGTTGAAGCGCCACGAGGTGGTATTCAACGGGGAACTTGGTTGTTATCCTCATAGAGAAATACACATCGACCTGAAAGAAGGCGCCAAGCCGGTGCACATGAAGCCTTACCCAGTTGCTTACAAAAGAGAAGAAATATTCAGGAGGGAATTGGCTAGCCTGATAACGGACGGGGTACTCGAAGCTTGTGGACCATCTGAATGGGTGTTTCCAACCTTAATCATTCCCAAGAAAGACAATAGAGTGAGATGGGTGTCCAACTTTAGGGAACTTAACAACGGAATCAAGCGAAAACCTTTCCCATTACCAAGGATACAAGATATCATGAACAGGAGAGGAAAGTATACTTACTTTACAAAAATTGACCTATCCATGCAATATTATTGCTTTCGACTGGACGCAGAGAGCCAGAAACTATGCACGATCACAACATCATACGGCATGTTCCGATACAAGAGACTACCCATGGGAGTAAAAAAACAGAAATGCTCCAAGGGACTGACTGTGAATGTTATATCGACGACGTCGGTATCTGGACCAACCAATCATTCGATCACCACCTACAGCTCTTGGATCAAATCCTTGAGCAATTCGCAGCGAATGGGATGAAATGCAACCAATTAAAATGCAGCTGGCTTGTGAAGGAGACTGATTTCTTAGGACACTGGATGACTCCAGAAGGAATCAAACCATGGAAGAGAAAAACTGACGCCGTGCTCCGAATGGGCCGGCCACAGAACATCACACAGGTCAGGTCACTCATAGGAAGTGTGAATTATTACAAATCCTTCTGGCCAAGACACGCGCATGTCCTATCACCACTCACTGAGATGACAGGAGCCAAGAAATTCACATGGGATGCAACCAAACAGAAAGCCTTCGACGAGATGAAGGCAATCCTAGCTGCCGATGCCATGAACGTTTACCCCGGCTACAGCAAGCCTTTCCACATCTACACGGACTCCTCAGATTACCAGATAGGCGCAGTCATCATTGAAGAGGGCTGAGTAGTAACCTACTACAGCAGAAAGCTATCAGCCGCGCAACAAAATTACACCACCACAGAAAAGGAGCTCCTCGCAATAATCCTCACACTCACAGAGTACAGGAAAATCCTACTTGGGGGCATCCTCCATGTCTACACCGACCACAAAAATCTTATCTTCAAAACCTTCTCCATCCAAAGGGTCCTCCAATGGCACCCTCTGTGGGGGATGGTTGTCAGCAAAAGAACACAACAAACCCAGCAAGCAATCAGCGCATTGGCACCCTAGTCGATTTCCACACCATCCAGATACCAAAGGACGACATCATCATAAATGACAAAGCCTTTATCAATATAGATGAAGACAGCGAGTGGATCGAATGCCTACTTAACCTACCACCACTACAGGAAATGCCAAACCCAATCACCATCACCAACATCCAAAACCACCAAAACCAGGACATCCACCTCCGCGCAGCACATCAGGAAGATCCAGCCAAATTCCCAATCGTTGTCATCAACGGGCAACAGATAATAGCGAGAGTGGACGCAAATGAGCCAAACTGGAAGATCGTCATACCAGCCACCCTCATCCAGCAAACAATACGTTGGTACCACATTGTACTAGGGCACTGTGGCGTCCAACAACTATACGACACCATATCGTCCAGGTTCTACGCACCCAATCTTCAACAGCTATGTAAGAGTTATACGTGCCCGGTCAACTGCCACCAATACAAGGAGACCGGCAGGGGATACGGACAGATGCCACCTAGGGAAGCATCAATAGCACCATGGAAGGAAGTGTGTGTTGATCTCATAGGACCTTGGAGAATCCAAGTGGGTGACCAACAATATGAATTCAAGGCGCTCACAGCAATAGACCCAGTCACCAACTTGGTAGAGATACGCAGAATAAACAACAAATCAAGCCAGCACATAGCAGATCATTTCGCAAACGGCTGGCTGGCCAGATATCCAAGACCCAATTGATGTGTACACAACAATGGGGGCGAATTTGTGGGCCATGCTTTCCAAACCCTGTTGATCCAACACGGAATCAAGTTGGTCCCAACGACAGTGAAAAATCCACAATCCAATGCCATCTGTGAAAGGTTACACCGCACCATGGGGGATATATTGAGGGTCACCATGAGAACATCACACGCCAACAACGAACAAGAAGCTGAACAGATAATGGACAACGCCCTGGCCAGCTACATGCATGCTACCAGATGCGCAGTCAACCATATGATGAAAACCTCACCCGTAGCACTCGCATTCAACAGAGATATGATGATGGACATACCCCTGATAGCCAACCTGGAAGCGATTCGAAACAGGAGACAGCAACTCATTGACCAAAACTTAATGAGAACAAACAGGGGCAGGATAAATCATAACGACCAGATAGGGGATCAGGTAATGGTTCGAGTATACGACCTGACCAAATTACAGGAAAGATTCCATGGGCCATATCCAATCATCCAAGTATTCACCAATGGAACAATCAAGGTGCAGAGGTTGGAGGCTGTTGCGGAAATCTACAATATCTGCAAGGTGGTGCCTTATCGAGGACAACAACGGCAGCAGTAACTATTCATTTGATCGGTCGGCCAGTCACTGTGGGGGATAGTGTAACAATAATCCTCGTGACTGACCGATCGAGTCGGGATTCCAGGTTGAAGGAAATCCTGATGACTCAAAGAAGATTTGAATGACCGGAAGAAGGAGGTGCTTCCTATTAAATTCCTTTCGTGTCCAGTGTAGCAGAGGTACGATTTTGGAATAATGAGACCTCAGAAGGATATGTATGATTCATACACATGATACGAGGCTCATCTTTACGATCGAAACGGCTCATCTTGTGAATGGACTGACTCATTCTTACAATCGAGATTCAATACTTAACAAATTATGGAGAATCGATCGTCACTCATACGATCGAAGTTTTGGTACTTTGTGACCAAAGAAAGAACATACCAGAGACTAGCATATGTTATCTTCTGTTAAGTGTTCTGTTTTCAAGAATAGGCAGCAGAGGTTCAAAGCACTGCTCACGAACTTGTTTCCTGCTGTACAGAATACGTGTTGTATTAGCGGCAACAGGATATTTCATCCGTAACACAGTATTTCACCGTATTTCGTCCGTAACACGGTATTTCACCGTATATTTGTAACAACGTGCTGTATTAGCGGCAGTACGATCTTTAAAGCGCTATCTTGCTCTCCAGTAAGATAAATCGCTTATTCTTTTAGATTATTTGATTATTCAACCTTAAACCTTGCTTTGGCTCCCTTATTGGGACCTATTGTAGAACTACAAGCCTAAGATCTAACTGATTGCGTCGTATGCCAATAGTTAGAATAGATCTGATTGAACTAGCGTTCAATCGTAGTGGATATCAGTGAAATATTAGACCACAACAGACCGGCACCTCAACCGGCCTGCAGCTACAGCTCTTGTCAATCTTCTTTGCCTTTGGATTGAGTCAGCTCAACAGCCAGTTTCAAAAGGAAATTAACAGATTAACAGTCGCAAGCTTGTTGAAGCTTGTAGAAGAAGATGACGGACGGCAATCCGACAGCAGACCATCAAACGAATGACCAAGGCCAACGATCGATAGTTCTCTGATCTGATTACACTTACATGACAAAGACACCAATCAGACACGCCAAGAAGCATTCACTCCTCGAACGAATACATGTCCAACATCTCCATTGCCGGTAGAACACGAAGGAGATCCTCGGGATTCCAAACACTCCAACCCGGGAGTGCTGCAACCACATCCCTCTTGCCTACAACCGCCAACATACCAGATATGGCACCCGACCAACAGGGTAATCCAACCCAAGATGATGAAGAGGACGTCTCTATCACAGACCTCTTCCCATCATTTGATCAAGCGCTAGCCACCTTCCTACGCCACTCCTTTGATGTCCCAAAGGAATCCAACAGCATCCTGTGCGAGGCGCTCATCAATGGCCAGTATAAAACATGGTCGGACTTCCTATTCATCGAGAACATTGGTGATCTCGAATACCTAGAGAGGGGAACAAGAACACCACTCTCGCAACACGTACAACTAAACCTACAGAGGTTCATCGACTTTGGACGGCATCTCACCAAGCAAGGACTAGACTGGGAAGACCGTGACCATTACACCAAGAAGGCTTTCAAGGACTACTGTAGAGGAGTTGTCAAAGCCAGAAGGGACTCTGCGGCTGACAGTGGGGGAGTGGACCGCACCACAACACCACCAGACGGACCAGGCCAATCGACAAAACCGATCGACCAGCTCAAATATGAGTCATGGATCAGAAAATCCAGGGATGAAACCACATTCCCAGTGCTACAAAATGATGCTAGGTTTGAGCATTGGCTTCTAAAATTCAAGGCCAAACTGGAAACATCTGATAAAGATACCCACACATTCCTTGATCCAAACTGGCCCAACATACCACTCACAGGATACACCAAGGCCCTTCATGACAAGCAGTGTGCTTTCTTCTGGACTCTCGTTCTTCATGTTTTTCAAAGTGACCTCTCCTCCTCATGTGTACTCAGCCATACTACCACAAGAGATGGCAGACAAGCCTTCTTTGATTTCGTTACACTACATGACAGGTCCAAATCCAAGGTATATGACACCTCCATTGTGATGCAGCACATATTGGACATTGATCTGAAGTCATGGAAGGACACCAAAGTCAAGTTCATCACCCAGTGGTTCGCCCAGTTGGAACACCTCAACAAACTACACGATCCTCAGAGGCCACTCGATTATGACACTGTCAAGACACACCTATGCAAGGCCTGCAGTAGTAGTTTCCAACTCAGTGAGCAATTTTGCAAGGTCAGTGACCCCCCTGCAGCTCAAGATATGATTTGGTTCCGACAGCACGAAGCCATTGCTATCAGTGAACTGAAAAATACCCTCCTCCTTGAAGCAACCAGGCTGGATTCCCAAGCATCCCTATCTCAACCCAGTAGCCGTGCATCTGTCAAGGCACATGCTCATGACCTCTCATCTATGACACAATCCACATATTCAGCCATCACCAATGATATTGCCTCATATTCGCCCCTATCGAATTCAATGGTGACTACCAGGATTTTGCTGTGTACAAGGCTGGCAAAGCATCAGACCCAAGCACACGGCTACCGTCTGCCGTCTGGCAGACACTCTCTAAGCATGGAATGAAGCATTGGCTTGGCTTCACAGCTGATGACAAAAAGAAACTTGTTGCATGTCTGAGATCCGAGCTTCTTGATGTAGGACTTACACCAGACCCCAATTCCAGCAAGCCCATCACAAGACGCGCCTATGAACATCATACTGATGAGCAGGCCCTTTCACCCACAGATGAAGCCTCAGCCCGGTCTGCGTTTCACAAATCCCTCAGAGTTTACAAGGCATCTTCTGATAACCGACCACTCAAATCATCTGTTTCACCTGCCCATCCAACCCTGATGTCCTATATCTATGTTCCCGTTGGACAATCTTCCCTATCTGCTAAATTCCACCATTGGTCCCCGCCAGACTGTGAGCCTTGTGTTTCACCAGAAACTCCTGTCACTGTCTATCACTCTAGCAAAACCAATGTCTCTACACCTGGTTATGCCGTGGTTGACCGAGGTGCAAACGGGTGCATCATAGGAAATGATGCATGCCTTATCTTTAAGGACATTCCCCCTTGATACGTCAATGTCACTGGAATCAATAATCACCAGATCCAAAATATCCCTATTGCCACATGTGGGGCCTACTCTGTTTCCAACCGGGGCCCGGTCATTGTCATCTTTCATGAATGTGCTTACACTGGACAACACCCATCCATCTTATCTTCTCCACAGATGGAAGCATACTTCTCCCTAGTTGATGATACATCCATCAAGGCTGGTGGCACCCAAGTCATCACCACCACTGATGGTCACGTGTTCCCACTCAGTATACACCATGGATTGCCATACATAGCAATGCGCAAGCATACCAGTGAAGAATATGCCCGGCTTCCCCATGTTGTTATGACCAGCGACAAGCATTGGAATCCATCTGTGCTTGATGGTACTTATACCCCTCATGATGACACCTTCATTCAAAGATATCCACCCATAGCCAACCTGCTTCAATATCGGGACTTTGTTGAGTTTGGTGCACCACGTGGTACTACTGGTCACGACACCTCTTCTGATGTCTCCTCTTTCATGTCTCGCGGCGTCACCAGCCCAGTTCTCCAGGCACTGGATAATCATGATACATCCTTCTGGCTCAGCCCAACTGATTACATTCACCAAGAAGTCCTCAGTAGGTGCTCCATCCTACCCCCCTCCAACTCTCTTACTGCAGCACCACACATCCAATCACCCACTGACATGGATTATCTGTTTTTGAAGCCCTTCTTTGGCTGGGTCTCCATCGATCAGATCAAGGCAACCTTTGACAATTCCATCCAATGTGGCTCCTTATCCATTAGTCCAGATGGAAATATCTTTAAACGATTCCAGTCACCACAGCCTGGTATGAATGTCAGACCATTCCATGATGATATACTCTCTGATGTCATCTACTCTGATACCCCTGCTGTCAATGGTGGTTCCAAGCTAGCTCAAGTTTTCTTTGGCCGAAAATCCCATATCATTCATGTGGAAGAAATGCGCAGTACTTCTGATTTCTTATCATGTCTCCAAAATTTTGTTCGCAAATGGGGTAGGCCTCTCAGACTCCTTTGTGATCATGGATCTTACCAATCTAGCAAAAGTGTTCTAGATTACCTCAAGATGCTGTGGATTGGTTTATGGCAAAGTGAACCCTATCATCAATATCAGAACCTATTTGAGCAAAGATATCAGACATTCAAACGCGTTGTCAACAGAATCATGGACCGTACAGGCACTCCACCTCACCTCTGGCTTCTCTGCATGACATGCATTGCAAGTCTATTGAACCATTTGTCTGACGCCAATCTATCCAACAAGCAGCCTATTTTCATTGCCACTAGCGCCCTTGGTGACATCAGCCCCTACCTCAGTTTCTTTTGCTTTGAACCTGTTTATTACAAGACTCCCGATACCCAATTTGGCTCTCAAACTACAGAATGCCTCGGTCACTTTGTTGGTCTTGCTGAGCATGTTGGCAATAGTCTCTGTTTTAAGATCTGGGATCCTATCACCAACAAACTTCTTGATCCAACTGGCGTCCGCACAGCTTTGAACCCTGAGCATCAAAACAAGCATGCTGGCTTGTTCACTGATGATGGCTTCATTGCATGGCGCAAAGCCAAAGATGCTTCACACATCCCCAAGTCCTTTGGTGACAGTCCCTCTCATTGACCGGCTTCAAAGGCTGATTCTGATCCTCCATCCTCCCCGTTTCCCGGTCTTCCACAGCCATCTTTGCCTAACTTTCTTTATTCCAAGGTTCCTAATACCCCAAGCTACGCGCCTTCTCCAATCCCTGCCAACTATGGGGAGATTTTTGATGGTCCTCCAACCTCCCACATCTTCAGCAAAACCCCTGCTGGCATCCCTGTCACTGAAGATGCTTTTGGCCCCCCAGAGCTAGCATATTTTGATGTTAGTGAAGCCACACCTCCAGCCACAAATCCTGCTACTCCATATGTTGGTCCATCCGAAGTAGTTGTTACTGATGGAGAAGGCAATGCACAATTGGATGTTGATGGCAAACCCATCACCATCCCTGCCATCCCTGTTGACAACTTGCAAGGTCGCTCCTTTTTAATGGCCCTCCCTGATGGCACTCAGAAAAGACTGACCGTGGTTGACGTTGAAGACAGCCTTGAGAAAAACAAGTACTTCATCAAGTTCAAATGCAAGCATACAGATGACAAACTTGAAGATATCATTGCATACAATGATGTAATGAATTATATCCACAGGGATGTCACTCAAGAAGATGGCAAACTTTGGTCATTTCGACGCATCCTTGGCCACCAAGGCCCCCTTGACAACAAGCACCCTCAATACAAAGGCTCCAAATACAACCTATGGATTGAAGGGGACAATATGGAACACACATATGAGCCACTATCCAATGTAGCTGCAGACAATCCTGTTACTGTTGCCAAATATGCCAAGGACAATGACATGCTTGACAAAACTGGTTGGAAACACCTCAAACGCATTGTTTCCCTTGCTCGAAGAACCAAGAAGCTAGACCGGCTCATCCACCAAGCCAAGCTTTGATCATTTCATACTGCTCCTCAATACCAGTATGGATTCAAGGTACCTCGCAACCATGAAGAGGCCATCCAGTTTGATACAGCAAATGGCAACACCAAATGGCAGGATGCCATAGCTCCTCTTGAGATGTCACAGCTTCAAGAATATGACACCTTCATTGACAAAGGTATCTACAAGGCTGGCAATATACCATCTGGTTTCCAGCAGATCAAGGTCCACATGATTTATGCAGTCAAGCATGATGGCCGACACAAAGCCCAGCTAGTTGCAAATGGCAATCTCACTGAAGCCCCTGTCCACAGTGTATATGCCGGAGTTGTTTCTCTACAAGGCCCGTGAATGTGCCTATTCCTTGCCGAGCTGAATAGCTTAGAAGCATGGGGTACTGACATTGTATACCTCGAAGCCGTCACCTGTGAGAAAGTATGCATCAAGGCTGGTGCTGAATTTGGACCACTTGAGGGACACCTTCTAGTCATTTACAAGGCTCTTTATGGACTTCGATCATCTGAAAAGTGTTTTGGTGACCTACTTGCTGCCTGCCTCATCAAACTAGGTTTTGAACGGTCCAAGGCTGAGCCTGAAATTTTCATCAAGCCCGGCACAAACAAACATGGGGAGCCAGTATATGAGCTCATATGCACTTATGTTGACGACCTATGCTTGTGCAGCATGGCCAACCCCAAACTGTTTCTGGTCATCCTACAGTCCAAACCTTATAATTTCAAATTGAAGCGTTCTGGACCCATGAACTTTCATTTGGGATGTGGCTTCAAAAGGGATGAACATGGTGTGCTCTGCATGAACCCTATCAAGTTCATTGAAAAGATCAAAGCGTCATATGAACAAATGTTTGGATGCAAACCTACCACCAGGTTTCATTCACCTCTTGCTGAAAATGATCACCCAGAGCTTTACTCATCATCATTTCTAGGTGATACTGATATACAAAAGTATCAAAGCATGATCGGCTCTCTTCAATGGGTCATAGCTATTGGACGTTTTGATGTACAGACTGCTGTCATGACGCTTTCAAGCTTCCGAGTGCAACCTAGGGAAGGCCATCTCAATAGAGCCAAAAGAATCTACGGCTACATTTCCAAGTTCCGGCATTTCAAAATTAGATTCAGAGTGGGAGCTCCCGATTTTGTACTAACTGAAGGTACTACTAATACAGACTGGTCCAATACCGCATATGGGGAGCACTCTGAAGCTCTACCAAGCGATGCTCCCACCCCTCTTGGCAAGGTAGTTGTGCTGTCACATTTCTACGATGCCAACTTAATGCATGACATCCTAAGCGGCAAAGCTGTAACTGGTATTCTACATTTTGCACACAAGACCCCCATCATGTGGTTCTCCAAGAAGCAAGCAACGTCTGAAACAGCCACCTTTGGCGCTGAATTTGTATCTGCTAGAACCTGCATTGAGCAAATTGTTGACATCCGACAGTCATTCAGGTATCTTGGTACTAGAGTACGCGGCACATCCTACACATGGGGAGACAATGAAAAGATGATTCAAACTTCTACCTTTCCATATGCACGACTCCACAAGAGGCACCACATTCTCTCATACCATTATGTCAGGAGCATGATTGCAAAAGGATTTATTCTTATGCAACATCTTGCAGGCAAGGATAACTGTGCAGATATTCTCACCAAACATTGGGGACACTTGGTAGTGTATCCTTTACTCAAGCCCATCTTCCACTACTGTGGCAATACAGGCGACTTGCTGCAGAACAACCTCAGCATCTCTTAGCTAGGATGGTCTATCGTTTGGACACATGGGGAGTATTAAATTCCTTTTGTGTCCGGTGTAGCAGAGGTACGATTTTGGAATAATGAGACCTCAGAAGGATATGTATGAGTCATACACATGATACGAGGCTCATCTTTACGATCGAAACGGCTCATCTTGTGAATGGACTGACTCATTCTTACAATCGAGATTCAATACTTAACAAATTATGGAGAATCGATCGTCACTCATACGATCGAAGTTTTGGTACTTCGTGACCAAAGAAAGAACATACCAGAGACTAGCATATGTTATCTTCTGTTAAGTGTTCTGTTTTCAAGAATAGGCAGCAGAGGTTCAAAGCACTGCTCACGAACTTGTTTCCTGCTGTACAGAATACGTGTTGTATTAGCGGCAACAGGATATTTCATCCGTAACACGGTATTTCACCGTATTTCGTCCGTAACACGGTATTTCACCGTATATTTGTAACAACGTGCTGTATTAGCGGCAGTACGATCTTTAAAGCGCTATCTTGCTCTCCAGCAAGATAAATCGCTTATTCTTTTAGATTATTTGATTATTCAACCTTAAACCTTGCTTTGGCTCCCTTATTGGGACCTATTGTAGAACTACAAGCCTAAGATCTAACTGATTGCGTCGTATGTCGATAGTTAGAATAGATCTGATTGAACTAGCGTTCAATCATAGTGGATATCAGAGAAATATTAGACCACAACAGACCGGCACCTCAACCGGCCTGCAGCTACAGCTCTTGTCAATCTTCTTTGCCTTTGGATTGAGTCAGCTCAACAGCCAGTTTCAAAAGGAAGTTAACACTTCTGGAAGAAGGGGAGATATGACTCTCCCACGGATCGAATTACATTTACATATCAATTTCAGTAATCACTTATAATCTTTATATTCTTCATTCCAAAAACATACCGGTAGTTGATACACGCTGTATACTCAAGGGGGTTCTCCGGCCGGTAGTTCGTACGGGTTCCACGTGGCACTACCATTCCTTTCATTCGGCTCGCTACATCAATTACGCACCTCTGTTCGTCGTCGCATCTTTTTCGATCAAATTTGCTGCCGACAACGACCGGATTGTACTCCGTGTATTTGATTACATTGACATGTTGCCCGGAGATGACGACAACGACCTTACAGAGCAACAATGGAAGCAAATGTTCTTCAAGACACATCCTAGATCTTGGCAGGATGCCTACATGGACACGGCAGTGAACTTCAGAGAGGTATCCATATTGCAAATTCGAGACTACATGACGCAAAAGAAGGGCAGCGCCAATAGGGCAAGGAAGCAGGAACGCAAAGGCAAGCAACAAGGGCTCGGACGAGGATCCAGAAGAGGACGAGGAAATCAAGGTCGAGGACAAGGAAATAGAGGAGCAGGCGAAAGAAAGTGCAGGAACCATCCACAGGGGAAATACTCTTGGGAACAATGTTATATGAACCCGATAAACCAGGATTCACCTTATCCAAACTACATTGGATCTGACAACAACAGCTCGTACTCGGGACATAGCAACAATCAATACGGCGGAGGCGGAGGAGGAGGTAGATTCAATGGAGGCCGAGGAGGAGGCCGATTCAATGGAGGACGAGGCAGATTCGGAGGTAGAAGCAACAATGGCTCGGGAGCAAGCAACACCAATCAAAGCAACCACAACTGGGAGGAAAATCAGGGAGAAGCCTTCTCCAATATAACGGCAAGTGACGCCAGTCATTTCACCAGCAACCGAAATCAGAACCAATATGAATGACTGGAGGTACATTCGAACAAAAATCCGGGGCCAAGGGCCACCAAAGGAACAACAGGGCTACAGGCCACTGCTGAAAGGCTACAGGCCAACGCGAAAGAAGAATAAGGGCCATTGACCAAAATAAACGAAGCAACGGGGCTACAGGCCACCGACGAAAGGCTAAAGGCCAGAATAAACAATGATGCAACACCAATGGTGCTGCTCAAGATCAAAGAAATACAGGGAGTGCCAGCGGACAGGCCATATACAGCGCTGCTGGATTCCGGAAGCACAAAAACCATGGTCAACAAGCAATCAATGAAGCGTGCGTCAATCTTATAGGACCTTGGAGAATCCAAGCATGTGACTGACAATACGAATTCAAAGCACTCACGGCAGTAGACCCAGTCACCACCCTAGTAGAGATAAGCAGAATAAACAACAAGTCAAGCCAACACATAGCAGCTCAGTTTGCGAACGGCTGCCTAGCCAGATATCCAAGACCCAACTGTTGTGTCCATGACAACGGAGGAGAATTTGTAGGTCATGCCTTCCAGACTCTGCTAATCCAACATGGAATCAAGTCGGTGCCAACAACAGTGAAAAATCCGCAATCCAATGCCATCTGCAAAAGATTACATCGCACCATGGGGGATGTATTGAGAGTCACCATGAGGACAACACATGCCAACAATGAGCAAGAAGCGGAACAGATTATGGACAACGCTCTGGCCAGCTGCATGCATGCAACTAGATGCGCAGTTAACCACACGATGCAAACCTCGCCTGGAGCAATTGCATTTGGCAGGGATATGATGATGGACGTCCCCTTGAGAGCCAATCTGGAGGCAATTTGAAATAGGAGGCAACAACTCATCAACAAAAATCTAATGAGAACAAACAAGGGTAGGATAAACCATAACTATCAAATAGGAGAGCAGATAATGGTTCAAGTGTACGACCCGACCAAACTACAAGAAAGATTTATTAAATTCCTTTTGTGTCCAAAAGTACCAAAGCTACACGACGCCAGTTATTCTATTCATACAAATCAATGAGTCCCATATCAACCAAGTAACCAATTCCCACGGCATATCGATTCCCACGGCGCATCGATTCCCATCGCGTACTGACGGTGAGCAATCCCTGTTTTCTAATATTGCCCTTGTTCCTTGGTGAGCAAACTTTGATTTTGAAAAGTATCACACGACCTACGGGAGCAATTCCTGATTTTATTGATAAACATATCATAGGATCTTCCTAACGGAACAAGAGAAGGAAACCATTGTTTGAAGCTTCTCACACAATATATATATATATATATATATACATACAGATATATACGGTCAACGATCAATGCATGTATGGAAATAATCAGCAAGTAATCTCATCACTACGCAACAGCAGTTGCAACGTATTTCACCTCAATAAAAGAGATATCTTGCATTTTGGCAAGATTTCACTTTATCTCATACTTTTAACATTCAACTGATTTATATCCCAAAATTCACACTAGTTGCTACCAACTACCTGTAATCTACATTACTAAGGTCTGTCTCGCTATATCTGAACAAGTTCACAGTAAGAAGAGATCCGGCGTTTCCATAGTCTCGCCTGTAGTCCGATTATCCGTTGTAAAAAGTATCCAACCACAATTGTCATGCGTAGAGTACAATTGTTCATTTACTAGCACACTAACACAGCGGTGCTGTTCTTCATAGCCTTTGAATCACACTATCAACAGACCGGATTCAGAAGGAAAATAATAGATTAACAGTTGCAAGCTCCAAGGTGGCTTGCATACGAAGAACAGGGAAGAAAGTGAACACAATACCTACGCTGGCATATGCCAATCGCAGATTGTCTACAAAGTCGTTCCCTTTCACCACGCGATTCCTCCGACGACTTGGACGCATTATGATCAAACATGCCTGCCAATCTTGGCGGCGGTGGGATCAACGACAGAGATGGCGACAACGTAGGCACAATCAGTCTTCCTAGCGTTGACGACCATATGAAGTTGATACTTGTATCCATATTCCGCGTCACAAAGGAAGATGATAGTCTACTGTGCGAGGCCCTTCTCGAAGGAGGATTACACGAGTGGTCGACTTTCCTCAATGCAGGTCTGGAACATGGTTTTGCTCGTGAACTTACCTACATGGATGAAAGTAGTGGACTACCAACACAACTTCATTGATCCATCCAACAGACCATTGAAGCACTAGCGGACTTCACCAAGGACTTACGCAAGAGCGAAAAGGATTGGAGGAATGTAGAATCATATTCATACAACAATTTCAGTGCCTTCCGTATGACACGTGCACTGTTGTAACTCTAAAAATCGACTGAAAGGTAAAGGATAATTGAAATTTAAAGAGATGTGAGCTCAGAGAGACGCTCTTATTTTCACTGTGTATTTCGTACTGTATCAGGGCTCTCTGCTGTATTTTTTTACATGGTAGAGATCTTCCCCGGCTATTTGTTACTGTCTTCTTTACCGTCATACCGATACTGTCGCTGCTGTTTCTGTGTTAGTGTCTTGTATTGGTCTTACTGTATCGGTCATTTGATAGCATTGGTCATTTACAAGGTTAAGTGATTTACTCGATGGGGCGTATGCTTGTTCGTGGTATGTATGCTAGATATGAGGCCCATCTGGTATCGGTATTGATTTTCATGATTCCAATAAGTAATTTCCTCACGGGATATCAAGTATGTTCGTTCGAATGTACTTAAGGGTTCCAAGTGTTCACTTATTGGTCAGGTCTTTGGTGTTGTCTTGTTTCTAACCAATTCTCCACTTTTGTTTGTAGTCCAAAGTGATATCATTTTTACCACTTAGTGGTTTTTGAGTAGTGGAGGTGCGTTTGATTCTAAGACTCGATCATCAAAATAATCGTGTCTCTGTTGTTACTCCGTATTCTCGCACCTCGGTTGTATTTCTGCATTTTGGTCGTCGTTTCGTTTCGTCGGCTTTTTCAATCGAATTTGATGCCGACAAAGTCCGTATTTTTTGCCAACAACACACCCGTTGACCCAACATGATAACATGCCGGTTTGGATTATATGTTGGATTACTGTCAGAGTGGATCAAAGTCAGTTATTTAACCTGGAATCGAATTGGAGTTTTATTGATTGATTAATCGAGCGTTGTAGGAGACGGTTGGTACGTTGGATTGTTTCAAGTCCGCTTCTTAGTGCAAGCGATTTAATCTGGGTAGTGTCCCATGATGTATCTTGCGTGTCGGGCGTGCAAGATCCATCCCAATGGTTTGGTTAGATCATCCGCAGGGTTGATGACTCAAGGAATATGAATCATCTTGATTTCACCATTTTCTTTCTAAGCTTGAATTGCAAAGAACCTGATTTCAATATGTCTTGTTCTTTCAGTTGGCTTCTGGGCATTGATGATTTCAATTGCTGATGCATTGTCTTCATGTATTGGAGTGGGACCAACCTGAATAAAGCCTAGTTCTTTGAGTATAGACCTGAGATATCTGGCTGTTTTGGCTGCTGTGACTGCGGCAATGAACTCAGCTTCTGTAGAGCTCTGTGCAGTAAGGGACTGAGCTTTGGATCTGTAAACAATTGCTCCACCAGCATAAGTGAAGACATACCCTGTGGTGGACCTGCGATGTTTTGGATCATTTCCATATGCTGCATCAACAAAACACATCAATTTGCTTTGCTTGATATCTGCAGGGTATTTGGGGAGTGATGCATCTTGGACTGCGTTGTCGTATGGTACCCCTGGAGGCAGGGATGGCTCAGCATTTGGTCTGTAGAACCTAATACCCCATGATCTGGTTGTTCTGAGGTAGCAGGCTATGTTCTTCAGACTTGAATAGTGGAAAGCAGTGGGATTGGAACTGTATTTTGAAATCAGGATCACTGCATACCCAATGTCTGGCCGGCAGCTGACATATGCAAACATCATTTAACCCAAGAGTGTCCTGTAGGAGAAGCCAGATGTGGATTGTAATTCAGCATGTTCCTTGGTGCCTTTTAAAGGTCCATTTGTATGTGATTGCAGTTGGCTCAGTACTTCAGTTGATAATGGCGCTGATGGTTTGGAGTGAGGTTTCATCTTAGAATCAGTTTCCCAACCATGGGATGTCATAATTTGGTCGATGTAGTTGGCACAGGACAGTTCAATGTAATCAGCTGTCTGTTTGACATCAATTCAATTGAAGTCCTCAAGCAATCCCATTTTTGTGAAGGGAACAACATCTTCTTTTGGTAACTTCAGTTTCGCTCCAATGATGTCATAGATCTTGTCAGATATGGATTCTGATGAGCATGCTAGCGCAAAGTCATCAACTTGTCTCAGCATGTAGACTGTTTCACCCTCAAATACTGTCGTGTAGATTGTCCTGTCATGTGTGGTGGTCTTGAAGTTGAGATCAGGGCCTTTCAGGATCTTGTTGATGTGGGTTTCCCAGAGTCTTCCAGATTCTGGATGGCCTTGGAGTGCTCGAAGGACAGGAAGCACCAAGTTTCTGTCTATGTCCGCGCTGTTGTCGGCGAAAAATACGGACTTTGTCGGCATCAAATTCGATTGGAAAAGCCGACAAAATGAAACGACGACCGAGGTGCGAAAGACACGTTTATTTCAATGAACGTGCCTTAGAATCGAAAGCACCTCCACTAAATGGGAATCCCTAGGTGGTAAAAAAATATCGCTTAGGACTACAAACAAAAGAGGTTAATCGGTTAGAAACAAGAGATCTCCAAAGACCTGATCGATAAGTAAACACTTGGAACCCTTAAGTATATTCAAATCGATATACTCAACTTCCCGTGAGGAAATTACTTATTGGAATCATGAAAATCAATACCGATTCCCGATGGGCCTCATCTATCTCAAATACCACGAACAAGCATATGCCCCATCGAATATAAACACTTAACCTCGTAAATGACCGATACCATTCAATGACCGATACAGTAAAACCGACACGATCACTAACACAGAAACAGCAGCGAAAGTATTGGTATGAGAATGGTAACAAATAACCAGGGAAGATCTCTACCATGTAAAATACAGGAGAGAGCCCCGATACAGTACGAAATACATAGTAAAAATAAGAGCGTCTCTCTGAGCTCACATCTCTTTAAATTTCAATTATCCTATACCTTTCGGTTGATTTTTAGAGTAACAACACGCGTCATGCTTGTGTTTGTACCATTTTGCATATGCATCGTCAATAGTCATGTAAGTAGGGATGTTGGGTCCTGGACTGTGCGCATACGTGTCTGCAGCATCACCCCTGTACACTTTGAGGTTGAGGCTTGCAGCAATAGCAAAGAATAACCTTTGGATGGGGTGTTCAACACTTGATGAGTATGATATGGCAATGGCATGCAGGGTTGGAGCTGCATATTTGCTTCCATTGCAGCTTTGTCTTGCTCGTCTGACACCATTCCTTTTGACATTGTATTGCCAATGGGGTCTGAGAATAACGGCCTCTGGATCCTTAGGATATAGAATGGGTGTTCCAAACATTTCTAAGTCTTCAAACTGATCAAGTTGTTTGCGTTCTCCAGCTTCCCATTTGGTCCATGTGGATAATGGCTTGAGGTTTTTGCGAGTGAAGTGCCCTAGTGCTTATTCTTCTGGTGTAGTTGCTTTTGAATTGATGGCCTTGATCAAGAGTTCAATTTGTTTGGTTGGTAGTGAATCTGCATCTAGTGGTAATGCATGATTGCCTGCCTTATGAAGATTGGTGATGGCTCTGAGCGAAGCAATGTCAATAGTGGGAATGGCAACATCCATGTCATCTTCAGTTGGTGCCAAGTGTTTTTGGATGGAGGCATGGAGTGCTTCAGTGCTATCAACTTGGCTGATTCTTGATTGGACGATGTTCTTGTATTTGGTGCCAATTCGCTTGATGGTTTTGATGGATGAAATTCGGTCCAAAAAAGGTGGATCTTCTTCATCGGTAGGTTCCTTCCAAGAAGTAGTGGGAGCAAATAGTCCATATTCATTAGCATGTTTCCTGACTTCTTTCATAGATAGTTTCTCTTCAAGTGCAAAGGTGATAGGTGTATATATGGAATCCCTCACCCCTTGATGGTGTGATTCATGCAGTGCTGTGGTAACATCAGCAGCAGTAAACACACGATTGTGATTGATAGATACAATATAAGCGCCTTGGAGCTTGGAAAGAGACTTCTTATGAGAGGAATAAAGCTTGGAGACAGGACTTTTTGGAAGGATATCAGTGACATAGGCTCTGTCAAGTAGTGAATCATTGGCATACTGGAAACCAAAGGCTTGATCAGTACAGGAACTTGAAACAGTGAGCCTAAGATTGGTGAGATCTACAAATGGTGAGATGGAGAATTGAAAATCACTGGATGACACCTCATTTGGCTCCGGTGGGAGAGGAAGGTGGTCATCAGTCCTGAGCAGGTGCTTGACATTGGTGGGAAGGTCAGCAAGTGGCAAGTCATTCATGCCTTCATCAAACCTGACATGGGTGGCGATCTTGACTCTATGTGTCTCAGTATCATACCAAAGAATGTTTCTGGTGGTGTATGGTACAAAACCTAGAAAAATGCCTTTTCATGCATATGGTTTGAGCTTGATTGATCTCTTGCCTGGAGGCCTAACCCAAACGCGGCATCCAAAGGTTCGGAAGTCAGTGAGATTTTCCTTGTGGCCAGTTGCCAATTCTAATGGTGAATGGTGCTGGTTACCTTCGGGGAATGCATTGGACAAACGCAACGCGTGGTAGAAGGCAAAAGGCCAGAACTTGATTGGCAAGTTGGCACCGCTGAGCATGGTCCGCATGGAGTTGGCTAGAGTTTGGTGGGCTCTTTCAACGGTGCCATTCTGGTGGGAAGCATCAGCACCAGTTGGGAATATGGAGTATCCAAAAGCAGAAAGTAGATTTCGAATGTCAGGATTGTGGTAAAGTCCGCCGCCTTGGTCCACTATGACATACTTGTTGGGGCAAGTGGGGTTGTGCTAGGAGAAGAAATGTTCTAGCCAATGAAGAGGTGCAGCTTTTGATATCCTGTTGTCGCCATATTTCATATTTGTGTAGTGATCCGTGATGAGAATCCAAACTGTTTCACCATGAATACCCACATAATCGCGCTGCCGTTTACTGTTGGAGGATTTGGTTCCTGAAAAAGCAAAATCAATAGACAAACCCTGAAAAGGTTTTGTACTAGCCTTTCGTGTGGAATGGGACCCAGCAGGGTTCTTGGTTTGTTTACACTGGATGCAAGTTGGACATTGGTCAAGAATACTTGTTTGGCGCTTGAACTTTGGTACTCCAAGAATGTGCTTATGCGCCTGGTATAGAAAGTCATCACATGGGTGTCCTAGTTGCTGATGCCAGAGAAGTTTGGATGTTTTGGCTTTGATGGCTTGAATAGGGATATGTTTGTCAACAATCTTGGTGAAAAACAGTTTTGCATCAAACAGTGGTGTGCTGCTGGTAGCAGACTGAGCTCTGGCAGCTTCAGTGCATTTTTCTAGTGTCACAACAGATATCATACCTGAAGTTGCTAATGGCTTCTGTGGAGGCTAGTTCACAAACTTGCTTGAACTCCATGTCAGTGGCTAAAGCGTACGCTGAAGAAGTTGCCCAATTGGCATATGGGGATGCAAAATCAACACCTGGTATAAATACTGGGTGTGTGAAACACTGGCCATCAATGATGGCTCCATGGAGGACAATGCTTTTAGCAGTGCTGTGTTTGTGATGACAAATAATGGTGAGGTTGCCATTCTGTTGAACAGACGGGTCGAAAGCTTTGTGTATGGACTGCCCACTGAATTGTTGTCTCATGCGTGATGTCATTCCACAGAGGTCATTCTCACTCAGCAATGTTGTTGACAGTGAGGGGGAATAATAGAAGAAGACTCTAATATACCCTATGTGATTGGGAACTGGTATGTGCACATACCCTGATCCTACAGGGATGCAGCTGGCTGCCTTACCTCCAATTGCTGCTGTTAGCCGGACTGGACATTTTCTCAGCTTGGTGTAAGGTTTGTAGTCATGGAGGATATGCTGTAGGTTTGTGCAAGAAACTTTAGCACGTGTATCAATTTGTGCACGGACACCCTGTTGAAAATATGATGCAGCTGCTATTGGATCTGAATGGACAAGATTTTGGACATTGTTGGTATCAACTGAGATGGGATTGTCTCAGTCAAAGTTGGGATCTCCATTGGTTTCCAAATGTGATTCCAATGCAGGGGCTGTAACCTCAAGTGATTCCATATCACAGTAGACATCAGTTGGAATTGAGGGCTGGAGGCTATCCCTAGGGAGAAGATTGACAGCGCCAATCTGGACTGATTTGTAGGAACTGACACTGCTGGAGTCCAAGGAGGGGCACGAGCCTTCCACTGAAGGGGCTGTGGCATTGTCAAATCTTTGAGGATCATCTTGTGGTGACGTTGTGTGGCTGCAAGAAAGACTGTCTATTCTTGGCCTTCGCAAAAATTTTGGTCTTCTACTTCATCATCTGGGGAGGCTTCATCCTGGTCCTCATCTTCAATGTTGATCTAGGAGATTCATTGAGTAGAATGTAAGAGCTGTTGGGTTTCTCTATTGCATTTGCTTAGAAAAACAGCTGTGGCAATCCTATGTTTCTTGAGGGACTCAACATCCTGCAAGGCAGGACAATTATCAAAACTGTGACCGGATGTGTGACAAACAATGCATTTTCTGGATGTGTCAAAGAGACTGGGTTGCTTGTCGAATGCAGAGATGGCATTGCAGTAATCCTGATGAAGAAATGGGTTGTCAGATGCTTTGTCCATCTCTGGGTATCCAAGTGATTCAATCAGGCTGATTGAGTGGGAAGTTAGGGTTGATGGGGTTTTGGTAGTGTTGTTGCTGCCTGCGCGGTTTTTGAATCGGTCATTTCGACGAGAGCCTGGTCTGGTCCCTATTGTGAGAGCTGGTTTGGACAGGTTGGATTTGAAGGTTCTATCCTTGTGCTTCATGTCGGCCTTGATTTCCTGCTCATATGTTTGAAGAGTTTGGAGGAGTCTTCCTGCCTTGTATTTGTCTCGCTTGAATTGATCATCTGACTCGCATTCATCCTCGGTTTTCTTGCGCAATTCATAAGATAGAGTTGCTCCTTCAATAATGTTGCTTACCTCTTCCATTGAACTGATTGTGCTAGGTTGGTTGTGCAGGAATACCCGGAGCCTGAGATAATCTTTGTACCTGAAAAAGTATCCTTCAAATGACTCATCTTGTTCCTGGTTTGGTAGGCTTCGCACCATCTTTCCTTTGTATGATGGTCTTTCTGAGTTGGGATGTGTTTTGGCAATCACACTATAGAGAGATTCGTATCCCTGTCCACCTTCAAAGCTCTGGATTGCAGCTTTCACACTCTTGCATGATTCAGGGATGACTTTATCGGTTCTGAGGGCAGTGTAGATTAGGTTTCCCCATTCATGAATGGCCAATTCGTATCTTGCTGGGAGGTCATCCACATAGGTGTCACCAATGCTGAACCTTCTCAGATGATCAGCTTTGTGTCTGTAGAGGTAGTATGGATGGACATAAATATGGTGTTGCTGTGCATGAGCAGTGACTTCCCTGTACCATTTGCGAACCTGAGGAGCTGTAGAGTTCTTTAGTTGTGGGAAGCCTGTGAGGAAGAATTTGTCTCGCGCTGCCTCTTTGGATTTGTCTGAAGCTCTGGTTAGATCAAAACAATCACCACTTCTTGTGACTAGGCGTTGATCATTCCTGCCACTACCTAGGTTATGCAGATACTAATTTTGTTTGACAGTCATTTCATCTCCTGCTGCCTCCGTAGAGGTAATTTCAAAGTATTTCATCTCATCACTGGTAAGGAACTCTTCTCTTCTGTTGTATCTTTCCTGGACCATAGGAGGTAATGTTCCGGGATTCCATGGAAGGTCAAGTGCTGCTTGGTTGGCGCTGGGGTTGTTGTTGGTGTTGTTGCCATTATTGACCAATTGTTGTAGTAGGGTAGTCAATTGTCCCATTTCAGTAGGAGGCACGGCTTCTGCAGGTGTATCCGCAACGATGACATCATCCGTGTTAGTGTTATCTTCATCGTCGGATGGTGGGTCCCCGGTGTAGGCTTCCATGAATAGGTCAGGGCGCCATTTCTTCTTGAATTTCCAGTGTGTAATGGTGAGACGACAGTGGGTTCTTCATCGGTGTTAGTCCGAATGGCATGATTTGCGGCGGTATCAAAGTCTGTTTTGTATCTCATGCGCTTGGTAGATCCACCATTTCTGACATGCTTGATGACACATTTGTTGAGGAGATTGGCAATGTGGCATTTTGTTATTTCATCCGGTGGTGGCTCCACTAGGTTGATGTTGATAGCCTTTGCGATGCAATTGAGGATGTGGAGTTGTGGATCCGGGGCTATTTCTAGTGGTCCTTCTTCTTCTGCTTCATCCTCGCAGGTCACAAAGAATTCTGAGAGTTCATCTTTGCCAATGATTTCAGAGTAGGCTTTGTTAAGAGAGGTGGCTGCAGTTGGGTTGCTAGCACTTGAAAATCGAAATTCGATTCCAAAAATTGGAGTCTAGTCAAATGGAGGCGGCATGGTCGTCAATGTAATCAATACTGTCAGTATATCCGATGGTGCGATGAAAAAAAATCATTGGCGTTCTTGTAATGTAATTAATCCGTCGTCGTCGTTGTCGTTTCTGTGGCAGCGTTCGATCCGTTCGATGGGTGAAGGAGATTCCGAACTAATCCGTCGTTGTCGCCGTGGTGTTCGGGAGACGATCGTTGGCAGATCGTCAACGTCAAGATGTCCGGAACGTTCGTCGTTCTTGTATTAACCGGGCTTGGTCGTGGATTGCAAAAGAAGATTCCTGTAGAAGAATCTACGAAAGAAGATTGTTGTAGAAGGATCGGTATCACACACCCTGATTCACGAGCAGGGAGGTTAAGAAGAGAAAGAAAGAATGAGATGGGGGAAGGCCGAGAATGTGCCGCACAGGGAGCTAAGCACAAAATTTCCTCTGGATTTAACCGACAGTGGAGGTGCTGAACAGCCGGAGATAGGTAGCTTAAGGTAAACACTGGTGCTCTTGTGGGACACAATTGTAAGTTATAAGGGCTCTATAACCTGTTGTAACTCTAAAAATTGACTGAAAGGTAAAGGATAATTGAAATTTAAAGAGATGTGAGCTCAGAGAGACGCTCTTATTTTTACTGTGTATTTCGTACTGTATCAGGGCTCTCTGCTGTATTTTTTTACATGGTAGAGATCTTCCCCGGCTATTTGTTACTGTCTTCTTTACCGTCATACCGATACTGTCGCTGCTGTTCCTGTGTTAGTTTCGTGTGTCGGCCTTACTGTATCGGTCATTTGATAGCATTGGTCATTTACAAGGTTAAGTGATTTACTCGATGGGGCGTATGCTTGTTCGTGGTATGTATGCTAGATATGAGGCCCATCTGGTATCGGTATTGATTTTCATGATTCCAATAAGTAATTTCCTCACGGGATATCAAGTATGTTCGTTCGAATGTACTTAAGGGTTCCAAGTGTTCACTTATTGGTCAGGTCTTTGGCGTTGTCTTGTTTCTAACCAATTCTCCACTTTTGTTTGTAGTCCAAAGTGATATCGTTTTTACCACTTAGTGGTTTTTGAGTAGTGGAGGTGCGTTTGATTCTAAGACTCGATCATCAAAATAATCGTGTCTCTGTTGTTACTCCGTATTCTCGCACCTCGGTTGTATTTCTGCACCTCGGTTGTATTTCTGCATTTTGGTCGTCGTTTCGTTTCGTCGGCTTTTTCAATCGAATTTGATGCCGACAAAGTCCGTATTTTTCGCCGACAACATGCAATGCGTCTTCAAAACGAATCTATCTTGAATCCCCCCAGCTCCTCCTCCAGGAACAAATAAGAACAAGTTCCCACAACAAGTGAAGTACAAATCTTGGTGCCAAAAATCACTAGATGAAAAGTCATTCACGCTCCTCACAAATGACTCAAGGTTCGAACATTGGCTCGTCGGCTTCAAGGCAAAGCTCAAAGCATACAATATTGACACCGAAACATTTCTTGATGAAACCTGGCCACCTGCTGCATTACAAGATATCACGCGTGACCTCTTCGTCAAACAATGTTCATTCTTCTGGGTTCTTATGTTGGAAGTTTTCAAAAGTGACCTATCAGCGTCATGTGTCCACAGCCATTCCATCACACGCAATGGTCGGCAAGCATATTTTGATTTTGTGAATCTACACAGTGAATCAAAGGCCAAGGTCTATGACAACTCGACTCAATTGCAAGCGTTACTGAAGTTGAATCTCGACAAGTGGAAGGAATCCAAAGTGAAGTTCATCATGAACTGGTTTGAAGAGTTGAACCACCTCAATAAGCTTCGTCCTCCCAATAAACCCCTTGAGTACCATACCGTAAAATCCGCATTGTGCCAAGCCTGCTATTTCAGCTTTCAACTGAGTGAACAGTTTGCCAAGGTCAATGACCCTGGTGGCCCGAATAGTACCGTCACAGATATAGTAGCCAAAGCAGCTGTTATCCACAAGCTCAATATCACACTCTTACTTGAGGCTACTCACCTAGACTCTTAGTCCTGTTCACGACTTCTCTTCCGATCAAGGGCACAATTCTAGCGAATATGCTCTCCCTATCGAATTTGAAGGTGACTATCAAGACTACGTGGTATTCAAGGCTGGATGTTCACCTGATCCTACCACACGCTTACCTACTGGCATATGGAAGGCATTATCACGTCAAGACATGAACATGAAGAATTGGCTGAATTTTTCCCCAGAAGGCAAGAAAATAGTAGTCGCTTCCTTACCGTCTGAATTGCTCCCAGACAGCCAACCGGACCCCAATGCCATTATGCCCATCACTTGAAAGGCATATACGCATGAACATTCCGTCACGTTCCTCAAAGATGACACCTCGAGTGGTGATAACCATACCAATGCTTCAGAGGATCTACATCCGGCTGTTGAAAATCACTGTCGAGGCGTCTTCCATGCATCACTGGGTGTCTATAAGTCTCAGACTTCCTCCTCCAAGGACCAACAACCCCTCAAGTCATCTGTGTCACCTGCTCACCCTGCCAGATTCCTTTCTGAGAACCCTGACATCAGATACAAAAGGGATGGTGATACTCTTGTACCTGTGGGAAAATCTTCTTATTCCGTTTACTTTCACCAATGGTACAAGCCCAAAGATGACTTGACCTTACCGCACGACAATCACGTATCCACATATACATATCGTGCCAATAAGGCTACTGTCTCCAACCCCGGGTTTGCTATGGTTGACCGTGGTGCTAATGGTTGTATCATTGGTAATGATACATATCTCATCTCCAAAGATATCCCATCTCGGTATGTCAATGTCACAGGCATCAACAATCACCAAGTGCAGAATATTCCCATTGCAACATGTGGAGCATATTCCGTTTCAAATAGAGGTCCCTTTATCCTCATTTTCAACAAATGCGCATACACTGGAAGACGCCCTTCTATCCTGTCTTCTGGCCAGATGGAAGCATATTTCTCTACTGTTGATGATACATCCATCAAAGCAGGCGGTGGGCAGGTAATCACCACCTCCGATGGATATGCACTGCCTCTCAGCATTCGACATGGTTTACCATACCTTGCCATGCGCAAGTATACCACTGATGAATTCAACACACTACCACATTTCATCATGACATCAGATAAACACTGGGACCCATCCGTCCTTGATACCATCATCAGTGCTCAGGATGAAACCTTCCTTCAGAAGTATCCACCACAACCACAGCAGCTTCCGTATCCAACATATGACGAATATGGAAACCCACGTTGTCTTGAAGGTTTGGATATCTCTGTATCTCCTGGTTCGTCCACGGTTACATCTCTCAGTTTGTACTCCAGTCAGTGCACTTGATCAGCTTTTCTCCCTATCAATGATCACGGCATCAACGATTGCTCCTTCTGGCTTACTCCTACCGATTTTGACCATCAGGAACGTCTAGCTTGTTGTATCCCGTCCCCAACTTCTGATACGATCCTTGCTTTCCCCACAGCATGTACTGCTGATGACACACCCCGTGTCGCAACCACACCTCGCGAACGTCATCCTAACGAGCATGACTACCTATCCCTGAAACCCTACTTTTGTTGGGTTTCTACAGATCGCATCAAGGCGACCTTTACCAATTCAACGCAATATGGATCCTTAGCGGTTAGCCCCGATGGTAACCTTTTCAAACACTTTCATTCCCCTCAACCGGCAATGAACGTTCGACCATTCAATGATGACGTATTGTCTGATGTCATGTACTCCAACGTCCCAGCAATCGATGGCAGTTCCAAACATGCACAGATCTTCTTTGGTCGAAAATCCCATATCATGTTGTCGGCGAAAAATACGGACTTTGTCGGCATCAAATTCGATTGAAAAAGCCAACAAACGAAACAAATCGAAACGACGACCGAGGTGCGTAAGATTAACACAGAGAGATGAATATTTTGATGATAGAGTCTTAGAATCAAATGCACCTCCACTACTTGAGAATCCCAAAGTGGTAAAAACGATATCACTTAGGACTACAAACGAAAGGGGTTAATTGGTTAGAAACAAGACACATCCAAAGACCTGACCGATAAGTAAACACTTGGAACGCTTAAGTAAATTCAGAAGAATCTACTTGATATCCCGTGGGGAAATTACTTATTGCAATCAAGTAAAACAATACCGATTCCAAATGGGCCTCATCTATCTCAAATACCACGAACAAGCATACGCCCCATCAAATAAATCACTTAGCCCCGTAAATGACCAATACCATCAAATGACCGATACAGTAAGACCGACACGACGCTAATACAGCAACAGCAACAGAAACAACGGTATCGGTACGATGAAGACCAAATAACCGGGGAAGATCTCTAACATGTAAAATACAGAGAGCCCTGATACAGTGAAATACACAGTAAAAATAAGAGCGTCTCTCTGAGCTCACATCTCTTTAATTTTTAAGATCATATACCTTTTGGTCGATTTTTAGAGTTACAACATATCATACATGTCGAAGAGATGCGTACCACGGGTGATTTCCTATCATGCTTTCAGAACTTCGTTCGAAAATAGGGCAGACCTCTTCGCCTCTTATGTGATCATGGATCCTACCAGTCTAGCAAGCGTATCATCAATTACCTCAAGATGTTATGGATTGGACTTTGGCAGAGTGAACCCTATCACCAACATCAGAACCAATTTGAACGTAGATATCAAACGTTCAAGCGTATCGTCAACCGCAAAATGGACCGCACCGGCACACCACCACATCTATGGTTGCTGTGTATGACATACGTCGCCGGACTCCTCAATGTTATTTATGATCCTACTCTATCAGATGAACAACCAGTCTTCATTGCTACTGGTTCCCTTGGCAATATTAGCGCATATACCAGTTTCTTTTGGTTTGAACCTGTTTATTTCAAGACCAATGATTCACCTTTTGGTACACAGTCCACCGAACGCCCCGGTCATTTCGTTGGCATTGCCGAGCATGTTGGTAATGGCCTATGCTTCCAGATCTTGGATCCTGTTACTAACAAATTGCTTGACCGTTCTTGTTGTTGGCGAAAAAATACGGACTTTGTCGGCATCAAATTTGATCGAAAAAGTCGATGAAGCGAAACGACGACCAAGGTGCGGAATATGAGATACGAATATTCCGCCTATCTAGGCTTAGAATCAAACGCACCTCCACTACATGAAAATCCCTAAGTGGTAAAAACGATATCACTTAGGACTACAAACAAAAGGAGTTAATCTGTTAGAAACAAGACATATCCAAAGACCTGAACAGTAAGTAAACACTTGGAATCCATAAGTACATTCAAAAGAATATACTTGATATCCCGTGAGGAAATTACTTATTGCAATCAAGAAAATCAATACCGATACCAAATGGGCCTCCTCATCTATCTCAAATACCACGAACAAGCATATGCCCCATCGAATAAAACACTTAACCTCGTAAAGACCTTCAAATGACCAATACAGTAAGACCGACACGACGCTAATACAGCAACAGCCACAGCAGTATCGGTACGATGAAGATTACAGTAACAGATAACCGGGGAAGATCTCTACCATGTAAAATACAGCAGAGAGCCCCGATACAGTACGAAATACACAGTAAAAATAAGAGCGTCTCTCTGAGCTCACATCTCTTTAAATTTTAACATCATATACCTTTGGTCGATTTTTAGAGTTACAACAGGTTATAGAGCCCTTATACCTTCCACTAACAAGTGGATACCTTAAGCTACCTATCTCCGCCCCGTACAGCACCTCCACTGTCGGTTACAGCCAGAGTATACTTGGTACGGGACTCACATCGCCGGGCTGTATCAATAGACCTCCCCCCCCGCCTCTCTCTTTCTTTCCTTCTCCTTACTCGCGTATCAAGGGGTGTATACAGATCCTTCTACCCAGAATCTTCTTCTGTAATACACGACCAAGCATACGTATCAAGGGGTGTATCTACAGAACATTCTACCAAGAATCTCCTTCTGTAATACACATCTAAGGACGACGATTGAACGATTACGATAGAACGGCCAATTGCACATCCAAGGACTATGATTGATTGTTTCTCCAAGGAACGTTATGATCACACCGGTTAACCGAATTGAATATTACCAACGATTGTTTCGGGTGTATCTACAGAACATTCCACCAAGAATCTCCTTCTGTAATACACATCTAAGGACGACGATCGAACGATTACGATAGAACGGCCAATCGCACATCCAAGGACTACGATTGATTGTTTCTTCAAGGAACGTTACGATCACACCGGTTAACCGAATTGAATATTACCAACGATTGTTCCGGGTGTATCTACAGAACATTCCACCAAGAATCTCCTTCTGTAATACACATCGCCGTTTGGAAAACACCGACGTCGCCGACATCGCCCTTCTCGAAACTCCCATCGCACAATCGAACGCGTCTTCTGACACATCGATTGTTTCCCAATCAACGGATCAATTCACTCCTTTCTACTAATAACAAGTGACGGAACGCCGATTAATACAAGAACGTCGACGACCATGCCTCCAGCACCTCCATTTGACTGGAATCAAATCCAGGAAATTGCAATCTGATTTGGGACATTCCCAACCAAAGGCAATGCCCACAAACATGAGGCCCTCAACGACTCATTCTGCCATGATCTAGAAGACACTGCTGGCCTGTTCCTCACAGACGACGACGACGCCGACACCAAAGGACCCAAGACCCTGGCTCCAGATCCTGTTACCATGCTCAAGGAAATTATTGTAAATGCAATCATGGATATCATTCCCCCCAAGGAACAAACTGAGATCAATAAGGGACACATATCCACCCTTTTTGCAGACCCTTGCCTCTGGTATGTTGCTCCAGACAAAATGATGAAGAGAATCATAAACAAACACTCAATGGACAAGGCAGGAGCACTAGCTATCGCACAAGGACAAGAAACCCTCCTCATAGAGATCAGGGCAACACACTGGGGCTTCAAATCAAATTGGGAAGTATCGATTCTTGATCGTAAGAATGAGCCCAGTATTTTGCGAGGTCTCATTATTTCCGATTTCGTACCTCTACTAAACTTAGACACGAAAGCAATTTAATAAGTACATTTTGACAAAGTCTACGACATGAAAATCTACAGCTTCCCTGAAGCAGATGACAACGATGAAGATGCCACAGCTCCAACCCCAGTGCCCGCGACAGCAGGCACCGACATGCAACAATTGACCACCCTACTCCAGCAATTGGTCAACAATGGCAACAACAACAACAACAACAACACCAGCGCCAACCACCAAGCGACACTCGACTTACCATGGAATCCAACAACCTTACCACCGCCAGTTAAGGAGCGATACTATAGGAGAGACGAATTCCTCACCAGAGATGATATGAAAGACTTCCCAATCACCTACACCGGCTCATCGGGAAATGAAACAATTGTCAGGCAAAACTACTACCTACACAACCTAGGCAGTGGCAGAAATGACCAGCGCCTGATCACTAGAAGTGGTGACTGTTTTGACCTAACCAGAGCCTCAGACAAGTCCAAGGAAGCAGCTAGAGACAAACTATTTCTCTCAGGATTTCCACAACTAAAGGATGCAACCCACCCTCAGGTTAGAAAATGGTACAGAGAAATTACTGCTAATGCACAACAACAACACATCTACATCCACCCTTACTACCTCTACAGGCGCGAAGCTGACCACCTCAGAGGATTTACGATAGGTGATAGTCTTCCACATGATCTACCTGCAAAATATGAATTGGCAATTCACGAATGGAGTAACCTCATCTACACTGCACTCAGAACTGATAAGATCATCCCTGACTCATGTGATAGAATGAAGTCCACAATTCAAAGCTTTGAAGGGGGACAAGGTTACAAAGCTCTGTACACAGTCATTGCTCAGACACATCCCAACTCAAAGAGACCATCCAATGCAGTCAGAATGGTCCGGAATTCTCCAAATCAAGATGCAGGTGAATCACTTGAAGAATATTACTTCAGATACAAGGATTACTTGAGACTTAGAGTTTTCCTCCAGAATCAACCCGGCACCATGAGTTCAACAGAAGAAATCAGCAATCTCATTGCAGGAACCACCCTCTCTCATGAACTATTTGAGAAAACAGAAGATGAACGGGACTCAGATGACCAATTCAAACGAGACAAATACAAAGCAGGCAGGTTGCTGCAAACTCTCCAAACATATGAGCAAGAGATTAAGGCTGAAAAGAAGTACAAGGACAAAACCTCCAAACCAAGTCTGCCCAAGCACTTACCAACCACAGGAACCAGACCAGGTCCTCGCTGTAATGATAGGTTCCAAAAGCGCGCTGGAAACAATACTGTCAGAACACCTTCCACTTTGACTTCTCACTCAATCAGCCTGATTGATTCACTTGGGTACCCTGAGATGGATGAAGAATCTGACAATCCCTTCCTCCATCAAGTATATTGCAATGCCATCACTGCATTTGACAAAGAACCTAGTCTGTTTGACACCTCCAGGCAATGTATTGTCTGTCATACCTCTGGACATACCTTTGACAACTGCCCTGCACTGCAAGATGTTGAGTCACTCAGGAAACATAGGATTGCCACCGCCGTTTACATCAGCAAAAACATGAGAGAAACCAAAAAGCTCTTGGATTCTACCCAACGCATCTCCCAAATCCACGTTGAAGATTATGAGCAGGATGAGAACTCCCCAAGTTGCAAACCAGAAGACCAAAATTTTTGCAACGGCCAAGAATAGACAGTCTTTCTTGCAGCCATGTGACATCACCTCAAGATGATCCTCAAGGATTTGACGACGCCACAGCCCCTCAAGTGAACAGCTTATGCCCCTCATTGGACTCCAGCAGTGTAAGCTCCTACGCATCCGTCCAGATTGGTGCTGTCAATCTTCTCCCTAGGGATAGCCTCCAGCCTTCAATCCCAATTGATGTCTACTGTGATATGGAATCACTTGAGGTTACAGCCCCTGTATTGGAATCACATCTGGAAACCAATGGAGATCCCAACTTTGATCAAGACAATCCTATCTCAGTTGATACCAACCATGTCAAAACTTTGTCCCACCAGATCCAATTGCAGCTGCAGCCTATTTCCAACATGGCATCAGAGCGCAGATTGACACAGGTGCCAAAGTTTCATGTACAAACCTAAAGCATATCCTGCATGGTTACAAACCTTACACCAAGCTGAGAAAATTCCCGGTCAGGCTCACAGCAGCAATTGGAGGAAAGGCAGCCACCTGCATTCCTGAAGGATCTGGCTACTTGCATATCCCAGCACCCAATCACATAGGGTATCTCAAAGTCTTCTTCTATTATTCTCCCTCCCTTTCAACAACACTACTGAGTGAGAATGACCTCTGTGGAATGACATCACGAATGAGACACCAGTTCAGTGGACAGTCCATACACAAAGTCTTCACTGACAACCATGACTCATCTGTTCAACAAAATGGCAACCTCACGATTATTTGTCATCACAAGCAGAGCACTGCCAAAAGCACTGTCCTACATGGAAGCATCATTGATGGACAATGCTTCACCCACCCAGTACTGATTCCAGACATTGATTTTGCATCCCCATATGCCAATTGTGCAACATCTTCAGCCTATGCTTTAGCGACCGACATGGAGTTCAAGAAAGCTTGCGAACTGGCCTCCAAAGAAGCCATTAGCAACTACAGGTATGATATATACAAGAATCTTGTCACACTGCAAAAATGCACTGAAGCAGCGAAAGCTCAGTCTGATACCAGTGACATGCCAAAGTTTGATGCAAAACTATTTTTCACCAAGATTGTGGACAAAAAGATCCCCATTCAAGCCATCAGGGCCAAAACATCGAAACTTCTATGGCACCAGAGATTGGGACATCCATGTGACAAATTCCTCTACAACGCACACAAGTCCATTCTTGGCGTACCAAAGTTCCAACGACAAACCAGTATCCTTGACCAATGTCCAACTTGTATCCAGTGTAAGCAAACAAAACATCCTGCTGGCTCCCATACCACACTGAAGGCTACACAGCCCTTTCAGGGTTTATCTATTGACTTTGCTTTCTCCGGCGCCAGATCCTCCAACAGCAAACGAAAGCGTGACTATGAAGGCATTCATGGCGAGACAGCTTGGATCCTCATCACAGATCACTACACGGGTATGAAATATGGTGATACCAGAATTTCTAAAGCAGCACCGCTCCACTGGCTTGAACATTTCTTCTCCCAGCACAACCCAGCTTGTGCCAACAAGTATATCTCAGTTGATCAAGGTGGAGAACTCTATCACAACCCTGATATCAGAAACCTCTTCTCTGCGTTTGGATACTCCATTTTCCCAACTGGGGCTGATGCGTCTCACCAAAATGGTACAGTTGAAAGAGCCCATCGAACTCTAGCTAACTCAATGCGGACCATGCTCTCTGGTGCAAACTTGCCCATCAAGTTCTGGCCTTTTGCCTTCTATCATGCCCTTTGGTTGTCAAATGCATTCCCTGAAGGCACCCAGCACCATTCACCATTGGAATTAGCTACTGGACATAACCTGGGTTTTGTACCATATACTACCAGAAACATTCTTTGGTATGATACTGAAACGCACAGAGTCAAGATAGCCACCCATGTCAGTTTGATGAAGGCATGAATGATTTACCTCTTACTGACCTTCCTACCAATGTCAAGCACTTGCTCCAGACTGATGACAACATTCACCTTCCCGCAGAACCAAATGAGGTGTCATCCCGTGATTTTCAATTCTTGATCTCCCCATTTGCAGATCTCACCAATCTCAGGCTCACTGTTTCAAGCTCTTGTGCCGATCAAGCATTTGGTCTCCGATATGCAAATGATTCACTACTTGGCAGAGCCTATGTCACAGACATCATTCCAAAAAGCCCTGCCTCCAAGCTTTTCTCCTCCCATATGAAATCTCTCTCCAAGCTCCGCGGAGCTTATATTGTATCTATCACAACCGTGTGTTTACTGCTGCTGATGTTACCACAGCCTTGCATGAATCACACGCTCGTGGGGTGAGGAATTCTTCAATAGATACACCCATTACCTTTGCACTTGAAGAGAAATTGTCAATGAAGGAAGTTAGGAAACACTCGAATGAATATGAACTCTTTGCCCCCAATACTTCTTGGAAGGAACCCACTGATGAAGAAGATCCACCTTTTTTGGACCGAATTTCATCCATCAAGACTATCAAGCTCATTGGCACCAAATACAAGAATATCATCCAATCCAGAATCAACCAGTTCAATAGCACTGAAGAACTCCATGCCACCATCCAAAAACACTTGGCACCAACCAAAGATGACATGGATGTTGCCATTCCCACTATTGACATTGCTTCGCTCAGAGCCATCACCAAGCTTCATAAGGCAGGCAATCATGCATTACCACTAGATGCAGATTCACTACCAACTGAAAAAATTGAACTCTTAATCAAGGCCATCAATTCAAAAGCAACTACACCAGAAAAACAAGCACTAGGGCACTTCACTCGCAGAAACCTCAAGTCACTATCCACATGGACGGAATGGGAAGCTGGAGAGCGCAAACAACTTGACCAGTTTAAAGACTTAGAAATGTTTGGATCACCCATCCCATACCCTAAGGATCCAGAAGCCATAATTCTCAGGCCCCATTGGCAATACAATGTCAAAAGGAATGGTGTCAGACAAGCAAGACAGTGCTGTAATGGAAGCAAATATGCAGCGCCAACCCTGCATGCCATTGCAATGTCATACTCATCATGTGTTGAACACCCCATCCAAAGATTGTTCTTTGCCATTGCAGCCAGCCTCAATCTCAAAATCTATGCAGGAGATGCTGCTGACGCCTATGCGCACAGTCCAGGACCAAACATCCCTACTTACATGACTATTGATGACGCATATGCAGAATGGTATAACCACAAGTATGGAAAAGACATAGACAGAAGATTGGTGCTTCCTGTCCTCCAAGCACTGCAAGGCCATCCAGAATCCGGAAGATTATGGGAGACGCACATCAACAAGATCCTGAAAGGTCCTGACCTCAACTTCAAGACCACCACTCATGACAGAACAATCTACACGACAGTTTTTGAAGGTGAAACAGTCTACATGCTGAGACAAGTTGATGACTTTGCGCTAGCATGCTCATCAGAATTCATATCTGACAAGATCTATGACATCATTGGAGCGAAACTGAAGTTACCAAAAGAAGATGTTGTTCCCTTCACAAAAATGGGATTGCTTGAGGACTTCAATTGAATTGATGTCAAACAGACAGCTGATTATATTGAACTGTCCTGTGCCAACTACATCGACCAAATTATGACATCCCATGGTTGGGAAACTGATTCTAAGATGAAACCTCACTCCAAACCATCAGCGCCATTATCAACTGAAGTACTGAGCCAACTGCAATCACATACAAATGGACCTTTAAAAGGCACCAAGGAACATGCTGAATTACAATCCACATCTGGCTTCTCCTACAGGACACTCTTGGGTTAAATGATGTTTGCATATGTCAGCTGCCGGCCAGACATTGGGTATGCAGTGATCCTGATTTCAAAATACAGTTCCAATCCCACTGCTTTCCACTATTCCAGTCTGAAGAACATAGCCTGCTACCTCAGAACAACCAGATCATGGGGTATTAGGTTCTACAGACCAAATGCTGAGCCATCCCTGCCTCCAGGGGTACCATACGACAACGCAGTCCAAGATGCATCACTCCCCAAATACCCTGCAGATATCAAGCAAAGCAAATTGATGTGTTTTGTTGATGCAGCATATGGAAATGATCCAAAACATCGCAGGTCCACCACAGGGTATGTCTTCACTTATGCTGGTGGAGCAATTGTTTACAGATCCAAAGCTCAGTCCCTTACTGCACAGAGCTCTACAGAAGCTGAGTTCATTGCCGCAGTCACAGCAGCCAAAACAGCCAGATATCTCAGGTCTATACTCAAAGAACTAGGCTTTATTCAGGACCTGAAGACAATGCATCAGCAATTGAAATCATCAATGCCCAGAAGCCAACTGAAAGAACCAGGCATATTGAAATCAGGTTCTTTGCAATTCAACCTTGGAAAGAAAATGGTGAAATCAAGATGATTCATATTCCTGGAGTTATCAACCCTGCTGATAATCTAACCAAACCATTAGGATGGATCTTGCACACCCGACATGCAAGATATATCATGGGGCACTACCCAGGTTAAATCACTTGCACGTTACAATTCGATTCGAACGTTTGGTTGTACCCTGGATCAAACCGGCGCGATTGTAATATGAGATCGACGTACATACTTCGTTTAACTGATCACTTCGATTGCCAATAGGATTCAATGCGGACGAATCGATTCAAGAAAATATACTCCGACAGTAATCCAATACCACATGAGTAGCGTATTGGATCAAGGGGTGTGTTGTCGGCGAAAAAATACGGACTTTGTTGGCATCAAATTTGATCGGAAACGACGACCAAGGTGCGGAAAATGAGATACGAATATTCCGCCTATCTAGGCTTAGAATCAAACGCACCTCCACTACATGAAAATCCCTAAGTGGTAAATATGATATCACTTAGGACTACAAACAAAAGGAGTTAATCTGTTAGAAACAAGACATATCCAAAGACCTGAACAGTAAGTAAACACTTGGAATCCATAAGTACATTCAAAAGAATATACTTGATATCCCGTGAGGAAATTACTTATTGCAATCAAGAAAATCAATACCGATACCAAATGGGCCTCCTCATCTATCTCAAATACCACGAACAAGCATATGCCCCATCGAATAAAACACTTAACCTCGTAAAGACCTTCAAATGACCGATACAGTAAGACCGACACGACGCTAATACAGCAACAGCCACAGCAGTATCGGTACGATGAAGATTACAGTAACAGATAACCGGGGAAGATCTCTACCATGTAAAATACAGCAGAGAGCCCCAATACAGTACGAAATACACAGTAAAAATAAGAGCGTCTCTCTGAGCTCACATCTCTTTAAATTTTAACATCATATACCTTTGGTCGATTTTTAGAGTTACAACAGTTCTGGTGTTCGCTCAGCTCTTACACCTGAATCACGCAACAAACAGGCTGGCCTCTTTACCAAGGATGGCTTCGTCGCGTGGCGTAAAGCAAAGGATTCGGTTCACCAATTGTATGCAACCGGTGATGCCCCTTTGATCACGAAACATGGGGAGCCTATGACTAACCATACCCCAACCGAGAAGCCCGAACCACAGGACGTCCCAACTGCTCCTAATACTGCAGAATCCACTACAAACTCCGACACCATGACAACCTCTGACACTCCTGCGGCACCTTACAAAAACAAGCATCCGGCTCCTACCGAGCACCAAGCTACGGTATCACCTACTCAGACACCTGAGAACAGCCAACCTCCAGCATCTGGTAATCAGTACAATCTGAGACCACACGTCCACCCCTCGTTACCGAGCTTTCTTTATAAGAAGGTCGATGACAGCCCGAGCTGGTCCCCTTCTCCACTCCCTAACAACTATGGGGAGAGTTTTGATGGTCCCCCTACGACACACATCTTCAGCAAGACATCCGATGGCGTTCTCCTTACTGAAGATGATTTTGATCCACCCGAGCTAGCATACTTTGATGTTAGTGACGTCACTACTTCATACACCAACCCTGCTACTCCTACAGTAGACCCATCAGAGGTAGTTGTTACCAACGAAGAAGGGAATGCGCAATTTGATGATGATTGTAAACCTCTTACCATCCCGACCATCCCAATTGCCGACCTGCAAGGAAGATCTTTTCTTGTACCCAATCCTGATTGTACTCTGAAACGCCTTACCATTGTCGATGTAGAAGACAATCTTGAACGCAATAAAGATTTCATCAAATTCAAGTGAAAGCACTCTGATGACAAGCTTGACGACATCATTGCATACAACGATGTCATGAATTACATCCACCGTGATTCGACCCAAGAAGACAAAAAATTGTGGTAGTTTCGCAGAATCCTAGGACACCAAGGTCCATTGGACAACAAGCAACCTCAGGACAAAGGCTCCAAGTATAACCTTTGGATTGAATGGGAAAATATGAAACGAGCGTATGAACCATTAGCCAACATTGCGGCTGATCATCCTGTTGCCGTTGCCAAATATGGTAAAGACAACAACTTGCTTGACCTCCCAGGCTGGAAACGTCTCAAACAAATCACCAACCTAGCACGACGCACCAAGAAGCTTGATCGACTTGTGCATCAGGCCAAACTTTGATCTTTCCGTACCGCTCCGCAATATCAATACGGATTCAAGGTACCCCATAACCACGACGAAGCCCTCCAATTTGATCAAGCCAATGGAAACCACAAATGGGAAGATGCCATTACTCTTGAAATGGAACAGCTCAAGGAATACAATACCTTTATTGACAAAGGAATGTACAAGGCAAGCTCCATCCCAAACGGGTTTCAACAGATCAAGGTACACATGATATATGCTGTCAAACATGATGGTAGACACAAGGCTTGCCTTGTTGCAAACGGCAATCTTACTGAAGCCCCCATCCACAGTGTGTACGCCGGTGTCGTATCACTTCGCGGTCTACGCATGTGCCTGTTCCTAGCTGAACTGAACAGTCTGGAAGCATGGGGTACAGATATAGGAAATGCTTATCTTGAAGCAGTAACCTGCAAGAAAGTCTGCATCAAGACAGGTCCAGAATTTGGACCACTAGAAGGTCACCTCTTGATTATCTACAAGGCCCTATATGGACTCAGATCATCAGGCAAGTGCTTCAGTGATTTACTAGCAGCATGCCTCATCGAACTTAGCTTCGAAAGATCTCGCGCCAAACTGGTAATCTTTCTCAAGACTGGAATGAACAAACATGGGGAACGTGTATATGAACTCATATGCACATATGTCAACGGCCTATGTCTTTGCATGGCTGATCCCAATTCATTTCTGGAGATCCTACAGTCAGAGCCATACAACTTCAAACTGAAGGGATCCGGGCCTATGAACTTTCACCTAGGTTGCGGATTTGAACAAGATGAACATGGTGTTCTCTGTATGAACCCCATTAAATTCATCGAGAAGATGGAAGCATCATATGAACAAATGTTCGGATGCAAACCTAATACTAGGTTCCAATCACCCATTGCCAAGAACAATCATCCCGAATTGGACTCTTCAGCATTCCTTGAGGAAACTGGTATCCAGAAATACCAAAGCATGATTGGCTCACTTCAATGGATCATAGCCATTGGACGGTTTGATGTCCAAACAGCTGTAATGACGCTCTCAAGTTTTAGAGCCCAACCCCGAGAAGGACATCTTGATTGTGCCAAACGTATCTACGGATATATCTCCAAGTTCAGACATTTCAAGATCAGGTTCCGAGTGGAACCCCCAGATTTTATATTGACTGAACCGGACACCATCGATTGGTCCAACACCATCTATGGGGAGCATTCTGAAGAGCTACCCGACGACGCTCCTGCACCACTTGGGAAGACAGTAGTGTTGACACACTTCTATGATGCAAATCTCATGCATGACATTCTCAGTGGAAAGGTTGTAACCGGCATCCTTCACTTTGCAAACAAGACTCCTATGATGTGGTTCTCTAAGAAACAAGCCACTACGGAAACGGCCACATTCGGAGCCAAATTTGTCGCAGGAAGAACTTGCATCAAGCAAATTGTTGACCTACGTCACTCATTCTGATACCTTGGAACGCGAGTCTATGACATCTCCTATTCATGGGGAGACAATGAGAAGATGATTCAGACGTCAACCTTTCCTTACGCAAGGTTGCATAAACGTCACCATATCCTATCGTATCAATACATACGAAGCATGATAGCGAAAGGCTTCATCCTAATGCTGCACATCCCTGGTAAGGACAATTGTGCAGATATCCTCACCAAGCATTGGGGACACTCAGTTGTGTATCCACTGCTCAAGTCCATCTTCCACTTGTGTGGAAATACTGGCGACCTCCTACAAGATGATGGAAGCATCATGTAGACGTGATGACCTTTCCCAAGGAAACATGGGGAGTATTAAATTCCTTTCGTGTCCAAATATTAATTTCCTTTTGAAATTGGCACACCAAAAGTACCAAAACTACACGATGGCAGTCATTTTATTTGTACGAATCAATGAGTCCCGTATCAATCAAGTAATCGATTCCCACGGCGCATCGATTCCCATCGCGTATTGACGGTGAGCAATCCCTGTTTTCTAATATTGCCCTTGTTCCTCGGTGAGCAAACTTTGATTTTGAAAAGTATCACACGGCCTACGGGAGCAATTCCTGATTTTATTGATAAACATATCATAGGATCTTCCTAACGGAACAAGAAGAGAAGGAAACCATTGTTTGAAGCTTCTCACACAATATATATATATACATACAGATATATACGGTCAACAATCAATGCATGTACGGAAATAATCAGCAAGTAATCTCATCACTACGCAACAGCAGTTGCAACGTATTTCACCTCAATAAAAGAGATATCTTGCATTTCGGCAAGATTTCACTTTATCTCATACTTTTAACATTCAACTGATTTATATCCCAAAATTCACGCTAGTTGCTACCAACTACCTGTAATCTACATTACTAAGGTCTGTCTTGCTGTATCTGAACAAGTTCAGAGTAAAATGAGATCCGGCATTTCCATAGTCTCGCCTGTAGTCCGATTATCCGTTGTCGAAAGTATCCAACCACAATTGTCATGCGTAGAGTACAATTGTTCGTTTACTAACACACTAACACAGTGTTGCTGTTCTTCAGAAGCCTTTGAATCAGACTCTCAACAGACCGGATTCAGAAGGAAAATAATAAGATTCCACGGACCATATCCGATCATCCAAATATTCACCAACGGGACAATCAAGGTGCAGTGGTTGGAAGCGGTCGCAGAAATCTACAACATCCGTAAGGTGGTGCCCTATATCGGGGACCAATCCAACAACCGCAGCAGTAACTATTGCTCCAATCAATTGGCCAGTAACTGTGGGGGGTAGTGCAACAATAATCCTCGTGACTGACCAATCAAGTCGTGATGAAGTTGAAGACAATCCTGATGACCAAGGGAAGATTCATAATGACCAGAAGAGATTATACTTCCGGAAGAAGAGGAGGTCCTGATGACTCCTTCATGAAGATCAATTTACATTTACATATTAATTTCAGTAACCACTTATAATTCTTATATCTTTATTCTAAAAACGTATCAGTAGTTGATACACCCCAAACCCCCCATAAACTCCGTCTAGAAGGTTACGTTGTCAACTCTCTTAGGGTTAGGGTTAGTGTTAACGTTCAACTAACAACTCCACCAATAACGTTGTCAATTTAGGGTTAGCGTTCAACGTTCACTTAACAACTCCACCAATTTCTAGACCACGTGGCACCATTCCTTTCATCCGGATCGCTATGGTACTATAGGTAACACCCCGTCCTCCGTTTTGGTTGGCACGTGTCAACCCCTCTCTAAAGAAAAATCCGAGGCGCGCGCGCCGAGGATTTTTCTTTAGATAGGGGATGACACATGCCAACCAAATCGGCTCCGAGTAGCATCTGTGGGGAGGAGGGGTGTTACTTGGTACCACTCTACCTGCTTGTTTACGAGGCCCCCTGGGCCGAGGAAACAAGCAGCTAGAGTGGTACCAAGTAACACCCCTCCTCCCCACAGATACTACGAGGAGGAGCAAAGGAGGAAAGGGGTGTTGACATGGTAATCTCTATGGCTTCGAAAGGACGAGCAGAAAGGAGGAGGAGGAGGTCCTTCTTGTTGCTAGCTACCGTATCGGTGTTGCTTAGTACAGTACTTGTACTCATAGCGTTTCGATGCTGCTTCAGGGAGAGTAGTAGCTGTTTGATGCTGCTACAGGGGGGACAAGGGTAAACTGGTACCGATTGGTGGTACCGACAAGGACTCCTCGTAGGAACAAGTACAAATGGTATGGTACTGATTGGTGGTACCATTTTGGTGGTACCGGAGTACCACTCACTTTGTTAAGTAATAATTTTTTCAACGCATTGCACCTATTTTTAGGTATACTCAAGCGTAAAGACGGAGCAAACGCGCGGGATTCGCAGCAGCAGCAGCAGGATTTGGTTGATTCCTTGACACCACCTGTGTAGAATCTAGTAGAATCCCTACTACAAGCTGGATTCTTGCTGCTTTTCCCAGGTTGTTATTCATAATTTTGAAATCAACCACTTTCAAAAGTAAATTGCTCCCCGACCATGGGAATAGACCCTATCCACTGCTTTATTTCCTATTACAACAACAAGAAACCCATCCTATCACACTGTAAGTCATTGCCGGTCCTTTGTTCGCTGGGAGGGGGAGATGTTCAGGCTGTTTTGGTTTGATTCAGAGCGGCCGTCGTTGTTGTTACAGTTTTGCTGGCTGCCATTTTTCTTTGCTTTGTTGCTCACAATGATGATTCTTTTGCTTCTTTCTTGACCATGGGAATAACAGCAGCGAGCAGTGATTAGCGAGCAGTGAGTTTGCCGGTTGTGGGTGGTAGGGGGAGCTGTGTTGGCAATTCCGGTTTGATTTGGAGCTCTTGGCGTCGTTGTTGTCAATTTGTTTATACCGATCTCATGGCGCTGCTTCTGTTACCCACTTGTCAGGCAGGAAGGAGTATGTTCCATTATTGAACATTACCGAGGCAAGATTCTTGAAGATGGGGAGGGACTGTTGATGCAAGTACCGCATCATGCAGTCACTGTGCCATCTGGCCAGGAGCTTGATGACATTAGAGTCACATTTGCCCTGTAGCAGGGCCATAGCCCCACCCGCTTGAAGTGAGCAAGCAGAGATTGCTGCAGGGGAGATGCTGGTAGTATGATAGAGGGTCTGGGCATAGACCCGCATGGAGGAAGTGACAGTTGCTGCTCGAACACGGGTGAGTACCCCATTGTCAAAGTAACTGGCAAGCTTGAGGGATGGGCTGAAGGGGTGGGTGCCAGTGCAGCAGCGCCTGAGATGGAGTACCTGGCGAGCGCACGCTGCCACAGGGCAGCAGAGGGAGTCTCCACTTTTGGCATGAGCCACTACCTCACCCTTGTCCCTATTCTTCTGTGTGGTGAAGGTGAGGGTGACCGAGGTGGCAGCAAGGAGCTCATGCGCAGGACCATCATGGTGGACAAATGTGGAGCCCAGGTAGAAGGAGACCTCCTTGAGGTGGAAGGCTTGGTCGTCCCTGGTAGTACCGGTGTACTCACCAGGGCGAAGACAGAAGAAGAAGGCTATGCAGATCATTTTGGCAATGGCCTGTCTGGAGGGGGGCGGGGAGTCATGGTATGCAAATTGGAGGGCATGCATGACAAGGGTGATTGGGACTGGTTTGACCCGGCAAGGGGCTGGGTCAAGTTTGGCATAGGCCTTGAACTGGGCAGTTAGCCTGAAGTCAAGACTGCCGGTTGAGTTGGTTCTTGGGTCTTTGGCCCCCAAGCGGGCCAGCGTCTGACCCACTGACCGGAGGGTGTCCGATACTGTGCAAGATCTGACAGGCTTGCGACTACAGGAGAGTCGGCCATCATGGAGGCGCTGTGCAAAGACTTGGAGGAGGGGGATGGGATCTTGGATGGAGGGGAGGGTTGGTTCAAGGCCTTGAGACAAACAGAATTGAACCCATTGATTCCAATGGGCATCCTTTCTGCAAGCATAGAGTTCAGTGACTGAAGCGCGCATGGTCTTCTGGATAGAGCCAAGGTCAGAGCAGAATGCATGCGAGGCCTCAGGGGACATAATAGCCAGGGCAAGTCCTGGGGGTAGGAGGTGTTGAAATGATGGAGCAAGGCAGTGTCAGAGAGGGCAGAGCGAGAGAGGAGGTCAGCCAGGTGATTGGCTGGGCCCGGGATGTAATCCCTGAGTGGGACATATTGGTAGAGGCGTTGGTGCAGAGCCTGGATTCTGAGAAGGTAGGCCGCAGGGCCTGTGGTAGTGGTGGCGCCTTTCCTTTGCCAGTGGACAGCTGCGGTGTTGTCATAGCAGTTGTAAGTGGTTCTGGATTGGACACAGGCGGCCTGGGCGAGGACATCATTGTGGGCAATGGAGCCCGCGAGCTCCAGCTCACTGTTGTTGATAGTGCCATGGGGGTTGTCAAAGGTGACTAACTGGGAAGAGACCCACTGGGGGAGGGGATGCCGCCACATGATGGGCTGGATTTTGCCCGTAGGGAGAGGCACAAAGTGAATGCCACCCATACCCAGGCCAGAGGCATCACATGCGCCTAGAGTGGCAGGGAATGGATCTGGCACCAGCTCAGCAATGGAGGTGGGCCGGTTGGATATGTCCTGGGCAAGCCATTGGAAGTCTCAAAGGAAGCTATGGACCTGCTTGGTGAGCCTGATGCGCTGTCACCCTGGATCCTGGTGGCGCAAGGCTTCTTGGAGGACGGAGAAGAGGCCAATGGAGCCAGGGATGGCGATAGCCATCGACCGGAGTTCCCCAAGGACTTGGTGCCATTGCTTGATGGGGACATGGCGTTGGGAGGGGGCAATGGAGTGAAGGATCTCCTGTAGGCGGGCCACCCGATGGGGAGGAAGGCTGATGGTTTTGGTGAGGGAATCGATGAGCCAGCCCAGGATAACTTTCTTGGTGGTCCAAGTGGCGTCCCCCTGGAGCATTTTCTTGAGGGAAGCCGGCTCCTGTCGGAATGGGGTGTCAGTGGCGTCCAGGGGCCGGAAGACTGTGTCAAGGGATTGGAAGAGCACTTGCTTGACTACCCGGCGTGTCCATTGGTTGCCCTGAGCAAGGCCACAGAAGTCATCCACATAGACATCCCAGTATCAGACAGGCTTCTTGCTGGGGATGGTACTACTCGGAGGGGGCGTAGGCAGCGGCGCGATCACTGTGGGAGCGGGAGGCGCGTCTGGTGTGGCTTCAGAGGGGATATCCAGTCGATGGGGTGTGCGTCTGGCGGCTGCCAGCCCTGTGGAGAGAGTGGCATTGGCCAGGTCCGCAATGGTTTCAGTGAAGGCACAGAAGTTGGGTGGGCTAGATTTCCACCCCATAGGGTTGGTGAGGGGGATGCCAATGAGGGAAGGTTCTCCCTTCCTGGAAGGGAACAGAACGCCGAGCTTCATGGTGTCCTCTGGTTTCAACTGGACCCGGTAGAACCCATCAGCGAGGTCAATTTTGGACATGTACACTGGGCCAAACCTGGGATTGGCGCGGTGCAGCTTGGTGAGGAGTCGGGGAAGGGTGTGGCCAAATTACATGGCTTCTGCTGGGGCTAGGGGGAGGGTGTCTTGGTTGACCTCAGAGTAAGTGTAGTCCGAGATCATTTGGGGGCGGCGCCCACGCTGGGGGACGAGCCCCAGTGGACTCAGCCTGAGTTTTGGAAGGTCTTGGATGAGGCTGGCTGGGAGGACAGTCCACTGCTGCTTGTCGATCATGTTGGCATATTCCTCTCGAAGGAAGGCAATGCCCAGGTGGGAGGATTGGTGGGGCCCCCTGGAGAGGGCTTCGGCAATCCTGTCAGGGTCCCAATGGGGTCCATTCATGGAGGCAGGGGTGCCTTCGTGTCCAAAGTGGGCTAAGAGGTGACTGGCTGGATGGGGGATATTACCCACATTCGGGTGGATGTCACCTCGTCCCCGGACGGTCCGGATGAAGTCCCCCCAGCTAGTGCTGTTGTGGTAGACCTGGATAGCACAGTTGATGTGCACGTCTAGCCGGTCCCTGGGGTAGCCAGTAAGGGGGCAGGCTAGGGAGGCCAGCGGAGAGGCCAGCGCGTCGCTGGAGGTGGGAGGAGGTCCCAGCACGGCGCCGGGTGGTGAAGAGCTCAGGTCGGTGCTGGGTGGAGAGGCCAGCGCGTTGCTGGAGATTGGGAGGGGTCCCAGCTCGGCGCCGGGTGGTGTGGAGCCCGGCGCGGTGCCGGGTGGTTGAGATCCCAGGACGGTGCTGGGTGGTGGAGGTCCCAGCCCGGTGCTGGCTGGAGGAGGGCCCAGGACGGCGCTGGGTGGGGGAGGACCCCGGACGGCGCTGGGCGGTGGGGAGGCCCCCAGCGTGGTTGCCGGGGGAGGGTTGAGGACATACAGGAGTCGCGGGACAACGCGTGAGTGCTTACCTAGATCCTGTGGGAGGTGTTGCCCGTTGAGCGGCGAGGAAGGGGGCCGGTGGCCCTGTACGTGTGGTGCACCAATGTTGTGGAGGGCCCGGACTGGGAAAGCGCGGGGAGGAGATGGAACGTGTGTGGTTTGTGGGAGGGAGCGGGGAGGAGATGATATTGGGTGTGGCTGACGGGCTGAATCAAAGGTGGTGCGGGAAGTGATTGGGGGGGGGGGGTCTGTGGATGGCCCCCGAGGCAATTAGAGTGAGAGGGGGCATGGCGCCGCGTGGGTGGCGCTTGCCAGGGCTTCAGGCGGCATAGGCCTCTTGGCACCATTCCCAGAGCAGGTCCTGCTCTGCTGGAGTGATGTCAGCATGGTCATGAATGTGGCGGCAGCCTGTGAAGCAGCGACCTCTGATGTGCCAGGAATGGCAGCTTTCTTTGCCATCGGGGCGTTTAAGAGGTGGTTTGCCTTTGGCTTTCATGGAAGTAATGACCAATCTCATTGCTTTGTTCTTGATCTTAGCGGTGATGGGATTGGATGGGTCAGATAATCTGGGATCCCGGGTAGGGTTGCGTCGCTGATCGTTGTTGTTGGAGGGACGCTTGTCGCCGCCACCCCCGTCATTGGTGGGGGGAGATGAAGGGCTGCCGGAAGGCCCCTTCTGTAGAGGGGTAGGCTGCTGGAGGGCTCTCAAGGCATCGACATTGGACACATTTGGGAGCCAGTTGAGATTCTGGGTCATTCGGAACCTATGGATGTCTTCTCCAAAATCTGGGGCGGGGAGTGTAAGGTCAGATTCCTATTGCTCTTCTAGCCAACCCCTTACTCTGACCTGGAAGTAGTACACTACTATTGCAGGCATGAGTCTGTCACCCACTTCATCTGCTATGGCCCTCCGGAGGGGCATTTGTTGCCACTCTAGCCTGGAGAGACCGCGTTGGTAACCTTTGACCACCTCATGTGTGGCACCTAAGAGGGTGGCCAGGACCGCAAGGTAGCTTTTCAGCTGGGTGGTGGCCTCTGTCCAATCCAGGGGAATGTAGGCCTTGGTTTTTTGCAGTTCCAGGGAGTCCTTGAGGGAGAGGGAATTGCCTTGGGTGGAGATCATGGTATCATATGCTGCCACATTGGCAGCTTCCTCATGCTCCCTCTTCAGGGTGGCGGCTGATCCTCCTGGGGGAGTGAATGCAAGTGGGAGGATTCCATCTGCTACATCAAAGGGGCCGGTTCCGTAGAAATTGCAGTCTTGAAATCTTTTGATGGACAGCTGTGGTGATCAGTGGCGCCTGGATGCCAAGGTTGTAGGCATCTGTGGCTACTTGGCTTTGGAGAATCATGTGGGTTTTCTCATGTTTGCTCTTCTTGGCCCAGGCTGTATATATGGGGGGCAGATCTGCTTCCGTTGTCTTTCCACAGAGTAGGAGGAGTCTTTCAGTGTAAAGGGGCCCCCACACCTCCCTGACCGTGTGAAGCTTGGAGGACTCTTGTCTTCTTTGGTCCAGATTTTCACTCAGCCGAAGCTGATTGTCTGTGAGTGCTGCAAAGGCTGCCGCTAGTGTAGGGTCGGTCAACGTTGAGCCCAGGCCTGGTAGGTATCGGAGCAGGACATTCTTCTTCATGTAGGCCCGGAGGCTGGCCTCAGCTCTGAAAGAAGGACCAGGTTCTAAGAGACGGATGGTGCCCAGGAGGGTGGTGGGCTTTGTGCCCACTGCTCATAGTGTGTCCAGAAGGGGCTTGCAGACCTCAACCAGTCCTTGTTGGAGGATGTGGGGGTGGAGGACTTGGAAGGCCTGCTTGGGTGTGAGGCCGCTACATAACACCAGAGGGACCAGTTCAAAAGGGAGGAAGAACACCTTGTGGGCTTGGAGCATCTCGGTGTGGGCCATCCCTGCTGGGATAGCCGGGACGTAGTCTTGCTCAGGGTTTTGGGCTATTGCAGCCTCGTGACGGGCCATGAGATACACTCGGCTGGCGGCTGCCCTGGACAGCAGTGTGGCGTCCACCTGCACCAGCTCACCTTCCTGGCCCACTAAGTCATCGATGTAGCCAAAGGAGCTGCCCCGGTTGACGGAGGGTTGTGTGATGGTGCCTGGGTATCGGCGGAGGCCATGGATGACACGGAGCCGGTCCACCCCAGCTGCGTCTTCCTGGAAGATACCCAAGCCGCCAATGGCTTGTTCATCGAAGATATCCAGAAGGAGGGGGAGAAGTCGGTCCCCTTCCAATTCCGTGAAGAGAGTGTAGATGGCTTGGTAGACACCCCTTCTAGCCGGGCCATCCCCAAAGGGCCCCCTCCCTTGGAAGAACTCCTTGTAATTCATTGTTGTGTCGGCAGCCTGCTGTAGGGGAACCGGGACGCCGCAGTTGTATAGTCGTGCACGGGTACGGGGCTCTTGTAGGCGCGTTGGGCCTCAGACGTATCAGTGCAATGTGATAGGTGCTGTCGTGGGCGCGTCAGGCACTGGATCCCCACGTTGGGAGGAATCGGTGTGATGCGGTTCGGTCCTCACGTCGGGAGGAATCGATGTAATACAGCTCTCGCGTTGGGTGAAGCCGACCGGGGATCGAGAGGACTATCGACCAAGGTGGGCCTTCCGTAATCCTCGCGTTGGGAGGATTAGTGGAGGCTTGTACGGGTACAATAGGGAAGACTATTGGACCTGGACGTATAAGCCTTTATTCTACTACTAATCGTTATAGGAGCAAAAGAGTGAGCTGTGGGCTTGGTTCTTGCTGGAGGGAACCTTTACCTGCTTGTTGGTGCTTTGGCTGTAATTTGCTGCTTACAGTTCAATTGCTGCATGCAGTGAGGAGTGACGATCGTAGTAGAGTTTGTACCTACGTTGGTGATACATTGAGATCTTGCATACTCAAGGGTGTTCTTTGGTTCGTACGTCGTACGTTCCACGTGGCACTACCATTCCTTACATTCGGTTCGCTACATCAATTGAGCCTGTTTCAAACCCTCATTTTTCTTGGTACTTAGGAGTGAGTACACGTGCTCGTCCGCCGAAGCCATAGGATTACGTACGTAACACCATGGCTCGTACGGGAGAGCACGTGCACTCGCAAAATCGATGCCTAAGTAAGAAAAAATAAAAGGGACTCACGGGGTTAAAACAGACTCAACAGGCGCGAAGAAGGTGCAGAGGAGGGGGTGTTACTTTGGTAACTTCGGTGGTACTTTAGTAATTTCCAAAATATGCCGTAGAATTGCTACACGATTTCTAGTAGTGTTTTCTGCTCTGACAATGGCATGATACAAAAGTAATTTCGAAAATTGGTGGAGTTGTTAGTTGAACGTTTAACACTAACCCTAGGAGTTGACAACGTAACCTTGTAGACGGAGTTTATGTGGGGGGGGGGGGGTTGGGGGGGGGAAAATACGTAGAAATATTAAAAAAATCTGTTTTTAACAAGTAGACTTGGTACAAACGCTACGACTAAAAATCGCTAAAAAGCTTAGCCAAACATTTATTTACGGAAATGAGACGCTTCTTCTAAAAGCAATAGTAATATGTAGTGCCGCGCGTTCATTTTTATGGTAGCGAGCTCTCATTTTTATGATTGCAAGTAACCATAAGATTTAACCTGAATAAAGAAAAAATCACACGATTAAAATCTGTCTTAGATCAAGTTGGTCGTCACGTCGTCATCAACCTTGCCAGATGAGAGATTTGGTGAGAGAAATACAATCGGACTTGTTAGAATTGGTACAATTTGTACATGAATGAGTCGGACTTGATGTAGTTACAGCCATCTACTCTGAATTCGATCGAAAAAGCCAACAAACCGAGGCGCAAAATATTGTACCGTACCGTACGTACGGTGAGTGGACTTGATGTATTTACAGCCATCTATCTACTCTGAATTCGATAAAAAAAGCCAACAAACCGAGGCGCGAAATATTGTACCGTACGGTGAGTGTACCGGTACAAGATAAAAATACCACAATTAATACCCAGTACCAAAACCATGTAGAAGTCTACAGAAAATAAACATATGTGTGCTCCGCACACCGAAGTCCCTTCAAAAAAAGAACAAGACGAAAGACCCTGAAAACACACCGAAAAACTCACTCCTAAGACAATTTTTTTATGGGAAGTCCGATCATCGAAATCACGAATGTCGGCCCATGATGTTTGAAGTCGATCGAACAAGGGTTTCGATCATACTAGTCATCTTGCTTCTACAGTAGAAAAAGTGTGTCATAACAGTAATAAAACAAAACGCGATCTTCCTTACGGTCGATCGATTTAGTGAGTAGAATATTGTTGTTACAGTTCATTCGGCCTTGTCGTTGTCGACAGGTTAATTACCCATCGTATCGTCGTGTCGATTATCGTCGCGTCGATTTTACGGCATATTACCGTGTAATTCTTAGCATACAAAGCACACGTAAATAAGACACAAAACACACGCAAAACCATCTTCGATCGGTCTTTTTACCGTATAATTCACCGTGATATTCTCATTGGAATATCACACTGCTTATACCTTATTATGTAGAATTAGTACTAGATTGTACATAGATTTTAGGGCATGATAGTGTTTTAGAGTTGTTAATTCTTCGAAGAGTGAGCTGTTGGGAAAATTCCCGCTAAGAGGTAATCCACATAAAAGCACTGACGATTATTCACTCATCAGGTTAATAACCTTACGAATAAGGTTATTGCCTTCTTTATGACTTTTTGTATGATATGCCCGCTAAAGACGTATGAATACGCCTTTACACGGTGAATTCTTTTCAGTCCCCTTCAGTCGTAAATCCTCCAACCGTTAAGCGGCTGGATTCTATGACTTAACCTATTCATCGTGAGTCGTGTTGAATACCAAACTGTATCCAGTCTACCATCAGAGGCCCTATCAAAAGAAAATGGGGCGGCATTTTGCCTTTCATCCTGGCTTGTATCATGGCATTTTGCCCTGACCCTTGCCGGTTTGATATATTGTATTCATGGATCAAATTATCCATTTTTGAAATGCTCATTGCAGAACGATTTATTCCATGATTGGACAAATCAACTTGTTACTTCAATCGAACGATCGATCGAACATTCCACCGAACGATTGATTCTTTACCACATGCATCGAGAACAATGTTCCCGGAAAACAGCGCCACTCATTAGCTTTGTAAACAAATCAGCAATATTTGTTGAACCTGGTTCCTTTGCAACTCTGATAATTCCTGCTGCAATAGATTCACGCGCTTTGTGGTATGCAATGCTGTTGTGCTTCTTCTTACATGGGCTTTCAGGTCGTGTAACATTTGTGACAACTGAATCATTATCACAATACACATTTGTGCTCCCATCAATTGGAACACCCATCATTCTCAACTTGTACCTAAGACCTTCAACCAATTCTATTGCAATTTTCAAAGCAATCATTTCAGATCCAAAAGTTGATGTCTCAACTGTTGTTTGTCTTTTGGAAAACCAAATGATCGGTGCATTATTAATGAAGATAATAACACCAGTATGAGATCGTCTTGTTGCCTTGCATCCGGCATGGTTGGCGTCAACAAAACAGCTCATTGTTACATGCTTTCCCAAAGCTTCAGGCATATCTGCTGGTATGACTTCAGCGGCACCAGGATAAAATTCAGACCAGTCACATTTTTGAAATTTACTCTCGTCAACATTTGGTACAGTATCATCAAAAACCAATTTTGACCTGTTGTACTTTTTCAAATATGCAAATATATGAAATAACTGATTCAAATGCCCGATCCTTGCCTGTGCCAAATACCTTGACATCAGTGAGACTGGCATTACTATGTCAAGTCTTCCTAATTCACAAATCCACCTGAGGACTCCAATTAAACCTTGATAGTAATTTTGCAATTCAGGGTTCAATTCTTCTGATATATCAATTTCCGGTCGGTAATCATGTGACAGTGGACTAGATGCTGATTTTGGTAGATACTTGTAACCATATTTTTCAGTTCCTAACTCTTGTTCGACTGCTGCAACAGCTTTCGCCGTATACTTAGTACTTGATAATGACCATCTTGGCTTTGAATCACCTTCAAAGTAGAATTTCCCAATATCAGCTCCCAAATACAGAGTTGGCTCTTCAATCGTATCATCCTTCAATTTGAACTTTCGTTCAATGTTTTCAAGCTGGAACTTTGGATCTTCACCAGAACATAAGATGTCGTCTACATAGGCAATGAGCATTGCCCAGTATCTGGATCCATCTTTCCTAGTTTCAATTCTTAAGTGCACATCCGGATCTGCTTTGCAAGGTGAATATCCAAGATCTCTCAAATGCTGGGTGAGGTATGACCTGAAAGATGCACCAGCAACCGGCAGTCCATACAATGCGCGGACAATCTTGCAAGGCCTTCCTGCAAGATGAGGTGGAAAACCATCCTCAGCTCTCGCTTTTAGAAAGTATTTCTCTTTAATTGGGGCAGTCAAATATGCATTTTGAATATCTGCTGAAAGAACTTTCAAATCATTCAGCGCTGCCAGCAGGAAGAATATTCTTACTGAGTCTCGACTGGGAACCGATGAATAAGTATTTTCTTTGGCCACGGCAGGGACTTTATGACCGTCCCCTACCAACCTGGCCTTCCTTGTTAGGGATCCAAGCTTGATGTCAAAGATCATGTGGGTTGTTATCTGCTTATGGCCAACTGGAATAACATCATCATCAGAAAATTCAAACGCTGCCATGTTATTTGTCATTTCCTTATGAATTGCTCTTTCCCAGTGGTCAGTCCCCGTTTTCTTATCAATAGCCAGCGCTTGTTTGATTGAATGTGGCAACTCAACGCCATACTTGTGAGTTTTCAACCAATACTTGGCTGTTTTGGCCGCTTTAAGGATTCGTTCCTTCCGTCTCAAAATTTTGTGCACCCACCATCTGAACGCTGGTAATTTTTCAAGATTATTGTTGACAGCATACTCAGCTAATTGCACTGGAAATGACTCTTTCACATCACTTAGCTTACACCATGATTCAGTGCCATCTTTCCAACTGGCGAGAACCCTCCAACCTCTAGTTGTCGGCTTATGGGTTTTTCTGCCATTTTTTGCTATGGTCGTGGCTTCATCATCAGTTAGTGCAGTGTTGTCTTTTTCATGGTCAATGAGCTCATCCAGTAGAGTGAACATCCGTCCGTCATCATCAACAGAACTATACAGGCTCTCTGCAACAATATTTGCCGTGTATTCCTCCATTGTACCATCAGGTAGTTGCAATTTGTACAGCCTCGTGTCTAGTATGGGATTCTCATTTCTGAGTCCTATCGGTCTGTTTTGCAAGTCGCGAACCCTGTCCTTGACAACGCACCTGAGTCTTTCATCACCTCTTTCAATGATCACTTCATTTCCCAGATATTCATCTGGTTCATCAATATCTTCTACCGATGCTTCTGGCTCAGCCATTTCAAGTTTCAGATCCGGTGTTTCTACTGGTTGATTCTCAAATAGCTCCATTTGGGGCTCCGGGTAGTTTTCCTGGAAGAATGATGCGCTATCCTTCACTTCATCACCAATCTTGGATTCAATTGATTTGTCAATTGCTTCCATTCTTCTGAGGATATCTCTATCTCTCCATTCGAATTCTTTGACAGGTCTTATTGAATTTGTAGATATTGGTATTGCCGATTCAGTCAGGAGCCAAAAACAATCCCCCCCACCTACCTTATTGCCACAGGGACCCAACCATCGTGCCAGCCTTTCGACACCTCGGGTGGAAGAATCACCTTTTTCATAATAAAACACAAAGTCATACCATTCTGATGAAGTGTATAATGTAATATCCGGTCTATAGCCATGGACCAATTCGAATGGGGTTCTCCCCATTGAAGAAGGGTTGTTCGAGGCTGTCCGCTGCCTGATATTAGCACATAGTTCACCACAAAATGACCATAATCTTCTCGGCGACTTCTTCTTTGCAGACTTGGTTGTGATTGCACTGCCAAGATGACCAATTGCTTGTTCTGCTCGATTTTGGAATGGACAATGTGGTTGGATGAATGTCTGGTGGATATGGTTGCGCTTTACAATTGAATTCCAGTGTGTTTTGTAGGTTCTTGGAGAGCCTTGCTCTGGTGCACCATCAGAAATCAAATGTTCTGGGATTCCAATTTCATGAATGAATGTTTTCAATCCTTGATGCGCCTGGGACTTGTCCTGTATTGGTATAAATACTTCAAACCCATTTCCATTAGTAAAGATCTGTGCACATTTTTCTTGCCTCATAATACCCGTGGTTCTTGCATGCCAGGTATCAGTGTACCAGGTTCCTTGTGCAACTCTCTTGTTCCTGAAGCGCTGAGTAGGCAGCCGCTTCATCAATGGTGATTGCAAATTCCTGAGTGCCTTCTGCGTCGTGACTTTCAATGTCTGCTCAGCTTTCTTAAAACTAATGTTCCAAGTTTTGGCTAGGCGTTCACAGTCAACTTTGTTCGGACCTTCAATTGTTATCACTGATGGCCCCCATTGATTTCTTCTGTCAAGAGACCTTCTCTCAAGTGTATTGTCAATTTCTTGCAAGCTAGGGGCCTGTTTTGATTCTGCTTCAGGAGCTTCCATAAAGTCAAATTCTGTATCATCAAACAAAAATTGGTCTACCCTTCGCGCGCTTGAAATATTCCTTACTGAAGAAATTCGATGAGCTATATTCCCATCTGTTGCAATCTGGCATTCAGTGAGCATTCTCCTTGTGGATACCTGATGGACTCTCATCAGTTTGCATTGCTGAATGACACTTGGATGCCGTCCTTGTCCTAAGCTGGTCTTGGGGAGGTTATCTGTAACATTACTAGCAGGTTCTGTTACAACCGAACTTTCATCCATTTCTTGGTCCTCTTTGGTCGACATAGCTTGAAGGCTGAATTGGTCCCCTGAAATTGGATCTCCATTGTCAATGGCTAGCTCGGCCATCCTGAACTTCAGTGAATGTGGATCCCACGGGGTATCATTTGTTGCAATCAAATGTTGGCATTCATCAAGCTCCATTCTTGTTGGCTTTCTTGTGGGAAAATATGAGATCACATTTCGCATACTCAGTTTGATAAAAACTTTCTTCGGGTCATCATCCTCCAGTGGAGTTTGAATTGTAATTCCATGCTTGGATCTTGAATCAAATTGGCGAGGTGTCTCTTCAACAGAGTTGAAATTGCAGTCCCTCACTTGATTTGGGCATATCAAGCTGTTTTTCAATTTGTCCCCGAAGTACAGTGCTTGATGAAACACTATGATATATACTTGGCCTGACGTTGGATTCGTCCATGCAGTAGCACAGCTTCCAATGGGGATTTTCTTGATGGGCTTGTATTCTTCAGAAAAAGGTGCGACATCAACGTGTGTTGTGATCTGATCAGGATTCAGCAATACCATATTGCTTCCTGCTGCAGTAGTGTCTGCATGTGAGTCTAGCTCACAATATCCTTCTTCATTTTCCCCATCATCAAAATCTACAGGAACATTCATCTGGTATAATGACCCGCTCACCATTTTTAAACATTTGTTTTCTAGTGTCCGGTTATTATGTCATTTCTTAGATTTTGAGCCAAAACTGTCACCCGCGCCTTCATTTTCAGTTTCTTTCTTTTTAGTCTCAGCAGCCTTGAGATTTCTTTTCTTCTTAGCCTGTCTCATCTGGTAAAGCTCCTGGCGCTGTTCTTTTGACATTGTTTTATAAACGCTTGTCGGATAAGGCTTGCACTCAACTTTTCCTGTAAAAGTTCCAGTTGTCTTTTGCTTTTTTGTTGCTTGAAGTGCCCATAGAATACAAACTTCTGGAACCTCTTTTATGCTTCCCGGTTGCAAGCTTTTTCAATCCAAGACGATTGGTGAATAGAATCAAACATTCATTGAAATTGTCCCGGTAATCTTTGCTCTCGTCAATTGCATCAGCTTTAGCAGCATCAAGTCTCTCATCGCTGATTGAATTGATAAAATCCCAGACAAATCTCCTTTCATTATGATTCTTTTCAAATCTCAGGATCGTTCCATGAAAAGCAGTCCAGTTTCGCTTGTGCTTGTTCCAGTCATAATTCTTAGAATCTCCAGTGTAGTGTGAATCTTTCATATCCTGATATGTCTTATTCAGAACCATAGTGATATTGGTATCAGTGTAAGCATGTTGCATGAGAGAAATGAAAGCATTTCTGGCATTACCAGAATTCAGTGCAGTGTTTTGAAAATGTGCGACATATTCCCAACCAGGACCCTTTCTTGTTGCATCACACAGCAACCTCCAGACGACGTTGTTGTCCTCATCGTACTGGTGACCTGACAGGACGCCGCATCTTTCATTGTAATCACTCCAAGTTGGATAAGTATCTGTTGTACTTTGCCCGACTGTTCCAGCCCTGGCTTCATCAGTAACTTCTTCCTTTTCTTGGGGTCTTATGACATACAAGATTGGGAATCCCTCAGAGTTGAATCTGTACCTCAGGTTTTGTCGGAAGCCTTCCTCCCATTCCCTGAATTTTGTGAGATCCTTCAGCTCGGGTGGGGTTGCTTTTTCCTGCGATTTCACACTTGATTCCATCATTTTGATTCTGAATTGCTGCAGTTCCAGGTTGTTTGGGTTTGCGTTCTAGTCGATAGCCCTTGGCTCAACTCCAATCAGTGGTTGGTATCGAGCCCAACTTGCCCATGTGAGAAGCCTCGATGATAGTCTGTTACCATAGTGGATACTTTTTGGGTTAGGACATTCTGGACTGATAGATTTCAATCCGTGCATGAATGATTAGATGCTTTCCTTGTTGAGGTCTGTGATTTCGCGAATATTAGACATCCCTCCCCTCATAATTTCTTCAGCTGATTCATAGTTGATACCAAAATCCATCAAACTGCTTCTAAAGGCAAGCTGTTCTGGATTCAGAAATCTTCCGCTGTTGAATCCCCTGATTTTTATTTTTGGTTGGGATGACCTCCTTCCGTGCCGTTCAGCCCTTAGGTCGACGTCTAGTTGGTTTTCACCTTCATTGCTGTTATCACTATCACTATCACCCTGATTGACGTCATTTGGATTTCTGTGTTGCTCCACCGCATCCTGTATCGCTCTGATCCTTCTCTTTACTTCCTTGTCGATGACTCTTTTCCAAGTTGAGTTTGTTTCTGGATCAGTCATGGCCTTTTCCATTACTCTCATGATCCTTGCATCGAACTCCTCTTCACTATCTGGATACTTTTCGGAATCCTCGTCCTCGTCTCCATCAGGACCATTCGGATCTTGATCCACCTCCATTTTTGTTTCTTCTATATCACTATTTTCGTGTGCTCTGGTTCGTACCATGGTGGAGAATTTCAAACGAAGTTTCGGATTATATTCTGTGATGGAGTATGGATGGGCGATTCGTAGTGTGGTATCCGATGGAAGTTGGTATTTGGTGGAAGAGTGTAATCAAATCGAGGATTGGATGTGAGAGGTGGGTATTAATTTTGTGACAGTCGTTCTGTATTTATCCGGATCGAATTTTCGTTCCGGTTTTGTTATACTTTTGTGTGAGCTTTTGCTTTTGTTGCAAATCAAGATTGTGAGCTTTCCTATCCTTTCTCGGGATTTTGCTCATTCTGTATTTCTGTGGTGAATTTGAAAGATTGTTTCCTGAGAATTTAGTGTTCTCCTTTTAGTGTTCTCGACGATCTTTTCGCGGTTTGGTGTTCTCATATCTTTGGGTTTTCGCTTTCGTTCTCGCGGGCAGATGCTTTTCGCAATCTGTTCCTTGTTGCGGGCAGATGTTCTTCGCAATCCGTTTCTGTTTCACCACAGAATACTCCAGGCTCAATCTTCTGGCTCACTTCGTTCTATTTTCAGTGAAAGATCAGTGTTCTCGAATTTGGATATTGATTCCTTTCAACTGATGCCAACCTGGGCGGCCCTTTCGACTGAGCCGTCCAGCTTCTTTTCCCTTGCTTGTTTTTGCTGGATCTCGAAACCCGGTGGAGCCACCACCTTGGTTCGATTCTTCGGTCTCTTCTTTCAGGGAGACCGCCCTGGTGTTGGTCTATTCCAGGGCTCCACAGGCAACTGCCTCTTTTACATCCTTGAGGGTTGATGCCGGTAGCTGATCAGGCTAGTCCGGATTAGTCTTCGAGCTCAAACTGCGTTTCTTGGTGGGAAACGCCATTCGGTCCTCCACAGCTCGTAGAGTGCTGTGGGTCTGATAAACTAGAAAAAGTGTGTCATAACAGTAATAAAACAAAACGCGATCTTCCTTACGGTCGATCGATTTAGTGAGTAGAATATTGTTGTTACAGTTCATTCGGCCTTGTCGTTGTCGACAGGTTAATTACCCATCGTATCGTCGTGTCGATTATCGTCGCGTCGATTTTACGGCATATTACCGTGTAATTCTTAGCATACAAAGCACACGTAAATAAGACACAAAACACACGCAAAACCATCTTCGATCGGTCTTTTTACCGTATAATTCACCGTGATATTCTCATTGGAATATCACACTGCTTATACCTTATTACGTAGAATTAGTACTAGTATGTACATAGATTTTAGGGCATGATAGTGTTTTAGAGTTGTTAATTCTTCGAAGAGTGAGCTGTTGGGAAAATTCCCGCTAAGAGGTAATCCACATAAAAGCACTGACGATTATTCACTCATCAGGTTAATAACCTTACGAATAAGGTTATTGCCTTCTTTATGACTTTTTGTATGATATGCCCGCTAAAGACGTATGAATACGCCTTTACACGGTGAATTCTTTTCAACAGGAATCTTCTCGTACGAATGAATGAATGAGACACGAATGAATTGATTTTTTTTCGTACGTACAAGATTGATTTTTTTTTTCGTACGTACGAGATTGATTTTTTTTTTCGTACGTACGAGATTGTTTTTTTTTTTCCGTACGTGTAGGATTCTACACTACTACACAATCATGTAGAATTCTACATGATGTACTAGATACTTCGTACGCGAAAAAAAAAAAAATCTCTCTCACACAAACACACATTTCTACTGTCACTAGATCACTTGGTAAGATCGGTATGAATGTATGTAGCTTGCTTGCTTGTACTAGTTTTCAACTGCGCATTTTCAAGAAAAATCTCGCGCGAATGACGTCACTTGATTGGTAGTATAGATTGATTGGTAAGATCAGTATGTAGGTAGCTAACTACAGTATGAGTATGTACTATATTGGGGGGCGGGAGGGGGGGACTAATATTTAAAAAAAGTTTGCTTAACATTCACCCCCTCAAAAGTGAAGTATGACTCAAGCATGGTATGTAGTATGAGTATGTACTGGATCTAAGAACAAATCTTTTGAAACCGAGTTATATTTTGGTCGGGGATTGGCAGGATTTGCACTGTCTTCAAGTTTGGTGGGTTTATGGGTTGATGATTGAGTTCATTTTAGGTTGGGGATGGGCAGGATTTGCACTGTCTTCAAATCTGGTATCTGGTGAGTTTGTGGTTTTTTGGATTGATGACTGAGTTATATTTTGGTTGGGGATGGGCAGGATTTGCACTGTCTTCAAATCTGGTTAATTTTTGGATTGATGATTGAGTTATATTTGGTCCGGGACTGGCAGGATTTGCACTGTCTGCAAATCTGGTGAGTTTTTGGATTGATGACTGACTTATATTATATTTTGGTTGAGGATTGGCAAGATTTGCACTGTCTTCAAATCTGTTGAGTTTTTGGGTTGATGACTGAGTTATAGTTTGGTCGGGGATTGGCAAGATTTGCACTGTCTTCAAATCTGGTGGGTTTTTGGGTTGATGACTGAGTTATAGTTTGGTCGGGGATTGGCAAGATTTGCACTGGCTTCAAATCCGGTGAGTTTTTGTCGGGGATTGGCAAGAATTGCACTGTGTTCATTTCTGGCTAGTTTTTGGGTTGAGGATTGAGTTATATTATTTAAATCTGGTGTGTTTATGAGTTGATGACTGAGTGATATTGTGGTTATGAACGGGCAGGATTTACTATTGTTAGAAACTATTGGTAACTTTTTCAATCAACACTGATGGTGGTTGTTTTTCCTTCTGGAATTCATCATAGAAATTTTTAATTTCTTTACACATTCCCTTGACTTTGGTATGATCTATCTCATCCCTCAAATACAATCCATTCAATGTTTTACACCTTGATAAAACAACATATATCCAATGTTGCATCCTATAGTTCCAACTTGAAACCAAAATATTGTCTATGGAACGCCCTTGTAATTTATGCACAGTTCTAGCATGGGAAATGTTGAGAGGGAATTGTTTGAGTTTGACGCTCAAATTCTGTCTTGATGATTTGTGACTGATGTGCTCACTAAACAGAGAAGGATACTTGCACAAGGCATAAATATCTTTTTCGGGAAATTTGAGGTTGTATATGGGTTGTTCTTCTGGAGTATTGGTATCTGTAAGAATAACTTGTATAGATTCACTTTTATCAGCATCAATGCAATTGACATAATAGCCATTGATCACAACACTCTCAAGGGCTTCAAACCTGTTCATCTCTTGTTTCAAAATCAAACCTTTAAATTCACACATTGAACCATTAGCTATAGATTCTTCAACAGATATATTGCTTGTTATCATGATGGGACAACCAATATATAGCTTTAGAAATGGATCAACATGTGTACTTCCTCTTCTTTCTGTAACATCTGCATCAGAGCAACAACTGTAAAATATATCTCCTTTATCTGGAAAGGCCTTGTAATCTTTTCTGCTTTTGGCATATTTGTATTCAACATTGGATGCTCGAATGCATATGGTGTGCAAGGGAATAGGGTCTTGAATGTTCTTGGAATGGGTTTGTTGTAAATGAAGGGCAAAAATTGCATCATTGATTGCACACCTGTCTTTGTTTCTTGCTACAGCATAAGATATTGCCATTGGTAAAGAATCACTCTCAGTCACTTTCCTTGAGTTGATAAGCTTAGTATCTTCTTCACTAAGCCTAATTTTAAAAATTCTTTCTAACAATTTTCCATATGATGCATCTTCCTGAAACCTGTGGTTTGTTTTTAATTCCAGCATCACATTGACAGCATCCCTGAACATTGTTGTATATAGCTCATCATATATTTTGGTTCCATTTATGGGAGGTAGCTGATTGAAATCTCCAGCAAAGAGTACATTGATACCACCGTACAATGTATTTGTTCTTGGAGCATCTTTCAATTCATTTAATGTTTTATGCAGCCTGTTTAACAATGAATAATTTGCAAAGGATATTTCATCAATAATGATCATTTCTGTGTCAACCCAATCTTCTTTGAATTCACTTAATTTTTCAAGGTATGAATCGTTCTCTTTCACTGGAATGTGGCAAGCACTATGAAGAGTGCTACCATGAATTGACACTGCTGCACATCCAGTTAAAGCTGTAACAACAATTGTTTGCCTTGTAAACTTGATGTTCAAATTTTCACAGAATTCCTTGCAATAAGACAGAATTGCTCTGATCACGCGACTTTTCCCTGTACCACCTGCACCTGATAGAAATGCTATGGATTGTTGTCTATGTTCATGCATTTCTTGCAACATCTGAACTGTTGTACTGAAGTTGATCTTGTCACGCCTTGAAATAGATGAGTCAAAATCATCGTTCTCTTCCTCCTCACCAAATTCATTGAATGGTGCAAGTCTTCCCAATTCACCAGATAATCTTCTCCTTGTGTTTCTTGTTTTTTGCATTACATTTTTCTTTTGTTTTTCATAAACTCTCAGTACAAATCCAGAGACAATGTATACAAATGCTATCATTTGATGTTTGTCACCATTGAATATCTCTTTACCATATGCAATCATGTTTTCACAAGTACCCGTGGCAGATAAGTTTGTGATCTCTTCCTTTGTAACAACAGTATGGTGTGTTACCATCACTTTAATCATGTTTGTGATGTCAAGCTCATGCCAATCCCTGCCCATATCTGTATCTTCACCATCTTCCATTAATGATACTCTAGAAGCTGAACAAAATATTGTTTTTGTTTGGTCAATATTTGGTGCCTTAATCAAATTGTGTCCACAATGATTGCTTCCTGACTTAGTAATGATTGATGTGTTGAAGGAAAATAGATTATGACTCGTTCTAAAACAGTTGTCATCATCCAATCCTAAAACTGTGTTCCCAAAAAGATCCAATTCATCCAAGATGTTCATATTATTTCTGTTGTTGTCGTCTGCATTTGATTCATCATGTGTCCACCTAGTATCTGGTGGTAAGGTCACTCTCTCTAGTGCATCTTTTGCACGTCCACCCATCAAGCTGTTATGTGTCCTTTGAATATTCTTCAAAATATTCTGATGCTCTTGTTTTAGCAAACCATTTGCTAAAAAAGATTGAAAATAGGGAAGATATTTGGAATTCAATTGGAGGTCAGAAAGCTTTCTGAATGGAGAAAATAACACACTTGCTCTTTTAGCATAATCTTCCATTGCTAAAGCAATTTCCTGGTGTTTTTCATTCTCATGCTGTGGGACAAAATCCCTAATTTGTTTGTTCCTAAAGTTTGACGTTGATTTCAAATCATAGTGACAGATACCTGGAAGTTTAGGTTTTTTGTATTCATCACAAAATGAATGGTTTTTTGAGGGATGGTTATCCGTAAAGTCCAGTGATGTCTTACTTCTTCTCATTTTTGTATAATACTTTGATGCAAAATCATAAAGACACACACCCTCTAGTTCTGTTGGTCTGCAAATATAATTTGCTACTTGTGATATGTAAACTGGCAAGTCTTCCTCATTGTCACTTTCATTGGCTTCTTTCAGTTTTAGAACACCATCAACAACATGATCATTCTCAATATAATTGCTCAACACCAATGTTGAAAACTCTTCCGAGAACCTACATCTTGTATGGTTTCTTGTCAGGTAGGCAGCCATTGGTGCTGAGGTGATGTTATCTTGTGTCACTTTGAACAATGCATTTAGAATAGCTCTTATTCCAACCTTTTCCCTGATCAGATCATCTTCTTCATTTGTTTCATTTAGTTGTGCTGTAGAGTCATTTCTGTGGTTTACTGTGTTTGGTTCATCATGTTCTTCATCATTCATTGTGACATTTTCATTTTCTTGTCTCTGTTGTTCACCAAGTTGTTTGATTACTTTTTCTGCAACTGCACTGATCTTTTCTTTATCATCCTTTTGTGTACTTTTTGAGGCATAACATGTCAGGTAATAAATCCCTGCACCATCCACCCCCCAAATAACATTGTTGTTGCATTGAAAAATAGAACTTACAATACTATTGTTTGAATTGGCAAAACAATCCTGATGTGTTCTCTCATGTTCCCAGACAAACAATTGTTTCTTGTTGCATTTGCCTGTCCAATCAAATGATGTTAATTCTTCATCTTCAAAATGTATCTTTGTTTCATCACAAGCAGGAAGCGGGAGCCTGAACCTACATTCACCATTTTTGTCCTTTTTGTGACATGAGCTTGCATGTGTTGAGGCATGCAAATTGCGTAGCAAATTAACAATGTGAAGGGTTTTTTTGTATTTCATTGATCCAAGGCGCGGGAAAAGACCACTTTTAATTTGGACAGCAGTTTCTTTATGCAATGCCATTTCCATTGTCACCTGACATTTTGATTGCTTAGTCACACCATTCCAAAACTTGTGATACATGAACTATTGTTCTCCAGTTTCATTTGATGTTGGTATACTTTTGAGGAAATCTAAACTTTCACGCGCCAAATCTTCACTTGTGTAAAGTTTAGAGCAGGCTCTGCATTTGAAAATTGCTTTGTCACCCAGTGATGTGTGACCATGTTTAAGTCTCAATCTCCTTAAATCCTGTTCTGTGCATTTTTCAAAAGATTCTGAAACCAAACTCAAACACTCAGGATTCCTGCACTGAATAGAATCAAAGTTCTGAAACAATTTTGTTGTCAGTATGTTTTGTGCATACTGTTTCATGGTCTCTATTGCCCCATCTTGCTTGTCCTCCGTATGCAAATCTTGTAGCAGATCATTCCATTTATTTATCCACAAAACAAAATGTGCATGCAGAGTGCCACGTCCTTGTTCTTCAACTGCAACACTATATGCTTCTAAATCTCCAAATAAACCCATATCTTTGATGTTACCTTCCTTGTTATCCCATCCCAATATGAACTTGATGGTTATCTCCAAAATATTTTCAAATTCAATAGCACAAATACCTGGATATGTTGTTCTTATCGATGAGCACTCTGTCACAAACTGAAAAAGATCACAATCATCAATGGGTGGTTGTTCTCGCTTAAAAAGATCTGGGAAATCCTCAGAAGTAACTTCTTCATCCTTTGATTTTGACATCACTCTAATCCTAAAATTGATTGAATCATTTGGAGTAATGGTGAATAGAATGCAATGCAATCCATAATGTGCCATCAGTTGAAACATTTTCTTTCTAGCAAGATCAGAAGCTGCATTTGTATTTCCCATTGAACTTGTTACTCCCCTTATTTTAGATAGAAAAAAATCTTCATTTGTTTCTGGCACCACATTTCCATCTAGAAAATTGATTGATGCTTGTTTGAGTTGAACTGGGTCAAGCTGTGAAAAGTTGCACCTTAGGTTTTTTGTTGTTTTTAAATAGGAATGTTTCACCATTTTGACTCTTTGTACAAAATTGTACATAACTGCTACAAATTTCACCCTGATGAAAGCATGGTGATGATAACTCTGATAAATATTTCAGATAATCAGGACTCATTCTCTCTTCTCCATCCACATCAATAGATCCAATGCCATATGGAAATTGAAGTGGGAAAGAACGCAAGAAATTGTTCCCTTCATAATCTTTCAGTATGTTGTTGGATGTTCTACAGATCATGGTGGCATTCTTGTCAATGAGATCTTCTATACAGTGGTCCTTGAAATGTTTATCTGTGTCAATATCCTCCATTGGTTGTGCTAGGTAGATTCTCATCAGGAAAGATGACATGCATTTCAAATTGTTGTTCAATGTTTGAGTTCGAAGATGGTATTTGATTGGTCTTGTCAACAAAAAGAGGTAAAATGATATGAGTATCATTTATGTTTTCATCCTCAAGATAACCCATATTTTGTTTCATCCAATGCAAGGCTTTTTTCACTTTTTGTATTCTGAACTCCATTTTCTTTTTTACTGCCAGTTTTTGTTGGTTAGTGAATGATCCTGTTAGGATCACTTGGATTTCATTCTTCCCAATTGATTCCAGATAGTTGATAACGCCACTTGTATATTCCAAATTGTTTCTTCTCAAAAAGTGATACCCTTTAATCATTTGATGCTGTCCAGCATGGAAATGAAATATGTGTTGGCTGATTCTCACATCTGAGATAATGGCAAGTTCTGTTGCTGTCAAATCTAATAGTTCGTTAGGAGGATATCCATGCAAGAGTCCATTTGCTATAGCATATTTTGGAAGCTTGGCTTGTTTATTATTGTTCTTTTTCATGCTCTCAATACCATTATAGCATTGGCTGCAGCACCCAAATTGGGAGATAACTTCTCTATCACTAGAAGGCTTGATAGCATATGTCTTTGGTGACAAAATGAAATCATTGAAGGCAATTCTTTCATTGTTGATTCTTCTAGTCCCATTGATACATTTCTGTGTGTATTGTTTCAGAACTTGGTTTCTAGCTGTCACAGAAGCAAATTTAAACGGCATATTGTCCCACTTGATTTTCTTCTTGTGAAAATAATCTCTAACATATGGATGTGCTAGAGAACTAAAGTCAAGTTTTTTTTCATCACCTGTTCTTATGAATCTGTCACAGATACAGCAAACTTTTGCTTTGAACTTTCCCTGAGAAAAAGTAATCAATTTATTTTTTGCTTTAAATGCCTCTTCATAGGCTTTTTTAATGGCATGAGTTGTCACAAGCATTATCAACCTGTTTCAAAATATTGTAGTGAAAATGATCAATTATATTAGGTAAAAAACTGGATATTCAGAGCCATGTAGATTTGAAATAGATTGAAAACATTTCTAATTTGCTTGCCTAACGTACCTGTGACTATAAATTTGGGCCAAATCTGGTCAATACTTTGAATAGTCGACTGAGTTAATGTTAGGTGCAGGATTGGCAAAATCTGCACTTGGGTTGATGATTGGCAGGATTTGCACCGTGTTCAAATCTGGTGGGTTTTTGGGTTGATGACTGAGTTATATTATGGTCGGAGATTGGCAAGATTTGCACTGTCTTCAAATCTGGGGAGTTTTTGAATTGATGATTGAGTTATATTTTGGTCGGAGATGGGCAAGATTTGCACCTGTGTTCAAATCAGGTGGGTTTTTCGGTTGATGATTGAATTATATTTTGGTTAGGGACTGGAAAGATTTGCACTGTCTTCAAATCTGTTGAGTTTTTGGGTTGATGACTGAGTTATATTTTGGTCGGGGATGGAAATATTTGCACTGTCTTCAAATCTGGTGAGTTTTTGGATTGACGACTGAGTTATATTTTGGTCCGGGGATGGGCAGGATTTGCACTGTCTTCAAATCAGGTGAATTTTTGAATTGATGACTGAGTTATATTTTGGTCGGGGATGGGCAGGATTTGCACTGTCTTCAAATCTGGTGTGTTTTTGGGTTGATGATTGAGTTATATTTTGGTCGGGGATTGACAAGATTTGCACAGTGTTCAAATCTGGTGGGGGTTTTCGGTTGATGATTGAATTATATTTTGGTTAGGGACTGAAAAGATTTGCACTGTCTTCAAATCTGGTGAGTTTTTGGATTGACGACTAAGTTATATTTTGGTCAGGGATGGGTAGGATTTGAACTGTCTTCAAATCTGGTGAATTTTTGGATTGATGACTGAGTTATATTTTGGTCGGGGATGGGCAAGATTTGCACTGTGTTCAAATCTGGTTGGTTTTTTGGTTGATGACTGAGTTATATTTTGGTCAGGGATGGGCAGAATTTGCACTATCTTCAAATCTAGTGAGTTTTTGGGTTTATGATTGAGTTATATTTTGGTCATGGATTGGAAAGATTTGCACTGTCTTCAAATCTGGTGAGTTTTTTTATTGATGACTGACTTCTATTTTGGTCGGGGATGGGCAGGATTTGCACTGTCTTCAAATCTGTTGAGTTTTTGGATTGATGACTGAGTTATATTTTGGTCCGGGATTGACAGGATTTGCACTGTCTTCAAATCTCTATAATTTTGGTACGGGAATGGACTTATTATGTTTTGTTTTTGTACACAAATGTTATGCTTTGCTGATTTAGATTTTTCAATTTATGACAGTTGAGAAAAAGATGATGAATAATATGTTTTTTTTGTATTTGTTATGTAATTGCTTTTGGGATGGTATGCGATTATGTCAATTGTTTTTGATGCGATAATTCTTTTTGGTTAAATCTGATAATCTTCTGATAAGGTGGCATGTACCCTTTGTAATTAACATGATTTCTGTTAATCTGGAGATGATACTTCAATCCTGATAGTTCTGTCCTACAGGAAAAGCCAACAAAGCGTGTTGCATAGTAGCTGTATTCACCATTGTTTTTGCGTGTGAAGATGTCCCACAAATCATTCTCACGGATGTATGAATATTTCTCTTCTGGAGTCTTCACCTCTTCTGGACAATGATAGGTTTCAAAGATTGCATGTGTACTATCATCCTTGAATATTTTGTCAATGGAACTATTAGGAGGAGCATTGTTTGGGATTTTGATATGAGTTGGAGAAAATGGAAGAAATGTTTTTTCGGCATTTTTCTGTTCTTCACTACAAAAAATCTTGACGATCAAATCTCTGAATTCTTCCATAGTCTGTGTTTCAATGGTAGGGTATCTGTCAGGATTAGGGAAGGCAACAAAAGCAACATGTCCATATTTGCTGGTGGGTGTGTCTTTTAGAGCTTTGTTAGTGTCATGTGATTCCCTCAGAATAAGAGTTTCCGTGCATCTCACATCAAAATGATCAGGACCTAGCTCAGGATACTTGTTCAAATTACCTTCTCTGATTGCTTTCAACACAGGAAACGGCAAAACCAGCTTCACCCATAACATTAAGAAGCTGTGCACCCATCATTCTATCATCCGTGCAAAATTTGAAAACTTCTACCACATTCTGCTGATACTTTCGTGGGCTGCTCAACTTTCTAGGTTTAATGATTTTCTCTTTTTTAACTGGAGATGGAGGTTTTCTGGTGACAGTGGTAGTCTTTTTCTTAGAGTCATCAATGGAGTTTACAGCCTTTCTCGTTGGCGCCATATTGAAAAGAATGATTGATTAGATGCTGCTGTATTTGAAGTGTTTATTTTATCGTGATTAGGATGGGTTTTTACATCGTGAAAAAAGTGTGCAAAAATTGCAGTGGTAATGCACAGGACCAAAATACCTTCAAAATCCACACAGTAGTGTGTGAAGTAATTCCAAATTGATTGTTTGCCTGCTAATTCTACGTTATCCTGTCAAACGATTTTGAGAACCTGGGACTTGACACTGTTGTGATAGATTAAAAACAATGAAACAAGATTGCCTTGGAATTTGCAATAGGTCAATTGGATTAATCATAGATAATAAAATAAAGATTTTTTCACAAACCTGGGACTTCATAGTAATGGAATTGATTAAGATGATCGAATTGAAGATACTATGATGTGAAAAGTACTCTAAAAACTATTCAACATGTGTCTTCCAATTATACCATGCGTGGGGCACATGTCATGTATGTGCATGTGATGTATGTGTGAGCATGTCTCGCGCACAAAATGAATTCAAAGCATAGAGGGAATGAGAAATTAACATCTAACAAACAAATTTTAATTTTTTTAATGTAATCTGTCTTTTGCACGTATTAGACCCCCCAAAAAGGGGGTCGTGGGGAAAATAACTTAATTTTCCTTATAGTTTCTTTTATGTTTTTTTGCTTCACGGTGATATTGAACCTTGAACAAACGTTTAGTATAGGTGGAAAGCAGTTCAGTCATTTTTTGATTCTTCTCTGCATCTGATTCACATTCACATATAATGTGAAATTTTGAAACAAGTGTGTGCACTTCAGAAAAATTGCCTTGACTTGTAAACATTCCAGAGGCTGTAGGCTTGTAAGCTTCTGCTGAAACGTAATATGCATAGTAGAGTAGATGAATCATATATTCTTTGTCCAAATCATCAATATGTTTCCAAACAGACTCTGCAATCATAACCATATTCTGCAGAAGTGTAACCTGTAAACCAGCATCATACTGTTTTGTTTTTGTCTTGTTATATGCAGTCCAAAATAGCAAAATACGGATCGTGTTTATGGATGAACCACTACCAGCGTGGATTACTCCTCCTGGAATTTCAGAAAAAGACAGCAAAGGACACCGTACGAGTCTGGCTGCTTTGAATTCAAAATTTTCGAGCAGATTGGGTGTAATCGATTCATTTTTGTCAGCATTGGACATGACGTTCACCATGAATAATCCTGAATAAATCACCAAATGCTGTTTGAAAATATTCATCCAAGGCTTCTTCCGTTTCTCCCATATTTTTGATTTTCTGAAAAAATGAATCTGGAATATTTATCCAATTCAAAGCCCGAACAGATGATAAACCTTTCTGAATGAGATCAATCGCTGTTCTATAACCAACCTTTTCTTTTTGACTTGGTTCAACCACTTTTGTTGTACTCTGCCCTCCTGTAAGCAGCATTCCAAATTGTTTTTCAAAACGATGTCCCATCAAATCTAAGTGCATGGCCTGATCACCACGTACTTCAGTGATTATTAGGCTTGGTGTAGCAACCTTCCAATATTGAATTTCTTCTTTTGGAATTGTTCGTGGTAAACACATATTCATAGTGGTTTCTTCAATAAATTTTAACAAAGAAACCATATGACGCATTTCAAAACCAGTTTTATCACAAAACTTTTTCCATGCCGGTTTAAGTGCTAGGTGCGTTGGACTGAAAGACAGATGCATTTCATATCTGAATGCTTGTATTGGTTGTGCGGAATGATCTGCTTTCCTTGCCTTAGAAACAACTGACTTGAAAAAATCCCAGTGTTTCATAATTTTGGCTTGGATGCTATCAACAATTTGCAACTGTGTAGCAAACAATGGATCTTCAAGTTTTGGCACATAAAACGCAGCTCTTTCAAACTGTCATAGTAACAAATGGGTGATCTATCATTTCTTCACATTTCATGCGTTTGTAAGATATTGAATGATTGGGTTGAGAAATTTCAAGCAATACATCATTAGAAAAAGATCCATTTGTCATAGATTTCAATGGTTGAGGAGTAGCATTCCTCAATTCAAATTCCTTGACGCACTCTGCAGCAAATTGACAGGCATTAGCATGAGTGGAAAAAGCTGTTATTCCATGCATCTCACAACAGATACAGGCAAATGTTTTTTGTTTAAGACTCAATTTCAACTGAAGCTTGTTCTGAATACCATGCATATCGAAGATTCAGCTCTATAATTCATTTCATCTGGTATGCATTTTGGGACAGTGTCTTCCATGGATTGGCAGTTTTGTAAGTGTTTACTTGCTTTTTTTGCATGGCCCATAACTTGCCCACATTACATATGAAACCCATCACCGAAGTTGGCATCGCATATGGTATTTCCTTGTCATTATCATGAAAGATATAACTTGCATAATCCAGACATCATGTCGATTGCTTTTTCTTTAGATAGTTTTCTAATTTCCACTAGATTCGGTTTGTTGTATTTTGATAGAGGATCATTTTTTTCTTTGAACCGATTGGCTTCCCTTTATTCTTTGTCTCTTGAATTATCTGACATCCTTTTAACAATCTGGTGATCGTCCGGTGGAGTTGTCTCATTTGTCGTCACATCTAATTTCTGTTGTTGTTGCTGTTGCGTCATTACCAGAAATTGTTGTCGTCTCTGTCCCTGCAACCGTTTTGTAATTCACCGTGTCCTGTCCAATATTTTCTAAATTTGTTTCCTTAACAATGCCGACATTCACATTGGCATTACCATTGTCATCGATTGCTGCTTCTAGCATGACAGAAATTGTTTTTGACTCCATTTTTCTTTCAAGTGTCTTCTCCGTACCCACAGTTATATTAGGCATTGTCATTACTTTCTTTACCCTCTAAATCCATGGGAGTTAGTGTCGTCAAAGCAGGATTGTTGGTGGGACGATAAAGTTGCTGTTCATGATGGGATTTTTACTGTCGAGGTGCTGTATTCGCTTGCTGCGTTGGCGGGCGATAAATTGCTGTTCATGATAGGATTGTTCCTGTCGGGTGCTGTATCGATTGCTGCTTCTAGCATGACAGAAATTGTTTTTGGACTCTGTTTTTCCTTCTAATGTCTTCTCTGTACCCACAGTTGTATTGGCATTGTTATTGATTTCCTGATCATCCAAATCCATGGGAGGTATATTGCTTTTCATGATGGTTTGTTCCTGTCGGGTACTGTGAAGTTATGTGCTTGTTTTCGTCTTTTCTTCTTTGTAGTTCAGTATTCTTATGTTTTGTGTCTCCCAACAGCTGAAAAACCAACGAGATTTGAGCACAGTGCAAATTATTTCAATCTCTGACTAAAAAGTAACTCAGTCATCAGTTCAAAAATTGAACAGATTTGAAGCCAGTGCAAATCTTTCCAATCCCCGACCAAAATATAACTCAATCCTCAACCCTAAAACATAACAGATTTGAACACAGTGCAAATCCTGTCAATCCCCGACTAAAATATAACTCAGTCATCAATCCAAAAACCCACCAGATTTGAACACAGTGCAGATCTTTCCAGTCCCTAACCAAAATAAAACTCAGTCATCAACCCTAAAACCCACCAGATTTGAACACAGTGCAAATCCTGCCAGTCCCCGACCAAAATATAAAGCATTCATCAACCCAAAAACCCACCAGATTTGAGCACAGTGCAAATCCTGCCCATCCCCGACCAAAGTATAATTAAGTCATCAACCCAAAAACCCACCAGATTTGAACACAGTGCAAATCCTGCCAGTCCCTATTATTTTCCTTCTGAATCCGATTCGTTAAGAGTCTGATTCAAAGGCTTCTGAAGAACAGCAACGCTGTGTTAGTGTGTTAGTAGACGAACAATTGTACTCTACGCGTGACAATTGTGTTTGAATACTTTCGGCAACGGATAATCGGACTACAGGCGAAGCTAGGGAGACGCCAGATCTCTTCTTGCTGTGACTTATTCAGATTGCAGCGAGACAGACCTTAGTATGTAGATTACAAGTAGTTGATAGCAACTAGTGTGAATTTTGGGATTTAAATCAGTTGAATGTTAAAAGTATGAGATAAAGTGAAATCTTGCCGAAATGCAAGATATCTCTTTTATTGAGATGAATACGTTGCAACTGCTGTTGCGTAGTGATGAGATTACTTGCTGATTATTTCCGTACATGTATTGGTCGTTGACCATATATATCTGTATGCATCATGTATATGTATTGTGTGAGAATCACATGCCAACGGTTTTCTTCTCTTGTTCCGTTAGGAAGACGTCATGATATGTTTATCACTAAGGTCAGGAATTGCTCCCGTAGCTCGTGTGATATTTTATGAAATCAGAGTTTGCTCACCGAAGAACAACTGCAATACTGTAAAACAGGGATTGCTCACCGTTGATGCGCGATGGGAATCGACGCGCCGTGGGAATTGATATGCCGTGGGAATCGATTACTTAGAATGATACGGGACTCATTGATTCGTACGAATAGGAAAACTAACATCCGGTAGCTTTGGTACTTCTGGTCACGAAAGGAATTTAATACTCCCCATGTCTCCTTGTGAAGGGTCATCACGCTCTACATGATGCTTCCATCATCTTGGAGAAGGTCGCCGGTATTACCACAGAAGTGGAAGATGGGCCTGAGCAGTGGATACACAACTGAGTGTCCCCAATGCTTGGTGAGAATGTCTGCACAGTTATCCTTACCTGGGATGTGCATCATTAAAATGAAACCTCTCGCTATCATGCTTCGTACGTAGTGAAACGACAGGATATTATGACGCTTGTGCAACCTTGCGTAGGGAAAGGTTGACGTTTGGATCATCTTTTCGTTGTCTCCCCAAGAGTATGAGATATCATGGACTCGTGTTCCTAGGTATCGGAATGAGTGGCGTAAATCGACGATCTGTTCGATGCAAGTCCTTCCTGCAACAAATTCAGCTCCAAAGGTGGCCGTTTCCGTAGTAGACTGCTTCTTCGAGAACCACATCATGGGAGTCTTGTTTGCGAAATGAAGAATGCCGGTTACAGCCTTACCACTGAGAATATCATGCATGAGGTTAGCATCATAGAAATGTGTCAACACTACTGTCTTTCCAAGCGGTGTAGGAGCGTCGTCGGGTAGCTCTTCAGAATGCTCCCTATAGACTGTGTTGGACCAGTCGATGGTGTCGGGTTTAGTCAATATAAAATCGGGTGGTTCCACACGGAATCTGATTTTAAAATGTCTAAACTTGGAGATATATCCATAGATACGTTTTGCACGCTCGAGATGCCCATCTCGTGGCTGAGCTCTAAAACTTGAGAGTGTCATCACGGCTGTTTGTACATCGAAACGGCCAATGGCGATGATCCATTGGAGTGAACCGATCATACTTTGGTATTTCTGTATACCAGCTTCTTCGAGAAAGGCTGAGGAGTCTAATTCGGGATGATCGTTCTCCGCGATAGGTGATTGGAACCTGGTGCTAGGTTTGCATCCGAACATTTGTTCGTAAGACGCTTCCATCTTTTCAATGAACTTTATGGGATTCATGCATAGAACACCATGTTCGTCGCGCTCAAAACCACAACCTAAGTGAAAGTTCATAGGTCCGGATCCCTTCAGTTTGAAGTTATATGGTGACGACTGCAATATCTTCAAGAAGGAATTGGGATCTGCCATGCAGAGACATAGGTCATCGACATATGTGCATATGAGTTCATATACGCGTTCACCATGCTTGTTCGTTCCAGGCTTGAGGAATATCTCCGGTTCTGCGCGGGATCTTTCGAAGCCGAGTTCGATGAGACAAGCCGCGAGTAAGTCTCCAAAGCACTTGCCTGAAGACCTGAGACCATATAGGGCTTTGTAAATGATCAACAGGTGACCCTCCAGCGATCCGAATTCGGGACCTGCCTTGATGCATACTTTCTCGCAGGTAACTGCTTCTAAGTAGGCGTTACCTATGTCGGTACCCCATGCTTCCAAGTCGTTGAGCTCAGCTAGGAATAGGCACATACGTAGACCGCGAAGAGATACGACGCCTGCGTAAACACTGTGGATAGGGGCCTCAGTGAGATTGCCGTTAGCAACGAGACGAGCCTTGTGTCTACCGTCGTGCTTGACAGCATATATCATGTGTACCTTGATTTGTTGGAATCCCGGGGGGAATGGAGCTTGTTTTGTACACGCCTTTATCAATGAATGTATTGTATTCATTGAGTTGTGCCATTTCCAGGGTGGTGGCATCTTCCCATTTGGTGTTTCCGTTGGCTTGATCAAATTGGAGGGCTTCTTCGTGGTTACGAGGTACTTTGAATCCATATTGGTACTGCGGAGTGGTACGGAAAGAACGTAGTTTGGCTTGGTGCACGAGTCGATCAAGTTTCTTGGTTCGTCGCGCTAAGGTTGGTGATTCGCTTGAGGCGTTTCCAACCCGGGAGGTCGAAGCAAGTTGTTGTCTTTTCCATATTTTAGCAACGGTGACAGGGTCATCAGCCGCAATGTTGGCCAGAGGTTCATATGAACGTTCCATATTCTCCCATTCAATCCAAAGGTTATACTTGGAACCTTTGTATTGAGGATGCTTGTTATCCAGTGGACCTTGGTGTCCTAGGATGCGGCGAAACGACCAAAGTTTGCCGTCTTCTTGTGTTGAATCACGATGGATGTAATTCATGACATCATTGTATGCAATGATATCATTGAGTTCGTCATCGGAGTGTTTGCACTTGAACTTGATGAAATCGTTGTTGCGTTCAAGACTGTCTTCAACATCGACGATGGTAAGACGTTTCCGGGTGCCATCTGGATTGGTTACAAGGAAGGATCGTCCTTGTAGATCGGCAATCGGGACCGCAGGAATGGTAATGGGTTTACCATCGGCATCAAATTGTGCGTTACCTTCTTCGTCGGTAACAACTACCTGTCATGGGTCTACTGAAGGAGTAGCGGGATTGGTGTGTGGAGTTGTGACGTCACTAACATCAAAGTATGCTAATTCCGGTGGGTCAAAATCATCTTCAGTAAGGAGAACACCATCGGAGGTCTTGCTGAAGATGTGTGTCGTAGGGGGACCATCAAGACTCTCCCCATAGTTGTTAGGGAGTGGAGAAGGGGACCAGCTTGGGCTGTCATCGACCTTCGTATAGAGAAAGCTTGGTTACGAGGGGTGGGCGGGTGGCTGAAGAATTGGTTGAGTTCCAGATGCGTGGGGCGTAGTATCTGGTTGTTCGTTGGGTACAGATGGGATGGTGTCATTGGCAGTGTCAGAATCAGCGGGTGAAACGCTAGGTGGAATGGAATTGCTTGGTTTCGTAGACTCGTCAATGGGTGTACTCTGAGTGGTATGCTCCCCATGTTTGAATGCTGGAGCTTCTCCAGTGGCGTATAAACGGGGCAAGGAATCCTTTGCGTTACGCCATTTGATGAAACCATCATCAGTGAATAGGCCTGCACGTTTGTTACGAGACTCAGGTGTAAGAGCCGAGCGGACACCAGAACGGTCAAGTAACTTGTTGGTAACGGGATCCCAGATTCGGAAGCAGAGTCCATTGCCAACATGTTCGGCGATGCCGACGAAGTGACCTAAGCGTTCGGTAGACTAGGTACCAAAGGGGGAGCCGTTTGTTTTGAAATACACAGGTTCAAACCAGAAGAAGCTTGTGTATGCGCTGATGTCGCCAAGTGTACCGGTGGCAATGAAGATCGGCTGTTTATCGGACAGCGTGGGATCTGAAACAACATTGAGGAGACCCGCGACGTATGTCATACACAGTAGCCATAGATGTGGTGGTGTGCCTGTACGATCCATGACGCGATTGACAATACGCTTGAACGTTTGGTATCGGCGTTCGAATTGATTCTGGTGTTGGTGATAAGGTTCACTTTGCCAGAGTCCAATCCATAACATTTTGAGGTAATCGACGACCTTCTTACTGGATTGATAGTTACCATGGTCGCAAAGGAGGCGAATGGGCCTGCCCCATTTTCGAACAAAGTTCTGGAAGCAAGATAGGAAGTCGCCGGTGGTACGCATTTCTTCAACGTGGATAATATGTGATTTGCGGCCGAAGAAGATCTGAGCAATCTTGGAGCCACCATCAATTGCTGGGACATCTGAATAGACAGCATCGGACATAACATCGTCATTGAAGGGTCTAACGTTCATGGCCGGTTGAGGGGAATGAAAGCGTTTGAAAATGTTTCCATCAGGGCTAACCGCTAATGAACCATATTGGGTTGAGTTTTCAAACGTAGCCTTGATGCGATCGGTGGAAACCCAACAGAAGAAAGGTTTCAGGGATAAGTAGTCATGCTCGTTGGGGTATCTCTCGCGGGGCGTAGCTGCAATACGTGTAGTATCACTAGCAGTACAATCCGTCGGAAACGCGGTAACTGTCCCAGAGGCTGCAGGTAACGAGCAGCATGCGAGACGTTCTTGATGAGCGTAGTCGGTGGAAGTAAGCCAAAAGGAGCGATCGTTGGCCCTATGATCATCAATAGGAAGGAAGGGAGATCGAGTTGAATGGCTGGAATACAAACTGAGGGATGTGACCGTGGAGGAGCCGGGGGAAACAGAGATATCTAATCCTTCAAGACAACGTGGGTTTCCATATTCGTCGTAATCGGCATATGGGAGTTGCTGAGGCTGAGGAGGATATTTCTGGAGAAATTGTTCATCTTTTGCACTGATCGTGGTATCGAGAACAGATGGATCCCAATGCTTGTCGGATGTCATGATAACATGTGGGAGCGTGTCAAACTCAACAGTCGTATACTTTCGCATCGCAAGGTATGGTAAACCGTGTCGTATGCTAAGGGGCAGTGCATATCCATCGGAGGTGGTGATGACCTGTCCGCCGCCCGCTTTGATGGATGTGTCGTCGACAGTGGAAAAATATGCTTCCATCTGGCCGGAGGATAATATAGAAGGGTGTCGTCCTGTATAGGCACACTTGTTGAAAATGAGGATGACGGGGCCTCTGTTCGACATGGAATATGCCCCACATGTAGCAATGGGGATATTTTGTACCTGATGATTGTTAATGCCGGTGACATTAACGTATTGCGGTGGGATATCCTTGGAGATGAGACACGCATCGTTGCCGATGATGCAACCATTTGCGCCGCGATCGACCATCGCAAAACCAGGGCTAGTGACCGTAGTTTTGTGTATGCGGTATGTGTACGATGTTACTGGACTACCGTTAGGAAAGGTGAGATCTTCTTCAGGAGTATACCACTGGTGAAAATTGGCGGAATAGGAGGATGTTCCTACAGGTATTTGGGTGTCACCGTCCTTTTTGTACTGAATGTCAGGGTTTTCGGAAAGGAATCGAGCGGGATGCGCGGGCGACACGGAAGACTTGAGAGGTCGCTGGTCCTTGGACGAAGAGGTCGTTGATTTGTATACACCTAGGGATGCATGGAAAACACCTCTACGATCATTTTCTACAGCAGGATGTAGGTCTGCTGCGGAATTGGCATGCTCATCTTTGGTCGAAGTATCGTCTTCTCGAAATGATACCGAATGTCCATGTTGGTATGCCTTCCGGGTAATGGGTTTGACACTGTTGGGGTCAGGTTGGTCCGTGTTAAGTAAGTCGTGTCGCAATGAGGCGACCACGATTTTCTTGCCTTCCGGAGAAAAACTAAGCCAACTCTTCATGTCCTGACGTGACAAGGCCTTCCATATGTTTGTAGGTAACCTTGTGGTAGGGTCAGGGTCCAGCTTTAAATACAGCATAATCTTGATAGTCTCCTTCAAATTCGATAGGGAGAGCATAGTCATCATGGTTTTGGCTTTGTTCAGAAGAAAAATCATGAACGTGTGCACGTACGGTCGACCGAGGAGCGGACATCGCGGACTGGGAATCAAGTCGAGTTGCTTCGAGTAAAAGCGTGATTTTAAGATCGTGGATAGCAGCGGCTTCGGCGACCGCATCCGTCACGGTGCTATTCGTCCCACCTGGATCCTTGACTTTGGCAAACTGTTCACTTAGCTGAAAGCTGGAATAGCATGCTTGACATAGTGCCAATTTTACGGTATGGTATTCAAGGGGCTTGTTGGGAGGACGAAGTTTATTGAGGTGATTTAATTCATCAAACCAATGTGTAATGAATTTCACTTTGGATTCTTTCCAATTGTTGAGATTCAACTTTAGCAACGCTTGTAGCTGAGTCGAATTGTCATATACTTTGGCTTTTGATTTGCTGTGAAGGTTTACGAAATCGAAGTATGCCTTGCGTCCATCACAAGTGGTAGAATGACTGTGTACACACGATGCAGAAAGGTCACTTTTGAAGACTTCCAACATTAGTACCCAGAAGAAGGCACATTGTTTGACGAAGAGATCACGGGTATAACCCAGAAGCGTAGCTGGAGGCCAAGTTTCATCAAGGAATGTTTCTGTGTCAATGTCGTATGCCTCGAGTTTAGCCTTGAAACCAACGAGCCAGTGTTCGAATCTTGAGTCATTCGTGAGGGGCGTAAAGGCCTTTTCATCCCGTGCTTTTCGGCACCAAGATTCGTACTTTACCTGCTGAGGGGACTTTTTGCTACTTCCCGCCGGAGGAGGTGGGGGGTTCAGAGCGGATTCATTACGCATGCGTTGGGCACGCTCTTCGCGGAATGTCTCGAATTCCTTATATGTATATGATTTCACATCCTTCCAAGTTCTCAAGTCTTCTGCTAGAGCGCCATTGCCTTCTTGTAGATCGATAGTGAAATCCGCAAGTGCTTCTACGTTCCTTTGAACGGATCGAGGGATATGCGTTGGTAGTCCTCCCTCAGTATAGGTAAGCTCGCGTGCAAAATCCGGTTCGATGAGCGCGCCGAGGAATGCATTCCACTTGCACAATCCGCCTTCCTTGAGGGCTAAACACAGTTTACTATTGTCTTCACTTGTTACGCTGAGTAGGGATACGAGTATCTTCTTCATAGCAGTATCGAAACTGGGGAAGTGATTGACAGCAACGACTTCTGCGTCATTCTTCTCTTCGCCGCCGGGCATCGTCGGTATGTTCGGCATCAGTGACGGTTCCGATCCTCCGAGAGAATTGCGCGGTGACTGGGAATGAGAACTACTTCGTGTACGCATATGCCAGCGTAGAGATTGAATTCGGGTCCGTTCTTGTCCCTCTTTGTGTGCAAGCCTTCTTAGAGCTTGCGACTGTTAATCTATTATTTTCCTTCTGAATCCGATTCGTTAAGAGTATGATTCAAAGGCTTCTGAGGAACAGCAATGCTGTGTTAGTGTGTTAGTAGACGAACAATTGTACTCTACGCGTGACAATTGTGTTTGAATACTTTCGGCAACGGATAATCGGACTACAGGCGAAGCTAGGGAGACGCCAGATCTCTTCTTGCTGTGACTTATTCAGATTGCAGCGAGACAGACCTTAGTATGTAGATTACAAGTAGTTGATAGCAACTAGTGTGAATTTTGGGATTTAAATCAGTTGAATGTTAAAAGTATGAGATAAAGTGAAATCTTGCCGAAATGCAAGATATCTCTTTTATTGAGATGAATACATTGCAACTGCTGTTGCGTAGTGATGAGATTACTTGCTGATTATTTCCGTACATGTATTGGTCGTTGACCATATATATCTGTATGCATGTATATGTATTGTGTGAGAATCACACGCCAACGGTTTTCTTCTCTTGTTCCGTTAGGAAGACGTCATGATATGTTTATCACTAAGGTCAGGAATTGCTCCCGTAGCTCGTGTGATATTTTATGAAATCAGAGTTTGCTCACCGAAGAACAACGGCAATACTGTAAAACAGGGATTGCTCACCGTTGATGCACGATGGGAATCGACGCGCCGTGGGAATTGATATGCCGTGGGAATCGATTACTTAGAATGATACGGGACTCATTGATTCGTACGAATAGGAAAACTAACATCCGGTAGCTTTGGTACTTCTGGTCACGAAAGGAATTTAATAGTCCCTAACCAAAATATAACTCAGTCATCAACCCAAAAACCCACCAGATTGGAACACAGTGCAAATCTTTCCAGTCCCTAACCAAAATATAATTCAGCCATCAACCCAAAAACCCTCCAGATTTGAACACAGTGCAAATCCTGCCAGTCCCCGACCAAAATATAACTCAGTCATCAAACCAAAAACCCACCTGATTTGAACACAGTGTAAATCTTTCCAGTCCCTAACCAAAAGATAATTCAGTCATCAACCCAAAAACCCACCAGATTTGAACACAGTGCAAATCTTTCCAGTCCCTAACCAAAATATAACTCAGTCATCAACCCAAAAAAACACAAGATTGGAACACAGTGCAAATCTTTCCAGTCCCTAACCAAAATATAATTCAGTCATCAACCCAAAAACCCTCCAGATTTGAACACAGTGCAAATCCTGCCAGTACCCGACCAAAGTAGAATTAAGTCATCAACCCAAAAACCCACCAGATTTGAACACAGTGCAAATCCTGCCAGTCCCCAACCAAAATATAACTCAGTCATCAATCCAAAAACCCACCAGATTTGAACACAGTGCAAATCTTTCCAGTCCCTAACCAAAATATAATTCAGTCATCAACCCAAAAACCCACCAGATTTGAACACAGTCCAAATCCTGGCAGTACCCGACCAAAATAGAACTCAGTTATCAAACCAAAAACCCACCTGATTTGAACACAGTGCAAATCTTTCCAGTCCCTAACCAAAATATAATTCAATCATCAACCCAAAAACCCACCAGATTTGAACACAGTGCAAATCTTTCCAGTCCCTAACCAAAATATAATTCAGTCATCAACCCAAAAACCCACCAGATTTGAACACAGTGCAAATCCTGGCAGTACCCGACCAAAATAGAACTCAGTTATCAAACCAAAAGCCCACCTGATTTGAACACAGTGCAAATCTTTCCAGTCCCTAACCAAAATATAATTCAGTCATCAACCCAAAAACCCACCAGATTTGAACACAGTGCAAATCCTGGCAGTACCCGACCAAAATAGAACTCAGTTATCAAACCAAAAACCCACCTGATTTGAACACAGTGCAAATCTTTCCAGTCCCTAACCAAAATATAATTCAGTCATCAACCCAAAAACCCACTAGATTTGAACACAGTGCAAATCTTTCCAGTCCCTAACCAAAATATAATTCAATTGTCAACCCAAAAACCCACCAGCAGTGCAAATCCTGCCAGTCCCTAACCAAAATATAATTCAATCGTCAACCCAAAAACCCACCAGATTGGAACAAAGTGCAAATCCTGCCACTCCCCGACAAAAATATAACTCAGTCATCAACCCAAAAACCCACCAGCTTTGAACACAGTGCAAATCTTTCCAGTCCCTGACCAAAATATAATTCAGTCATCAACCCAAAAACCCAACAGATTTGAACACAGTGCAAATCTTTCCAGTCCCTAACCAAAATATAATTCAGTCATCAACCCAAAAACCCACCAGATTGGAACGCAGTGCAAATCCTGCCAGTCCCTGACCAAAATTTAACTTAGTCATCAAACCAAAGACCCACCTGATTTGAACACAGTGCAAATCTTTCCAGTCCCTAACCAAAATATAATTCAGTCATCAACCCAAAAACCCTCCAGATTTGAACACAGTGCAAATCCTGCCAGTCCCCAACCAAAATATAACTCAGTCATCAAACCAAAAACCCACCTGATTTGAACACAGTGTAAATCTTTCCAGTCCCTAACCAAAAGATAATTCAGTCATCAACCCAAAAACCCACCAGATTTGAACACAGTGCAAATCTTTCCAGTCCCTAACCAAAATATAACTCAGTCATCAACCCAAAAAAACACAAGATTGGAACACAGTGCAAATCTTTCCAGTCCCTAACCAAAATATAATTCAGTCATCAACCCAAAAACCCTCCAGATTTGAACACAGTGCAAATCCTGCCAGTACCCGACCAAAGTAGAATTAAGTCATCAACCCAAAAACCCACCAGATTTGAACACAGTGCAAATCCTGCCAGTCCCCAACCAAAATATAACTCAGTCATCAATCCAAAAACCCACCAGATTTGAACACAGTGCAAATCTTTCCAGTCCCTAACCAAAATATAATTCAGTCATCAACCCAAAAACCCACCAGATTTGAACACAGTGCAAATCCTGGCAGTACCCGACCAAAATAGAACTCAGTTATCAAACCAAAAACCCACCTGATTTGAACACAGTGCAAATCTTTCCAGTCCCTAACCAAAATATAATTCAATCATCAACCCAAAAACCCACCAGATTTGAACACAGTGCAAATCTTTCCAGTCCCTGACCAAAATATAATTCAGTCATCAACCCAAAAACCCACCAGATTTGAACACAGTGCAAATCTTTCCAGTCCCTAATCAAAATATAACTCAGTCATCAATTCCAAAACCCACCAGATTTTAGAACAGTGCAAATCATGCCAATTCCCGACTAAAATATAACTCAGTCATCAACCCAAAAACCCACCAGATTTTAGCACAGTGCAAATCCTGCCAATCCCCTACTAAAATATAACTCAGTCATCAACCCAAAAAATAAACCAGATTTGAACACAGTGCAAATCTTTTCAGTCCCGAACCAAAATATAATTAAATCGTCAACCCTAAAACCCACCAGATTTAGACACAGTGCAAATCTTTCCAGTCCCTAACCAAAAAATAACTCAGTCATCAATTCAAAAACCAACCAGATTTTAGCACAGTGCAAATCCTGCCAATCCCTGACTAAAATATAACTCAGTCATCAACCCAAAAACCAACCAGATTTGAACACAGTGCAGATCTTTTCAGTCCAGAACCAAAATATAATTAAATCGTCAACCCTAAAAACCACCAGATTTGAACACAGTGCAAATCTTTCCAGTCCCTAATCAAAATATAACACAGTCATCAACCCAAAAACCCACCAGATTTTAGAACAGTGCAAATCCTGCCAATTCCCACTAAAATATAACTCAGTCGTCAAGCCTAAAACCCACAAGATTTGAACACAGTGCAAATCTTTCCAGTCCCTAACCAAAATATAATTCAGTCATCAACCCAAAAACCCACCAGATTTGAACACAGTGCAAATCCTGGCAGTACCCGACCAAAATAGAACTCAGTTATCAAACCAAAAACCCACCTGATTTGAACACAGTGTAAATCTTTCCAGTCCCTAACCAAAAGATAATTCAGTCATCAACCCAAAAACCCACCAGATTTGAACACAGTGCAAATCTTTCCAGTCCATAACCAAAATATAAATCAGTCATCAATTCAAAAACCAACCAGATTTTAGCACAGTGCAAATCCTGCCAATTCCCGACTAAAATATAACTCAGTCATCAACCCAAAAACCCACCAGATTTTAGCACTGTGCAAATCCTGCCAATTCCCCGACCAAAGTATAACGCAGTCATCAACCCAAAAACACACCAGATTTTAGCATAGTGAAAATCCTGCCAATCCCCGACTAAAATATAACTCAGCCATCAACCCAAAAACCAACCAGATTTGAACACATTGCAAATCTTTTCAGACCCTAACCAAAATATGATTAAATCGTCAACCCTAAAACTCACCAGATTTGAACACAGTGCAACTTTTTCCAGTCCCTAACCAAAATATAACTCAGTCATCAACCCAAAAACCAACCAGATTTTAGCACAGTGCAAATCCTGCCAATTCCCACTAAAATATAACTCAGTCATCAACCCAAAAACCCACCAGATTTTATCACTGTGCAAATCCTGCCAGTCCCTAGCCAAAATATAACGCAGTCATCAACCCAAAAACCCACCAGATTTTAGCACAGTGCAAATCCTGCCAATCCCCAACTAAAATATAACTCAGCCATCAACCCAAAAACCAACCAGATTTGAACACATTGCAAATCTTTTCAGTCCCTAACCACAATATAATTAAATCGTCAACCCTAAAACTCACAAGATTTGAACACAGTGCAACTTTTTCCAGTCCCTAACCAAAATATAACTCAGTCATCAACCCAAAAACCAACCAGATTTTAGCACAGTGCAAATCCTGCCAATTCCCGACTAAAATATAACTCAGTCATCAACCCAAAAACCCACCAGATTTTATCACTGTGCAAATCCTGCCAGTCCCTAGCCAAAATATAACGCAGTCATCAACCCAAAAACCTACCAGATTTTAGCACAGTGCAAATCCTGCCAATCCCCGACTAAAATATAACTCAGTCATCAACCCAAAAAATAAACCAGATTTGAACACAGTGCAAATCTTTTCAGTCCCGAACCAAAATATAATTAAATTGTCAACCCTAAAACCAACCAGATTTAGACACAGTGCAAATCTTTCCAGTCCCTAACCAAAATATAAATCAGTCATCAATTCAAAAACCAACCAGATTTTAGCACAGTGCAAATCCTGCCAATTCCCGACTAAAATATAAGTCAGTCATCAACCCAAAAACCCACCAGAATTTAGCACTGTGCAAACACAGTGCAACTTTTTCCAGTCCCTAACCAAAATATAACTCAGTCATCAACCCAAAAACCAACCAGATTTTAGCACAGTGCAAATCCTGCCAATTCCCGACTAAAATATAACTCAGTCATCAACCCAAAAACCCACCAGATTTTATCACTGTGCAAATCCTGCCAGTCCCTAATCAAAATGTAACTCAGTTATCAACCCAAACACCAACCAGATTTTAGCACAGTGCAAATCCTGCCAATCCCCGACTAAAATATAACTCAGTCATCAACCCAAAAACCAACCAGATTTGAACACAGTGCAAATCTTCTCAGTCCCTAACCAAAATATAATTAAATCGTCAACCCTAAAACTCACCAGATTTGAACACAGTGCAGATATCTCCAGTCCCTAACCAAAATATAACTCAGTCATTAATTCAAAAACCAACCAGATTTTATCACTGTGCAAATCCTGCCAGTCCCCCACCAAAATATAAGTCAGTCATCAACCCAAAAACCCACCAGATTTTAGCACAGTGCAAATCCTGCCAGTCCCCAACCAAAATATAACTCAGTCATCAACCCCAAAACCCACCAGATTTGAACACAGTGCAAATCCTGTCAATCCCCAACCAAAATATAACTCAGTCATCAACCCAAAAAACCACCTGATTTGAGCACGGTGCAAATCTATCCAGTCCCTAACCAAAATATAATTCAATCGCCATTCCAGAAACCCACCAGATATGAACACAGTGCAAATCCTGCCAATCCCCCACAAAAACTATAACTCAGTCATCAACCCAAAAACCCACCAGATTTGAAGACTGTGTAAATCCTGCCATTCCCCAAACAAAATATAACTCAGTCATCAACCCAAAAACCCACCAGATTTGAACACAGTGCAAATCTTTCCAGTCCCTAGCCAAAATATAACTCAGTCATCAACCCAAAAACCCACCAGATTTGAACACAGTGCAAATCTTTCCAGTCCCTAGCCAAAATATAACTCAGTCATCAACCCAAAAACCCACCAGATTTGAACACAGTGCAAATTTTTCCAGTCCCTAACCAAAATATAATTCACTCAACCCAAAAACCCACCAGATTTGAACACAGTGCAAATCTTTTCAGTCCCAAACCAAAATATAACTCAATCGTCAACCAGAAAACACACCAGATTTGAACACAGTGCTAATCCTGCCAATCCCCGACCAAAATATAACTCAGTCATCAAACCAAAAACCCACCAGATTTGAACTCAGTGCAAATCCTGCCAGTCCCCGACCAAACTTTAACTCAGTCATCAACCCAAAAACCCACCAGATTTGAACACTGTGCAAATCCTTTCAGCCCCCGACCAAAATATAGTTTCGAACAATAGTAAATACTGCCCGTCCACAACCAAAATATAATTCAGTCATCAACCCACAAACCCACCAGATTTGAACACAGTGCAAATCCTGCCATTCCCCGACCAAAATATAACTCAGTCATCAACCCAAAAACCCACCAGATTTGAACACACCAGTGCAAATCTTTCCAGTCCTTAACCAAAGTATAATTCAGTCATCAACCCAAAAACCCACCATATTTGAACACAGTGCAAATCTTCTCAGTCCCCCAGCAAGATATCATTCAATCGACAACCCAAAAACCCACCAGATTTGAAGACACGAGATTTGAAGACAGTGCAAATCTTGCCCATCCCCCATCAAAATATAACTCAGTCATCAACCCAAAAACCAACCAGATTTGAGCACAGTGGAAATCCTGCCGGTCCCCGACCAAACTATAACTCAGTCATCAACCCAAAAACCCACCAGATTGGAACAAAGTGCAAATCTTTCCAGTCCGTAACCAAAATATATTTCAGTCATCAACCCAAAAACCCACCAGATTTGAACAGAGTGCAAATCCTGCCAGTCCTCAACCAAAATATAATTCAGTCATCAACCCAAAAACCCACCAGATTTGAACACAGTCTAATTGCAAATTAGTGTGTATTTTTCCTCCAAATCCAGGACCCAAATGCACTTACTAGGTGCTGACACACTAACTATGACAGATAACTCACTTCTGTTTCTTTCATGATTCATCATATCCATAATAGGAACAATATTCATGGTTCAATCACACAAAATATCTGATTTTCTATTTTTTAATTGCAAATTAGTGTGTACTGTCTATGTGGTACTTGCATTACTACTGGTAGTAGTACCGTACCTGTAGTAGTACTTGTACTGCTTGGCATGTACTTGATGGTCTGTCCTTTTTCCGTTTTTATGGTCTGTCCTTTTTCCGTTTTTATGGTCTGTCCTTTTTCCTTTTTCATGGTCTGTCCTTTTTCCTTTTTTATGGTCTGTCCTTTTTCCGTTTTTTGGTCCGTCCTTTACCCCTTTTTTTGTTTTTATGGTCTGTCCCTTATCCGCGGCTGGCATGCGCGCGCGTGCGCGCGCAGGCATAGCCAGAAGAATCAGGTAAAAAGCTGTTATTTTACTTACATTAAAAACATCTAGTTCTCCAAAGTTTTTTTTGGGGTGTTTAGATAAGCCTCTTTTTTTGCAGGAGTTGATCTGGAGAACCAGACATTGCATGGTCATTCTGAAGCAAACTCGTAACAATAGAGACTTTCAGCTGTTTGGGGATATTTTCAGAATTACCAGGCGATGTCTGGTTCTTGAGATCAACTCCTGCAAAAATTGGCATTCTCGAAACGGAGGGAACCTAAGTGAAATTGAGGTAGGATTAGGGTTAGTGTTTAACGTTCAACTAACAACTCCACCAATTTCGACTCCGAATCGAAATTTCGCAACTCCGAAATTTCCGAGACGATCTTTTGCACCTCTATTGCAGAAAAAAATCCTTCTTGATGACGACGATGAGAATCGTATGATTTTTATCTGTATTCAGGTTAAATTTTATGGTTACTTGCAACCAAAAAAATGAGAGTTTAAATCTATTGCTTTTAGAAGAAGCATCTCATTTCCGTAAATAAATGTTTGGGTACTGTTTTTTACGATTTTTAGTCGTAGCGTTTGTACCAAGTCTACTTGTGTTGTTACTCTAAAAATCGACCAAAGGTATATGATGTTAAAATTTAAAGAGATGTGAGCTCAGAGAGAGGCTCTTATTTTTACTACGTATTTTCACTGTGTATCGGGGCTCTCTGCTGTATTTCATGTGGTAGAGATCTTCCCCGGTTATTTGTTACTGTCTGCTTTACCGTCGTACCGATTCTTCTGCTGCTGTTGCTGTGTTAGCGTCGTGTCGGTTTTACTGTATCGGTCATTCGATGGTATCGGTCATTATGGGGTTAAGTATTCTGTTCGATGGGGCGTATGCTTATTCGTGGTATATATGCCGGATATGAGGCCCATCTGGAATCGGTACTGATTTTCTTGATTGCAATAAGTAATTTCCTCACGGGATATTAAGTATATTCTTTTGAATGTACTTATGGGTTCCAAGTGTTTACTTACTGTTCAGGTCTTTGGATATTTCTTGTTTCTAACCGGTTATTCCTTTTTGTTTGTAGCCTTAGGTGATATCGTTTTTACCACTTAAGGATTCCAAGTAGTGGAGGTGCGTTTGATTCTACCGCTTAATCATTGGAGTACTTGTATCTCGTATTCCGTACCTCGATCGTCGTTTCGTTTTGTCAGCTTTTCCAATCGAATTTGATGCCAACAAAGTCCGTATTTTTCGCCGACAACACACCCCTTGATCCAATACTCTACCCGTGTTGTATTGGATTACTGTCGGGGTATATTTAACCTTGGATCAATTTTGCTGATTCGGATCGAATCGGAATCAGATCGAATCAATCGTAGCAATCGTCGAAGCGAGTACTGTTGACTGGTTTACCCTGCGTGGTGTCCCATAATGTATCTTGCATGTCGGGCGTGTAAGATCCATCCCAATGGTTTGGTTAGATCATCAGCCGGGTTGATAACGCCAGGAATATGAATCATCTTGATCTCACCGTTTTCCTTCCATGATTGGATGGCAAAAAACCTGATTTCAATATGCCTGGTTCTTTCAGTTGGCTTCTGAGCATTGATGATCTCAATTGCCGATGCATTGTCTTCATAGATAGGGGTTGGACCAGCTTGGGCAAATCCTAATTCTTTGAGTACGAATCTGAGGTATCTGGCTGTTTTGGCCGCTGTGACTGCAGCAATGAATTCTGCTTCTGTAGAACTCTGTGCAGTGAGTGATTGCGCTTTGGATCTGTAAACAATTGCTCCACCCGCATAAGTGAACACATATCCTGTGGTGGACCTGCGATGTTTTGGATCATTTCCATATGCTGCATCAACAAAACACATCAACTTGCTATGCTTGATATCTGCAGGGTATTCTGGGAGTGATCCATCTTGGACTACATCATTATATGGTTCTCCTGATGGAAGAGATGGTTCTGCATTCGGTCTATAGAATCTAATACCCCAGGATCGGGTTGTTCTGAGATATCGAGCGATGTTCTTCAGACTGGAATAGTGGAATGCAGTGGGATTGGAGCTGTATTTTGACATCAGGGTCACTGCATAGCCAGTGTTTCCTGACCTCCTTCATAGACAATTTCTCTTCAAGTGCAAAGGTAATTGGTGTATCTATTGAAGAATCCCTCACCCCTCGATCGTGGCAGGCCTGTAAAGCTGTAGTAACATCAGCAGCAGTAAAGACACGATTGTGATTGATAGATACAATATAAGCACCTCGTAGCTTGGAGAGAGATTTCTTGTGTGAGGAGAAAAGTTTTGAGGCAGGGCTATTTGGGAGGATATCTGTGATGTAAGCTCTGCCAAGCAGTGAATCATTGGCATACCGGAGGCCAAATGTTTGATCAGTACAAGATGGGGAGACAGTGAGCCTGAGATTTGTGAGATCGGCAAAGGGGGAGATAGAGAATTGAAAATCACTGGATGACACCTCAGTGGGTTCCGCAGGAAGTGGAATGTTGTCATCTGTCCTGAGCAGGTGTTTGACATTAGTGGGGAGGTCTGCAAGTGGGAGATCATTCATGCCTTCATCAAACCTGACATGCGTGGCTATCTTGACTCTGTGTGTCTCAGTATCATACCACAGAATGTTTCTGGTAGTGTAGGGTACAAAACCTAGAAATATGCCTTTTCTTGCATTGGGTTTGAGCTTGATTGATCTCTTGCCTGGAGGTCTAACCCAAACTCTGCAACCAAAGGTTCGGAAATCAGCAAGGTTTTCCTTACGGCCAGTTGCCAATTCCAATGGCGAATGTAGTTGGGTGCCTTCAGGGAATGCATTGGACAACCGGAGTGCATGGTAGAAAGCAAAGGGCCAGAACTTGATGGGCAAATTAGCACCAGACAGCATTGTCCTCATGGAGTTAGCAAGAGTTCGGTGTGCTCTTTCAACTGTACCATTCTGGTGGGAAGCGTCCGCGCCAGTGGGGAAAATGGAATATCCAAACGCAGAGAATAGGTTTCTGATGTCAGGATTGTGATAGAGTTCTCCACCTTGATCAACTGAAACATACTTGTTGGCACAAGTTGGGTTGTGCTGGGCGAAGAAATGCTCTAACCAGTGTAGTGGCGCTGCTTTAGAGATTCGCGTGTCTCCATATTTCATACCAGTATAGTGATCTGTGATGAGAATCCAAGCAGTTTCTCCATGAATGCCTTCATAATCGCGCTTGCGTTTGCTGTTGGAGGATTTGGTACCTGAGAATGCAAAATCAATAGATAAACCCTGAAACGGTTGTGTGGCCTTGCGTGTGGAATGTGAGCCAGCAGGTGTTTTGGTTTGCTTACATTGTATGCAAGTTGGACATTGGTCAAGAATACTGGTTTGCCGTTTGAACTTTGGGACTCCAATGATGTGCTTATGAGCTTGATACAGAAAATCATCGCATGGGTGTCCCAACCTTTGGTGCCACAGGAGTTTCGATGTCTTGGTTTTGATGGCTTGGATTGGGATATTTTTGTCCACAATTTTGGTGAAAAACAGTTTGGCATCAAACCTTGGTATGACACTGGTATCAGACTGAGCTTTTGCTGCTTCAGTGCATGTCTGCAGATTGACAAGGTTGGTGTATATATCATACCTGTAGTTGCTAATTGCTTCTTTGGAGGCCAGTTCACAAGCTTCCTTGAACTGCATGTCAGTCGCTAAGGCATAGGCGGACGATGTTGCACAATTTGCATATGGAGAGGCAATATCAACATCTGGGATCAGTACTGGGTGTGTATAGCATTGACCATCAATGATGCTCCCATGGAGGACAATGCTGCAGGCAGTGTTCTGCTTGTGATGACAAATAATGGTGAGGTTGCCATTTTGTGGAGCAGATGAGTCAAGGTTCTCAGTGAATGATTTATGGATGGACTGTCCACTGAACTGACATCGCGTACGGGATGTCATTCCACAGATATCGTTCTCACTCAGTAATGTTGTTGACAGGGAGGGAGAATAGTAGAAGAAGACTTCGATATATCCAATGTGATTCGGTACTGGGATATGCAAATATCCTGAGCCTTCAGGGATGCAGGTGGCTGCTGTGCCTCCTATTGCTGCTGTAAGCCTGACGGGACATTTTCTTATCTTGGTGTAAGGTTTGTAACCGTGCAGGATGTGTTTGAGGTTTGTGCAGGAAACCTTTGCACCGGTGTCAATCTGAGCCCGGACACCCTGTTGGAAGTAGGCTGTAGCTGCAATAGGGTCCGGTGGGACGAGGGATTGCACATTGTATGTATCAACTGGCGTAGGGTTGTCCCTATCGAAATTGGGATCCTCATTGGTCTTCAGGTGTGATTCCAATGTAGGGGATGTAGCCCTGAGTGATTCCATGTCACAGTAGACATCAATTGGTATAGATGACTGGAGGCTGTCTTTTGGAAGGAGGTCGACGGCACCAATTATGACAGATTCATAGGAGCTGACACTGCTGGAGTCCAAGGAGGGGCATAAGCTGTTCACTTGGGACGCTGTGATGTTGTCAAATCCTTGAGGATCATCTTGAGGTGATGTCATAGTATGGCTCCAAGAAAGACTTTCTATTCTTGGCCATTGCAAAAATTTTGGTTTTCTACTGTAGCATCAGGTGAAACCTCATCTTGATCTTCATTGCCAATGTTGATCTGAGAGATTTGTTGGGTGGAATCTAAGAGTTGTTGGGTCTGTTTATTGGATTTGTTCAGAAAAACAGCCGCAGCAATCCTATGTTTCTTCAGGGACTCAATATCTTGCAATGCAGGACAATTATCAAAATTGTGACCAGACATGTGGCAAACAATACATTTTCTGGATGTGTCAAAAAGACTAGGTTGCTTATCGAATGCCGTGATAGCATTGCAATATGCTTGGTGGAGGAAGGGATCGTCAGATTCTTCATCCATCTCCGGGTAGCCAAGTGATTCAATCAGGCTGATTGAGTGAGATGTCAAAGTAGAAGGTGTTCTAACAGTACTGTTGCTAGCGCGCTTTTGAAACCGATCATTCCGACGGGGACCTGGTCTGGTTCCTGAGACGTTCAATTGCTTGGGCTGGATTGGTTTGGAGTTGTTCCTCTTGTACTTTTGCTCAGCCTTGATCTCTTGTTCATATGTTTGGAGGGTTTGTAGAAGCCTACCTGCCTTGTATTTGTCTCGCTTGAATTGGTCATCAGAGTCGCGTTCATCTTCTGTTTTTTTGAAGAGCTCTTCTGAGAGGGCGGTTCCTGCAATAAGGTTGCTAACTTCTTCTGTTGAACCGATAGTGCCAGGTTGGTTTTGGAGGAACACTCTGAGTCTCAAGTAATCCTTGTACCGGAAGTAGTATTCTTCAAGGGATTCACTTGAGTTTTGGTTTGGAGGATTTCGGACCATTCTGCTGGCATTGGATGGTCTTTTTGAGTTGGGATGTGTCTGAGAAATAACTGTGTATAGCGCTTCATAACCTTGTCCTCCTTCAAAGCTCTGGATGGTTGCCTTCATGCTTGCACATGAATCAGGGATGATTTTGTCGCTTCTGAGTGCGGTGTAAATCAGATTTCCCCATTCATTGATGGCCAATTCATATCTTAAAGGTAAATCATGTGGAAAGTTATCGCCAATGGTGAATCCTCTTAGGTGATCAGCTTCGCGCCTGAAGAGATAGTATGGGTGGACATAAATATGGTGTTGCTGTGAGTGAGCTGTGATTTCTCTGTACCATTTCCTAACCTGAGGGTCCGTTGCATCCTGTAGTTGTGGAAACCCTGAGAGGAATAGTTTGTCTCTAGCGGCTTCCTTGGACTTGTCATAGGCTCTGGTGAGATCAAAGCAGTCACCACTTCTGGTGATCAGGCGCTGGTCATTTCTGCCACTGCCTAGATTGTGTAGGTAGTAGTTTTGCCTGACAATTGTTTCATTTCCCGATGAGTCGGTGTAGGTGATTGGGAAATCCTTCATATCATCTTTGGTGAGGAATTCATCTCGCCTGTAATATCGCTCTTTCACAGGTGGTGGTAATGTTGCTGGATTCCATGGAAGGTCGAGAGATTGGTGGTTGGCGCCGGTATTGTTGTTGGTGGCGTTGCTGTTGTTGTTGTTGCCGTTGTTGACCAATTGTTGAAGTAGGGTGGTCAATTCTTGCATGTCGGTGCCCGTTGCGGTGGGCGTTGGGTTTGGAGCTGTGGCAGTTTCATCCTCAACGTCGGGTTGAACTTCACCTGTGTAAATTCCATTGAAGTAGTTGCCGGGGTTATTGGTCTTCCAGTTTCTTCTGAACTTCCATTGATTGATGTTGAAGATTACTGTGGCGAGTGGTTCTGGGTTATTGGTTGCTTCAGCTTGTCTGACGGCCTCTCTTCCTGCAGAGTCAAACTCCTGTGGGTTTCTGATCCTTTGGTTTGGGAAACCAGGTTTAAGAAATCGTACGGGGCATGAATCAAGGAGATGGGCTATGTGTCCCTTTTCTAGTTCATCGATGTTTGTCATTTCCAAGGTGATGCTGTTGCAGAAGGATTCTCTTAGTGCAGTGACTGGGGCAGGACCAAGGGTTCTTGGGCCTTCGTCATTAGCGTCCGATGTGAAGAGAGTTGATATTTCAGGTGCTGTGAGTGGGATGCTTTCTGCATAGGTGCCATTGAGAGAGAGGACTTCTTGGGGGTTGTTGTCACTTTGGAATTTGAATGCAATCCCATAGACATTGGACCAATCGTATGCTTCTGGTGGAGGAACCATGGTGGATGTCGAATCGTAAATTTATTCCGTTGTTTCGGCGTCGGACGGATGTCGAATCGTAAATTTATTCCGATGTTTCGGCGTCGAACGTAATCAATCCGTTTGATCGGTGTTTCGTCAAATGGAATCGTAATCGTTTGATCGTCGTCCTCGGATGTGGATTAGAATCGTTCGATCGTAATGCTCGAAGCGAAACAATCGTGTAGATCGTTGTTATCAAAGTAATCGATCGTGGGGGATGAGAGAAGATTCGAGAGGGCCGAATCTCGGAACGTTCTTGTGATGCAATTAATGATCGAGGGGAGGTGCGACGGAACAATCGGTGCGACGGAACAATCGGTGCGACGGAACGATCGTCGGCGTCAAGATACCAAACCGATGATGAGATACACCCCTTAATACGTATACTTCTTGGTCGTGTATTACAGAAGAAGATTCTTGGTAGAAGGATCTGTATACACCCCTTGATACGCGAGTGAGGAGAAGAAGGAGATGGGGGAGGCCGAAGTGTAGCACACGGATGGGCGTCACTACAAATTTCCTCTGGATTTAACCAACAGTGGAGGTGCTGAACGGCCGGAGATAGATAGCTTAAGGTATACACAATCCTACGGATGGGCAGCAATTGTGTGAGTTATAAGGGCTCTATAACCTGTTGTTACTCTAAAAATCGACCAAAGGTATATGATGTTAAAATTTAAAGAGATGTGAGCTCAGAGAGAGGCTCTTATTTTTACTACGTATTTTCACTGTGTATCGGGGCTCTCTGCTGTATTTCATGTGGTAGAGATCTTCCCCGGTTATTTGTTACTGTCTGCTTTACCGTCGTACCGATTCTTCTGCTGCTGTTGCTGTGTTAGCGTCGTGTCGGTTTTACTGTATCGGTCATTCGATGGTATCGGTCATTATGGGGTTAAGTATTCTGTTCGATGGGGCGTATGCTTATTCGTGGTATATATGCCGGATATGAGGCCCATCTGGAATCGGTACTGATTTTCTTGATTGCAATAAGTAATTTCCTCACGGGATATTAAGTATATTCTTTTGAATGTACTTATGGGTTCCAAGTGTTTACTTACTGTTCAGGTCTTTGGATATTTCTTGTTTCTAACCGGTTATTCCTTTTTGTTTGTAGCCTTAGGTGATATCGTTTTTACCACTTAAGGATTCCAAGTAGTGGAGGTGCGTTTGATTCTACCGCTTAATCATTGGAGTACTTGTATCTCGTATTCCGTACCTCGATCGTCGTTTCGTTTTGTCAGCTTTTCCAATCGAATTTGATGCCAACAAAGTCCGTATTTTTCGCCGACAACAACTTGTTAAAAACAGATTTTTTTAATATTTCTACGTATTTTCCCCCCCCCAAACCCCCCCCACATAAACTCCGTCTACAAGGTTACGTTGTCAACTCTTAGGATTAGGGTTAGTGTTTAACGTTCAACTAACAACTCCACCAATTGATTTTTTTTTTCGTACGTACGAGATTGATTTTTTTTCCGTACCGGTACGTATGAAAAGAATTCACCGCGTAAAGGCATATTCGTACGTACGAAGAGTCACGAAGGCAAATAACCTTATTCGTAAGGTTATTTAACCTGAGTGAATAATCGTCGGTGATTATCCATGTGGATTGCCTCTTAGGGAAATTCTTCCCGTCAGCTCACTCTTCGAAGAATTAACAACTCTAAAACACTATCATGCCCTAAAATCTATGTACAATCTAGTACTAATTCTACGTAATAAGGTACAAATACTGTGATATTCCAATGAGAATATCACGGTGAATTACACGGTAATACGATACAAAGAAAGACCGATCGAAGATGGTTTGCGTGTGTTTTGCGCCTTATTTATGTGTGCTTTGTATGCTAAGAATTACACGGTAATATGCCGTAAAAATCGACACGACGATACGATGAGTAATTAACCTGTCGATTGACAACGACAAGGCCGAATGAACTGTAACGACAACCATACTCTTGCTCACTAAATCAATCGATCGTAAGACCGATTGCGTTTTGCGTTTGTTTGTTACGACACACTTTCTTTAGTTTATCAGACCCACAGCACTCTACGAGCTGTGGAGGACCGAATGGCGTTTCCCACCAAGAAACGCAGTTTGAGCTCGAAGACTAATCCGGACTAGCCTGATCAGCTACCGGCATCAACCCTCAAGGATGTAAAAGAGGCAGTTGCCTGTGGAGCCCTGGAATAGACCAACACCAGGGCGGTCTCCCTTAACAAAGAGACCAAAGAATCGAACCAAGGTGGTGGCTCCACCGGGTTTCGAGATCCAGAAAAACAAGCAAGGGAAAAGAAGCTGGACGGCTCAGTCGAAAGGGCCGCCCAGGTTGGCATCAGTTGAAAGGAATCAATATCCAAATTCGAGAACACTGATCTTTCACTGAAAATAGAACGACGTGAGCCAGAAGATTGAGCCTAGAGTATTCTGTGGTGAAACAGAAACGGATTGCGAAGAACATCTGCCCGCAACAAGGAACAGATTGCAAAGAGCATCTGCTACGAGCGAAAACGAAAAATACAAAAGATATGAGAACACCAAATCGCGAAAGATCGTCGAGAACACGAAACCGATCGAAAGATCAAAAACGAAAAAGAGAACACTAAATTCTCAGGAAACAATCTTTCAATCTTTCACCACAGAAATACAGAATGAGCAAAATCCCAAGAAAGGATAGGAAAGCTCACAATCTTGATTTGCAACAAAAGCAAAAGCTCACACAAATACAGACAACCGGAACGAAAACTCGATCCGAACAAAAGTATACAAACCGGAACGAAAATTCGATCCGGATAAATACAAAACAGATAAGCAAACCACCCGACAGTCACAAATTAATACCCATCTCTCACATCCAATCCTCGATTCGATTACACTCTTCCACCACATACCACCTTCGATTGAATATCCGATTGAATATTCAATACCAACTTCCATCGAATACCACCCTACGAACCGCCCATCCATACTTTTGAAATATCGCAATTCTCCATCATGGTACGAACTAGAACAGACGGCGACATAGAAGAAACAAAAATGGAAGTGGACGATCCACAGGATTCTAATGAAAACAATGGACGAGGTATGGGAGAAAAGGAAGATTTGGAAGATAAAATCATGGAAGTCATGGAAAGGGCCCTTGGGGACCCAGAAACAAATTCAACCATGAAGAGAATCATCGACCAAGAAGTAAAGAAGAGAGTCAGGGCAATGAGAGATGCAGAAAGGAGGGGTGAGAACCCAGGTGACGCGGATAGCGACAACGATGAGGGAAATGATGCTGACCAAAATGCCGAGGATGCAAGAGCAGAACGACTGGGTAGAAGGTCATCCCAACCCAGGATAAAAATCAGAGGATTCAACAATGGTAGATTTCTGAACCCAGAACAGCTTGCTTTCAGGAGCAGCCTAATGGATTTTGGTATCAACTATGAATCAGCTGAAGAAATTATGAGGGGAGGGATGTCTAATATTCGTGAAATTACAGACCTCAACAAGGAAAGCATTAAATCGTTCATGCATCGATTGAAATCTATCAGTCCAGACTGTCCTAATCCAAAAAGTATCCACTATGGTAACAGGCTATCATCGAGGCTCCTAACTTGGGCAAATTGGGCCAGGTACCAACCATTGATTGGGGTCAAGCCAAGGGCTATCGACTGGAACGCAAACCCAAACAACCTGGAACTGCAGCAATTCAGAATCAAGATGATGGAATCAAGTGTGAAATCACAGGAAAAGTCAACCCCACCAGAATTAAAGGACCTTACAAAGTTCAGAGAATGGGAGGAAGGCTTTCGACAAAACCTGAGGTACAGATTCAACTCTGAGGGATTCCCAATCTTGTATGTCATAAGACCCCAAGAAAAGGAAGATGTTACTGATGAAGCCAGGTCTGGAACAGTCGGGCAAACTACAACAGATACTTATCCAACTTGGAGTGATTATAATGAAAGATGTGGCGTCCTGTCAGGTCACCAGTATGATGAGGACAACAACGTCGTCTAGAGGTTGCTGTGTGATGCAACAAGAAAAGGTCCTGGTTGGGAATATGTGGCACATTTCCAAAACACTGCGCTGAACTCAGGAAATGCAAGAAACGCTTTCATTTCATTGATGCAACATGCTTACACCGATACCAATATCACTATGGTTCTGAATAAGACATATCAGGAAATGAAAGATTCACACTACACTGGAGATTCTAAGAATTATGACTGGAACAAGCACAAGCAAAACTGGACTGCTTTTCATGGTACAATTCTGAGATTTGAAAAGAATCATAATGAAAGGAGATTTGTCTGGGATTTTATCAATTCAATCAGCGATGAGCGACTTGATGCTGCAAAAGCAGATGCAATTGATGAGAGCAAAGACTATCGCAACAACTTCAATGAATGTTTGATTCTATTCACCAATCGTCTTGGATTGAAAAAGCTTGCAAACGGGAAGCATAAAAGAGGTTCCAGAAGTTTGTATTCTATGGGCACGTCAAGCAACAAAAAGCAAAAGACAACTGGAACTTTTACAGGAAAAGTTGAGTGCAAGCCTTATCCGACAAGTGTTTATAAAACAATGTCAAAAGAACAGCGCCAGGAGCTTTACCAGATGAGACAGGCTAAGAAGAAAAGAAATCTCAAGGCTGCTGAGACTAAAAAGAAAGAAACTGAAAATGAAGGCGCGGGTGACAGTTTTGGCTCAAAATCTAAGAAATGACATAATAACCGGACACTATCACTAGAACACAAATGATTAAAAATGGTGAGCCGGTCATTATACAAGATGAATGTTCCTGTAGATTTTGATGATGGGGAAAGTGAAGAAGGCTATTGTGAGCTAGACTCACATGCAGACACTACTGCGGCAGGAAGCAATATGGTATTACTGAATCCTGATCAGATCACAACACACGTTGATGTTGCACCTTTTTCTGAAGAATACAAGCCCATCAAGAAAATCCCGATTGGAAGCTGTGCTACGGCATGGACAAACCCAACGTCAGGCCAAGTGTACATCATAGTGTTTCATCAAGCACTGTACTTTGGGGACAAATTGAAAAACAGCTTGATATGTCCAAATCAAGTGGGGAACTGCAATTTCAACTCTGTTGAAGAGACACCTCGCCAATTTGATTCAAGATCCAAGCATGGAATTACAATTCAAACTCCACTGGAAGATGATGATCCGAAGAAAGTTTTTATCAAACTGAGTATGAGAAACGTGATCTCATATTTCCCTACAAGGAAGCCAACAAGAATGGAGCTTGATGAATGTCAACATTTGATTGCAACAAATGATACCCCGTGGGATCCACATTCACTGAAGTTCAGGATGGCTGAGTTAGCAATCGACAATGGAGATCCAATTTCAGGGGACCAATTCAGCCTTCAAGCTTTGTCGACCAAAGAGGACCAAGAAATGGATACAAGTTCGGTTGTAACAGAACCTGCTAGTAATGTTACAGATAACCTCCCCAAGACCAGCTTAGGACAAGAACGGCATCCAAGTGTCATGCAGCAATGCAAACTGATGAGAGTCCATCAGGTATCCACAAGGAGAATGCTAACTGAATGCCAGATTGCAACAGATGGGAATATAGCTCATCGGATTTCTTCAGTAAGGAATATTTCAAGCGCGCGAAGGGTAGACCAATTTTTGTTTGATGATACAGAATTTGACTTTATGGAAGCTCCTGAAGAAGAATCAAAACAGGCCCCTAGCTTGCAAGAAATTGACAATACACTTGAGAGAAGGTCTCTTGACAGAAGAAATCAATGGGGGCCATCAGTGATAACAATTGAAGGTCCGAACAAAGTTGACTGTGAACGCCTAGCCAAAACTTGGAATATTAGTTTCAAGAAAGCTGAGCAGACATTGAAAGTCACGACGCAGAAGGCACTCAGGAATTTGCAATTACCATTGATGAAGAGGCTGCCTACTCAGCGCTTCAGGAACAAGAGAGTTGCACAAGGAACCTGGTACACTGATACGTGGCACGCTAGAACCACCAGTATTATGAGGCAAGAAAAATGTGCACAAATCTTCACAAATGGAAATGGGTTTGAAGTATTTATACCAATACAGGACAAGTCCCAGGCGCATCAAGGATTGAAAACATTCATTCACGAAATTGGAATTCCGGAGCATTTGATTTCTGATGGCGCACCAGAACAAGGATCTCCAAGAACCTACAAGACACACTGGAATTCAATTGTAAAGCGAAACCATATCCATCAGACATTCATCCAACCACATTGCCCATTCCAAAATCGAGCAGAACAAGCAATTGGTCATCTTGGTAGTGCAATCACAACCAAGTCTGCAAAGAAGAAGTCGCCGAGAAGATTATGGTCATTTTGTGGTGAACTATGTGCTAATATCAGGCAGCGAACGGCATCGAGCAACCCTTCTTCGATGGGGAGAACCCCATTCGAATTGGTCCATGGCTATAGACCGGATATTACACTATACACTTCATCAGAATGGTATGACTTTGTGTTTTATTATGAAAAAGGTGATTCTTCCACCCGAGGTGTTGAAAGGTTGGCACGATGGTTGGGTCCCTGTGGCAATAAGGTAGGTGGGGGGGATTGTTTCTGGCTCCTGACTGAATCGGCAATACCAATATCTACAAATTCAATAAGGCCTGTCAAAGAATTTGAATGGAGAGATAGAGATATCCTCAGAAGAATGGAAGCAATTGACAAATCAATTGAATCCAAGATTGGTGATGAAGTGAAGGATAGTGCATCCTTCTTCCAGGAAAACTACCCGGAGCCCCAAATGGAGCTATTTGAGAATCAACCAGTAGAAACACCTGATTTGAAACTTGAAATGGCTGAACCAGAAGCATCAGTAGAAGATATTGATGAACCAGATGAATATCTGGGAAATGAAGTGATCATTGAAAGAGGTGACGAAAGACTCAGGTGCGTTGTCAAGGACAGGGTTCGCGACTTGCAAAACAGACCGATAGGACTCAGAAATGAGAATCCCCTACTAGACACGAGGCTGTATAAATTGCAACTACCTGATGGTACCATGGAGGAATACACGGCAAATATTGTTGCAGAAAGTCTGTATAGTTCTGTTGATGATGACGGACGCATGTTCACCCTACTGGATGAACTCATTGACCATGAAAAAGACAACACCGCTTTAAGTGATGAGGAAGCAACAACTATAGCAAAAAATGGCAGGAAAACCCATAAGCCGACAACTAGGGGTTGGAGGATTCTCGCCAGTTGGAAAGATGGCACTGAATCATGGTGTAAGCTAAGTGATGTGAAAGAGTCATTCCCAGTGCAATTAGCTGAATATGCTGTCAACAATAATCTTGAAAAATCACCAGCGTTCAGATGGTGGGTGCACAAAATTTTGAGAAGGAAGGAACGAATCCTTAAGGCAGCCAAGACAGCCAAGTATTGGTTGAAAACTCACAAGTATGGCGTTGAGTTGCCACATTCAATCAAACAAGCGCTGGCTATCGATAAGAAAACGGGGACTGACCACTGGGAAAGAGCAATTCATAAGGAAATGACAAATAATATGGCAGCGTTTGAATTTTCTGATGATGATGTTATTCCAGTTGGCCATAAGCAGATAACAACCCACATGATCTTTGACATCAAGCTTGGATCCCTAACAAGGAAGGCTAGGTTGGTAGGGGACGGTCACAAAGTCCCTGCAGTGGCAAAAGAAAATACTTATTCATCTGTTCCCAGTCGAGACTCAGTAAGAATATTCTTCCTGCTGGCAGCGCTGAATGATTTGAAGGTTCTCTCAGCTGATATTCAAAATGCATATTTGACAGCCCCGATTAAAGAGAAATACTTTCTAAAAGCGAGAGCTGAAGATGGTTTTCCACCTCATCTTGCAGGAAGACCTTGCAAGATTGTCCGCGCATTGTATGGACTGCCGGTTGCAGGTGCATCTTTCCGGTCATACCTCACCCAGCATTTGAGAGATCTAGGATATTCACCTTGCAAAGCAGATCCGGATGTGCACTTACGAATTGAAACCAGGAAAGATGGATCCAGGTACTGGGCAATTCTCATTGCCTATGTAGACGACATCTTATGTTCTGGTGAAGATCCAAAGTTCCAGCTTGAAAATATTGAGCGCAAGTTCAAACTGAAGGATGATACTATTGAAGAGCCAACCCTATATCTGGGAGCAGATATTGGAAAATTCTACTTTGAAGGTGATTCAAAGCCAAGATGGTCATTATCAAGCACTAAGTATACGGCGAAAGCTGTTGCAGCAGTCGAACAAGAGTTAGGAACTGAAAAATATGGTTACAAGTATCTGCCAAAATCAGCGTCCAGTCCACTGTCACACGATTATCGACCGGAAATTGATATATCAGAAGAATTGAACCCTGAATTGCAAAATTACTACCAAGGTTTAATTGGAGTTCTCAGGTGGATTTGTGAATTAGGAAGGCTTGACATAGTAATGCCAGTCTCGCTGATGTCAAGGTATCTGGCACAAGCAAGGATTGGGCATTTAAATCAGTTGTTTCATATATTTGCATATTTGAAAAAGTACAACAGGTCAAATCTGGTTTTTGACGATACTGTACCAAGCGTTGATGAAAATAAATTTCAAAAATGTGACTGGTCTGAATTTTATCCTGGTGCCGCTGAAGTCATACCAGCAGATATGCCTGAAGCTTTGGGAAAACATGTGACGATGAGCTGTTTTGTCGATGCTGACCATGCTGGATGCAAGGCAACAAGGAGATCTCATACTGGCGTTATTATCTTCATTAATAATGCACCGATCATTTGGTTTTCCAAAAGACAAACAACAGTTGAGACATCAACTTTTGGATCTGAAATGATTGCTTTGAAAATTGCAATAGAATTGGTTGAAGGTCTTAGGTACAAGTTGAGAATGATGGGTGTTCCAATTGATGGGAGCACAAATGTGTATTGTGATAATGATTCTGTTGTCACGAATGTTACACGGCCTGAAAGCCCATGTAAGAAAAAGCACAACAGCATTGCATACCACAAAGCCCGAGAATCTATTGCAGCAGGGATTATCCGAGTTGCAAAGGAACCAGGTTCAACAAATATTGCTGATTTGTTTACAAAGCTAATGAGTGGCGCTGTTTTCAGAGAACATTGTTCTCGTTGCATGTGGTAAGAAAAAATAATAAAATCAATCGTTCGATGGAATGTTCGATCGATCGTTCGATTGAAGTAACAAGTTGATTTGTTCAATCATGGAATAAATCGATCTGCAATGAGCATTTCGAAAATGGATAATTTGATCCATGAATACAATATATCAAACTGGCAAGGATCAGGGCAAAATGCCATGATGCGAGCCAGAATGAATGGCAAAATGCCTTCCCCATTTTTTTTTGATAGGGCCTCTGATGGTAGACTGGATACAGTTTGGTATTCAACACAACAACGACTCACGATGAATAGGTTAAGTCATAGAACCCAGCCGCTTAACGGTTGGAGGATTTACGACTGAAGGGGACTGAAAAGAATTCACCGCGTAAAGGCATATTCATACGTACGAAGAGTCACGAAGGCAAATAACCTTATTCGTAAGGTTATTTAACCTGAGTGAATAATCGTCGGTGATTATCCATGTGGATTGCCTCTTAGGGAAATTCTTCCCGTCAGCTCACTCTTCGAAGAATTAACAACTCTAAAACACTATCATGCCCTAAAATCTATGTACAATCTAGTACTAATTCTACGTAATAAGGTACAAATACTGTGATATTCCAATGTCATTTCCAGTGCAATTAGCTGAATATGCTGTCAACAATAATCTTGAAAAGACACCAGCATTCCGATGGTGGGTGCACAAAATTTTGAGAAGGAAGGAACGAATCCTTAAGGCAGCCAAAACAGCCAAGTATTGGTTGAAAACTCACAAGTATGGCGTTGAGTTGCCACATTCAATCAAACAAGCGCTGGCTATTGATAAGAAAACGGGGACCGGCCACTGGGAAAGAGCAATTCATAAGGAAATGACAAATAATATGGCAGCGTTTGAATTTTCTGATGATGATGTTATTCCAGTTGGCCATAAACAGATAACAACCCACATGATCTTTGACATCAAGCTTGGATCCCTAACAAGGAAGGCTAGGTTGGTAGGGGACGGTCACAAAGTCCCCACGGTGGCCAAAGAAAATACTTATTCATCGGTTCCCAGTCGAGACTCAGTAAGAATATTCTTCCTGCTGGCAGCGCTGAATGATTTGAAGGTTCTCTCAGCTGATATTCAAAATGCATATTTGACAGCCCCGATTAAAGAGAAATATTTCCTAAAGGCGAGAGCTGAGGATGGTTTTCCACCACATCTTGCAGGAAGGCCTTGCAAGATTGTCCGTGCATTGTATGGACTGCCAGTTGCAGGTGCATCTTTCAGGTCATATCTCACACAGCATTTGAGAGATCTAGGATATTCACCATGCAAAGCAGATCCGGATGTACACTTACGAATTGAAACCAGGAAAGATGGATCCAGGTACTGGGCAATTCTCATTGCCTATGTAGACGACATCTTATGTTCTGGTGAAGATCCAAAGTTCCAGCTTGAAAACATTGAACGAAAGTTCAAATTGAAGGATGATACTATTGAAGAGCCAACCCTATATCTGGGAGCAGATATTGGAAAATTCTACTTTGAAGGTGATTCAAAGCCAAGATGGTCATTATCAAGCACTAAGTATACGGCGAAAGCTGTTGCAGCAGTCGAACAAGAGTTAGGAACTGAAAAATATGGTTACAAGTATCTACCAAAATCAGCGTCCAGTCCACTGTCACATGATTATCGACCGGAAATTGATATATCAGAAGAATTGAACCCTGAATTGCAAAATTACTACCAAGGTTTAATTGGAGTTCTCAGGTGGATTTGTGAATTAGGAAGGCTGGACGTTGTAATGCCAGTCTCGCTGATGTCAAGGTATTTGGCACAGGCAAGGATCGGGCATTTGAATCAGTTGTTTCATATATTCGCATATTTAAAAAAGTACAACAGGTCAAAATTGGTTTTTGATGATACTGTACCAAATGTTGACGAGAGTAAATTTCAAAAATGTGACTGGTCTGAATTTTATCCTGGTGCCGCTGAAGTCATACCAGCAGATATGCCTGAAGCTTTGGGAAAACATGTGACGATGAGCTGTTTTGTCGATGCTGACCATGCTGGATGCAAGGCAACAAGGAGATCTCATACTGGCGTTATTATCTTCATTAATAATGCACCGATCATTTGGTTTTCCAAAAGACAAACAACAGTTGAGACATCAACTTTTGGATCTGAAATGATTGCTTTGAAAATTGCAATAGAATTGGTTGAAGGTCTTAGGTACAAGTTGAGAATGATGGGTGTTCCAATTGATGGGAGCACAAATGTGTATTGTGATAATGATTCTGTTGTCACGAATGTTACACGGCCTGAAAGCCCATGTAAGAAAAAGCACAACAGCATTGCATACCACAAAGCCCGAGAATCTATTGCAGCAGGGATTATCCGAGTTGCAAAGGAACCAGGTTCGACAAATATTGCTGATTTGTTTACAAAGCTAATGAGTGGCGCTGTTTTCAGAGAACATTGTTCTCGTTGCATGTGGTAAGAAAAAATAATAAAATCAATCATTCGATGGAATGTTCGATCGATCGTTCGATTGAAGTAACAAGTTGATTTGTTCAATCATGGAATAAATCGATCTGCAATGAGCATTTCGAAAATGGATAATTTGATCCATGAATACAATATATCAAACTGGCAAGGATCAGGGCAAAATGCCATGATGCGAGCCAGAATGAATGGCAAAATGCCTTCCCCATTTTTTTTTGATAGGGCCTCTGATGGTAGACTGGATACAGTTTGGTATTCAACACAACAACGACTCACGATGAATAGGTTAAGTCATAGAACCCAGCCGCTTAACGGTTGGAGGATTTACGACTGAAGGGGACTGAAAAGAATTCACCGCGTAAAGGCATATTCGTACGTACGAAGAGTCACGAAGGCAAATAACCTTATTCGTAAGGTTATTTAACCTGAGTGAATAATCGTCGGTGATTATCCATGTGGATTGCCTCTTAGGGAAATTCTTCCCGTCAGCTCACTCTTCGAAGAATTAACAACTCTAAAACACTATCATGCCCTAAAATCTATGTACAATCTAGTACTAATTCTACGTAATAAGGTACAAATACTGTGATATTCCAATGTCATTTCCAGTGCAATTAGCTGAATATGCTGTCAACAATAATCTTGAAAAGACACCAGCATTCCGATGGTGGGTGCACAAAATTTTGAGAAGGAAGGAACGAATCCTTAAGGCAGCCAAAACAGCCAAGTATTGGTTGAAAACTCACAAGTATGGCGTTGAGTTGCCACATTCAATCAAACAAGCGCTGGCTATTGATAAGAAAACGGGGACCGGCCACTGGGAAAGAGCAATTCATAAGGAAATGACAAATAATATGGCAGCGTTTGAATTTTCTGATGATGATGTTATTCCAGTTGGCCATAAACAGATAACAACCCACATGATCTTTGACATCAAGCTTGGATCCCTAACAAGGAAGGCTAGGTTGGTAGGGGACGGTCACAAAGTCCCCACGGTGGCCAAAGAAAATACTTATTCATCGGTTCCCAGTCGAGACTCAGTAAGAATATTCTTCCTGCTGGCAGCGCTGAATGATTTGAAGGTTCTCTCAGCTGATATTCAAAATGCATATTTGACAGCCCCGATTAAAGAGAAATATTTCCTAAAGGCGAGAGCTGAGGATGGTTTTCCACCACATCTTGCAGGAAGGCCTTGCAAGATTGTCCGTGCATTGTATGGACTGCCGGTTGCAGGTGCATCTTTCAGGTCATATCTCACACAGCATTTGAGAGATCTAGGATATTCACCATGCAAAGCAGATCCGGATGTACACTTACGAATTGAAACCAGGAAAGATGGATCCAGGTACTGGGCAATTCTCATTGCCTATGTAGACGACATCTTATGTTCTGGTGAAGATCCAAAGTTCCAGCTTGAAAACATTGAACGAAAGTTCAAATTGAAGGATGATACTATTGAAGAGCCAACCCTATATCTGGGAGCAGATATTGGAAAATTCTACTTTGAAGGTGATTCAAAGCCAAGATGGTCATTATCAAGCACTAAGTATACGGCGAAAGCTGTTGCAGCAGTCGAACAAGAGTTAGGAACTGAAAAATATGGTTACAAGTATCTGCCAAAATCAGCGTCCAGTCCACTGTCACATGATTATCGACCGGAAATTGATATATCAGAAGAATTGAACCCTGAATTGCAAAATTACTACCAAGGTTTAATTGGAGTTCTCAGGTGGATTTGTGAATTAGGAAGGCTGGACGTTGTAATGCCAGTCTCGCTGATGTCAAGGTATTTGGCACAGGCAAGGATCGGGCATTTGAATCAGTTGTTTCATATATTCGCATATTTAAAAAAGTACAACAGGTCAAAATTGGTTTTTGATGATACTGTACCAAATGTTGACGAGAGTAAATTTCAAAAATGTGACTGGTCTGAATTTTATCCTGGTGCCGCTGAAGTCATACCAGCAGATATGCCTGAAGCTTTGGGAAAACATGTGACGATGAGCTGTTTTGTCGATGCTGACCATGCTGGATGCAAGGCAACAAGGAGATCTCATACTGGCGTTATTATCTTCATTAATAATGCACCGATCATTTGGTTTTCCAAAAGACAAACAACAGTTGAGACATCAACTTTTGGATCTGAAATGATTGCTTTGAAAATTGCAATAGAATTGGTTGAAGGTCTTAGGTACAAGTTGAGAATGATGGGTGTTCCAATTGATGGGAGCACAAATGTGTATTGTGATAATGATTCTGTTGTCACGAATGTTACACGGCCTGAAAGCCCATGTAAGAAAAAGCACAACAGCATTGCATACCACAAAGCCCGAGAATCTATTGCAGCAGGGATTATCCGAGTTGCAAAGGAACCAGGTTCGACAAATATTGCTGATTTGTTTACAAAGCTAATGAGTGGCGCTGTTTTCCGGGAACATTGTTCTCGTTGCATGTGGTAAGAAATTTGTTGAAAATCAATCATTCAGTGGAATGTTCGATCGATCGTTCGACCGGAGCGACAAGTTGATTTTCTAAGTTCAATCACGGAAAAATGAATAATGAACAAATCGTTCTGCAATGAGCATTTCAAAAATGGATAATTTGATCCATGGATACAATATATCAAACCGGCAAGGGTCAGGGCAAAATGCCATGATACAAGCCAGAATGAAAGGCAAAATGCCGCCCCATTTTTTTTGATAGGGCCTCTGATGGTAGACTGGATACAGTTTGGTATTCAACTCACGATGAACATATTAGGCCATAGAATCCAGCCGCTTAACGGTTGGAGGATTTATGACTGAAGGGGACTGAAAAGAATTCACCGTGTAACGCGTATCGCACGTACAAAGAGTCACAAAGGCAAATAACCTTATTCGTAAGGTTATTTAACCTGAGTGAATAATCGTCGGTGATTAATCCATGTGGATTGTCTCTTAGGGAAATTCTTCCCGTCAGCTCACTCTTCGAAGAATTAACAACTCTAAAACACTATCATGCCCTAAAATCTATGTACAATCTAGTACTAATTCTACGTAATAAGGTACAAGCAATGTGATATTCCAATGAGAATATCACGGTGAATTATACGGTAAAAAGACCGATCGAAGATGGTTTTGCATGTGTTTTGCGTCTTATTTATGTGTGCTTTGTATACTGAGAATTACACGAAACGATGGTAATTTGACGACAATACGATGAGTAATTAACCTGTCGTCCGCTAAGTCCGACCGCATCTAAGATGATTACTCACTAAATCAATCGATCGTAAGAACGATTGCATTTGTTTAATTACTGTTACGACGCACTTTCTTTAGTATCTTTTAAATTCAATCTCGTACGTACGAAAAAAAAATCAATCTCGTACGAGTACGTAAAGAAAGTGTGTCGTAACAAACAAACGCAAAACGCAATCGGTCTTACTATCGATTGATTTAGTGAGCAAGAGTATGGTTGTTACAGTTCATTCGGCCTTGTCGTTGTCGATCGACAGGTTAATTACTCATCGTATCGTCGTGTCGATTTTTACGGCATATTACCGTGTAATTCTTAGCATACAAAGCACACATAAATAAGGCGCAAAACACACGCAAACCATCTTCGATCGGTCTTTCTTTGTATCGTATTACCATGTAATTCACCGTGATATTCTCATTGGAATATCACAGTATTTGTACCTTATTACGTAGAATTAGTACTAGATTGTACATAGATTTTAGGGCATGATAGTGTTTTAGAGTTGTTAATTCTTCGAAGAGTGAGCTGACGGGAAGAATTTCCCTAAGAGGCAATCCACATGGATAATCACCGACGATTATTCACTCAGGTTAAATAACCTTACGAATAAGGTTATTTGCCTTCGTGACTCTTCGTACGTACGAATATGCCTTTACGCGGTGAATTCTTTTCAGTCCCCTTCAGTCGTAAATCCTCCAACCGTTAAGCGGCTGGGTTCTATGACTTAACCTATTCATCGTGAGTCGTTGTTGTGTTGAATACCAAACTGTATCCAGTCTACCATCAGAGGCCCTATCAAAAAAAAATGGGGAAGGCATTTTGCCATTCATTCTGGCTCGCATCATGGCATTTTGCCCTGATCCTTGCCAGTTTGATATATTGTATTCATGGATCAAATTATCCATTTTCGAAATGCTCATTGCAGATCGATTTATTCCATGATTGAACAAATCAACTTGTTACTTCAATCGAACGATCGATCGAACATTCCATCGAACGATTGATTTTATTATTTTTTCTTACCACATGCAACGAGAACAATGTTCTCTGAAAACAGCACCACTCATTAGCTTTGTAAACAAATCAGCAATATTTGTCGAACCTGGTTCCTTTGCAACTCGGATAATCCCTGCTGCAATAGATTCTCGGGCTTTGTGGTATGCAATGCTGTTGTGCTTTTTCTTACATGGGCTTTCAGGCCGTGTAACATTCGTGACAACAGAATCATTATCACAATACACATTTGTGCTCCCATCAATTGGAACACCCATCATTCTCAACTTGTACCTAAGACCTTCAACCAATTCTATTGCAATTTTCAAAGCAATCATTTCAGATCCAAAAGTTGATGTCTCAACTGTTGTTTGTCTTTTGGAAAACCAAATGATCGGTGCATTATTAATGAAGATAATAACGCCAGTATGAGATCTCCTTGTTGCCTTGCATCCAGCATGGTCAGCATCGACAAAACAGCTCATCGTCACATGTTTTCCCAAAGCTTCAGGCATATCTGCTGGTATGACTTCAGCGGCACCAGGATAAAATTCAGACCAGTCACATTTTTGAAATTTATTTTCATCAACGCTTGGTACAGTATCGTCAAAAACCAGTTTTGACCTGTTGTACTTTTTCAAATATGCAAATATATGAAACAACTCATTTAAATGCCCAATCCTTGCTTGTGCCAGATACCTTGACATCAGCGAGACTGGCATTACTATGTCAAGCCTTCCTAATTCACAAATCCACCTGAGAACTCCAATTAAACCTTGGTAATAATTTTGCAATTCAGGGTTCAATTCTTCTGATATATCAATTTCCGGTCGATAATCGTGTGACAGTGGACTGGACGCTGATTTTGGCAGATACTTGTAACCATATTTTTCAGTTCCTAACTCTTGTTCGACTGCTGCAACAGCTTTCGCCGTATACTTAGTGCTTGATAATGACCATCTTGGCTTTGAATCACCTTCAAAGTAGAATTTTCCAATATCTGCTCCCAGATATAGGGTTGGCTCTTCAATAGTATCATCCTTCAGTTTGAACTTGCGCTCAATATTTTCAAGCTGGAACTTTGGATCTTCACCAGAACATAAGATGTCGTCTACATAGGCAATGAGAATTGCCCAGTACCTGGATCCATCTTTCCTGGTTTCAATTCGTAAGTGCACATCCGGATCTGCTTTGCAAGGTGAATATCCTAGATCTCTCAAATGCTGGGTGAGGTATGACCGGAAAGATGCACCTGCAACCGGCAGTCCATACAATGCGCGGACAATCTTGCAAGGTCTTCCTGCAAGATGAGGTGGAAAACCATCTTCAGCTCTCGCTTTTAGAAAGTATTTCTCTTTAATCGGGGCTGTCAAATATGCATTTTGAATATCAGCTGAGAGAACCTTCAAATCATTCAGCGCTGCCAGCAGGAAGAATATTCTTACTGAGTCTCGACTGGGAACAGATGAATAAGTATTTTCTTTTGCCACTGCAGGGACTTTGTGACCGTCCCCTACCAACCTAGCCTTCCTTGTTAGGGATCCAAGCTTGATGTCAAAGATCATGTGGGTTGTTATCTGTTTATGGCCAACTGGAATAACATCATCATCAGAAAATTCAAACGCTGCCATATTATTTGTCATTTCCTTATGAATTGCTCTTTCCCAGTGGTCAGTCCCCGTTTTCTTATCGATAGCCAGCGCTTGTTTGATTGAATGTGGCAACTCAACGCCATACTTGTGAGTTTTCAACCAATACTTGGCTGTCTTGGCTGCCTTAAGGATTCGTTCCTTCCTTCTCAAAATTTTGTGCACCCACCATCTGAACGCTGGTGATTTTTCAAGATTATTGTTGACAGCATATTCAGCTAATTGCACTGGGAATGACTCTTTCACATCACTTAGCTTACACCATGATTCAGTGCCATCTTTCCAACTGGCGAGAATCCTCCAACCCCTAGTTGTCGGCTTATGGGTTTTCCTGCCATTTTTTGCTATAGTTGTTGCTTCCTCATCACTTAAAGCGGTGTTGTCTTTTTCATGGTCAATGAGTTCATCCAGTAGGGTGAACATGCGTCCGTCATCATCAACAGAACTATACAGACTTTCTGCAACAATATTTGCCGTGTATTCCTCCATGGTACCATCAGGTAGTTGCAATTTATACAGCCTCGTGTCTAGTAGGGGATTCTCATTTCTGAGTCCTATCGGTCTGTTTTGCAAGTCGCGAACCCTGTCCTTGACAACGCACCTGAGTCTTTCGTCACCTCTTTCAATGATCACTTCATTTCCCAGATATTCATCTGGTTCATCAATATCTTCTACTGATGCTTCTGGTTCAGCCATTTCAAGTTTCAAATCAGGTGTTTCTACTGGTTGATTCTCAAATAGCTCCATTTGGGGCTCCGGGTAGTTTTCCTGGAAGAAGGATGCACTATCCTTCACTTCATCACCAATCTTGGATTCAATTGATTTGTCAATTGCTTCCATTCTTCTGAGGATATCTCTATCTCTCCATTCGAATTCTTTGACAGGCCTTATTGAATTTGTAGATATTGGTATTGCTGATTCAGGCAGGAGCCAAAAACAATCCCCCCCACCTACCTTATTGCCACAGGGACCCAACCATCGTGCCAACCTTTCAACACCTCGGGTGGAAGAATCACCTTTTTCATAATAAAACACAAAGTCATACCATTCTGATGAAGTATATAGTGTAATATCTGGCCTATAGCCATGGACCAATTCGAATGGGGTTCTCCCCATTGAAGAAGGGTTGTTCGAGGCTGTTCGCTGCCTGATATTAGCACATAGTTCACCACAAAATGACCATAATCTTCTCGGCGACTTCTTCTTTGCAGACTTGGTTGTGATTGCACTACCAAGATGACCAATTGCTTGTTCTGCTCGATTTTGGAATGGGCAATGTGGTTGGATAAATGTCTGATGGATATGATTGCGCTTTACAATTGAATTCCAGTGTGTCTTGTAGGTTCTTGGAGATCCTTGTTCTGGTGCACCATCCGAAATCAAATGCTCTGGGATTCCAATTTCGTGAATGAATGTTTTCAATCCTTGATGCGCCTGGGACTTGTCCTGTATTGGTATAAATACTTCAAACCCATTTCCATTCGTGAAGATCTGTGCACATTTTTCTTGCCTCATAATACTGGTCGTTCTTGCATGCCACGTATCAGTGTACCAGGTTCCTTGTGCAACTCTCTTGTTCCTGAAGCGCTGAGTAGGCAACCTCTTCATCAATGGTAATTGCAAATTCCTGAGTGCTTTCTGCGTCGTGACTTTCAATGTCTGCTCAGCTTTCTTGAAACTAATATTCCAAGTTTTGGCTAGGCGTTCACAGTCAACTTTGTTCGGACCTTCAATTGTTATCACTGATGGCCCCCATTGATTTCTTCTGTCAAGAGACCTTCTCTCAAGTGTATTGTCAATTTCTTGCAAGCTAGGGGCCTGTTTTGATTCTTCTTCAGGAGCTTCCATAAAGTCAAATTCTGTATCATCAAACAAAAATTGGTCTACCCTTCGCGCGCTTGAAATATTCCTTACTGAAGAAATCCGATGAGCTATATTTCCATCTGTTGCAATCTGGCATTCAGTTAGCATTCTCCTTGTGGATACCTGATGGACTCTCATCAGTTTGCATTGCTGCATGACACTTGGATGCCGTTCTTGTCCTAAGCTGGTCTTGGGGAGGTTATCTGTAACATTACTAGCAGGTTCTGTTACAACCGAACTTGTATCCATTTCTTGGTCCTCTTTGGTCGACATAGCTTGAAGGCTGAATTGGTCCCCTGAAATTGGATCTCCATTGTCGATTGCTAACTCAGCCATTCTGAACTTCAGTGAATGTGGATCCCACGGGGTATCATTTGTTGCAATCAAATGTTGGCATTCATCAAGCTCCATTCTTGTTGGCTTCCTTGTAGGGAAATATGAGATCACGTTTCTCATACTCAGTTTGATAAAAACTTTCTTCGGGTCATCATCTTCCAGTGGAGTTTGAATTGTAATTCCATGCTTGGATCTTGAATCAAATTGGCGAGGTGTTTCTTCAACAGAGTTGAAATTGCAGTCCCTCACTTGATTTGGGCATATCAAACTGTTTTTTAATTTGTCCCCAAAGTACAGTGCTTGATGGAACACTATGATGTATACTTTGCCTGATGTTGGGTTTGTCCACGCTGTAGCACAGCTTCCTATCGGGATTTTCTTGATGGGCTTGTATTCTTCAGAAAAAGGTGCGACATCAACATGTGTTGTGATCTGATCAGGATTCAGTAATACCATATTGCTTCCTGCCGCAGTAGTGTCTGCATGTGAGTCTAACTCACAATATCCTTCTTCATTTTCCCCATCATCAAAATCTACAGGAACATTCATCTTGTATAATGACCGGCTCACCATTTTTAAACATTTGTTTTCTAGTGTCCGGTTATTATGTCATTTCTTAGATTTTGAGCCAAAACTGTCACCCGCGCCTTCATTTTCAGTTTCTTTCTTTTTAGTCTCAGCAGCCTTGAGATTTCTTTTCTTCTTAGCCTGTCTCATCTGGTAAAGCTCCTGGCGCTGTTCTTTTGACATTGTTTTATAAACGCTTGTCGGATAAGGCTTGCACTCAACTTTTCCTGTAAAAGTTCCAGTTGTCTTTTGCTTTTTGTTGCTTGACGTGCCCATAGAATACAAACTTCTGGAACCTCTTTTATGCTTCCCGGTTGCAAGCTTTTTCAATCCAAGACGATTGGTGAATAGAATCAAACATTCATTGAAGTTGTCACGATAGTCTTTGCTCTCATCAATTGCATCTGCTTTTGCAGCATCAAGTCGCTCATCGCTGATTGAATTGATAAAATCCCAGACAAATCTCCTTTCATTATGATTCTTTTCAAATCTCAGAATTGTACCATGAAATGCAGTCCAGTTTTGCTTGTGCTTGTTCCAGTCATAATTCTTAGAATCTCCAGTGTAGTGTGAATCTTTCATTTCCTGGTATGTCTTGTTCAGAACCATAGTGATATTGGTATCAGTATAAGCATGTTGCATCAATGAAATGAAAGCGTTTCTTGCATTTCCTGAGTTCAGCGCAGTGTTTTGGAAATGTGCCACATATTCCCAACCAGGACCTTTTCTTGTTGCATCACACAGCAACCTCCAGACGACGTTGTTGTCCTCATCGTACTGGTGACCTGACAGGACGCCACATCTTTCATTGTAATCACTCCAAGTTGGATAAGTATCTGTTGTACTTTGCCCGACTGTTCCAGCCCTGGCTTCATCAGTAACTTCTTCCTTTTCTTGGGGTCTTATGACATACAAGATTGGGAATCCCTCAGAGTTGAATCTGTACCTCAGGTTTTGTCGAAAGCCTTCCTCCCATTCCCTGAATTTTGTGAGATCCTTCAGCTCGGGTGGAGTTGCTTTTTCCTGTGATTTCACACTTGATTCCATCATTTTGATTCTGAATTGCTGCAGTTCCAGGTTGTTTGGGTTTGCGTTCCAGTCGATAGCCCTTGGCTTGACTCCAATCAATGGTTGATACCGGGCCCAATTTGCCCAAGTTAGGAGCCTCGATGATAGCCTGTTACCATAGTGGATACTTTTTGGATTAGGACAGTCCGGACTGATAGATTTCAATCCATGCATGAATGATTTAATGCTTTCCTTGTTGAGGTCTGTAATTTCACGAATATTAGACATCCCTCCCCTCATAATTTCTTCGGCTGATTCATAGTTGATACCAAAATCCATTAGGCTGCTCCTGAAAGCAAGCTGTTCTGGGTTCAGAAATCTACCATTGTTGAATCCTCTGATTTTTATCCTGGGTTGGGATGACCTTCTACCCCGCCGGTCTGCTCTTGCATCCTCGGCATTTTGGTCAGCATCGTTTCCCTCATCCTCATCATTGTCACTATCCGCGTCACCTGGGTTCTCACCCCTTCTTTCTGCATCTCTCATTGCCCTGACTCTCTTCTTTACTTCTTGGTCGATGATTCTCTTCATGGTTGAGTTTGTTTCTGGGTCCCCAAGGGCCCTTTCCATGACTTCCATGATTTTATCTTCCAAATCTTCCTCTTCTTGCATACCTCTTCCATTATTTTCATTAGAATCCTGTGGATCGTCCTCATCCACTTCCATTTTTTCTTCTTCTATGTCGGCGTCTGCTCTAGTTCGTACCATGATGGATAATTGCGATATTTCAAAAGTATGGATGGGCGGTTCGTTGGGTGGTATTCGATGGAAGTTGGTATTGGGTGGAAGAGTGTAATCAAATCGAGGATTGGATGTGAGAGATGGGTATTAATTTTGTGACAGTCGGGTGGTTTGCTTATCTGTTTTGTATTTATCCGGATCGAATTTTCGTTCCGGTTTGGTTATACTTTTGTGTGAGCTTTTGCTTTTGTTGCAAATCAAGATTGTGAGCTTTCCTATCCTTTCTCGGGATTTTGCTCATTCTGTATTTCTGTGGTGAATTTGAAAGATTGTTTCCTGAGAATTTAGTGTTCTCTTTTCGTATTGGATCTTTCGATCTTTCGCGATTTGGACTTTCGCGATTTGGTGTTCTCATATCTTTTGATTTTCGTTCTCGTGCGGGCAGATGCTTCTTGCAATCTGTTCCTTCCAATCTGTTTCACCACAGAATACTTCTGGCTCAATCTTTTCGCTCGCGTCATTCTTGTTTTCAGTGAAAGATCAGTGTTCTCGGATTGGATATTGATTCCTTTCAACTGATGCCAACCTGGGCGGCCCTTTTGACTGAGCCGTCCAGCTTCTTTTCCCTTGCTTGTTTTGCTGGATCCCGAAACCCGGTGGAGCCACCACCTTGGTTCGGTTCTTTGGTCTCTTCTTTCAAGGAGACCGCCCTGGTGTTGGTCTATTCCAGGGCTCCACAGGCAACTGCCTCTTTTACATCCTTGAGGGTTGATGCCGGTAGCTGATCAGGCTAGTCCGGATTAGTCTGGTCTTCGAGCTCAAACTGCGTTTCTTGCGGAAACGCCGTCCTCCACAGCTTGTAGAGTGCTGTGGGTCTGATAAACTAAAGAAAGTGCGTCGTAACAGTAATAAAACAAATGCAATCGTTCTTACGATCGATTGATTTAGTGAGTAATCATCTTAGATGCGGTCGGACTTAGCGGACGACAGGTTAATTACTCATCGTATTGTCGTCAAATTACCATCGTTTCGTGTAATTCTCAGTAAACAAAGCACACATAAATAAGACGCAAAACACATGCAAAACCATCTTCGATCGGTCTTTTTACCGTATAATTCACCGTGATATTCTCATTGGAATATCACATTGCTTGTACCTTATTACGTAGAATTAGTACTAGATTGTACATAGATTTTAGGGCATGATAGTGTTTTAGAGTTGTTAATTCTTCGAAGAGTGAGCTGACGGGAAGAATTTCCCTAAGAGACAATCCACATGGATTAATCACCGACGATTATTCACTCAGGTTAAATAACCTTACGAATAAGGTTATTTGCCTTTGTGACTCTTCGTACGTGCGATACGCGTTACACGGTGAATTCTTTTCAATACTTCGATCGATCGATCAAAGTAAAACGAAAATCGTATGCGAAAAAAAAAAATCTCTCTCACGCAAACACACAGTAAATCACTTTTTCTACCCCCAGACAAAAAAATCACTTTTTCTATCTCGCAACAAAAAAAAACATAACTTCATAATCAGCCTTCTGACATCCAGCTTATTTGAGTAGAGTTGCTATTTGGCACTCCGTCGGTGAACGTGGGATTCCACCTTATACTTCTTTATCAGTATTCGGCAGGTTATCCGTGCTCTTATATTTTAGTCTGAAATAACAGCCTTGTACTGGAAAAAGAATTAGCTCGCATTGGACAAGAGGTGGTTTGCTGATAGATAGTAGTGTTCTTGGACTTGATCACCCAAACATATACGTCTTGAGAGCAATAAATCTGCATCCATTGCTTCTATATCAACAGGCACGAGGTACTGTTTTTCGTGACAGAGGAAAAAGAAGGCTGCAAATCAACGGCAGCAGCAGCAACAACAATTTCATCGGGACGATTGTCGGAACGCCGGAACAAGCAAAGGTAAGAATGAGAGAGATAGGCATCGGCAACGGCAACGTCAATGGCAATTGATTGGTCTTCCACTCCACCGGCATTACTGATAATGTATTTCCTCTCTGTTTTTCTTCTTACTTTCATAGGACCGGATCGGAAGCAACAAATCGAAACAAACGGATCGGATCGGAATCAACGGATTGGAATCAACGGATTGGAATCAACGGATCGGAATCCTTGAGGTGCATTGTCGTCTTCCCTGTAGGTGCGAGGAAATTTCCCGGTTGGTGATAATTATGAATCGATTGAGAGAGATAGGCAATGGCAACGGCTATGGCGATTGGTTTTCCACTTCAACGGCATTACTGATAATGTATTTCCTCTCTGTTTTTCTTCTTATTTCCATAGGACCAAATCAACGGACCGGAAGCAGCAACCATCGAATCGTCAGCAACGGATCAGAATCAACGAATCAAGGTGCGGTGTTCCTCTTCCCTGTAGGTGCGGGGAATTTTCCGGTTGGTGATAATTACGATCGGCATGTACACTATATTATTCTGTTGTTATTATTTACTCTATGTAGTACATCAATAGATACTCACCCATTTTCTTGTTCAATTATCATATCATATATTCCAATAGGAGCGTCAACAACGGCAACAACTAGTTGAACCGCAGAGAGCAACAGCGGCAAGCGGCAGCAAGAGCAAGAGCAACAGCGGAAAGCGGCAGCGAGAGCAACAGCCGCAAGCAACAGAAACAGCAACTGGCATCAAATCGCTCCTCCTCCTCCACCGGCGCTCCACCAACGCCAGCAATGACAACACCAACGCCGTCCCGGCAACGGCAACACCAATCGAACGATCGAATCTCAAAGCAAGAGCAACAGCGACAGGAATCCACCGCTTGGCAACGAATCGGCGGCACGGCAACGAATTGGCAACGAATCGGCGGCATCGAAACGCTCCTCCTCCACCGGCAAGCGGCAACGAATCCGCGGTACGGCAACGAATCGGCGGCATCGAAACGCTCCTCCTCCACCGGCGCTCAGCAAGAAATCGGCAGCATAGAAACGCTCCTCCTCCACCAGCAAGTGGCAACGAATCGTCGGCATCGAATCGCTTCACCTCCTCCACCAGCGATCCACTAACCTCGCTCCTCCACCGGCAAGCGGCAACGAATCGTCGGCATCACGGAAACGCTCCTCCAACGAATAACGGAAACGCTCCTCCTCCACCGGCGCTCGATCAAACACCAATCTACACGAATCGCTCCAAGGCAACAGAACAATCAAACCAACCGGGAACAATCGAAGCAATTGGGAACAATCGAAGCAACCGGTAGAACGAATCGATCCAACAACAATCGATCCAACAACAATCGATCAGCAACACGAATCGATCTGCAAAACGAATCGATCCAACACCAATCGATCGACAACAGCAACACCAATCGATCCGGAACACCAATCGATCCAACAACAATCGATCCAACAACAATGGGATTCAAATCAACAACAAAGCAATTGCCAGCAAAAGCAATCAAGCAAAAATCCAAGAGGAAACGCGGGAAGACTGAGAGAAAGAAAACGACTTCAAATTTTCTCCAAAACGCAGCACCATCCTCATCAACAATCCGCCAGACTTACAAACACTTGTCGGAGATCAAACCTAACAAGACAGCAGAAGGGGACAGGAATCGAGATACAAAAGCAATTTTCAAACATGTCGAGGAAATAGCATTGAAAACAGTTAACAAAAATGGGTTTAAAGGAAAATTCCTGGATACGAATTGGGGCCGGACAACAGTTGAAGAGAAGAAATATTCTTTGGCACAAGCAGTGTCTATAGACAGTTTCAAGACATTGGATAGTACCAACGAGAAGTTTGTTCTAGCATTTGCAGAATCAGAACCATCATTGAAAATCTTTGCAAAAGCTTGCACACAAATTGCAAAACGACGCTTGGGTACTCCCAAAAATATAGAAATCACAAGAACATTTGCTGGTCAGATTGTTGAATCTAAACGCAAAATAGGTCGAGGAACCAAATGTGACAGTGTAAACAGTGGATATGCTATTATTGGGATGAGACCAAATCGATTGAAATCAGGAAATGGTGTGTACGTTTTCAAAAACAATGTGGACTCGACAACAAAATACAACCTTGAACAGAAAGCCCTACACATTGTGAAGGAAATGCAGCTTAGTTTAACTCCAATGTCCAAATTTGTCAACCTTGAAACGACTGTGATGAATGAGGTTGTTAATCGTACAACATTGAATGCAATCGGCCATCACGCAACGGCCTTTGCTATTGGAAAGGATTATCACTCAAAATGCCATACCGATGCCGATATGTTCTATACAAGGCTGACAGTTATTGCTCCAAAACATGTAAGTGATGAAGAGGTGATTTATTACTTTGTCTTCCCCACGTATGGAGTGAAAGTGCCATTGAGGTCAGGCGATACTCTATTGTTCAATCCATTAGTATTACATTGCTGTTCGAATCCAAAATACGAAGGCTGTTATATTATGAGCGCATATGTATCTCGCAAAACTGTACTTAGAGCTAACCCTCTTTAGTAATATTAAACAATAATTTTAAGTTAGTCGTTACATTCACCCTTGCTACTCAATTGGAACTGCTGTCAGAACTATCGCTGTCTGAACAGGATACATAATATGAATAGATAATCAAGTTCATTTAAGGTTGGGGATGGGCAGGATTTGTAAGTTCGGTCTTTAAATCTGGTGGGTTTTTGGGTTGACGAACGAGTTATATTTTGATTAGGGACTGGAAAGATTTGCACTGTGCCAAAATTGGTTGGTTTTTGCGTTGACGATTGAATTATATTTTGGTCAGGGGTCGGAAGAATTTGCACTGTCTTCAAATCAGGTGGGTTTTTTGGTTGATTACTGAGTTATATTTTGGTCGGGGATCGGCAGGATTTGCACTGTGTTCAAATATGGTTGGTTTTTTGGTTCACAATTGAATTATATTTTGGTAACAGACTGGAAAGATTTGCACAGTGTTAATTGGCGGGATTTGCACTGTGCTAAAATCTGGTTGGTTTTTGAATTGATGACTGAGTTATATTTTGGTTAGGGACTGGAGAGATTTGCACTGTGTTCAAATCTGGTGAGTTTTAGGGTTGACGATTTAATTATATTTTGGTTCGGGACTGAAAAGATTTGCACTGTGTTCAAATCTGGTTGGTTTTTGGGTTGATGGCTGAGTTATATTTTAGTCGGGGATTGGCAGGATTTGCACTGTGCTAAAATCTTGTGGTTTTTTGGTTGATGACTGCGTTGTATTTTGGTCGGGGACTGGCAGGATTTGCACAGTGCTAAAATCTGGTTGGATTTTGGGTTGATGACTGAGTTATATTTTAGTCAGGAAATGGCAGGATTTGCACTGGGCTAAAATCTGGTTGGTTTTTGGGTTGATGACTGAGTTATATTTTGGTACGGGACTGAAAAGATTTGCACTGTGTTCAAATCTGGTGGGTTTTTGAATTGATGACTGAGTTATATTTTAGTCGGGAATTGGCAGGATTGGCACTGTGCTAAAATCTAGTGGGTTTTTGGGTTGATGACTGAGTTATATTTTAGTCGGGAACTGGCAGGATTTGCACTTGTCTAAAAAAGAGTGGGTTTTGGGTGGATGACTGAGTTATATTTTGGTTCGGGACTGGAAAGATTTGCACTGTGTTCAAATCTTGTGGGTTTTAGGCTTGACGACTTAGTTATATTTTGGTTCGGGACTGAAAAGATTTGCACTGTGTTCAAATCTGGTAGGTTTTTGGGTTGATGACTGCGTTATATTTTAGTCGGGGACCGGCAGGATTTGCACAGTGCTAAAATCTGGTGGGTTTTTGGGTTGATGACTGAGTTATATTTTAGTCGGGAATTGGCGGGATTTGCACTGGGCTAAAATCTGGTTGGTTTTTGAATTGATGACTGAGTTATATTTTGGTTAGTGACTGGAAAGATTTGCACTGTGCTAAAATCTGGTGGGTTTTTGGGTTGATGATTTAATTATATTTTGGTGAGGGACTGAAAAGATTTGCACTGTGTTCAAATCAGGTTGGTTTTTGGGTTGATGACTGAGTTATATTTTAGTCGGGGTTTGACAGGATTTGCACTGTGCTAAAATCTGGTTGGTTTTTGAATTGATGACTGAGTTATATTTTGGTTAGGGACTGGAAAGATTTGCACTGTGTCTAAATCTGGTGGGTTTTAGGGTTGACGATTTAATTATAATTTGGTTAGGGACTGGAAAGATTTGCACTGTGTTCAAATCTGGTTGGTTTTTGGGTTGATGACTGAGTTATATTTTAGTTGGGGATTGGCAGGATTTGCACTGTGCTAAAATCTGGTGGGTTTTTGGGTTGATGACAGAGTTAATTTAAGGTTGGGGATTGGCATGATTTGCACTTTTGATTAGGGACTGGAAAGATTTGCACTGTGTTCAAATCTGGTGGGTTTTTGGGTTGATGACTGAATTATATTTTAGTCGGGAATTGGCAGGATTTGCACTGTGCTAAAATCTGGTTGGTTTTTGAATTGATGACTGAGTTATATTTTGGTTAGGGACTGGAAAGATTTGCACTGTGTCTAAATCTGGTGGGTTTTAGGATTGACGATTTAATTATATTTTGGTTCGGGACTGGAAAGATTTGCACTGTGTTCAAATCTGGTTTGTTTTTTGGTTGAATTCTGAGTTATATTTTAGTCGGGAATTGGCAGGATTTGCACTGTGCTAAAATCTGGTGGGTTTTTGGGTTGATGACTGCGTTATATTTTTGTCGGGGACCGGCAGGATTTGCACAGTGCTAAAATCTGATGGGTTTTTGGGTTGATGACTGAGTTATATTTTAGTCGGGAAGTGGCAAAATTTGCACTGTGCTAAAATCTGGTTGGTTTTTGGGTTGATGACTGAGTTATATTTTGGTTAGGGACTGGAAAGATTTGCACTGTGTTCAAATCTGGTGAGTTTTAGGGTTAACGATTTAATTATATTTTGGTTCGGGACTGAAAAGATTTGCACTGTGTTCAAATCTGGTTGGTTTTTGGGTTGATGATTGTGTTATATTTTAGTCGGGGATTGGCAGGATTTGCACTGTGCTAAATTATGGTGAATTTTTGGTTGATGACTGAGTTATATTTTGGATAGGGACTGGACAGATTTGCACTGTGCGAAAATCGGGTGGGTTTTTGGGTTGATGACTGAGTTTTATTTTGGTCGTGGACTTGCAGGATTTGCACAGTGCTCAAACCTAGTGGGTTTTTGGGTTCATGACTGAGTTATATTTTAATCGTAGAACTTCTTACCATAACTTTACTGACACATACTTACAATACATACAATAACTACGTACGCAACAACTCCACAGGGCCCCTGCAAAGCACTAATATGACGTAGAATTCCTACACAAATACTAGTAGTGTTTTCTGCTCTGATAATGGGTTGATACTTTGGTAATTTGCGAATTATACAGGTGGTACTACGTAGTCGTTTAGGTAGAAGTGGTACGTGATTTTCTAGTAGTAGTGTTACTCAGTACCTCTATAGCTACTGTACGGTAGTAGAATTTTCTGTCGTATTCTGAGCACTATTCACCTACCGGTACTGTAGCACTCTTTTTGATACTCCCAGAACAGACTAATACACTGCAGAGCAGGGACCAGAGTATATGCCAAAAAAGGAGCTAGAATTAGTCTGTAGACCTATTCCTTGCTAGAGAGCAAGTCATGATGAATATTGAGGCTGTTTGGGCCAAAATGGGAGCTTGTACTAGCTCGTGCGCTTGTAGCGGTAATTTGGACGCCGTGGATACACCAGCAGTCACCTAGACTGACAGACACCGTGGATACACCCGTCCCCTAGGCTGACGGACGCCGTGGATACACCAGTCCCCTAGACCGCAGCAGTGCAGTGCTTGTAGTTCGGATGCCGGGGGGAGAGTACCAGCAACAGCACGTAGTAGTTTGCACGCCGTGAATACACCATTCCCCTAGATTGGAGCAGCAGGCAGACGCCGTGAGGCGAGACGATCGTGAAGTATCTCTCTTCATCCAATTGTAGTTTTCAAGTAAACCTAGGCTTTCAATGTAGACTTCCGCCCAGGCTGCCACAGATTGTTGTTGGGTTGTTGTTGCTGTTGCGTCTGTAAATGACCGAGTCTGTTGCGTCCGTAAATGACCGAGACTGAGTCCAAAGATCTTGAGCTGGAGCAGAAGACCGAGTCCAAGGAGCAGCCTATCTCATGAATAGTTCAAACCATGGTTGCTGAAACGACCTATTCCCATCATGGTCAGAAGCAAAAAGGAGAAGAATCATCGTGAGTGGTATGAATAAACAAATGACTGTTGACGATGACGACGCCTAATCAAATCGAATCGAAACACCATCTCCCCTCCCCCCAGCAAACAAAGGACCGGCAATAACTTACAGTATGAAAGAAGAATGGGTTGCTTGCTGTTGTAGTAATAGGAAACGAAGCAGTGAGAGGGTCTATTCCCATGGTCGGGGGGGGGGGGGGGGGGGGGGGGTTGATTTGCTTTTGCAAAGTGGTTGATTTTGAAATAATGAATTACAACGGGGAAAAACAGCAACAAATCAAGGTTGTAGTAGGAATTCTACTTGATTCTACACAGGTGGTGTCAAGGAATCAACGAAATCGGTGCTGCTGCTGCTGCTGCTGCTGCTGCTGCTGGCGCTGTTGCTAATCCCGGGTTAGCTCCCTCTTTGCCATATATATTGCTCAACACCTGGAAAAGTTACTTAAGGTAAAACGCTTAAAAATACTTTTGACTGGTAAGAACGGCTGAATATATATGGATGTAGTAGGGATTCTACTAGATCCTACTGTACGGGGGAAAATATTAAATTCCTTTCGTGACCAGAAGTACCAAAGCTACCAGACGGTAGATACCTTATTCGTACGAATCCATGAGTCCCGTATCAATCAAAGTAATCGATTCCCACGGCGCATCGAGTCCCATCGCGCATCAACGGTGAGCAATCCCTGTTTTACAGTATTGCCATCGTTCTTCGGTGAGCAAACTCTGACTTCATAAAATATCACACGAGCTACGGGAGCAATTCCTGACCTTAATGATAAACAATCCATGAAGTCTTCCTAACGGAACAAGAGAAGAAAACCCTTGGCGTGTGATTCTCACACAATACATATACATGCATACAGATATATATGGTCAACGACCAATACATGTACGGAATAAATCAGTGAGTAATCTCATCACTACGCAACAGCAGTTGCAACGTATTCATCTCAATAAAAGAGATATCTTGCATTTCGGCAAGATTTCACTTTATCTCATACTTTTAACATTCAACTGATTTAAATCCCAAAATTCACACTAGTTGCTACCAACTACTTGTAATCTACATACTAAGGTCTGTCTCGCTGCAATCTGAACAAGTCACAGCAAGAAGAGATCTGGCGTTTCCCTAGCTTCGCCTGTAGTCGGATTATCCGTTGCCGAAAGTATCCAACACAATTGTCACGCGTAGAGTACAATTGTTCGTCTACTAACACAGTAACGCAGCGTTGCTGTTCTTCAGAAGCCTTTGAATCAGACCTTCAACGGGCCGGATTCAGAAGGAAAATAATAGATTAACAGTCGCAAGCTCTAAGGCAGCTTGCACACAAAAAGGAACAGGAACGGAATTGAATACAATCTCTACGCTGGCATATGCCAGTCGCACACCGTACACGAAGCAGTTCTCATTCTCAGTCACCGCGCAATTCTCTCGAAGGATCGGAACCGTCACAAATGCCGAACATACCGACGATGCCCAGCAATGTATTTGGGGGCGAAGAGAAGAATGATGTCGAAGTTACTACTGCCAACCACTTTCCCAGTTTTGATACTGATATGAGGAAGATACTCGTATCCCTACTAAACGTAACAAGTGAGGCTAATAGTAAGTTATGTTTAGCTCTCGAGGAAGGCGGATTATGCGAGTGGAATGCATTCCTCGACGCACTTATCGAACCGGACTTTGCACGCGAGCTTACCTATACTGAGGGAGGACTACCAACGCATATCCCTCGATCCATTCAAAGGAGCATAGAAGCACTTGCGGAGTTCGCTATCGATCTACAAGAAGACGATGTCGATCTACAAGAAGAAGAGAGAAATTGGAAGGATGTAAAATCATATACATATAATGAATTCCAACCATTCCGCGAAGAGCGAGCCCAACGCATGCGTAACGAATCTGCTCTGAACCCCCCACCTCCTCCGGCGGGAAGTAACAAAAAGTCACCTCAGCAGGTAAAGTACGAATCTTGGTGCCGAAAAGCACGGGATGAAAAGTCTTTTACGCCCCTCACGAATGACTCAAGATTCGAACACTGGCTCGTAGGTTTCAAAGCTAAACTCGAGGCAAACGACATTGACACAGAAACATTCCTTGATGAAACTTGGCCTCCAGCTACGCTTCTGGGTTATACCCGTGATCTCTTTGTCAAACAGTGTGCCTTCTTCTGGGTACTAATGTTGGAAGTCTTCAAAAGCGATCTTTCTGCATCGTGTGTACACAGCCATTCTACCACCCGTGATGGACGTAAAGCATACTTCGATTTCGTAAACCTCCACAGCAAATCAAAAGCCAAGGTATATGACAATTCGACTCAGCTACAAGCGTTGCTAAAGTTGAATCTCAACAATTGGAAAGAATCCAAAGTGAAATTCATTACACATTGGTTTGATGAATTAAATCACCTCAATAAGCTCCGTCCTCCCAACAAGCCCCTTGAGTACCATACTGCAAAATCAGCATTATGTCAGGCATGCTATTCCAGCTTTCAGCTAAGTGAACAGTTTGCTAAAGTCAAGGATCCAGGTGGGGCGAATAGCACCGTGACAGATGCAGTCGCTGAAGCAGCTGCTATTCACAAACTTAAAATCACGCTTTTACTCGAAGCAACTCGACTTGATTCGCAGTCCGCGATGGCTGCCCCTTGGTCGACTGTACGTGCACACGTTCATGACTTCTCATCTGAACAAAGCCAAAACCATGATGACTATGTTCTCCCTATCGAATTTGAAGGAGACTATCAAGACTATGCGGTATTTAAGGCTGGACGTACCCCTGACCCTACCACGCGGCTGCCTACAAACATATGGAAGGCCCTGTCACGTCAGGACATGAAGAGTTGGCTTAGTTTTTCTCCGGAAGGCAAGAAAATCGTGGTCGCATCGTTACGACACGACTTACTCCACAAGGACCAACCTGACCCCAACAATGTCAAACCCATTACCCGGAAGGCATATCAACATGGACATTCCGTATCATTCCGAGAAGACGATACTTTGAACAACGATGAACATGCCAATTCAGCAGCAGATCTACATCCTGCTGTAGAAAATGATCGTAGAGGTGTTTTCCATGCATCATTAGGTGTATACAAATCGACAACCTCTTCATCCAAGGACCAACGACCTCTCAAGTCTTCCGTGTCACCCGCGCATCCCGCTCGATTCCTTTCCGAAAACCCTGACATTCGGTACAAAAAGGACGGTGACACCCAAATACCTGTAGGAACATCCTCCTATTCCGCCAATTTTCACCAGTGGTATAATCCTGGCGAAGATCTGACCTTTCCTAACGATAGTCCAGTAACGTCGTACACATACCGTATACACAAAACTACGGTTACTAGCCCTGGTTTTGCCATGGTCGATCGCGGCGCAAATGGTTGCATCATCGGCAACGATGCATGCCTCATCTCCAAGGATCTCCCACCACGATATGTCAATGTCACCGGCATTAACAATCACCAGGTACAGAATATCCCCATTGCTACATGCGGAGCTTATTCCATATCGAACAGAGGCCCCGTCATCCTCATTTTCAATGAATGTGCCTATACAGGACGACACCCTTCTATATTGTCCTCCGGCCAGATGGAAGCATATTTTTCCACTGCCGACGACACATCCATCAAAGCGGGCGGTGGACAGGTCATCACCACCTCCGATGGACATGCACTCCCTCTCAGCATACGACACGGTTTACCATATCTTGCGATGAAAAAAAAGAACACGACTATTGAGTTTGACACGCTCCCACATGTTATCATAACATCCGATAAACATTGGGACCCATCCGTTCTTGATACCTTGATCAGTGCGAAAGATGAACAATTTCTCCAGATAATCCTCCTCAGCCGCAGCAACTCCCATATGCCGATTACGACGAATATGGAAACCCACGTTGTCTTGAAGGATTAGATATCTCTGTTTCCCCCGGCTCCTCCACGGTCACGTCCCTCAGTTCATATTCCAGCCAATCCACTCAATCTCCCTTCCTTCGTATTGATGATCATAGAACCACCGATCACTCATTTTGGCTTACTTCCACCGACTACATTCACCAAGAACGCCTCAAATGCTGCACTTTACCTGAAGCCTCTGGGACAGTCACTGCGTTTCCGACGGATTGTACTGCCAGTGATACTACGTGTATTGCAGCTACGCCCCGTGAGCGATACCCCAACGAACATGACTACCTATCCCTGAAACCTTTCTTTTGTTGAGTTTCCACAGATCGCATCAAAGCCACGTTTGAAAACTCAACCCAATATGGTTCATTGGCGGTCAGCCCTGATGGAAACATTTTCAAACGTTTCCATTCCCCACAACCGGCCATGAACGTTCGACCCTTCAATGACGATGTTATGTCCGATGCTGTCTATTCGGATGTCCCAGCAATTGATGGTGGCTCCAAGATTGCTCAGATCTTCTTCGGCCGAAAGTCACATATTATACACGTTGAAGAAATGCGTACCACCGGCGATTTTCTATCTTGCTTCCAGAACTTTGTTCAAAAATGGGGCAGGCCCATTCGCCTCCTTTGCAACCATGGTAGCTATCAATCTAGTAAGAAGGTCGTTGATTATCTCAAAATGCTATGGATTGGACTCTGGCAAAGTGAACCTTATCACCAACACCAGAATCAATTCGAACGTCGATATCAAACGTTCAAGCGCATTGTCAATCGCGTCATGGATCGTACAGGCACACCACCACATCTATGGCTACTGTGCATGACATACGTCGCTGGTCTCCTCAATATTATTTCTGATCCTACGCTGTCAGACAAACAACCGGTCTTCATTGCTACCGGCACACTTGGCGACATCAGCGCATACACCAGTTTCTTCTGGTTTGAACCTGTGTATTTCAAGACCAACGACTCCCCTTTCGGTACCCAATCTACCAAACACCTAGGTCACTTCGTCGGCATCGCCGAACACGTTGGCAATGGGCTCTACTTCCGAGTCTGGGATCCTGTTACCAACAAGTTACTTGACCGGTCCGGCGTCCGCTCTGCTCTTACGCCTGAGTCCCGTAACAAACGTGCGGGCCTATTCACTGACGATGGTTTCATCAAATGGCGTAACGCCAAGGATTCCTTGCCCCGTTTATACGCCACTGGAGACGCTCCAGCATTCAAACATGGGGAGCATACCACTCAGAGTGACCCCGTTGACGCATCTACAAAACCGGGCAACTCAATTCCCCCTAGCGTTTCACCCGCTGATTCTGACACTGCCGATGACACCATCCCATCTGTACCCAACGAACAACCAGGTACTACGCCTCACGCATCTGGCCCTCAAACTATTCTTCAACCACCCGCCCACCCCTCGTTACCAAGCTTTCTTTATAAGAAGGTCGATGACAGCCCAAGCTGGTCACCTTCTCCACTCCCTAACAACTATGGGGAGAGTTTTGATGGTCCCCCTACGACACACATCTTCAGCAAGACCTCCGATGGCGTTCTCCTTACTGAGGATGATTTTGATCCACCGGAATTAGCATACTTTGATGTTAGTGACGTCACAACTCCACACACCAACCCCGCTACTCCTTCAGTAGACCCGTCACAGGTAGTTGTTACCGACGAAGAAGGTAACGCACAATTTGACGATGATGGTAAACCCATTACCATTCCTACGGTCCCGATTGCCGATCTACAAGGACGATCCTTCCTTGTAACCAACCCCGATGGCACCCGGAAGCGTCTTACCATCGTCGATGTAGAAGACAGTCTTGAATGCAACAAAGAATTCATCAAGTTTAAGTGCAAACACTCTGATGACGAACTTAATGATATCATTGCATACAATGATGTCATGAATTACATCCATCGTGATTCAACACAAGAAGACGGCAAACTTTGGTCATTTCGCCGCATCCTAGGACACCAAGGTCCACTGGATAACAAGCATCCCCAATACAAAGGCTCCAAGTATAACCTTTGGATTGAATGGGAAAATATGGAACGAACATATGAACCTCTGGCCAACATTGCGGCTGACGACCCTGTCACCGTTGCCAAATATGGGAAAGACAACAACTTGCTTGACCTCCCGGGTTGGAAACGTCTTAAGCAAATCACCAACCTAGCACGACGAACCAAGAAACTTGATCGACTCGTGCACCAAGCCAAACTTCGTTCTTTCCGTACAACTCCGCAGTACCAATACGGATTCAAAGTACCTCGTAACCATGAAGAAGCCCTCCGATTTGATCAAGCCAACAGAAACACCAAATGGGAAGATGCCACCACTCTGGAAATGGCACAACTCAATGAATACAATACATTCATTGATAAAGGCGTGTACAAGACAAGCTCCATTCCCCCTGGATTCCAACAGATCAAGGTACACATGATATATGCTGTCAAGCACGACGGTAGACACAATGCTCGTCTTGTTGCTAACGGTAATCTCACTGAGGCCCCTATCCACAGTGTTTACGCAGGTGTCGTATCTCTCCGTGGCCTACGTATGTGCCTATTCCTCGCTGAACTGAACGATCTGGAAGCATGGGGTACCGACATAGGTAATGCCTACCTAGAAGCAGTTACCTGCGAGAAAGTATGCATCAAGGCAGGTCCCGAATTCGGATCACTGGAAGATCACCTGTTGATCATTTACAAAGCCCTATATGGCCTCAGATCTTCAGGCAAGTGCTTTGGAGACTTACTCGCAGCTTGTCTCATCAAACTTGGCTTCGAACGATCCCGCGCAGAACCGGAAATATTCCTCAAGCCTGGAACAAACAAGCATGGTGAACGTGTATATGAACTTATATGCACATATGTCGATGACCTTTGCCTCTGCATGGCAGATCCCAATTCTTTCTTGAAGATATTGCAGTCGTCACCATATAACTTCAAACTGAAGGGATCCGGACCTACGAACTTTCACTTAGGTTGCGGATTTGAGCGCGACGCGCATGGTGTTCTCTGCATGAATCCCATAAAGTTCATCGAAAAGATGGAAGCGTCTTACGAACAAATGTTCGGATGCAAACCTAGCACCAGGTTCCAATCACCTATCGCAGAGAATGATCATCCCGAATTGGACTCCTCAGCCTTTCTCGAAGAAACTGGTATACAGAAATACCAAAGTATGATCGGTTCACTCCAATGGATCATCGCTATTGGCCGTTTCGATGTACAAACAGCCGTGATGACACTCTCGAGTTTCAGAGCTCAACCACGAGATGGGCATCTCGAACGTGCCAAACGTATCTATGGATATATCTCCAAGTTTAGACATTTTAAAATCAGATTCCGCGTGAAACCACCCGATTTTATATTGACTAAACCCGACACCATCGACTGGTCCAACACCGTCTATGGGGAGCATTCTGAAGAGCTACCCGACAACGCTCCTGCACCGCTTGGAAAGACAGTAGTGTTGACACATTTCTATGATGCCAACCTCATGCATGATATTCTTAGTGGTAAGGCTGTAACCGGCATTCTTCATTTCGCGAACAAGACTCCCATGATGTGGTTCTCAAAGAAACAGTCTACTATGGAAACAGCCACCTTTGGAGCTGAATTTGTTGCAGGAAGAACTTGCATCGAACAGATCGTTGATCTACGCCACTCATTCCGATACGTCGGAACACGAGTCTATGATATCTCCTTCTCTTGGGGTGACAACAAAAAGATGATCCAAACGTCGACCTTCCCTTACGCAAGGTTGCACAAGTGTCATAACATTCTATCGTTTCACTACGTACGGAGCATGATAGCAAGAGGCTTCATTTTAATGATGCACATCCCAGGTAAGGATAACTGTGCAGACATTCTCACCAAGCATTGGGGACACTCAGTTGTGTATCCACTGCTCAGGCCCATCTTCCACTTCTGTGGTAATACCGGCGATCTTCTCCAAGATGATGGAAGCATCATGTAGAGCGTGATGACCTTTCACAAGGAGACATGGGGAGTATTAAATTCCTTTTGTGACCAGAAGTACCAAAGCTACCAGACGGTAGATACCTTATTCGTACGAATCCATGAGTCCCGTATCAATCAAAGTAATCGATTCCCACGGCGCATCGAGTCCCATCGCGCATCAACGGTGAGCAATCCCTGTTTTACAGTATTGCCATCGTTCTTCGGTGAGCAAACTCTGACTTCATAAAATATCACACGAGCTACGGGAGCAATTCCTGACCTTAATGATAAACAATCCATGAAGTCTTCCTAACGGAACAAGAGAAGAAAACCCTTGGCGTGTGATTCTCACACAATACATATACATGCATACAGATATATATGGTCAACGACCAATACATGTACGGAAATAATCAGCGAGTAATCTCATCACTATGCAACAGCAGTTGCAACGTATTCATCTCAATAAAAGAGATATCTTGCATTTCGGCAAGATTTCACTTTATCTCATACTTTTAACATTCAACTGATTTAAATCCCAAAATTCACACTAGTTGCTACCAACTACTTGTAATCTACATACTAAGGTCTGTCTCGCTGCAATCTGAACAAGTCACAGCAAGAAGAGATCTGGCGTTTCCCTAGCTTCGCCTGTAGTCGGATTATCCGTTGCCGAAAGTATCCAACACAATTGTCACGCGTAGAGTACAATTGTTCGTCTACTAACACAGTAACGCAGCGTTGCTGTTCTTCAGAAGCCTTTGAATCAGACCTTCAACGGGCCGGATTCAGAAGGAAAATAATAGAAAACTGGCAAAAGGATGTAGTAGAGATTCTACTAGATCCTACACAGGTCGTGTCAAGGAATCAATCAATCGTGTAGTCCTGTTGCTAAATCCCGGGAGTTAGTACCCTCTTTGCCTGTCGAGTAAGTGGATCCCCCTTGCCCACAGTTCACCGTGTTGTATGTGTCAAAAATTACTAAAGTAATTTCAGCCATTTTTCACACACAACTCCGTGTGTTGAGCAATACTTACTTGCTTAACACACGGAGTTGTGTGTGAAAAAATTGCTGAAATTACTTTTTGATTGGTCAACACGGAATCGAAAAAATTACTTTAGTACCGTTTTCCCATACTAAAGTAATTTTTCACACATACAACACGGTAGACTGCGGGGAGAGCAGGTTTATCCTTGCCCCCCCCCGCGAAACTGCAGCAACAAAGAGCAACGCTCGCTAGCAAGAAGCAAGCCCCCCCCCCCCCCCAACAGCAGCAACAACAAGCAACCGACGCTCGCTAGCAAGCTCCCCCCCCTCCTTCCCTTTGTGCTCTCCCTTACGACCATGGTATTACATACCTAACCACCCCTCCTCCTTGCTCTCCTCCTCGTAGTATCGGGGGGGGAGTTTTCTTTAGGATGCTTTCTTTCTTTTCCTCGGGCCGGGGGCCCTCGTAAAAGAAAGGAAGCATCCTAAAGAAAACTCCCTCCCCCGATACTACTCGGAGCCGATTTGGTTGGCACGAATCAACCCCTATCTCAAGAAAAATTCTCGGCGCGCGCGCCTCGAATTTTTCTTTAGAGAGGGGTTGACACGTGCCAACCAAAACGGAGGAGGGGTAGTTACATATAGTATTACCGTACGGCACATTAAAAAAAATACCACAGCGACGATCCGTACGATGAAAAAATAACACATAACCGGGGAAGATCCCTACCATGTAAAATACAGGGAACCCCGGTACACAGTGGAAAATTACATACATTAGTAGGTAGCAAACTAAGAGAGTCACGATGAGTTCACATCTCAATTATTTTAAACATCAATACGGTAACAAATACCTATCGGAGGATTTTTGAGTGTACAACAGTCGCAATCCGTAACAAAGTGAGTATTGGGACAAAATAAACAATAATAATAATACGAACGAAACAGGACGACGAACAGGAAAACAAAAGCAGCAGTAGCAGCAGCAACGATAGGTTACCCTCGGCCCGTTCGTCGGAAGCGGTAGTTGCAATCGGAATATTCGACAACCGCATACGTTGCGTTTTTCTGTTAACAGTCTGGCCGGAACTGGATCACCTTTGTTCAACACACAACATCACTACCACGTCAGCTTAGATTGTTGCCAGTCACACCTAGTGTCAAACGCAGACGCACTTATCGACAGCCATATCAGCAGCAGCAGCAACAACGACAAAAACAACGACAACGACAACGACAAAAACAGCAGCAGCAGCAGCAGCAACAACAACATTCGATTTTTGCTCCTGATTATCCACCAAGCTTTGAGCCCAGCCCCAAAAAGGAAAAGTTTTCATTTTATTTTGCCAAGTCGAGTCGAGTCAAAACGAACGAACAACAAAAAACGATCAACCTTCTCTTCAGTTCGTTTCCCCCCCCTGGATCCATTGCCCTTTCTTTTCCCCAAGAACGATCCAGTCATTTGTCACTCTTGGACTATCACTACCGGCAGCAATCACTCAATTGCACTAAGAACGGACACGTAGCCAAGCTTCTTTTCTACGAACCAACGAAGATCAATAGATTGTGTATCAATCAAACCGGCAAACCTTGTTCGCATCCACACAAGTCCTCTTCCACAACCTTCTATGATGCCTAACGATTCACCTTTACGCAAAGAGAGCTCACCTGATTGTACAGACCAGCATCCTGACGACGCAGGCGACTCCATTCCAGTCAAAGCAAATATATCTCGGCCCAGCATTACTGCTGGTCTTGAACAGTTTGCATCTCCCCATATTTGGCATCAGATGGAGATCCTAGACCTTGACATCGATGCCAACAAAGAACCATCAAGCAAGGCAAAGATGATGGATGGACCCTGTAATGAGAATTCATTGGATCTATTCGAAGATGATATAGAGAATGGTGCGCCTGGAAACCATGGAGCGAACCCAACACCCATTTCTGAAGAGCAAGATAGAGAGAATGAACTGTTCTCTGTTGAGGCAATTGCAAATCATCAGGTCTATCCACAAGATACTTACTCGTTCTTGTCCCTTCATGGCCCATTTGACCAACCCATATTTTTTGGTTTGGGAATTATGGTTTCCTTCTTTCAACTGTCGCTTGTTTTTATGATGTTACTGAGTGTCCTTCACCCACACTGGGGTACAAGGCACAAGGACAATCCATTTGATGGTGTGCTTCCAAATATTGTTGCTGCAAATTCAAGTCCAGTTGTACAAGCAACACAGTTCTTAGCCATTTTGTCCTATGTCTTGATTGCAGATGCATCTATTCTGGACATAACTGCTGCAGTTGAGGCATTCCCCAATTTCTCAAAAGTAGCCAATGGTGACAAAGTTAAATGTATGGTCTTTTCTTCCATGGTTCGGTTTCTTCAAGGACTTTTGGCAATGTTTGCAGTTTTCCTACTGATAATCACATCAAATACTGCGGTTGAAATTGTCCTGAACTTTTCAGCTGTTGTGAGTAAGCAGTTTAACTTCAAATGAGCACTAGAATTGAATGGGAGTCTAACTACTATTTTCTCTATTTTATTGACTAACTTTCTTGTCTGCCGTTTTGAAAAGAATTTCATCAGTAGAATGGATAATTTGGCCTTCAACTTGGCCTTGAGTGGGAAATATGGTGAAAAAATTGAAGAGGAAGCAAAACGAATCACCAAACTTCAACTTCCGCCTTGCATGTCTGGACGTAAGCACACTCGATTCCATTTCACTTTGGCATCTGTGGCTGTCATTTTTGTTGCATTTATCAGTGGAATCATTATTACACAAGGAGACCCAAACATTTGGCGTACCAGTGTCTTGAGGGTGGAATTTCAAGATAAAGAACTACAAGCATACACTGGATGTTTTAAAATGAATCAGACCATAGTACAAGGATTGGATTCATACAAGAGAGATGTCTATTCTCTGTCAGACGGTGACAAGGAAATAGCAAGGTTTCAATACTGCATTAAGGAACGTCGTTGGGTATTGTCCACAAATACTATTGATGCGTGTTATGAAGATGCGAAAAATGATGAGCTTGCAAAATCATCGAAGACGGACTCATTTGATATATTGTCTGGTTTTGATGATGGATGGATCAGGGCTTCTGGCACACCTCTTGATCTTTATGTGATTGAACTGGAAGGAAACCAAAAGGAAAATTGCACGCTTCTTGGTAATGGAGTCTGCAATGGAGATTTCAACAACTTGGCACTGGGATTTGATGGTGGAGATTGCTGCTCTTTTACATGTTCTGGTCCTGTCTGTGGGATTGGTGCAGTCAACGGAGCTTTTGGTGTGTCGAATATATATGGGAATGGCTTTCCAAACTGCACAGATGCAAGCATGGTTCCAATTACCATCCATCTTGGTAATTTCACTGAGTCAGAAAAAGATCCCGTGTGGTATGTAGAAGGCAATCCAGTTGTAAATCCATATCTTATCCTTGACTGTGAAGGAAAAATTGTTCTATCACTTGACATCAGTAAAGACATGGCCAATCATACGGAGACTGTCCATGTCAGTGATCGAGCAAATTGTGTCCTGACAGTGCTGAATAAAACTGCGAGAGAGAATATCATATGGTATGTTGACTATTCCATTTTTATTGGAGACACGGCGGCAGATGGTACAAAAATAATTGAGAGCAACAGCAAGCAAGAATCAAGTACACAATTCTTGACTATACCTCAATGTATGATAGACACCATTTCTGTTCAAGCTGATATATTTGAACTGTACAATGCTTTTGATGGAAGGGAAGCCTTGTACTGGATTGTCAAGGATGATTCAGGGAACTCAAATTGTCATGACAAATACTTTACGGAAAGATTTGGATTGAGCATATTGAACTACAGTGCACCAATTAAAGGCAATGGAAGATCGTGGATTGATTCCAATCCCACCTGTCTGTGGTCTGCAACAAAATGTGAAGACCTAAAGCCAAGGGAGCTAGATTTGAGACAACTAGGAATTTCTGGGACAATTCCAAAGTTCATTCATTTGCTAGGATCATTTTACAAAATGGATTTCGGTTAGTCCACAAAAATGACACAAATTCACACCAAAACTTATGCTTTACTCCCCTAACACAAGTTTGCTCTCCCTTCTATTTCCGTAGGAGTAAATCCATTGACTGGAACTCTTCCTTCTGAGATTGGGTTGCTGACAAACTTGATAGATCTCTATTTGGGTGAGTGTAGAAGTTGTGATGTTTGTTTGTAATGGGAAAGCTTAAGGGATGTCATTCTAGGGTTTGTGAAATTGATTTGTTGATGCTGATGAGTGATCTCAATGATTTTGTTTTGTGCTTTGGTGGTATGGGCTTGCAGCATACAATCAATTGACTGGAACTCTTCCTTCTGAGATTGGGTTGTTGACAAGTTTGACAGAACTTCATTTGCGTGAGTGTAGAGGTTGTGATGTTTGTTTGATGTGTGAAAGCTTAGATTGTTTTCATTCTAGTGTTTGTGTAATTGATTTGTTGATGCTGATGAGTGATCTCAATGATTATGTTATGTTATGTACTTTGGTGGTATGGGCTTGCAGATACCAACCAATTCACTGGAACTCTTCCTTCTGAGATTTGGTTGTTGACAAGTTTGACAGATCTTTCTTTGTGTGAGTGTAGAGGTTGTGATGTTTGTTTGATGTGTGAAAGCTTAGATTGTTTTCATTCTAGTGTTTATGTAATTGATTTGTTGATGCTGATGAGTGATCTCAATGATTATGTTATGTTATGTACTTTGGTGGTATGGGCTTGCAGATACCAACCAATTGACTGGAACTCTTCCTTCTGAGATTGGGTTGTTGACAAGTTTGATACATTTTCATTTGGGTGAGTGTAGAGATTGTGATGTTTGTTTGGTGTGTGAAAGCGTGGAGGGTTGTCATTCTAGGGTTTGTGTTATTGATTTGTGGATGCTGATGAGTGATCTCAATGATTTTGTTTTGTGCTCTGGTGGTACGGGATTTGCAGGGTCTAATCTATTGACTGGAACTCTTCCTTCTGAGATTGGGTTTATGACAAGCTTGATAGATCTCTATTTGTGTGAGTGTAGAGATTGTGATGTTTGTTTGATGTGTGAATGCTTGGAGTGTTGCCATTCTAGTGTTTGTGTAATTGATTTGTTGATGCTGATGAGTGATCTCAATGATTATGTTTTGTGCTTTGGTGGTATGGGCTTGCAGACAACAATCAATTGACTGGAACTCTTCCTTCCGAGATTGGGTTGTTGACAAGTTTGATACATTTTCATTTGGGTGAGTGTAGAAGTTGTGATGTTTGTTTGGTGTGTGAAAGCGTGGAGGGTTGTCATTCTAGGGTTTGTGTTATTGATTTGTGGATGATGATGAGTGATCTCAATTATTTTGTTTTGTACTTTGTTGGTATGGGCTTGCAGCATACAATCTATTGACTGGAACTCTTCCTTCTGAGATTGGGTTGTTTACAAGCTTGATAGATCTCTATTTGGGTGAGTGTAGAGGTTGTGATGTTTGTTTCATGTGTGAAAGCTAAGATTGTTTTCATTCTAGTGTTTGTGTAATTGATTTGTTGATGCTGATGAGTGATCTCAATGATTATTATATGTTATGTACTTTGGTGGTATGGGCTTGCAGCACACAATCCATTGACTGGAACCCTCCCTTCTGAGATTGGGTTGTTGACAAGCTTGTCAGTTCTTTCTTTGTGTGAGTGTAGAGGTTGTGATGTTTGTTTGGTGTGTGAACGCTTGGAGTGTTGTCATTCTAGTGTTTGTGTAATTGATTTGTTGATGCTGATGAGTGATCTCAATGATTATGTTTTGTGCTTTGGTGGTATGGGCTTGCAGTTAACAATCAATTGACTGGAACCCTCCCTTCTGAGATTGGGTTGTTGACAAGCTTGATAGATCTCTATTTGTGTGAGTGTAGAGATTGTGATGTTTGTTTGGTGTGTGAAAGCTTAGATTGTTTTCATTCTAGTGTTTGTGTAATTGATTTGTTGATGCTGATGAGTGATCTCAATTATTTTGTTTTGTACTTTGTTGGTATGGGCTTGCAGCCTACAATCAATTGACTGGAACTCTTCCTTCTGAGATTGGGCTGTTGACAAGCTTGACAGATCTTTCTTTGTGTGAGTGTTGAGGTTGTGATGTTTGTTTGGTGTGTGAATGCTTGGAGTGTTGTCATTCTAGTGTTTGTGTAATTGATTTGTGGATGCTGATGAGTGATCTCAATGATTATGTTTTCTGCTTTGGTGGTACGGGATTTGCAGGGTCTAATCTATTGACTGGAACTCTTCCTTCTGAGATTGGGTTTATGACAAGATTGATAAATCTCCATTTGGGTGGGTGTAGAAGTTGTGATGTTTGTTTGATTTGTGAAAGCTTGGAGGGATGTCGTTCCAGTGTTTTTGTAATTGATTTGTTGATGCTGATGAGTGATCTCAATGATTATGTTTTGTGCTTTGGTGGTATGGGCTTGCAGATAACAATCAATTGACTGGAACTCTTCCTTCTGAGATTGGGTTGTTGACAAGTTGGATACATTTTGATTTGTGTGAGTGTAGAAGTTGTGATGTTTGTTTGGTGTGTGAAAGCGTGGAGGGTTGTCATTCTAGGGTTTGTGTAATTGATTTGTTGATGCTGATGATTGATCTCAATGATTATGTTTTCTGCTTTGGTGGTATGGGCTTGCAGATAACAATCAATTGACTGGAACTCTTCCTTCTGAGATTGGGTTGTTGACAAGTTTGACAGATCTTTCTTTGTGTGAGTGTAGAGGTTGTGATGTTTGTTTGATGTGTGAAAGCTTAGATTGTTTTCATTCTAGTGTTTGTGTAATTGATTTGTTGATGCTGATGATTGATCTCAATTATTATGTTATGTTATGTACTTTGGTGGTATGGGCTTGCAGCATACAATCAATTGACTGGAACCCTCCCTTCTGAGATTGGGTTGCTGACAAGTTTGACAGAACTTCATTTGCGTGAGTGTAGAGGTTGTGATGTTTGTTTGATGTGTGAAAGCTTAGATTGTTTTCATTCTAGTGTTTGTGTAATTGATTTGTTGATGCTGATGAGTGATCTCAATGATTATGTTATGTTATGTACTTTGGTGGTATGGGCTTGCAGATACCAACCAATTGACTGGAACTCTTCCTTCTGAGATTTGGTTGTTGACAAGCTTGTCAGTTCTTTCTTTGTGTGAGTGTAGAGATTGTGATGTTTGTTTGGTGTGTGAAAGCTTGGAGTGTTGTCATTCTAGTGTTTGTGTAATTGATTTGTTGATGCTGATGAGTGATCTCAATTATTTTGTTTTGTGCTCTGGTGGTACGGGATTTGCAGGGTCTAATCTATTGACTGGAACTCTTCCTTCTGAGATTGGGTTGGTGACAAGCTTGATAGATCTCTATTTGGGTGAGTGTAGAAGTTGTGATGTTTGTTTGATGTGTGAATGCTTGGAGTGTTGTCATTCTAGTGTTTGTGTAATTGATTTGTTGATGCTGATGAGTGATCTCAATGATTATGTTTTCTGCTTTGGTGGTATGGGCTTGCAGATGACAATCAATTGACTGGAACTCTTCCTTCTGAGATTGGGTTGTTGACAAGCTTGATAGATCTTTCTTTGTGTGAGTGTAGAGATTGTGATGTTTGTTTGGTGTGTGAAAGCTTGGAGGGATGTCATTCTAGTGTTTGTGTAATTGATTTGTTGATGCTGATGAGTGATCTCAATGATTATTATATGTTATGTACTTTGGTGGTATGGGCTTGCAGCACACAATCCATTGACTGGAACCCTCCCTTCGGAGATTGGGTTGTTGACAAGCTTGTCAGTTCTTTCTTTGTGTGAGTGTAGAGATTGTGATGTTTGTTTGGTGTGTGAAAGCTTGGAGTGTTGTCATTCTAGTGTTCGTGTAATTGATTTGTTGATGCTGATGAGTGATCTCAATGATTTTGTTTTGTGCTCTGGTGGTACGGGATTTGCAGGGTCTAATCTATTGACTGGAACTCTTCCTTCTGAGATTGGGTTGTTGACAAGCTTGATAGATCTCTATTTGGGTGAGTGTAGAAGTTGTGATGTTTGTTTGATGTGTGAATGCTTGGAGTGTTGCCATTCTAGTGTTTGTGTAATTGATTTGTTGATGCTGATGAGTGATCTCAATGATTATGTTTTGTGCTTTGGTGGTATGGGCTTGCAGATAACAATCAATTGACTGGAACTCTTCCTTCCGAGATTGGGTTGTTGACAAGTTTGATACATTTTCATTTGGGTGAGTGTAGAAGTTGTGATGTTTGTTTGGTGTGTGAAAGCGTGGAGGGTTGTCATTCTAGGGTTTGTGTTATTGATTTGTGGATGATGATGAGTGATCTCAATGATTATGTTTTGTGCTTTGGTGGTACGGGATTTGCAGGGTCTAATCTATTGACTGGAACTCTTCCTTCTGAGATTGGGTTGCTGACAAGCTTGACAGAACTTGATTTGGGTGAGTGCAGAGGTTGTGATGTTTGTTTGATGTGTGAATGCTTGGAGTGTTGTCATTCTAGTGTTTGTGTAATTGATTTGTTGATGCTGATGAGTGATCTCAATGATTTTGTTTTGTGCTTTGGTGGTATGGGCTTGCAGATAACAATCAATTGACTGGAACTCTTCCTTCTGAGATTGGGTTGTTGACAAGTTTGACTGATCTTTCTTTGCGTGAGTGTAGAAGTTGTGATGTTTGTTTGATGTGTGAAAGCTTGGAGGGTTGTAATTGTAGGTCTATTGTAATTGATTTGTTGTTGATGCTTATGAGTGATCTCAATCGTTTTGTGTTTCGTTTTTGTGGTATGTGCTTTTATTAAATTCCGTCTGTGCTTAGCATGGTAGAGGTACAATTGTATCTCATTCTTCCAGTCGCGCGCGTCCCCTTTACTCGCACGCGTCTCGTTTAGTCGCACGCGAATCATTTTGGTCGCGTTATGGACCAAATGGCTCAATCTTGTGAGCCAAGTATCTCATTCTTAGGATCAAATGGCTTAATCTTGTGAGCCAAGTTAACAAATTATGGAGAATCGATCGATCGTCACTCGTACGATCGAAGTGTTCGATACTTAGAGATCAAAGAAAGAACACACGCCAGAAACTAGCATATGCTATGTTCTGTTAAGTGTTCTGTTTTGAAGAATAGACAGCAGAGGTTCGAAGTGCTGCTCACGAACTTGTTTGTCTACTGTGCAAAATACATGCTGTATTAGCGGCAGCATTGTATTGAATTACACAATATACCGTGTTGTATTAGCGGCAACACGGTATTCTACCGTTTAAAATATTCGTATCGATATTCGTATCGATATCATGCTGTATTATTAAATTCCTTTCGTGACCAGAAATACCAAAGCTACCAGAGGGTAGATTTTCTATTCGTACAAATCAATGAGTCCCGTATCAATCTAAGTAATCGATTCCCACGGCATATCGATTCCCACGGCGCATCGATTCCCATCGCGCATCGACGGTGAGCAATCTCTGTTTTACAATATTGCCATTGTTCTTCGGTGAGCAAACTCTGATTTCATAAAGTATCACACGAGCTACGGGAGCAATTCCTGACCTTAATGATAAACATATCATGAAGTCTTCCTAACGGAACAAGAGAAGAAAACCGTTGGCGTGTGATTCTCACACAATACATATACATGCATACAGATATATATGGTCAACGACTAATACATGTACGGAAATAATCAGCGAGTAATCTCAGCACTACGCAACAGCAGTTGCAACGTATTCATCTCAATAAAAGAGATATCTTGCATTTCAGCAAGATTTCACTTTATCTCATACTTTTAACATTCAACTGATTTATATCCCAAAATTCACACTAGTTGCTACCAACTACTTGTAATCTACATACTAAGGTCTGTCTCGCTGCAATCTGAATAAGTCACAGCAAGAGGAGATCTGGCGTTTCCCTAGTCTCGCCTGTAGTCCGATTATCCGTTGCCGAAAGTATCCAAACACAATTGTCACGCATAGAGTACAATCGTTCGTCTACTAACACACTAACACAGCGTTGCTGTCCTTCAGAAGCCTTTGAATCAGTCTCTCAACGAATTGGATTCAGAAGGAAAATAATAGATTAACAGTCGCAAGCTCTAAGGCGGCTTGCACACAAAAAGGAACAGGAACGGAATTGAATACAATCCCTACGCTGGCATATGCACATCGCACATTGTACACGAAGCAGTTCCAATTCTCAGTCACCGCGCAATTCTTTCCAAGGCTCGGAACCACCACAGATGCCGAACATACCGATGATGCCCGGCAATGCACTCGGAGGCGAAGAGAAGAATGACGCCGAAGTCGCCACTATCAACCGTTTTCCCAGCTTCGATACTGATATGAAAAAGATACTCGTATCCTTACTCAACGTAACAAGTGAGACTAATAGTAAGTTGTGTCTAGCTCTCAAGGAAGGCGGATTATCCGAGTGGAAGTCGTTCCTCGACGCACTTATCGAACCGGATTTTGCACGCGAACTTACCTATACGGAGGGAGGACTGCCAACGCATATCCCTCGATCCATTCAAAGGAGCATAGAAGCACTTGCGGATTTCGCTATCGACCTACAAGAAGTCGATGTCGTTCTAGAAGAAGACGAGAGGAACTGGAAAGATGTAAAGTCATATACATACAGGGAATTCCAGTCATTCCGTGAAGAACGTGCCCAACGCTTGCGTAACGAATCTGCTCTGAACCCACCGCCTCCTCCGGCGGGAAGTAACAAAAAGTCACCTCAGCAGGTAAAGTACGAATCATGGTGCCGAAAAGCACGAGATGAAAAGTCCTTTACACCCCTCACGAATGACTCGAGATTCGAACACTGGCTCGTCGGTTTCAAAGCTAAACTCGAGGCATACGACATCGACACAGAGACATTCCTCGATGAAACTTGGCCTCCAGCTACGCTTCTGGGTTATACCCGTGATCTCTTTGTCAAACAGTGTGCCTTCTTCTGGGTACTAATGTTGGAAGTCTTCAAAAGTGACCTCTCTGCATCGTGTGTACACAGTCATTCTACCACTCGTGATGGACGCAAAGCCTACTTTGACTTCGTAAACCTTCATAGCAAATCAAAAGCAAAGGTATATGACAACTCGACTCAGCTACAAGCGCTGCTCAAGTTGAACCTCAACAATTGGAAGGAATCCAAAGTGAAATTCATTACACATTGGTTTGATGAATTAAATCACCTCAACAAGCTCCGTCCTCCCAACAAACCCCTTGAGTACCATACTGTTAAATCAGCATTGTGTCAGGCATGCTATTCCAGCTTCCAGCTAAGCGAACAGTTTGCCAAAGTCAAGGATCCAGGTGGGACGAATAGCACCGTGACGGATGCGGTTGCCGAAGCCGCTGCTATCCACGATCTTAAAATCACGCTTTTACTCGAAGCAACTCGACTTGATTCCCAGTCCGCGATGTCTGCTCCTCGGTCGACCGTACGTGCACACATTCATGATTTTTCTTCTGAACCGAGCCAAAACCATGATGACTATGCTCTCCCCATCGAATTTGAACGAGACTATCAAGATTATGCTGTATTTAAGGCTGGACGTACCCCTGACCCTACCACAAGGTTGCCTACAAACATATGGAAGGCCTTGTCACGTCAGGACATGAAGAGTTGGCTCAGTTTTTCTCCGGAAGGCAAGAAAATTGTGGTTGCCTCATTGCGACACGACTTACTTAACACAGACCAACCTGACCCCAACAGTGTCAAACCCATTACCCGGAAGGCATACCAACATGGACACTCGGTATCATTTCGAGAAGATGATACTTCGACCAAAGATGAGCATGCCAATTCCGCAGCAGACCTTCATCCTGCTGTAGAGAATGATCGTAGAGGTGTTTTCCACGCATCCCTAGGTGTATACAAATCAACGACCTCTCCGTCTAAGGACCAGCGACCTCTCAAGTCTTCCGTGTCACCCGCGCATCCCGCTCGATTCCTTTCTGACAACCCTGACATTCAGTACAAAAAGGACGGTGACTCCCAAATACCTGTGGGAACATCATCATATTCCGCCAATTTTCACCAGTGGTATACTCCTGAAGAAGATCTCATCTTTCCTAACGGTAGTCCAGGAACGTCATACACATACCGTATACACAAAACTACGGTTACTAGCCCTGGTTTTGCCATGGTCGATCGCGGCGCAAATGGCTGCATCATCGGCAATGATGCGTGTCTCATCTCCAAGGATATCCCACTGCGATATGTTAACGTCACCGGCATTAACAATCACCAGGTACAAAATATCCCCATTGCTACATGCGGAGCATATTCCATGTCGAATAGAGGCCCCGTCATCCTCATTTTCAATGAATGTGCCTATACAGGACAACACCCTTCTATATTGTCCTCCGGCCAGATGGAGGCATATTTTTCCACTGTCGACGACACATCCATCAAAGCGGGCGGCGGACAGGTCATCACCACCTCCGATGGCTATGCACTGCCTCTTAGCATACGACACGGTTTACCATACCTTGCGATGCGAAAGTATACGACTGTTGAGTTTGACACGCTCCCACATGTTATCATGACATCCGATAAGCATTGGGACCCATCTGTTCTCGATACCACGATCAGTGCGAAGGATGAACAATTTCTCCAGAAATATCCTCCCCAGCCACATCAACTCCCTTATGCCGATTACGACGAATATGGAAACCCACGTTGTCTTGAAGGATTAGATATCTCTGTTTCCCCCGGGTCCTCCACGGTCACATCCCTCAGTTCATATTCCAGCCATTCCACTCGATCTCCCTTCCTTCCTATTGATGATCATAGGGCCAACGATCGCTCCTTTTGGCTTACTTCCACCGACTACGCTCATCAAGAACGTCTCGCATGCTGCGCGTTACCCGCAGCCTCTGGAACAGTCACTGCGTTTCCGACGGATTGTACTGCCAGTGACACTACACGTATTGCAGCTACGCCCCGCGAAAGATACCCCAACGAACATGACTACTTATCCCTGAAACCTTTCTTTTGTTGGGTTTCCACCGATCGCATCAAAGCTACGTTTGAAAACTCAACCCAATATGGTTCATTAGCGGTTAGCCCTGATGGAAACATTTTCAAACGTTTTCATTCCCCTCAACCGGCCATGAACGTTCGACCCTTCAATGACGATGTTATGTCCGATGCTGTCTATTCAGATGTCCCAGCAATTGATGGTGGCTCCAAGATTGCTCAGATCTTCTTTGGCCGCAAATCACATATTATACACGTTGAAGAAATGCGTACCACCGGCGATTTCCTATCTTGCTTCCAGAATTTTGTTCGAAAATGGGGCAGGCCCATTCGCCTCCTTTGCGACCACGGTAACTATCAATCCAGTAAGAAGGTCGTCGATTACCTCAAAATGTTATGGATTGGACTCTGACAAAGTGAACCGTATCACCAACACCAGAATCAATTCGAACGACGATACCAAACGTTCAAGCGCATTGTCAATCGCGTCATGGATCGTACAGGCACACCACCACACCTATGGCTACTGTGCATGACATACGTCGCGGGTCTCCTCAATGTTGTTTCTGATCCTACGCTGTCCGATAAACAGCCGATCTTCATTGCCACCGGTACACTTGGCGACATCAGCGCATACACCAGTTTCTTCTGGTTTGAACCTGTGTATTTCAAAACCAATGACTCTCCTTTCGGTACCCAGTCTACCGAACGCCTAGGTCATTTCGTCGGCATCGCTGAACATGTTGGCAATGGACTCTGCTTCCAAATCTGGGATCCCGTTACCAACAAGTTACTTGACCGGTCCGGTGTCCGATCTGCTCTTACGCCTGAGTCCCGTAACAAACGCGCGGGCCTATTTACTGATGATGGTTTCATCAAATGGCGTAACGCCAAGGATTCCTTGCCCCGTTTATACGCCACTGGAGAAGCTCCAGCATTCAAACATGGGGAGCATACCAATCAGAATAAACCCATTGACAAGTCTACGAAACCAAACAACTCAGTTCCCCCTAGTGTTTCACCCACTGATTCTGACACTGCCGATGACACCGTTCCATCTGTACCCAACAAACAACCAGATACTACGCCCCACGCATCTGGCACTCAATCAATTCTTCAACCACCCGCCCACCCCTCGTTACCGAGCTTTCTATATAAGAAGGTCGATGACAGCCCGAGCTGGTCACCTTCTCCACTCCCTAACAACTATGGGGAGAGTCTTGATGGTCCTCCTACGACACACATCTTCAGCAAGACATCCGATGGTGTTCTCCTTACTGAAGATGATTTTGACCCACCGGAATTAGCATACTTTGATGTTAGTGACGTCACAACTCCACACACCAACCCCGCTACTCCTTCAGTAGACCCATCTCAGGTAGTTGTTACCGACGAAGAAGGTAACGCACAATTTGACGATGACGGTAAACCCATTACCATTCCTACGATCCCGATTGCCGATCTACAAGGACGATTCTTCCTTGTAACCAATCCAGATGGCACCCGGAAACGTCTTACCATCGTCGATGTTGAAGACAGTCTTGAACGCAACAACGACTTCATCAAGTTTAAGTGCAAACACTCCGATGACGAACTCAATGATATCATTGCATACAATGATGTCATGAATTACATACATCGTGATTCAACACAAGAGGACGGCAAACTCTGGTCGTTTCGCCGCATCCTAGGACACCAAGGTCCACTGGATAACAAGCATCCTCAATACAAAGGTTCCAAGTATAACCTTTGGATTGAATGGGAAAATATGGAACGCACATATGAACCTCTGGCCAACATTGCGGCTGACGACCCTGTCACCGTTGCAAAATATGGGAAAGACAACAACTTGCTTGACCTCCCGGGTTGGAAACGCCTCAAACAAATCACCAATCTAGCACGACGAACCAAGAAACTTGATCGACTCATGCACCAAGCCAAACTACGTTCTTTCCGTACCACTCCGCAGTATCAATATGGATTCAAAGTGCCTCGTAACCACGAAGAAGCCCTCCGATTTGATCAAGCCAACGGAAACACCAAATGGGAAGATGCCACCACTCTATAAATGGCACAACTCAATGAGTACAATACATTCATTGATAAAGGCGTGTACAAAACAAGCTCCATTCCCCCGGGATTCCAACAGATCAAGGTACACATGATATACGCTGTCAAGCACGACGGTAGACACAAGGCTCGCCTCGTTGCTAACGGTAATCTCACTGAGGCCCCTATCCACAGTGGTTACGCAGGTGTCGTATCTCTCCGCGGCCTACGTATGTGCCTATTCCTAGCTGAACTCAACGACCTAGAAGCATGGGGCACCAACATAGGTAACGCCTACTTAGAAGCAGTCACCTGCGAGAAAGTATGCATCAAGGCAGGTCCCGAATTCGGATCGCTGGAAGGTCACCTGTTGATCATTTACAAAGCCCTATACGGTCTCAGGTCTTCAGGCAAGTGCTTTGGAGACTTACTCGCGGCTTGTCTCATCGAACTCGGCTTCGAAAGATCCCGCGCAGAACCGGAAATATTCCTCAAACCCGGAACGAACAAGCATGGTGAACGTGTATATGAGCTTATATGCACATATGTTGATGACCTATGTCTCTGCATGGCAGATCCCAATTCCTTCTTGAAGATATTGCAGTCGTCACCATATAACTTCAAACTGAAGGGATCCGGACCTACGAACTTTCACTTAGGTTGTGGATTTGAGCGCGACGAACATGGTGTTCTATGCATGAATCCCATAAAGTTCATCGAAAAGATGGAAGCGTCTTACAAACAAATGTTCGGATGCAAACCTAACACTAGGTTCCAATCACCCATTGCGGAGAACGATCATCCCGAATTGGACTCCTCAGCCTTTCTCGAAGAAACTGGTATACAGAAATACCAAAGTATGATCGGTTCACTACAATGGATCATCGCTATTGGCCGTTTCGATGTACAAACAGCCGTGATGACGCTCTCAAGTTTCAGAGCTCAGCCACGAGATGGGCATCTCGAACGTGCTGAACGTATCTATGGATATATCTCCAAGTTTAGACATTTTAAAATCAGATTCCGCGTGGAACCACCCAATTTTATATTGACTAAACCCGACACCATCGATTGGTCCAACACCGTCTATGGGGAGCATTCTGAAGAGCTACCCGACGACGCTCCTGCACCGCTTGGAAAGACAGTAGTGTTGACACATTTCTATGATGCCAACCTCATGCATGATATTCTTAGTGGTAAGGCTGTAACCGGCATTCTTCATTTCGCGAACAAGACTCCAATGATGTGGTTCTCGAAGAAGCAGTCTACTACGGAAACAGCCACCTTTGGAGCTGAATTTGTTGCAGGAAGGACTTGCATCGAACAGATCGCCGATTTACGCCACTCATTCCGATACCTAGGAACACGAGTCCATGATGTCTCATATTCTTGGGGTGACAACGAAAAGATGATCCAAACGTCAACCTTCCCTTACGCAAGGTTGCACAAGCGTCATAATATTCTGTCGTTTCACTACGTACGAAGCATGATAGCGAGAGGTTTCATTTTAATGATGCACATCCCAGGTAAGGATAACTGTGCAGACATTCTCACCAAGCATTGGAGTCACTCAGTTGTGTATCCACTGCTCAGGCCCATCTTCCACTTCTGTGGTAATACCGGCGACCTTCTTCAGGATGATGGAAGCATCATGTAGAGTGTGATGACCCTTCACAAGGAGACATGGGGAGTATTAAATTCCTTTCGTGACCAGAAATACCAAAGCTACCAGAGGGTAGATTTTCTATTCGTACAAATCAATGAGTCCCGTATCAATCTAAGTAATCGATTCCCACGGCATATCGATTCCCACGGCGCATCGATTCCCATCGCGCATCGACGGTGAGCAATCTCTGTTTTACAATATTGCCATTGTTCTTCGGTGAGCAAACTCTGATTTCATAAAGTATCACACGAGCTACGGGAGCAATTCCTGACCTTAATGATAAACATATCATGAAGTCTTCCTAACGGAACAAGAGAAGAAAACCGTTGGCGTGTGATTCTCACACAATACATATACATGCATACAGATATATATGGTCAACGACTAATACATGTACGGAAATAATCAGCGAGTAATCTCAGCACTACGCAACAGCAGTTGCAACGTATTCATCTCAATAAAAGAGATATCTTGCATTTCGGCAAGATTTCACTTTATCTCATACTTTTAACATTCAACTGATTTATATCCCAAAATTCACACTAGTTGCTACCAACTACTTGTAATCTACATACTAAGGTCTGTCTCGCTGCAATCTGAATAAGTCACAGCAAGAGGAGATCTGGCGTTTCCCTAGTCTCGCCTGTAGTCCGATTATCCGTTGCCGAAAGTATCCAAACACAATTGTCACGCGTAGAGTACAATCGTTTGTCTACTAACACACTAACGCAGCGTTGCTGTCCTTCAGAAGCCTTTGAATCAGTCTCTCAACGAATCGGATTCAGAAGGAAAATATTATGTATTAGCGGCAGCGTGATCTTTAACGTGTAATCTTGCTCCCTAGCAAGGTAAAACGCATACTTTTTGTTTATTTGATTACTCAACCTTAATCCTTACACGTTGCCCTGCAACTCCCTGTAGAACTACAAGCCTAAGATCTAACTGACTGCGTCGGATATCGATAGTTAGAATAGATCTGGCTGTGTGTTGTAACCCAGAATACGCAGTCGTAGTGGAGATCGAAGAACCATTAGAACAAACATGTTTGAAGTCGATCGAACGAGGCCTTCGATCATACGGTACTAGTCATCTTGCTTCTACAGGAATCTTATCGTACGGGAATGAATGAATGAGACGCAAATGAATGAATGAGACACGAATGAATTGAATGAATGAGACACGAATGAATGAATGAGACGCGAATGAATGAGACGCGCGGTTGATCATACCGTACGAGTCATCTTGTTTCTACAGGAACAGGGAATGGAAGTGGGAATGAGATTTTACCACTTACCGGTTCCGATTCTCCTCTGTTTGAAGTCGATCGAACGAGCGCGCGCTACCGAACGAATGGGACAGGGGTCAATTAGTGCTTTGCAGGGGCCCTGTGGAGTTGTTGTGTACGTATTTTTCTTACATATTTGTAGTATTCTATTATTCCATTCTATGATCTCATTCTTTGATTCCATCCTATGATTCAATTCCACAATTGAAATCTATGAATCGAATCAATGATTCTAGTCAATGATTCAAGTCAATGATTCAATTCTATAATTCAATTCTGCAACTCAAATCAATGATTCTAATCTATGATTCAAGTCTATAATTCAAGTCTAAGATTCTTATCTATTCTAAGATGTAATTCTATGATCTGTGATCCAATTCTAAAATTCTAGTCTATGATTCATCCCTATAATTCAATCTTATGATTCCATTCTATTATTCCATCCTATGGTTCAAAACTATGAATTGAATAAATGATTCTAGTCTGTGATTCAAAATTAAGATACAGTTCTATGATTCAACAAGACAGAGATTCAATTCTATGATTCAACTCTAACATTCAATACTATGATTTCATTCTATGATTTCATTCTATGATTTCATTCTATGATTCAATTCTATGATTCAAATCTATGATTCAAGACTATGACTCAAGTCTAAGATTAAACTCTATGCTTCAAAGCAGTACTTTAAGTGTCTATGCTTCAACTCCATGATTGAAGTCTGTGATTCAATTCCATGATTCAATTTATTGGTGATTCAATTCTTTGACTCAATTCCATGATACAAGTCTATGATTCAATTCTCTGATTCAATTTTCAATCAAGTCTACATCTGACAACTGTTTCTCTACCCCCTGCGGGATATGGCGCGGTACGTTCAGAAATCCCTACCTCATTTTCAAAATTCCCTGTTTCTGAGTTCACGTGTTTACTAAAAAACCTGAGTCTATGATTCCAATCCACGATTTAATTCCATGGTTCAATTCCATCATACAAGTCTATGATATAATACAATATACGTAATTCAATTATATTATTCAATTCTACTACTCAATTTTGATTCAAGTCTATGAGTCAGGTCTATGAGTCAAATATATGATTCATTTTCATGACTCAAGTAAATGATTCCATTCCATGCCTCAAATCTATGAATGAATTCATCAATCCAAGTCTATGATTCTAATCCATAATTCAAATCCATAATTCAAATCCATGCTTCCAATCCATGATTCCAATCCATGATTCAATTCCATGATACAAGTCTATGGTTCAATTCTGTGATTCAATTTTGATTCAATTATATGATTCATTTTCATGACTCAAGTCAATGATTCCATACCAAGACTAAAATCTATAATTCAATTCATCAATCCAAGTCTATGATTCCAATCCATGGTTGAAATCCATGGTTGAAATCCATGATTGAAATCCATGATTGAAATCCATGATTGAAATCCATGATTCAGTTCCATGATTCAGTTCCATGATTCAATTCCATGACACAATTCCATGACACAATTCCATGACACAAAACTATGGTTCAATTCTATGATTCAATTTTCAATCAAGTCTATGAGTCAGTTCTATGAGTCAATTATATGGTTCCTTTTCATAACTCAAGTCAATGATTCCATTCCATGACTCAAATCTATCATTCAGTTCTTCAATTCAAGTCTATGATTCAATTCCATGAGTGAATTTCATGAGTGAATTATATCATTAAAGTCTATGATTCAAACCCATGATTCAATTCTATGATTCAAATCTATGATTCAATTCCATAATCCAAGTCTATGATTCAATTCCATGATTCAAATCCATGATTCATGATTAAAAATCATGATTCAAACGCATGATTCAAACGCATGATTCAAACGCATGATTCAATTATATACTGGGTTCACCATAACGGATGGGGGCCGAGGTGGTGGGTGGGTTAGTGGCTGAGCAAATGAGGTCACAGGATCGAATTGTACGTATGATCCTACCTTTCGTTGGTATTGTTGTAGTTGAAAATTGTATGGCAAAAGTGTACATTTGTAGCATGGAACTAGTAGTGTTCTTGGAGTATGCAAATTTGCAGACAAATCAACAGCCATAGTAAGATGTCATTTCCATCCTTCACCTTCAAGGGGGGGATAGAATTGTCGCTTTACGGAGACAAAGCCCACTTGTACATTGTTCGTGCAAAAATCTGCTTTGCAGATCGTTTCACAGTGGTGTACTTTAAGGTGCTGAGGCTTTCTCCATAAGTATAATCTGAAATGGTACTGTTGTCTTACAATGATGAATTCAATCTTGAACTTGAAGCTTGTTGCATTACAAGTGGCATTAATTACAATTTGCTGAAAAATACATGGTGTGCACACTTGACTATAGTCTTGTGGGTAAGACTCATCCTCTGTCAGCAATTATGTATTCTTGATGTCATTGCAATAATATGAGCTTAAACTCAAGCATTGTTTTCATCCAGCCAGCTCTGTGGAATCTGAATGTTGAAAATAATCATGAAGTTTGTTCAGTGTCTCTAATTTTGGTTTGTTCCAATACAATATTAAATCTCAAACAGGTGTTTCCATTGAAGCTGCATTCCAAGTGGGGTATCCATTCAACCGGCGTTCTCAACCAACCGACGTTTATCAACCAAAAGACCAAAATATAACTCAGTCATCAACTCAAAAACTCACCAGATTTGAAGACAGTGCAAATCCTGTCAACCCCTGACCAAAATATAACTCAATCATCAACCCAAAAACTCGCCAGATTTGAAGACAGTGCAAATCTTGCCAGTACCCGACCAAAATATAACTCAATCACCAACCCAAAAACCCACCAGATTTGAACACAGTGCAAATCTTGCCAATCCCCCACCAAAATATTACTCAATCATCAACCCAAAAACCCACCAGATTTGAGCACAGCGCAAATTCTGCCAGTCCCCGATCAAAATATAACTCAATCTTCAACCCAAAACCCACCAGATTTGAACACAGTGCAAATCTTTCCAGTCCCTAACCAAAATATAACTCAATAGTCAACCCAAAAACTCACCAGATTTGAACACAGTGCAAATCTTGCCAGTCCCCCACCAAAATATAACTCAATCATCAACCCAAAAACTCACCAGATTTGAACAAGGTGCAAATCTTGCCAATCCCCGACCAAAATATAACTCAATCATCAACCCAAAAACCCACCAGATTTGAACACAGTGCAAATCCTGCCAGTCCCCGACCAAAATATAACTCAATCTTCAACCCAAAACCCACCAGATTTGAACACAGTGCAAATTCTGCCAGTCCCTAACCAAAATATAACTCAGTCATCAACCCAAAAACCCACCAGATTTGAACACAGTGCAAATCTTGCCAATCCCCCACCAAAATATTACTCAATCATCAACCCAAAAACCCACCAGATTTGAGCACAGCGCAAATTCTGCCAGTCCCCGATCAAAATATAACTCAATCTTCAACCCAAAACCCACCAGATTTGAACACAGTGCAAATCTTTCCAGTCCCTAACCAAAATATAACTCAATAGTCAACCCAAAAACTCACCAGATTTGAACACAGTGCAAATCTTGCCAGTCCCCCACCAAAATATAACTCAATCATCAACCCAAAAACTCACCAGATTTGAACAAGGTGCAAATCTTGCCAATCCCCGACCAAAATATAACTCAATCATCAACCCAAAAACCCACCAGATTTGAACACAGTGCAAATCCTGCCAGTCCCCGACCAAAATATAACTCAATCTTCAACCCAAAACCCACCAGATTTGAACACAGTGCAAATTCTACCAGTCCCTAACCAAAATATAACTCAGTCATCAACCCAAAAACACACCAGATTTGGACACAGTGCAAATCTTTCCAGTCCCTAACCAAAATATAACTCAATCATCGTCATCCCAAAAACCCACCAGATTTGAACACAGTACAAATCCTGCCAGTCCCTGACGAAATTTTACTCTGTCATCAACCCAAAAACCCACCAGATTTGAACACAGTGCAAATCTTTCCAGTCCCTAACCAAAAAATAATTCAATCGTCAACCCAAAAACCCACCAGATTTGAGGACAGTACAAATCCTGCTCATCCCCAACCTAAAATTAACTCAATCATCAATCAAAAAACCCACCAGATTTGAACACAGTGCAAATTCTGCCAGTCCCTGATCAAAATATAACTCAATCTTCAACCCAAAAACCCACCAGATTTGAACACAGTGCAAATCCTGCCAATCCCCCAACAAAATATAACTCAATCATCAACCCCAAACCCCACCAGATTTGAACACTGTGCAAATCCTGCCAGTCCCTAACCAAAATATAACTCATTCTTCAACCCAAAAACCCACCAGATTTGAACACAGTGCAAATTCTGCCAGTCCCCGACCAAAATATAACTCAGTCATCAACCCAAAAACACACCAGATTTGAACACAGTGCAAATCTTTCCAGTCCCTAACCAAAATATAACTCAATCATCAACCCAAAAACCCACCAGATTTGAACACTGTGCAAATCTTGCCAATCCCGGACCAAAATATAACTCAGTCATCAACCCAAAAACTCAACAGATTTGAACACAGTTCAAATCCTGCCAGTCCCTGACCAAAATATAACTCAATCTTCAACCCAAAACCCACCAGATTTGAACACAGTGCAAATTCTGCCAGTCATCGACCAAAATATAACTCAGTCATCAATCAAAAACCCACCAGATTTGGACACAGTGCAAATCTTTCCAGTCCCTAACCAAAATATAACTCAATCATCAACCCCAAAACCCACCAGATTTGAACAAAGTGCAAATATTGCCAATCCTCGACCAAAATATAACTCAGTCATCAACCCAAAAACCCACCAGATTTGAAGACAGTGCAAATCTTTCCAGTCCCTAACCAAAATATAACTTAATCATCAACCCAAAAACCCACCAGATTTGAACACTGTGCAAATCTTGCAAACCCCCCACCAAAATATTACTCAGTCATCAACCCAAAAACACACCAGATTTGAACACAGTGCAAATCTTTCCAGTCCCCCACCAAAATATAAATCAGTCATCAACCCAAAAAAAAACACCAGATTTGAACACTGTGCAAATTCTGCCAGTCCCTAACCAAAATATAACTCAGTCATCAACCCAAAAACCCACCAGATTTGAAAACAGTGCAAATCTTTCCAGTCCCTAACCAAAATATAACTCAATCATCAACCCAAAAACCCACCAGATTTGAACACTGTGCAAATCTTGCCAGTCACCGACCAAAATATAACTCATTCATCAACCCAAAAACCCACCAGATTTGAAGACAGTGCAAATCTTTCCAGTCCCTAACCAAAATATAACTCAATCATCAACCCAAAAACCTACCAGATTTGAACACTGAGCAAATCTTGCCAATCCCTGACCAAAATATAACTCATTCATCAACCCAAAAACCCACCAGATTTGAACACAGTGCAAATCTTTCCAGTCCCTAACCAAAATATAACTTAGTCATCAACCCAAAAACCCACCAGATTTGAACACAGTTTAAATCCTGCCACACCCCGACCAAAATATAACTCAATCTTCAACCCAAAACCCACCAGATTTGAACACAGTGCAAATTCTGCCAGTCACTGACCAAAATATAACTCAGTCATCAATCAAAAAACCCACCAGATTTGAACACAGTGCAAATCTTTCCAGTCCCTAACCAAAATATTACTCAGGCATCAACCCAAAAACAGTTGAGTAATTTCAATTGTTAGTGTTTCAATTGGTTGGATTGTATGATTGAATTCTACATGTACGACGACAACGAGAATTGTATGATTTTTATCTGTATTCAGGTTAAATCTTATGGTTACTTGCAACCATAAAAATGAGATTTTGCTACTATAAAAATGAACGCGCGCCACTAAATATTACTATTGCTTTTAGATGAAGCATCTCATTTCCGTAAATAATTATTTCAATTCTGTTTTTTGAAGTTTCCCCCCCCCCCGAAACCCCCCCATAAACTCTGTCTTAAAGAAAGTGCGCCGTAACAAACAAACGCAATCGATCTTAGGATCGATTGATTTAGTGAGTAAGAGTAACCATCTTAGAAGTAATCGTCGTTACATCTCGATTGCCTTTGCCGATCGATAGGTTAATTACTCGTCAGTAAATTACTCGTCGTATCGTGTAATTTCTAGCATACAAAACACATGTAATCTTAAGACAAAAAACACACGCAAAACCATCTTCGATCGGTCTTTTTGTTACCATAATTCACCGTGATATTCTCATTGAATATCACATGTGATTGTACCTTATCATGTAGAATTAGTACTAGGTTGTACATAGATTTTAGGGCATGATAGTGTTTTAGAGTTGTTAATTCTTCGAAGAGTGAGCTGATGGGAAAATCCCGCTAAGAGGCAATCCACATAAAAGCGCCGATGATTATTCATTGAGAAATAACCTTACGAATAAGGTTATTTGCCCCTATGACTTTTCGTGCGATACGCCCGCTTAGTACATACGAATACGCGTTACACGGTGAATTCTTTTCAGTCTAGAAGGTTATGTTGTCAACTCTTAGGGTTAGTGTTAAACGTTCAACTAACAACTCCACCAATTCGATTCGTACCGGTACCGGTACGAGTATAGGTGTTAAGTAGGGTGACCATTTTGAGACAGCTTTTTTTTACAAACCCCTCCTACACCCATCGATTTGGGTCCTGTTAGTCTTCTTGATCTTACTCTCCACCTGGAACTTCTCGACCAAAGTAATCACCGCGCCAGAATTGGCAAGAGCTAGAGCTCTCCATAGATACCCAATTTGCAGGGGTTGCGCGCGCCGGAACCCCTTCCGACTTTATGATTCTTCCGGTCAAGAAAATCAGGAAAATTATGGAAAAACTCCATTAACACACATCACAATACCAAGTGGTCTCAACCAACCCATTCCTTAACCATAGCATTAGAGGCGCCCGCTACCTGGGAATCCCTTCCTTACACCAAGATCAACAAGACCTGCAAGTTTTGGATCGATTGACCGAGTCCTTTAGGAGGAACAAGCTGGAACAACAGCAACAAGAAGGAGACGACGAAGGGCAAAAATCACCTCGTCGTCGTTCGTCGTCAAAGTCCTCCCCCCGCCCCCCCCCCCCCCCCCCCCCTCCATCTGCCGCCCTACGCGGTAACAATAACAAGCAATGCTACAGTGTAATTCAATTAGTTCTTTAATGTTTATTTGTTATTCAGTGCTGTTAAAGTAGTTGCAATTAGATGGAGTAGGAAGCAAAGAAGTGAGGACGCGTGAGTTTTGCAATAGAGGTTCGTGAGTTTGGACGCGTGAGTTTTGCAATAGAGGTTCGTGAGTTTCGCAATAGAGGTTCGAAGTAGTACTCGTACTCGTATGGTACATGTAATAAAGAGAGAAAAAACGGAAATTTCGACTATCACGCACTACGTTTGTGATAGCCTCAGTAGCCTACCTACTTGTAGTACTGGATGTGCAGGGTTTATAGTTCATAGGTGTGTTGGTGGGTTAAGCAATGCTAGAGGGGGATCCAGGAATCGCCAGCCTGTGCCTAGTTTTTGCAGGCTGGTCCGGTCCCTTGCTTTGCCCACACACCGGCGCACAGCTTTGGCTGTTAAGCCTTTTCTGCGGGCGGGCGTGGTGGGCCTTTTACTTATTCTACTACTAATCGGTTTAGGAGCAAAAAGAGTGAGCTGTAGGCTTGTTTCTTGTTGGAGGGAACCTTTACCGGCTTGTTGTTGCTTTGCCTGTAATTTGCTGCTTACAGCGAGATTGCTGCTTACAGGGGAATTGCTGTATTCGGTGAGGAGTGAGCGTACTGGTAGAGTTCGTACCTACGTTGGTGTTACAGTGAGATCTTGCATACTCAAGGGTGTTCTTTGGTTCGTACGTCGTACATTCCACGTGGCACTACCATTCCTTACATTCGGTTCGCTACATCAACTATCACGCACTACGTTTGTGATAGCCTCAGTAGCCTACCTACTTGTAGTACTGGATGTGCAGGGTTTATAGTTCATAGGTGTGTTGGTGGGTTAAGCAATGCTAGAGGGGGATCCGGGAATCGCCAGCCTGTGCCTAGTTTTTGCAGGCTGGTCCGGTCCCTTGCTTTGCCCACACACCGGCGCACAGCTTTGGCTGTTAAGCCTTTTCTGCCAATAGGCCAGATGGCCACAGGGTGGGAAGTGGCCGGAGATGAACCTGGAGGGGGCTTGGAGGACAGTGAGGGTGGGAGAAGCCTCATGGAGGATTCAGAGAGGAAGAGTCCCCAGAGGGGGGTCAGAGAGAGCTGCCAGGGGGAGTGGGGGCCGCGGCCGGCACCCACTCGTCAGGCAGGAAGGAGTATGTTCCATTGTTGAACATGACAGAGGCAAGGTTCTTGAAGATGGGGAGGGACTGCTGGTGCAAGTACCTCATCATGCAGTCACTGTGCCATCTTGCAAGGAGCTTGATGACATTAGAATCACATTTGCCCTGGAGCAGGGCCATAGCCCCTCCCGCTCGAAGGGAGCGGGCAGAGATTGCTGCAGGGGAGATGCCTGTGGTATGGTAGAGGGTCTGGGCATAGACTCTCATGGAGGATGTGACAGTTGCCGCGCGCACTAGGGTGAGAACCCCCTTGTCAAAGTAACTGGCAAGTGTGAGGTCTGGGCTGAAGGGATGGGTGCTAGTACAGCAGCCCCTGAGGTGGAGCACTTGGCGCGCGCATGCTGCTACAGGGCAGCAGAGGGAGTCTCCACTGCGTGCATGAGCCACTACTTCACCTTTGTCTCCATTCTTCTGTGTAGTGAAGGTGAGGGTAACAGAGGTAGCAGCAAGAAGCTCATGCGGGGGACCATCATGGTGGACCATTTTGGAGCCCAGGTAGAAGGAGACCTCCTTGAGGTGGAAGGCTTGATCATCCCTGGTAGTACCTGTGTACTCACCAGGACGGAGGCAAAAGAAGAAGGCTATGCAGATCATGTTAGCAATGGCCTGCCTGGCGGGGGAAGGGTAGTCATGGTATGCAAAGCGAAGTGCATGCATGACAAGGGTGATTGGGACGGGTTTGACCCTGCATGGCGCTGGGTCCAATTTGGCATAGGCTTTGAACTGGGCAGTTAGCCTGAAGTCAAGACTGCCAGTGGAGTTGGTTCTGGGGTCTTTGGCCCCCATGCGGGCCAGCGTCTGGCCCACTGACCTGAGGGTGTCCGATACTGTGTGAGATCTGATGGGCTTGCGGCTACAGGAGAGCCGGCCATCATGGAGGCGCTGGGCAAAGACTTGGAGGATGGGGATGGGATCTGTAACAGAGTGGAGGGTTGGTTCAAAGCCCTGAGACACACAGAATTGAACCCATTGATTCCAATGGGCATCCTTGCGCTTGGCATAGAGTTCAGTGACTGAAGCGCGCATGGTCTTCTGGATAGAGCCAAGGTCAGAGCAGAATGCATGGTAGGTTGCAGGGGACATAAGATCCAGGGCAAGTCCTGTGGGTAGGTGGTGTTGAAATGAAGGAGCAAGGCGGCGTCAGAGAGGGGGGATCGGGATAGCAAATCAGCCAGGTGATTCACAGGGCCAGGGATGTAATCCCTGAGAGGGACATATTGGTGGAGGCGCTGGTGAAGGGACTGAATCCGAAGGAGGTAAGCCGCAGGCCCAGTGGTGGTAGTGGCGCCTTTCCTTTGCCAATAGACAGCTGCTGTGTTGTCATAGCAGTTGTGAGTGGTTCTGGATTGGACACAGGCAGCTTGGGCAAGGATGTCATTGTGGGCAATGGAACCCGCTAGCTCAAGGTCACTGTTGGTGATGGTGCCATTGGGGTTGTCAAAGGTGACTAGTTGGGAGGAGACCCACTTGGGGAATGCATGCCTCCACATGATGGGCTGCACCGCGCCAGTTGGAAGGGGGACAAAATGAATGCCCCCCATGCCCAGACCTGAGGCATCACAAGCGCCCATGGTGGCAGGGAAAGGATCTGGCACTAGTGCTGCAATGGAGGTAGGCCTGTTGGATAGATCATTGGCCAGCCATTGGAAGTCGCGAAGGAAGTTATGGACGCGTTTGGTGATCCGGAGGCGCTGCCTGCCCGGTTCCTGGTGTCGGAAGGCTTCTTGGAGGATGGAGAAGAGGCCAATGGCGCCGGGGATGGCAAGGGCCATCGACCGGAGCTCTCCAAGGACTTGGTGCCATTGTTTGATAGGGACATGGCGCTGGGTGGGGGAAATGGAATGAAGAATCTCCTGTAGCCGGGCCACTCGATGGGGAGGAAGGCTGATGGTGTTGTTGATGGAATCAATGAGCCAGCCCAGGATGACTTTCTTGGTAGTCCACCTGGCGTCCCCTTGGCGCACTTTCTTGAGGGAGGCGGGTTCCTGTCTGAAGGGGGTGTCAGAGGCATCCAGGGGCCGGAAGACTTTGTCCAGAGACTGGAAGAGCACCCTCTTGATGGCGCGTCGGGTCCATTGGTTGCCCTGAGCAAGGCCACAGAAGTCATCCACATAGACATCCCAGTATCGCACCGGCTTCTTGGTGGGAGTGGTACTAGGAGGGGGCAGATGGGCCACGGGAGGCGTGGTCCTTGGCTCGGGTGGCTCGGGGGGAGCTGGAGGCGCGGATTCAGAGAGGAGGTCCAGGCGATGGGGTGTGATCCTGGCCTCTGCCAGCCCGGTGGAGAGGGTGGCATTGGCCAAGTCTGCAATTGTTTCTGTACAGGCGCAGAAGTTCGGCGGGCTGGATTTCCACCCCATGGGATTGGTGAGGGGGATTCCAATGAGGGGTGGCTCACCCTTTCTGGAAGGGAAAAGCACTGCGAGCTTCATGGTGTCTTCTGGTTTCAACTGGACTCGGTAGAATCCATCCGCGAGGTCAATCTTGGACATGTAGACTGGGCCAAACCGAGGGTTAGCCCGGTGCAGCTTGGTGAGGAGCCGGGGCAGGGTGTGGCCAAATTGCATGGCTTCCGCGGGGGCTAAAGGGATGGTGTCTTGGTTAACGTCAGAATAGGTGTAATCTGAGATCATGCGGGGGCACCGGCCTTGCTGGGGGACTAGCCCCAGTGGACTGAGCCGGAGGTTGGGAAGGTTTTGGATGAGGCTGGCTGGGAGGACAGTCCATTGTTGTTTGTCCATCATGTCGGCATACTCCTCGCGAAGGAAGTCAATGCCCAGGTGGGAGGATTGGTGTGGCCCCCGGCTGATGGCTGTTGCAATCCTGGCTGGGTCCCAAGGGGGTCCCGACATGGATGCTGGGGTGCCTTCCTTCCCAAATTGGTCGAGGATGTCACTGGCTGGATGGGGGAGAGTAGCTACCTGTGGGTGGATATCACCCTGTCCCCGGATGGTCCGGATGAAGTCCCCCCAGCTAGTGCTGTGGTTGTAGACCTGGATAGCGTGGTTGATGTGCAAGTCCAGCCTGTCGATGGGGTAGTGGCACCGAGGAGCGGCCCGCGCTGTGCTGGGGGGAGCTGGAGGAGGTGCCAGCCCGGCGCTGGGAGGGGAGGGGGTATGTTCCCGCCCGGCGCTGGAGTCGCTGGACGGTGGAGGGCCCAGCTTGGTGCTGGGCGGAGCGGCCAGCGAGTCGCAGGACGGTGGAGGGGGTCCCAGTAAGGTGATGGGTGGAGATGAGCCCGGCGCGGTGCTGGGTGGTATAGATCCCAGCCCGGCGCTGGGTGGAGGAGGTAGAGGTGAAGATCCCAGCCTGGCGCCGGGTGGGGGAGATCCCAGCACGGCGCTGGGTGGAGGAGGAACCCGTGCGGCGCTGGGTGGTGGTGCCGGAGCGGCGCTGAGCGGGGGAGATCCCAGCACGGCGCTGGGCGGAGGAGGAACCCGAGCGGCGCTGGGGGGTGGGGCCGGAAGGGGGGTGGGGTCATACAGTCGAGTGAGAACGGGGGTGGGGGGCTTACCTAAATCCGTAGGGAGGGGAGGACCGAATTGTTGTGGGAGGGGAGGACCGACGTGGTGTGGGATGGGTCGGCTCCGGTGTAGTGGCGCTTGGGGGCGGCTTGGCGCCCGGGGTGGCGTGGAAGTTGTGGTACATAGAGTGAGGGGCGCAGCGCCGGGGGATTGGCGCTGGCCAGAAGGGGCTCGAACTTGGTGAGGAGCTGGAGTATCCCGGGTGGAGAGGAGAGCGGGAGCGGGAGGGATTGGAGCGGGAGGGTTTGTCGGGCGGAATCGCACGCGGAGGAAGTGGTTGGGCGTGGGAGTGGTTGCCGGGCGGAATCGAACGTGGATGGAATTTGGTGGGGGCGCTTGGATGGCCCCCGAGGCAGTTAGAGTGAGAGGGGGCGCAGCGCCGAGTGATTGGCGCTTGCCAGGTTTTCAGGCTGAATAAGCCTCTTGGCACCATTCCCAGAGCAGGTCTTGCTCTGCTGGCGCGATGTCCACATGGTCATGAATATTGCGGCAGCCGGTAAAGCACCTGCCTCTGATGTGCCAGGAATGGCAGCGTTCGTTGCCATCGGGGCGTTTGAGGGGTGGTTTGCCCTTAGTTTTCATGGAAGAGATGACTAGTCTCATTGCTTTGTTTTTGATTTTAGCAGTGAGGGGATTGGATGGGTCAGAGAGCCTGGGATCTCTGTTGGGGTTGACTTTCTGGTCCTCATTGTTGGAGGGGCGCTTGTCGCCTCTGCCATTGTTGGGGGGTGGAGGATTGCTGGAGGACCCCTTCTGTGGCAGGTTTGGTAGCTGGAGGGCTCTCAAGGCATCTACATTAGACACGTTTGGGAGCCAGTTGAGGTTTTGGGTCATTCTGAACCTGTGGATGTCTTCCCCAAAGTCTGGGGAAGGGAGAGTGGTGTCTGCTTCCCATTGCTCTTCTAGCCAACCCCGGATGCGGACCTGGAAGTAGTACACCACAATTGCAGGAGTGATCCGGTCGCCCAGTTCATCTGCGATGGCCCTTCTGAGTGGCATTTGTTGCCACTCTAACCTGGAGAGACCGCGTTGGTAAGCTTTCACCACATTATGTGTGGCGCCTAGAATGGTGGCTAGTACTGCCAGGTAGCTTTTCAGCTGAGTGGTAGCCTCTGTCCAATCCAGGGGGATGTAGGCTTTGGTCTTCTGCAAATCCAGAGAGTCCTTGAGTGAGAGGGAGTTGCCATGGGTGGAGATCATGGTGTCATATGCTGCTACATTAGCGGCCGCTTCATGCTCGCGCTTGAGGGTAGCTGCTGATCCTCCTGGGGGGGTGAAGGCTAGGGGGAGTATGCCATCTGCTACATCAAAGGGGTCGGTTCCATAGAAGTTGCAATCTTGGAACCTCTTGAGTACTGCTGTGGTGATGAGTGGCGCCTGGATGCCAAGGTTGTAGGCATCTGTGGCCACTTGACTTTGGAGGACCATGTGGGTCTTTTCATGCTTGCTCTTCTTGGCCCAGGCTGTATAGATGGGGGGAAGATCGGCTTCGGTTGTTTTCCCACAGAGTAGTAGGAGCCTTTCAGTGTAAAGATTCCCCCACACTTCTCTTACCGAGTGCAGCTTAGAGGATTCTTGTCGTCTTTGGTCTAGAGACTCACTCAGTCTTAGTTGCTGGTCAGTGAGCGCTGAGAAGGCTGCTGTGAGGGAAGGGTCTGCCGGCGCTGGGCCTGCTAGGCCTGGGAGGTCTCGGAGGAGGACATTCTTCTTCATGTAGGCCCGGAGGTTGGCTTCAGCTCTGAAGGCCGGCCCGGGTTCTAGGAGCCGGATGGCGCCCAGAAGAGTGGTAGGTTGTGTCCCCACAGCCCGGAGTGTATCTAATAAAGGTTTGCAGATGTCCCCCAAACCTTGCTGGTGGATGTGGGGTTGGAGAACTTGGAAGGCCTGCTTCGGGGTGAGGCCCCTGCACAACACCAGTGGGATGAATTCAAAGGGTAGAAAACACACCTTGTGAGCCTGGAGCATTTCGGTGTGGGCAGTCCCTTCAGGAATGGCCGGGATGTAATCTCTCTCGGGGTGTTGTGACACATTGGCTTCATGGTGAGCTAGAAGGTACACCCGGCTAGCTGCCGCCCTTGACAGCAGGGCTGCGTCCACTCGCACCAGCTCCACCTCTTCTCCTTCTACATCATCAATGTATCCAAAGGCTCGGCCCCGGTTGGCTGAGGGCTGGGTGATGGTTCCTGGGTAATGTCGGAGGCCATGGATGACCCGGAGCCGGTCCACCCCTGCTGCGTCTTCTTGGAAGATGCCCAAGCCCCCAATAGCTTGTGCATTGAAGATATCCAGGAGGAGGGGGAGAAGCCGGTCCCCATCAGCTTCATTGAAAAGGGTGTAGATGGCTTGGTAGATGGCATGCCTCGCAGGCGCTTCCCCAAAGGGCCCTTCCCCTAGGAAGAACTCTCTGTAGTTCATTGTCGTGTGGCTGGTGGCGGTGTACGCGGTTACCTACTAGGTCGGTCAGATTCGAGAGACGCGTTGGGCTTCTCTGGTGGAGGTTGGTTCTCTGGTGGACACCGACGCGTCGCGATGGAATAACTATCGATTGGATAACTATCGGGCCAGGCTTGTACGGGTACAAGGTAGACTATTGTCGTGTTAAGAAGGGCGAACCTGGACTGCGATGGTCGGCAATGTAGGCGTTTGCCCACTACTTAATCGATGAGAGTAGAGAGACGCGTCGGGCCTCTCTGGTAATTCTATCGGACCTTTGGTCGGTCGGTGATCCTCACGTTGGGAGGGTTCGGCGATACGATAGATGACTATCGGACCACGGTAGGCTCGTTGTACGGGTACAATAGGGAAGACTATTGGACCTGGACGTGTAAGCCTTTTACTTATTCTACTACTAATCGGTTTATCAGTCATGAGACCAATTTTAATCATGAGTGTTATGTTGAACATTTTGCCTTGGTACAAATTCTACATGGGCCTACTTGGTCTCATCGTCATTCGCACCTAAACTCGTACCGGTACCGTATGTGTATCTTTTTCGCACCTCGCTTTTACGATTTGTATGAGAGAGTAGATGGCTGGCCAACAACGGCGATTCGTATCTTTACTCCGCATTAATATTCGATCGCCTTTTCGATTAGTGGCTGAGCAAATGAGGTCACAGGATCGAATTGTACATATAATCATACCTTTCTTTGGTATTGTTGTAGTTGAAAAGTGTATGGCAAAAGTGTATGAATGTACCAAAAAAAGTGTGAGATTGACCCGGTACCGAACGAATGAGTTGAATGAGACACAAATGACGCGCGCGACTGAATGAATGAGACACGAATGAGATAAGAATCGATCGCACGATGAATCTTGCTTCTACAGGAATGGACCAACATGAATGGAAGTGGGAATGAGAATTTACCACTTACCGGTTCTGGTTCTCCTTCTTACTAAAAAATAGGGCCTTATGTACCAAACCTACCGGGCGCAAGGTAAATCTCTACAGCCCATTGGTACAAAGGGCACGTGCAGCACATCGGAGTATTAGCGGGTCGATGTGAATCTTAGAGATTTAGTGTGTGCATTGGAGTATTAGCGGGCCAATGCACCAACATGGTGATTTTAGTAAAGAGCAATTTTTTGCTCACAATTTCAAGTAACAATTCATGTAGTAGCCAACAAGTTAAACTACCAAATACCGACTGTTTCTCCTCAATTTTCAGAGCCCTCCAAACATCCTCCTTACTAAAAATAGGCCCTTGTGTACTAGAATCTACAGGGCACAAGTTAGACCCCTACAGCCCCTGGTAATAAAGGTACAGGGCATGTGAGAATAGCGCCGGAGTATTAGCGGGCCGGTGCGAATATTAGTGATTTAGTGTGTGTATTGGAGTGTTAACAGACCGATGCACCAATTTTAGTGATCTTAGGAAAGAGTGGATTCATCCACTCACAATCTCAGTAACAGAATAATTCAATGTAATAAACAAACAACCAATTCAAATAGCCAAAACGCCAATCTTTACCTGCATCGTTCAGAGCCCTTCAAACATACTTCGAAGTATTACAGAGCGCTCTGGAACACCAGTAAGGAGTTGGCATCAAGCACAAGCTACATATCGAACATCACCGGCGATGATAACAAGAAGCGATTGAGACAATAGAAGAAGACGAACTCTATGAAACGAACCCCAAGAAATACAAGACAAAGAAATCCTACCGAAACAGTGTAGGAAGCAGGATCGGTATCGACAGAATCGATAGGGCCGATTATCAAAGAAGAAAGATCCCCAAGAAGAGAAATCCGTGAAGCAACGACGGAATACTCCAAGAGCGGAAAGAAGAAAACAAAGAACAAACAGCAGGATCGGTAGTGACAGACTCGATAGGGCCAATTATCAAGAAAACAAACGCCTACCGAAACAGTGTAGGAAGCAGGATTGGTATCGACGGAAATAAGAATCGATAGGGGCCAATTATCAAGAAACAAATACAGCAGGATCGGTATCAATGAAATACGAATCAATAGGGGCCGATTATCATCAAGAAAACAAAATCCTACCGAAACAGTGTAGGCAGCAGGATTGGTATCGACAGAATAGATAGGGGCCAATTATCAAGAACACACAGCGGGATCGGCATCGACGGAACAAAGAATCGATAGGGCCGGTTATCAAGAAGAATAAATCAAACAACGGCAGGCTGGCTAATAACAGGGAGTCAGCGGAAGAAGAAGAAGTGTGAGGAACGACGCAGACCGAGTAAGGAGAAACAACACCTACCAACAAGCGGCCCACACCAAGAACAAGAAACTACGGAGAATATTCGAACGACCGGGCATTCGGACAATAACGTCGACCGGTCGGAAAATACAAGAAAGACCTACCAAGATCCCGTAGGAAGCAGAATCGGGCATCCGGAGGATACCGTCGAACAACGCGGCAATACGAGCGCATTATTTCAATTACAGCCTACAAGTGGGGGAGCCGACACTGTGATTCCCTTGCAACCTGAATTTGAACAGTGAAACGCAAATTGGATGGCCGACAGAGCAGAACGGCACGCGGCAAGAAACGCAGAACGGACCAGAAGACTACAACAAGCAGTAAGAAACCAAGAGATAGAGATTGAGTTCGGAGAAGCAGAGAACGCAGATACCGACGACAATACAAGTTCAGAGGATACGAGTTCAGAGGATACGAGTTCAGAGGAGAACAAAGATGAGGAAGATAGTGACGAAGATTCAAGTAGCTCAAGTGAAAGCAATTGGAGTGACGACGCAAGCAGTAACAATTCGAAAATGAGCTATTCCAAGGTGCCAAAATTGCCTTGTGATGATGAAGTCGACTTTGAGGGATGGTATCGGAAGTTCCTGACACATGCAAGCAGCAGAAAGTACCTGACTATAGTGTCAGCCAAAGCCCATACTGATCTGCCCCCGGAAGGAGAACTCACGGAATATAGCGACATGAACAAGGCACAGAAGAAGGTGATTAAGGCACACTCCAAGGCATTGAACAACCTGCACATTGCGTTTGAAGACAATCCTGCGGGCGAAGCTATAATTGAGAAATCCAAGATTGATAGAGAGAGATCATAGGAGGATAATGCGAAGATTACTCTACAATGGCCAAGGGGCCGAGTGCATCGCATTTTTGAAGAACTGTTCAAGCGGTACAGGAAAACCACCCCTGCTGATAGGCTGCAGCTCAAAGAGGACCTAAGAGACATCAAGATGTCAATGACCGCAAACCCAAAAGGCGTATTTTAGGAACTATTTAGAGTGGTTCAAAAATACCAATACAAGACAATCAAACCAACCCCCAACAACTTATATGCCACAATACTTCGCGCACTGCCAAAGTATCTTGTGATGCATCTGTCAAAGGACTTGAGTATGCTACGGCAGGAGGATGCACCACCATTTGCAATTATTGAGAAGATGGAAACCATCGCAGAGGACCTATACAACAACATGTTGGTTAAAGGCATAACAACAGCATCAAGCCATAAAGATATGGTTCTGTTTGGTGCTGAGGTGATTGATTTTTCCAAGCCGGAAAAACAAGACAAGTGGCTTACTAATGCAGTTTGTTATTGGTGCAAAGAGGTGGGCCATAAGGCTTATAACTGTCCGCATCGAATGGCGGGCAAACCGAAAGTTGACAGAAAGGCAAACGGCAACAACGAAAGCAACAATAACAGTAACAACAATGAAAGCAACAATAACAGTAACAACAATGAAAGCAACAACAACAACAACAGCAATGGAGGACAGCACGGACGTCCCAAGTGCAGTATATGTGGTGGAAAACATAGAGATGTAATGTGCTGGGAAGATGACCGGAATGCGCATCAACGACCACCCAATTGGAAACCAAAGAAGAAAAGCAATATGCAAGGAGCTGTGATTGATTTCGATTTTTGTCTATGAGTGACAGATGATTCCTTTGAAGCAGGGGAGTGTGTTTGAAGTCGATTGAACAAGGCCTTCGATCATACTAGTCATCTTGCTTCTACAGGAATCTTATCGTACGGGAATGAATGAATGAGACGCAAATGAATGAATGAGACACGAATGAATTGAATGAATGAGACACAAATGAATGAATGAGACGCGAATGAATGAGACGCGCGGTCGATCGTACGAGTCATCTTGTTTCTACAGGAACAGGGAATGGAAGTGGGAATGAGATTTTACCACTTACCGGTTCCGATTCTCCTCCTTACTAAAAATAGGCCCTTGTGTACTAGAATCTACAGGGCACAAGTTAGACCCCTACAGCCCCTGGTAATAAAGGTACAGGGCATGTGAGAATAGCGCCGGAGTATTAGCGGGCCGGTGCGAATATTAGTGATTTAGTGTGTGTATTGGAGTGTTAACAGACCGATGCACCAATTTTAGTGATCTTAGGAAAGAGTGGATTCATCCACTCACAATCTCAGTAACAGAATAATTCAATGTAATAAACAAACAACCAATTCAAATAGCCAAAACGCCAATCTTTACCTGCATCGTTCAGAGCCCTTCAAACAAAACAGACCGGCACCTCAACCCGTCTGCAGCTATCATACACAACAACAGTCTTCTCATCCTTTGGATAAGATCGGCTCGACACCCGCTTTCAAAAGGAAATTAACAGATTAACAGTCGCAAGCTAGTTGAAGCTTGCAAGAGAAGACAACGATAGAACATCGATAGACCGACCGACGGAGTAGACCATCAATCAATCGATCAACTGACAAAGCCGCTCGGCTAACAAAGTACGTGACGGATAACCCCACTGCTAGGAGGACACGGAGTAAATCATCAGGTTTTCCATTCCAAACGCTCCAACCAAGGAGTGCCGTAAACAGATCCCTTTTGCCAACGCCCGGCGCAGCATCCATCATTCCACCCGACGATGGCAATGATCAAGACGAGGACGATAGCTCGTTTACTGACCTATTCCCATCCTTCGATAAGGAAGTGACTATCATTCTACGTAGATTGTTTGATGTCCCCAAGGAGTCGGACGACATCTTATGTGAGGCCCTCATATTTGGACGCTACACTTCATGGTGGAAATTCCTAATCATCGACGAGATCCATAATTGTTAGAAGTGTAAAACGCGTACGAACGTACCGGTAAGTTCGCACCTCGAGCGCCAGCAAGATTCACACCTCAAGTGCGCGCGCAATGCGCGCGCCTGTCAGTGACGTCATTGCTTGCACCTCGAGGGGTGTCAGCGTCGTATCGGAATCGGAATCAACAGCGCCGCACCTCAGCTTGTACCTCTACTGGTGATAACACAGATAGGTATCAAGCGCCCACACATACAAGATAGTAGTAGTACTCATAATTATTATTAACCCCGATTATTACAGTAACTGCATGCACCTCTGTCTATACATCATGGGCATAGAGTAGAGAGAGGATTCTCGACCTCTAATAATAATCTTACATATGAACATAGAGGACAAAGAGTGCCCCTACTCAAGCACATCCAGTCAGACCTACTCCTCTTTGTGGATTACGGACAGCGCCTACGAAGCCAAGGTATTGATTGGGAAGATTGCCAGCAGTACACAAAGGACGGATTTTGTTCCTATTGCAGGGAAATTGTCATGGCTAGACGGGAAACAATGGCCGCCAGGCTTGACAACCCTGAACCAAGCAGCCTCCATGAAGACAACCGGGGAACGGGAAACGTCAAATCCTTCAACCAGTCAAGATGTGAATCATGGATCAGAAAATCTTGAAATGAGACAACATTTCCATCTCTACAAAACGATACACAGTTCGAACATTGGCTTATAAAGTTCAAGGAAAAATTGGAGAACAACGACATCGACACCACTACATTTCTGAACCCATCCTGGCCAGATACCTCGCTTACAGGATACCCCAAGGCCCTTCATGCCAAACAGTGTGCCTTCTTCTGAACACTCCTCCTGCATGTATTCCAGAGCGACCTCTTTTCCTCATGTGTACTGAGCCACACCATCACAAGAGATGGAAGACAGGCATTCTTTGACTTTGTGAAGCTACACAATGAGTCAAAGTCCAAGGTATACGATACTTCCATTGCTATTCAGCATCTGTTGGACAGATACCTCAAGGCTTGGAAGGACACCAAGGTAAAATTCCTCACAAAATGGTTCGCCCAACTTGAACATCTCAACAAGCTTCGGCCCCCAAATCGACCTTTAGAATATGATACTGTGAAAACAACCCTATGCAAGGCATGCAGTAGCAATTTCCAACTCACTGAGCAGTTCATCAAAGTCAGTGATATGGTCCAGTTTCGTCAAAATCAAGCTACAGCCACCAGTGAACTGAAGAACACCCTCTTGTTAGAGGCTACCAGATTGGATGCGCATGAGGATAATTGAAATTTAAAGAGATTTGAGCTCAGAGAGACGCTCTTATTTTACTGTGTATTTTTAATGTATCAGGGCTCTCTGCTGTATTTTACATGGTAGAGATCTTCCCCGGTCTTTTCACTATGGGTTTCATTGTACCGATACTGCTGTTGCTGTATTAGTGCCGTGTATCGGTCTTACTATATCGGTCATTCGATGATATTGTTCTTTTGCGAGGTTAAGTGTTTCATCCGATGGGTAATAGAACCAAAGATCGCGCTGTCGTTACTATTTGTTATTTTATCTGTGATTGTTTGTATTTACTGTTACGATGTTGGAAAGAGTTATTGATAAGATTATGATCGGATTGTTTCTGGACCATATCTCCCAATTGCTAATCTGTTGTCACTTTTTGTGGGGGAACTCGTACCGATCGGGTTTCGTTGTAAGTTTGATTCCCATATTGTGTACCGCTGTTCAGTGCTTTAAGTATCGATTGATACTCACCAGAGCTTATGTGTAATTTACTTATGGCCCTTATTCCATTGGTCGCGTCTTGTTTTCACTTAATGTGCGCGCCTTGGAATCGTACCATTGTATATTATTATTCTCACCAGTACATTGATAATTGTATATGCCATTTGCTGCTTAGCAACACCGGCATATAACCGTGGTAACATTCATGGTCGATTTAGTAATTCAATACACCCTTGGATGGTCCTTGGACTATCCGTTTCATACAGATATATTGGTCTTACCTTTTTATGGTGGCTCCCCGGATGGTGTTTGGTGGGGTAATCAGCTAGATTATGTTTTCCCGGTTCCCAGAAAATAGTGAATTGCCCTTGTTCAGCCCTGTCTTTTAACCAATAGAATCGCATATATATAGCCTTGGACCGTTTTTGTTTGATTGTGCCATTCAATATGCCCTCCGCTGTATTATTGTCTGTTTTCAACGGAGTAGCCGGTTGTGGGTGGCCTAGTTCAATTAGACATTGTCAAATTGGTAACGCCTCCCTTGCATTCAGGAACAATGATGCTACTTCGGCCTCTGCCGCTGATGCCATTACATTCTTGATGATCTTGGCTAGCATCAGTATTGGTCCATTAAACGTATTGTTGGTGGTGTCCCCGAGGTAGTGATATCCCCCAGCTCGGCTCTTGGCTCCTGGACACACTAGGTACGCTGCGTTGCTATCGACCCAGAGTATCATGTCGCTGGCTCTGTAGATGATCGTGGCGTCGGGGTTACATGCCACATAGTTGAGGAAATATTTCGTAGCTGTCAATGCTGTGTGGTTGTTCTTGGCTGATGCAATATCATTCAGCGCATGTAGCATTGTGTTATCAACTGCTCGCGCGTAGAATAGGAATTTTCCCGTGACTTGTTGTATGAATTTTATCTCCTCGTCTGATAGCGTGGTCGTGTCCTCGAGTTTTGCGTATTGTATTTTTTTGCCGTAGGCTGGTACGTCCGCGCGTGATGGTCCCGCATACGTGCGTGTGGGCCTCATGTGTTCGAATTCCTTTAATGCTTGCTCCACGTAACCATCCATGGACACTTGTACTTCACGTTTGTCGTAGTCCCACTGCAGGTGGACCCCCACGTATTGTTTTCCCGTCCAGTTGACCTTGAAGGTGTACTTGGCGCCGACAGCCTCGACCAGATGATCCACGTCTTCCTGTTGTGTGTATTTTATACTGAAGTCATCCACGACTAGGGTGAAACTGATGTCCCTCTCGTCATAGAGGAATAGGCCCTCAGTATGGGGCGCTTTCCGGTAACCATATAGTTGTATGTGTGCCAAGAGGTCGTCATGTGCAATCTTGCCGCTTTGTTTTAGTCCATACCATGCTTTTTTGATGCGGGCGTAGACATAGTCTCCTTGTTTGAGCCCCTCTAGTTTGTATGCTACCCTGATACGAGGGGGAATTATGTCCCACCTGAACTTTACGAATTCGGGTTCATCCAGTGTGGAGCATAAGTACATGTTGGATATGTCTCCGGTACAGTACTTAGCCCCTGGGGTGGACACCACGCTGTTCCAATGGGTTTTTATGGTTTCCATGCTTGCTGTCCGGGTGGACATGTTGCCGTGGTATTCCAGTTGGTCTCCCCCAGCTGTGATCCTTGTCCTGTAGGGGTCAGCCTTCTCGGGGCGTATAGCGACTGTGTACCGGGGATATGTGACCTTCTTGTGTATGGGCACTTCGTTTCTATTGATCCAATCCAATATGTCCATCCCTTCTATGTTATTTTGCTGGAAGCCATGGAACAGCCGGCCAAACTCATCTTCACCTGACTTGAGCCATAACTCCTGTATCGCTGCTTTGGGGTACTTGATTAGATCTTGGTACGCTGCCCACTTGTTCAAGTCATCATCCCATATGGACCCCCCACACGCGAGCTGGGGCCGATGTGTTGATTTGCTTGCTCGTAGGGCCTGTTTGCTTGCTCGTAGGGCCTGTTTTGGTACGGGGAAATGGACCGGATCGCGCGGGTAAATTCCCATTAGTGCCGTGGGTTTAAGTTTGGGTTTTGAGTAGTACTGATCTGATTTGTAGTACTGTGACACTTCACCGTGTGTGTAGTCGGCAATGCCCCCATCTGTGAATCTTACTTTGTAGTATTGATTGGTCTGGTCATAGCTTACCACTTCACCTTCATACCACCCTGAGTTGAACTTCTTTCTTACGATTGTGCCCACGGCCCAGGGGTGTCCCCGGCGGGCGCTACGTTGTTGCGTAGGTGGCACCCTTGGAGGTTCGCATTCATTTCCGGGCTTATTGGTTGATTTTGTATTGGGCCCATTTGACACCCTTGGAGGTTCGCGTGGGCATTCGGATGTATCACTAGGGGTGGCTTTGGGCCCATCCCGTTTTTGTGGTGTGAACGGCTTATGTGTTCCCATACGCAAAAGATCTTGTATACTCCAAAGGGCCTCATTCATTTGGGTTCCCTGTTCCATATAAGGTATTGGTGGATGGGGCTTACTAGCAACTTCCTTTAGGTCTTGGAGTATCATGAGTAGTGGGTCCGTAGAAGAGGTATGGGGCATATCAGTCTTGGGAAAGAAAGCCACTGTGTTGCTGATTCTGTTAGCGCGGCTGGCCTCCCCGACGCATGTGTAATTCCTGTAGTGCTTCAAGGCCGGGCCAATGTAGAAACCCCTTGTCCCGTGGTCCTGCCATGCGCCTTGATCTTGAGCTCTGTCGTGAATAATCACCCGACAGCCCATAGGGGCTAGTGGGTGTTTGTTGTAGTCATAGATCCCGCGTCTGAGCTCATATGCCGATAGTTTTGGCTGGGTACGCAATGTGCGTAGCAAGTTGAGGGTAATGAGCGCCTCTGGGATCAGTAGGTCCCAATCGTCCACCGGGAACTTGTCGTCCACCCCATTCAATCCCGCTATAAAATGGTTCTTGAAGGTCTGTATGGCCCTTTCTGCATGGTTGAGCCGGTGGTCCCCGGGTGATGCTAGTTGGTAATCGAGGTTGTTCTTTGTGATGTACGCGATTAGTTTCTTGGAGGTTTCATTGTCCATACGTACTATTTTTGCACTCACGTTGTCCTCTTTCATCCGCACGTAACACACCGTGAATCCCTGTAGGAGGTCTTCGCTCTTGCGTGACTGGATGGGTTCCACGTCAATGTAATTGGAATCGTAGTCGTACATGAGGAATACGTACCGGTGCCCAAGGCGTGACGTGACTGGGTATCTTCCCGGTAGGTCCTTCGGTTTGTCTTTGGTGCGTGGCCCTGCGTGGTTGGTTGGTTGCATTTCATTCGTGGCAACTATGTCTACGCAGACGTTATGTATCTTCTTTCGGTCGACGCGGGGTGGCTCTGTATCGGCCATTGGCTTGTTCTTTGGGTTCTTTGGCTTGCGCGTGCTTTGGATGCCTTGTCGAACCATTTGTAGGTGCCCCATAGTTGTCTCTTCTGTGAGTGGGAGGTATTGGTTGACCCGTTGTACGGTGAGGCCCGGCCACGTGGCAAATGAGCCGCGCTTGATGGCGCGGGCCCACGTCTCTTTAGTGGGGTACCCTGCTGCTGCATGGTAGAATTGGATCAGCTTGGGGATGGCTTGAATCTGGTATGCCCCTGCCCCAGTGTGTATTGAATATTCGTTTTCGGTATTGTTTTGGACGGCGCTGGTTGCGCTGCTGTCGGTTTCGTTTTGCGGGGAGAGGGGGGGGGGGGGGGGTCTGTCACCCTTGGAGATTTAGCCGTCACCTTTGGAGGGTCGGGCTGATGGAGGGGAACCATGTATAGATTCCTTAGGGGGTCACGTTGACCGGTGAGTATGATTTGTTGGGTGGGGCCGATAACGTGCACGTCGTCGTTAGAGAACTCTACGTGGCACCCATTACTGCATAGTTTAGGCACTGAGACTAATGGCAGTTCCACTTCATCGAATTTGTGACACCCGCGTGCCTCGAGGGGGAGCCAGGGTAAGTCTAACAGGTCTGTTGCTGTGGAGAGCATCTTGCTCCCATTTGCACAACCTACCGTCAGCGCTCCCGGTGTGTCTTGGTGTGCCCCCCCTTGATATGTAGATGGGACAAAATGGTCCGTTGCCGCCAAGTCCAGGGCCCCATACCCAGGCAGGGCTCTGATATGGAATGCGACATTGGGTGCAAAGGTAACCGTACGCTGTGGCGGCCGAGGTAGGATATCACGCAAGGGATCACGTAGGATACTGAGTAATTGAGAATCGTGATTACTAGATTTATGTATGCTACTACTGTGTTCCCTCCCACACCGTCAAGATCTCTGGGGCGCATCAACGATCATGGTCCGGCCATTCCCGTTGGGGTTGGGACCATTCCACTTCAACCACCGGTCTGTGTTCCTGGTGGCCCCACCCATCTGATTGTCACAGGTGGCCCCTTCCTGGTGATCGGCCTTGTTACGGCGCTTGTAGCAACTCCGGCCGTCGTGGGTGAGATTCACTCCACACGAGTGGCAGTAGTATTTGTATTGCTTCCACTCAAGTAGCGCTGGCTGGCGTGTGGCTGACCCGTTTGTGCGGCTTGCGTCTACCGACTTGAGTCGGTTTACATCGGCCTTGAGGACGGCCATTGCTGTTTCCCATTGGTTGGACATGGTCATGGTTGATGCTGCTGTCGCCGTTTCAGTGACCTGGGAGTAGATTTCTTGGCATACATTGGCCAGATCCCATTGTTTGTTTTTGAGCTCGGTGAAGCGTTGATCAGCCTGAATGTCTGCCAGGTTTGCTGTAGTTGTAGTGTTGTGGTAGCTGCTAAACAGTTCCTTCAAGTGTTGTCCCCAGAACTTTTTATAATGGGTGAATCCGCTCTTACCCTCCGTTTCCCGGTATTTCTTCGAATACTCGTCTACTCGGTGGAGTGTGATGGGGCCGTGTTTGCTGCGCGCGAATGCCTCCTGTGAGTAATCAATCATCTGTTCTGCCGTCACGTTTGCTGTCTCTGGGAGCAAGTTGATTTGGTGTTGATATTTAGTGAGCTGTCGGAAGTATTCCTTGGGCCCAATCGGGCTCGGAGTGTACATCAAAGCATTCATTTTCTTGGTGAGCTCTCGCGTGAGTTGATGCTGCGCGGCGGTCGTGCACAGGTCTTCCTCCATGACCTGGAAGGCCGTTAGTACCGTGGTCCCACGGGGGAAGACATCCGAGCCCGGGTCCTTCAGATCCCCTAGCATGTTGGGAAATTTCTTGTCTGTAATTAGTAGTGCCTCCCTGTCGTACTTGTTCCATTCAACATATAGGGCCTGGCTCCGCTTCCACAGTTTGTATGCGTCTGATGTGAGTTCGATTGTACTGTCGAGTTCTTGTGGTTCCCTTCAGTGTACTCGAGTATATCCCGGTTGTACAGTTCGAGCTCTTCCAGTTGATCTCTCAGGTTGCGGATTGCGGTGGGGCCTAGTATGGTTCTGGAAGTGTCGATGCTGGTGTTGGGGATAACTCCTCGTGTTGTGGGGCTGTGGTTTCCTTTGGTTTGTGTTCTCTCTGGCATTGGGGTGTGCTAATCTTATCGATAACTAATAAGACCAAAGTTGTCAATCGTAGTATGGTTAGTTCGTTACTTTGAGTATTTACTTTATTTTGACTTTTACGGTGTTGGAAAGAGTTATCGATAAGATTATGATCGGATTGTTTCTGGACCATATCTCCCAATTGCTAATCTGTTGCCACTTTTTGTGGGCACTTGTACCAATCAGTTTGGTTCCCATATTGCGTACCTCTGTTCAGTGCTTTAAGTATCGATCGATACTCACCAGAGCTTATGTGTAATTTACTTATGGTCCTCATCCCGTTGGTCGCGACTTGTTTTCACTTATTGTGCGCGCCTTGGAAACGTACCATTGAATATTATTCTCCCCACCGGCCGGTGTATTATTAAGTTGGCACATAATCGCGGTAATATTCATGGTCGGTTTAGTAATTCAATACAGGGGTGTCCTCGGCGGGCGCTACACTGTTGGGGCGCTGGCACCCTTGGAGGTTCGCGAAGGTTCTGGGGCTTAACGGTGGATTTTGTATTGGGCCTGTTTGGCACCCTTGGAGGCGCGCGCGTGTTCCCTGGTATTTTATCACCAGGGGTTGTCCTTGTATTGGGCTTAACTTGGGTTCTGTGTGACTCCATATTTAAGGGTTCCTGCGCCCCTATCTGTAGTAGGTCTTGTATATTCCGTAGGGCCTCATTTATTTGTGTTCCTTGCTCCACATACGGGATTGGTGGATGGGGCTTATTGGTAACTTCCTTTAGATCTTGTAGAATCATCAGTAGTCGGTCTGTTGAGGAGGTTTCCGGCATATCTGCTTTGGGAAAGAAGGCCACTGTGTTGCTTACTCTGGTAGCGCGACTGGACTCCCCGATGCATGTGTAATTTCTGTAGTGTTTCAGGGCCAGTCCGATGTAGAAACCTCGAGTGCCGTGATCTTGCCATGTGCCTCGTTCTTGGGCTCTATCGTGGATGATAACCCGACAGCCCATAGGGGCTAATGGGTGCTTGTTGTAATCATATACACCTCTTTGTAGCTCATATGCTGACAATCTTGGTTGTGTGTGGGACGCCCGTAACAAATTGAGGGTAATGAGCGCTTGTGGTATTAACAGATCCCAATCATCCACAGGGAAGTCATCGTCTACCCTGTTTAATCTGGCTATGAAGTGGTTCTTGAATGTCTGTATAGCGCTTTCGGCATGGTTGAGGCGGTGGTCACCTGGCGACGCTAGTTGGTAGTCCACGTCCGAGAACTGTTTCTCTACCCCCCGCGGGCTATCGCGCGGTATTTTTACAATTCTCGACCCTATTTTTTAAATTTCCTATCTTTTTAGGTCGCGTGTCTACTAAAAAACCTCGCGTGTCGCACACCTTTACTTTCGAGACAATATCTCGTCACTCCTCAAATAAAATAACTATTTTAGGGTTAAGGATATCATATTCGTTTCGTGACAAGCACTATTTTGTGTACAACTTGTGCACGAATGACTTATTTCATTTTCTCAACATGTTGCCACCATACCGGTATAATGGGCTCCGACCCAAATCCTCCAACTCCAACTCAAATCCCAACTCCAACTCAAAGTCGAATCCACCCCAGGCGGGCTATTGCACTCAAGGGTTTGGTTCCTGTTTAATGGCAGGAAGATCCGTTGTATTTTCAGAAGCTACACTGTCGGAATCGCCACCAAAATCTGATTCGTTCTTGAATAACCCGCAAGGTGGATTGATGCTGGTTACATTCGGAACGACTTGATGATTGCTAGTAGGATCGACGCTTTCATTTTTAACATTTGGATGATTGCTTTTACCTGCACGAATCTTATGAATCATTTTTTGGAGTCGAGAAGTCTCTTTCTTGTGATAAACCATCATTTTCCGGAGTTCTTGTTCGAGATTGGCTGGGTGTTCCTGAACAACCTTTTGTATTTTGTAAATTCCCTCCATGGTTGGTTCGACTGTCGATTGGAAGATTAGTATTAGTAGTATCAGTAGAGTAGATTATCTATTCGAAGATTAGTTAGTAGTAACACCTAACACGTTGGTATTTGTTTTGCTCGTCGGAAAGAAAATGAAATAATGAATTATAATGATGAAGTACTAGTGAAAATAATGTACTACTAGTATCTACTAGTAATAACTCATGCAAAATAGCGTAGTTTGTTTTACCGGTACATGAAAGTCGAAATCAACTCGATCGCAATCAACAAAACAATTGTCCAGGATTTCCATTTCAATAATCAACAACGCAATTGTCCACGATTTCCATTTCGATTCACATTTCCGTGCACCTTATGGAAGAACTGACGCGCCTGCCAACGAATGTTTGGAAGAACTGATGGGATTGACCCGTCCGGCGCTGTGTATTAACCCTCTTAAGGAGTTGACTGTACGTACTGTTCACTACTAAACATATTGTACGAGGAATGTTGCAATCATCACTAAGTAGTAATGCATTTACTTTACGGACCATTTTTGCAATCAAAGTATGGTAGTAAGGAAATCTACCCTTTCGACCCATTCTACTGATATTTTTCTTCAAACAACTCCGCAACATCATGCCTCCTGTTATCAAAACCCCTCTTCTATTCTACTGCCGTTGTTGCGCGCTGAATGGCAAAAACTCCAAGTTCTTAGGATATAAATCCACGGCAAACAAGCAGGGTACTTTGAAATACGTCTCTGTTGGCCTAAGAAGACATCTTTATTGTCTTGATGAGTGCCGTCATTTTTACCATAGTCAGGGTCTAATTAAACGAAAGATCTATAACCTCTCCACCTCTATCAAAGTGCAGTTTACCTTGCCGTCTGTTCAACATTCTCCATCAGATTTTGGGATGACTATGACACAAAACGGTCCATCTGTTCCCCCTTCCCATCTCTGCAAGCACCACACCGTCACAAGTCAATCAGCGACGGGTCTTCATTCTGTTCTAAACCAACAGATTGTACATGATGTCTTTTTACCGCCAATGGATCGGAACGCCATTGAATCTCACATGGCTGTTTCTGCTGTTCATGATGAAGATGCATTTCCGCTGAATAATGATATCGCCAACTCCGATGACAAGGATGACAAGGATGACAATGACGATGATGTAAATGAAAATAACGACAACAATTCTATTAACAACATTGATTGTGGAGACAACGAAGAAGATCACACTAATGGTTCTGATGCTAACGTCGCTACTGCTCAGCCAGCCCCTCCACCACCATCTTTTCATGAAAGCATTAATTTGAACGAAAGAGAGGATGCATTTCAAAGCCACACAAAACTACCGCCACCCCCTCATCTTCTTGCTGAATTGGAACTCATGAATTTAATGGCCAGACATAAATTGCCACTGAACACATTCAAATCCATTTTCCAGTGGGCAAAGAAAAGTCAAATGAGACCGGGTTTTGATTTTTGCGATGCCAAAATTAGATCTCGGAAAGCAATTTTTGACAATCTCCAATCCAATCTGGGTCTCTCCGATATGAAATTTCATCCTCATATACTGAATTGGTTACCTGATAATAAGCCCACTCAGGTGTATGTCCGTTCTTTTAAGGATGCCATTTATTCTCTTCTTTCTGACCAGCAGCTAATGATAGAAGAAAACCTCTCATTTCCCAACTATTCCACCCCTCTATCTCCCGACAATAATCCTGAGTTGAATCCTAATTCTGTAATCTCAGAATTGCATCACAGCTCGTGGTGGAAATCTTCTTGGAAAGAAATTTGCAATCCCAATTCGCAAGAAATTCTTGTTCCTATTATATTTTACATGGACGGCATATCTTTGGATGCGCATGGACGACTTACGTTAACACCATTGAACATGACACTCGGTATCTTTAATGTGGAGACTCGTTCTCGACCTGAAGCATGGACAACTATTTACTTCCATCCCGACCCCGAATGGGAGTCAACCAGACACTCTCGTCCTGCCACTTTGAAGGAAAAAATTCAGAATCTTCACAATGGTTTGGAAGGATTGGTGTCCCGGATCAATTGGTGTTGGATCGATTGGTGTTGCCGATCGATTGGTGTTGTTGCGGATCGATTGGTGTTGGATCGATTGGTATTTTGGATCGATTGGTGTTCCGGATCGATTGGTGTTGTTCCGGATCGATTGGTGTTGGATCGATTGTTGTTGCAGATTGATTGCGTTGTTGCGGATCAATTGGTGTTGCCGATCGATTGGTGTTCCGGATCGACTGGTGTTCCGGATCGATTGGTGTTGCCGATCGATTGGTGTTGGATCAATTGGTGTTGTTGCGGATCGATTGGTGTTCCAGATCGATTGGTGTTCCGGATCGATCGGATCGATTGGTGTTCCAGATTTCTATTCGATCGTTCCCTGCTTGCTTCTATTTTATCGTTCCCGGTTGCTTTGATTGTTCACGGTTGCTTCGATCACTTTGCGGTTCGATCGTTCACGGTTGCTTCTATTTGATCGTTCCCGGTTGCTTCTATTCGATTGTTCTCGTTTGCTTCGCTCGTTCACGGTTGCTTCGATCACTTTGAGGCCCTCTGCCGCTCGTTGCTGTTGCCAATGTTTGTGGAGCGCCGGTGGAGGAGGAGGAGCGATTTGATGCCAATGATTTGTTGCCTAGTCTACAATTCGTTGGCGTTGTTGCCTAGGGGTTTCGCCAGTGGAGCCGGACGATTCCGGCAATGATTCCGGCGACGTTGGTGGAGCGCCGGTGGAGGAGGAGGAGCGATTCGGGTGGAGCGACGGTGGAGGAGGAGGGGTTGCGCCGGTGGAGGTTGTTGCTGTTGCTGATCTATGACAACATATAATAATTGAACAAAATGGGTGAGTATCTAGTGATGTAGTAGAGTAAATAATAACAGCAGAAAAATATAATCTACATGCCACTAACCAAGACTGTTGGCGTCCGATTGATTCGATGCTGACGCCGACACCTACTTTTGTTGTTGCCTTTGATTCGTCCGATCGATTTGATGCTTAAGATTTCAAGGGAAGAGTTGCCGCACCTACAGGGAACAAGACGTCACACCTCCAGTGACACCAGGAAAGATTCGCTGACCGATCCGTTGTTTTCTGATATGTTGTTTCCAATCCGGTCCTATGAAAATAAGAAGAAAAACAGAAGGGAGGAAATACATTATCAGCAATGCCGGAGGCATTATACTAATCATTGTCTATCTCTCTCATTCGTACCGTTCCTTGTTCTGATTCGTTTTACCGTTGCCACCAATATGTTGTTACCGCCAATACGTTGTTACCGCCAATACGTTGAATCGTTCCTTGATGTCCTGCTGTCAAATCGTTGTTGCCAATAGTACGTTGTTTTGTCGATCGTTATTCTTGCTGCTGCCGTAGATTTGAAAACTTCTTACTCCTATGTCACAAAAAATAGTATCTTGTTCCTGTTGATATAGATGCAATGGGAGGTTTGTTGCTTTCAAGACATATATGTTTGTGAGCCAATTCAAACAAAAATGTCTATCCAGCCATTCCCCTCTTATCCAATGCTAACTACTTCTTTTGCAGTACAAGGCTGTTATTTCGGACTGAAATATCTGAGAACGGATCATTGTGCTCGGTGAAGAGGGTCGGATCCCACGTTCTCGGACCGAGTGTTGATTGCAAGAACCAACAATCTACTCAAATAAGTCGGATGTAAGAAGGCAGATTATGAAGTGATTGTTTTTTTTTGTCGTGAGGTAAAAAAAGTGATTTTTTGTTTGTCGCAAGGTAAGAAAAGATTATTACTGTTTGTGTGGGAGAGATTATTTTTTTCGTCGCGAGGTAGAAAAAAAATCATCAATCGATCGAAGTAGAGGATACTTCAATCTTCTGTAGAATTTGACATGATTTTGTACAAGTGTAGAATTCTACACGTTTTTAGTGGTTGATAATTTTCAGTACTCAATCCGCGTAGGATTCTACACGAGAAGATGTTTACACCTTACTAGATAATTTTCGGTACTGTATCCGTGTAGGTTTCTACGCGAGTAGATTTCTACACGTTTTTAGTACTTCATAATTTTCGTTACTCAATCCACGTAGGTTTCTACACGTGTATGTTTCTACGTGTTTTTAGTACTAGATATTTGCGGGTATTGAATCGATGTAGGTTGACAAAAAGCTAAACACATGGTGGATAACTGGTATTGAGGTCCTTGGTTGGATGTAAATGCTGGTACATGGTACAGGGGGTAAAGAACTTCCAACAAGTCCACATATAAGAACAAATAATTACCGAATTTGCGAACCGGATGTAACCCTAACCATATTGGGAAAAACTTTGCCACACAGAATGCCCAAAATGATGTGGTTTGACTCTCTAAATGGCAAACATGAGGGTATTTTTGGTGCAATTACAGGGCACAAACTAACTTATTGGGTAATGACTCAAAAAATATCTGGTCCAAGCCATGAATACATTCATCATGACTCATCAAATGCATATTGGGAACAACTTTGTCACATAGAATGCCCAAAATGTTGTGGTTTGACTCTCCAAATGGCAAACATGAGGGTATTTTTCGTGCAATTCTAGGGCACAAACTGAGTTATTGGGTAATGACTCAAAAAGTATCTGGTCCAAGCCATGAATACATTCATCATGACTCATCAAATACATATTGGAAACAACTTTGTCACACAGAATGCTGGAAATGTTGTGGGTTGACTCTCCAAATGGAAAAGATGAGGGTGTTTTTGGTTCAATTCCAAGGCACAAACTAACTTATTGGGTAATGACTCAAAAAGTATCTGGTCCAAGCCATGAATACATTCATCATGACTCATCAAATGCATATTGGGAACAACTTTGTCACACAGAATGCTGGAAATGTGGTGGTTTGACTCTACAAATGGCAAACATGAGGGTATTTTTGGTGCAATTCCAGGGCACAAACTAACTTATTGGGTAATGACACAAAAAGTATCTGGTCCAAGCCATGAATACATTTATCATGACTCATCAAATGCATATTGGGAACAACTTTGTCACACAGAATGCCCAAAATGTTGTGGTTTGACTCTACAAATGGCAAACATGTGGGTATTTTTGGTGCAATTCCAGGGCACAAACTAACTTAGTGGGTAATGACTCAAAAAGTATCTGGTCCAAGCCATGAATACAATCATCATGACTCATCAAATGCATATTGGGAACAACTTTGTCATTCAGAATGCCCAAAATTTTGTGGTTTGACTCTCCAAACGGAAAACATGGGAGTATTTTTGGTGCAATTCCAGGGCACAAACTGAGTTATCAGGTAATGACTCAAAAAGTATCTGGTCCAAGCCATGAATACATTCATCATGACTCATCAAATGCATATTGGAAACAACTTTGTCACATAGAATGCCCAAAATTTTGTGGTTTGACTCTCCAAATGGCAAACATGGGGGTATTTTTGGTGCAATTCCAGGACACAAACTAACTTATTGGGTAATGACTCAAAAAGTATCTGGTCCAAGCCATGAATACATTCCTCATGACTCATCAAATGCGTATTGGAAACAACTTTGTCACATAAAATGCCCAAAATCTTAAGGTTTGACTCTACAAATGGCAAACATGAGGGTATTTTTGGTGCAATTCCAGGGCACAAACTAACTTAGTGGGTAATGACTCAAAAAGTATCTGGTCCAAGCCATGAATACATTCCTCATGACTCATCAAATTCATATTGGGAACAACTTTGTCACACAGAATTCCCAAAATGTTGTGGTTTGACTCTCCAACTGGCAAACATGAGGGTATTTTGGGTGCAATTCTAGGGCACAAACTAACTTATTGGGTAATGACTCAAAAAGTATCCGGTCCAAGCCATGAATAAATTAATCATGACTCATCAAATGCATATTGGAAACAACTTTGTCACACAGAATGCTGGAAATGTTGTGGTTTGACTCTACAAATGGCAAACATGGGGGTATTTTTGGTGCAATTCTAGGGCACAAACTAACTTATTGGGTAATGACTCAAATAGTATCGGGTCCAAGCCATGAATACATTCATCATGACTCATCCAATGCATATTGGGAACATCTTTGTCACACAGAATTCCCAAAATGTTGTGGTTTGACTCTACAAATGGCAAACATGGGGGTATTTTTGGTGCAATTCCAGGGCACAAACTAACTTATTGGGTAATGACTCAAAAAGTATCTGGTCCAAGCCATGAATACATTTATCACGGCTCATCAAATGCATATTGGGAACAACTTTGTCACACAGAATGCCCAAAATGTTGTGGTTTGACTCTACAAATGGAAAAGATGAGGGTGTTTTTGGTGCAATTACAGGGCACAAACTAACTTATTGGGTAATGACTCCAAAAGTATCTGGTCCAAGCCATGAATACATTCATCATCACTCATCAAATGCATATTGGGAACAACTTTGTCACACAGAATGCCCAAAATGTTGTGGTTTGACTCTACAAATGGCAAACATGAGGGTATTTGTGGTGAAATTCCAGGGCACAAACTACATTATTGGATATTGACTCAAAAAATATATAGACCAAGCCAGGAATACATTCATCGTGACTCATCGAATTCATATTGCGAACAACTTTGTCACACAGAATGCCCAAAATGTTGTGGTTTGACTATCCATATGGCAAACATGAGGGTATTTTTGGTGCAATTCCAGGGCACAAACAGTCTCATTTGGTAATGACTACCAAAGTTTTTGTACCAGGCCATGAATGCATATCACATGACTTACGAAATGCATGTTGGGAACAACTTTTAAATGCATATTGGGAACAACTTTGCCACACACAGTACAGACAATGTTGTGGTTTGTAGATACAAATGGCACACAAGACAGTACGGTATGTTAGGTGCAGTCTACGAGATTCTACATGTGACTAGAGGATTGAAATACATAACCTTAGTGTGATCAAAAGTTTCCCTTCTGAAAAAATTATGGCGCAGGAGGGCTGGCTGGCACAGGTACATGATCTACTTCTACAAATATATAACAGCGCGCCCAAGCCAGACAACACACAGAAGAAGTTAGGGCAAACAGCATAGTACAGAACCCACGGAAAAACTCTACACACAAAACATCGTACACATACTACACGAAACACCGTACACACACACACACACACGACACAAACAACACAAAACACCGTACACAACCCGACAAAATTATTAGTACACACACAAAACCACACAAAAAGAAACACATGATTCTTGATCAACACTGTATTCAGAAAATAAAATAAAAAAATATGAATGCTATCGGAAAGACACGACGAAGCAAAAAATCCGAGGGGAAGACCCTTCGAAACAACAAAACCATCCGGCCCGGTGATCATCAAAATACAGGGGACAACAACGGTAAGAAAAAAAGAGTGAAAACAAACACCACAATTACTAACAAAGCGAGTAACAGTAATACCACAACTATGAACGCATCAAAGGGCAACAGGAAAAAAAATGGTACCGACAACACAATTTCTACTACTACAAACACGGAAGAACAAAACACCATCAACCAGAGTAACAAACCAGCACTGAGCATTACCAACACAACCACCACTACAGTAACGAACCAACAGAAAGAAGGAACAAAAACCAATGTGGTAGAGAAAACATCTAACAGAGAATGCTGTGCTTTAGAGGATGTTGCGGAACGTGTCATGAAAAAAATCCAATATGACAAATTGGCAAAGGAAGTGGCAAAAAACTTACGGCAACAAGAGAGGGAACCACATATAGGGGTGGGAATGGTAGTATTGGTACCTAAACAAATGGAGGCAACCATGCAGGGAGAGGGGACTGATAATGCCGGTGACACAAGAGAACGAGCAGTAAGTACAATTACAGACGAATATGGGCTTATAACAGACAACAATATGCTTAAGGCTTTGAGTGATATGACTGAAACAGTGGACAAGCAGCTAAGGGATTACGTCAAAAAATATTGGTACCACAACATGAAGTTCCCTATCAATGACAAGGTAACGGCGCATGTAATACAAAGAGCTGTTCAATCAAGTGCAGTTATGAAGCCACCAAATATTCCACTTGCGTCATTCTGTTCCTTTTACAGGAAACGAGTAGGAACAGTACTGACTGCATTGAGGCACAACTCACAAACATTAGCGAGAAAAAACTGGATAGGTAAATACAGGTGGGAGAATTGGTTGTTGAAATTAGGAATTTTGGAATCTATTTTTGGTGCGACAACACTAACATGCTGCCCGTTGATACTGATGATACTTCCGTACAGACGATTACAGAAAAGGTCGAGTCCCTATCACATTCCCTGGTACTGTTGCAGTTATTCAAGACACAGAATATGAGGACACAGGTATTTTAAACCCTCAATACAGAAAATACAAAGACGCGGAAGATGAAGATTTTTATTATTTTGTTACAAGAATAATGTCGGCAATCAATCCAACAAATTCAAATTTCAAACAACGGAAGGAGAGGCACTTGCTGAGTGATATATTTACTATAGCAGATGAAGCATTTGCATTGATACTGATCTACAATGAGCATCATGTATGGGTGAACCAGCAGCGGCGAAAGGGTGATGCCACAATTCCGCGACAAAAAAAAAAATTCTGCGATTCAGACAGTGGAAGCAGAAATGGATGGATGGAGGAAGGACGCGAGTTGTTCAGTGACTTGTGCGACAAAATTGGCGAGATGCGAAAACACCCAGAAACAGGAAGGAAATTGGAAGAAATGATGAGGGACAGATTTAGGAACGAAAGTTCAACAAATTACACCAACAAGAAGCATGGCGATGCAAATATTACTAGTAGCAGCTCCACTAATTGTAGTGGACCAAAAAAGAAAAAGAAAAGAAACATCTATATTGATCCGGCAATAACAGCATCGATGAATGAAAGTTTATCTATTGGTGAACTAATGTAGAAAATAACAGTACATACATAATACAAAACTACTACTAATCTTGAACTTAATTTTGAGAATATTAGAAATTATGGAGGATTCGTAATACGTTGCAATAGGAATAAATAAAGCATAATAGAATCTACATTTTAAAAAGGGAATATTGTAGTTGAGAAATAGAATTCACAATTAGGAGAGCAGAATCGAATTGTTGTTTGGAAGATTAATATTTTGGAATTAATACTGACTCAAGATTTCTTTTTTATTCGTGAATAGAAGTAAGTGTTGTTCGTACAGAATAATAATTCGGTTCTGCTAGAGACTGAAATAAATTATTTTTATTCGAGAGTAGAGTAATGTGCATCACGCGCACAGAAATAGTGCTGAGTTTACATATACCCTTATACAATCGTCGCGAATTTCAGGGTGTCCAGAAATATTGCCGTGTTAAAATCACGCACAAAATTTGTGCGCGAGAAGTAAATTTGAACCCCGCAAAACAGTTCTCGGACGCAGGTTGTTCTTTGTGATGTAGGTGATCAGTTTCTTGGAGGTCTCATTATCCATGCGCACTATCTTTGCGTGTACATTGTCTTCCTTCATTCGCGCATAACACGCCGTGAACCCACGCAGTATATCCTCGCTTTTGCGTGACTGGATGGGCTCCACGTCAATATAGTTCGAGTCGTAGTCGTACATGAGGAATACGTACTGGTGTCCACGTCCTGATGTGACTGGATATCTGCCCGGTAGGTCCCACGCAATGAGCTTCTTGGGTTCGTTGTTAGACCCTGTACCTACATGGTTGACTGGTTGCATCTCAGTTGTGGAGACCACGTCTACGCAGACGTTATGTATCTTCTTTTGGCCGACTTGGGACCGCGCGGTGTTGGTCCCCGCGTTCCTCGTTTTTGTTGTTTTTGCTTTTGTCTTCGGGCGCCTTGTACTCTGTACCCCCTGCCATACCATATGGAGGTGCCCCATTGTGGTTTCCTCTGATGCTCGTAGGAATCGGTTGACTTGTTGGGACGTCAGTCCTGGCCAGGTGGCGTAGGAACCGCGGTCCATGGCTCGTACCCATGTTTCTTTGGTGCGGTAGCCCGCTGCTGCATGGTACAACGCGATGAGTTTGGGGACAGCTTGAATCTGATATGCCCCCGCCCCCGTGTGTGCCTTATTAAATTCCTTTCGTGTCCAGAAGTACCAAAGCTACACGACGGCAGTTATTCTATTCGTATGAATCAATGAGTCCCGTATCAACCAAAGTAATTGATTCCCACAGCATATCGATTCCCACAGCGCATCGATTCCCATTGCACATTAACGGTGAACAATCTCTGTTTTCTAGTATTGCCCTTGTTCTTCGATGAGCAAACTTTGATTTCGGAAAGTATCACACGAGCTACGGGAGCAATTCCTGATCATAATGATAAACATATCATAGGATCTTCCTAACGGAACAAGAGAAGAAAACCGTTGGCGTGTGATTCTCACACAATATATATATACATACGGATATATACAGTCAACGACCAATACATGTACGGAGATAATCAGCGAGTAATCTCATCACTACGCAACAGCAGTTGCAACGTATTTCACCTCAATAAAAGAGATATCGTGCGTTTTGGCAAGATTTCACTTTATCTCATTCTTTTAACATTCAACTGATTTATATCCCAAAATTCACACTAGTTGCTACCAACTACCTGTAATCTACATTACTAAGGTCTGTCTCACTGTATCTGAACAAGTTCACAGTAAGAAGAGATCTGGCGTTTCCATAGTCTTGCCTGTAGTCCGATTATCCGTTGTCGAAAGTATCCAATCACAATTGTCACGTGTAGAGTACAACCGTTTGTCTACTAACACACTAACACAGAGTTGCTGTTCTTCAGAAGCCTTTGAATCAGACTCTCAGCAGACCGGATTCAGAAGAAAAATAATAGATTAACAGTCGCAAGCTCTAAGGTGGCTTGCATAAGAAGAACAGGAAAGAACGTGAACACAATACCTCCGCTGGTATATGCCAATCGCAGATCGTCTACGAAGTCGTTCCCTTTCACCATTCGATTCCTCTGACAAATCGGACTCATCTTGATTGAACATGCCTGCCAATCTCCCCGATGGTGGGAACAATGCTGGAGATGGCGTCGCCAAAAACGAAATCAGTCTCCCTAGTTTTGACGACCATATCAAGTTGATACTCGTATCCATATTCTGCGTCATAAAGGAAGCAAATAGCAATCTGTGCAAGGCTCTCCAAGAAGGAGGATTACACAAATGGCCAATTTTCCTCGATGCACTCCTCGAACATGGCTTTGCCCGCAAGCTTACCTACATGGATACTGGTAGCGGACTGCCAACCCAACTTCACCGATCCATCCAACGAACCATTGAAGCACTCGCCAATTTCACAGATGATTTACGCAAGAGCGAAAAGGATTGGAGGGATGTAGAATCATATTCGTATGACAGTTTCAGTGCCTTCCATATGACACGTGCTCTGCGTCTTCAAAACGAATCTATCTTGAATCCTCCAGCTCCTCCTCCAGGAACAAATAAGAACAAGTCCCCTCAACAAGTGAAGTACGAATCATGGTGCCGAAAATCACGCGATGAAAAGTTGTTCAGGCCCCTCACGAATGACTCAAGATTCGAACATTGGCTCATAGGTTTCAAGGCTAAACTTGAGGCATACGACATAGACACTGAAACATTCCTCGATGAAACCTGGCCCCCTGCTGCACTACAAGGCTACACACGTGACCTTTTTGTCAAACAATGTGCTTTCTTCTGGGTTCTTATGTTGGAAGTCTTCAAAAGCAACTTATCTGCGTCATGCGTTCACAGCCATTCCCTCACACGCAATGGGTGCCAAGCATATTTTGATTTTGTGAACTTGCATAGTGAATCAAAAGCCAAGGTATATGACAATTCGACTCAATTGCAAGCGTTACTGAAGTTGAATCTCAATAACTGGAAGGAATCCAAGGTGAAGTTTATCACGCGCTGGTTTGAAGAGTTGAACCAACTCAATAAGCTTTGTCCTCCCAATAAGCCCCTTGAGTACCATACTGCAAAATCAGCATCATGTCAAGCCTGCTATTCCAGCTTTCAACTAATTGAACAGTTTGCCAAGGTCAAAGGTCCCGGTGGCCCAAATAGTACTGTCACGGATGTAGTCGCTGAAGCCACTACTATCCATAAACTCAAGATCACGCTCCTACTCAAAACGACTCGCCTCGACTCTCAGTCCGCAATGTCTGCTCCAAAGTCCACAGTACGTGCACATGTACACGACTTCTCCTCAGAACAAGGGCACAACTCTAGCGACTATGCTCTCCCTATCAAATTTGAAGGTGACTATCAAGACTATGCGGTATTCAAGGCTGGATGTTCACCTGACCCTACTACACGCTTGCCTACTGGGATATGGAAGGCCCTATCACGTCAAGACATGAAGAATTGGCTGAACTTTTCCCCCGAAGGCAAGAAAATAGTGGTTGCATCGTTGCATTCAGAATTGCTCACAGATGGTCAGCCGGACCCCAATGCCGTTAAACCCATCACCCGGAAGGCATATACTCATGAACATTCCGTCACATTCCTTGAAGATGACACCTCGAACGGTGATAACCATACCAATGTTTCAGAAGACCTCCATCCGGCTGTGGAAAATGACCGTAGAGGCATCTTCCATGCATCACTTGGTGTATATAAGTCTCAGACTTCCTCTCTCAAGGATCAACGACCCCTCAAGTCTTCCGTGTCACCTGCTCACCCCGTAAGATTCCTTTCTGAGAATCCTGACATTCGATATAAAAGGGACGGTGACACTCTGGTACCTGTGGGAAAATCCTCCTATTCTGTCAATTTTCACCAATGGTATAACCCCAAAGATGACTTAACCTTCCAACACGATAATCAAGTATCTTCATACACTTATCGTGCTCATAAAGCTACTGTTTCCAACCCCAGATTCGCTATGGTTGACCGTGGTGCCAATGGTTGTATCATTGGTCATGATGCGTGCCTCAACTCCAAGGATATCCCGCCCCGGTATGTCAATGTCACCGACATCAACAATCATCAGGTGCAGAATATTCCCATTGCAACATGTGGGGCATATTTTGTCTCCAATAGAGGTCCCATTATCCTCATTTTCAATGAATGTGCGTACACAGGAAGACACCCCTCTATCCTGTCTTCCGGGCAGATGGAAGCATACTTCTCTACTGTCAATGACACATCCATCAAAGCAGGCGGTGGGCAAGTAATCACCACCTCCGATGGATATGCACTGCCCCTCAGCATCCGCCATGGATTGCCATACCTTGCCATGCGGAAATATACCACTGATGAATTCGACACACTCCCACATGTTATCATGACATCAGATAAACAATGGGATCCATCCGTTCTCGATACCATTATCAGTGCCAAGGATGAAATCTTCCTTCAGAAATATCCGCCTCAATTGCAGCAGCTTCCATATCCAGAATACGATGAATACAGAAACCCACCTTGTCTTGAAGGCTTGGATATATCTGTATCCCCTGGTTCGTCCACGGTTACGTCCCTCAGTTTGTATTCCAGTCATTGCAATCTATCACCATTTCTACCTATTGATGATAATGGAATCAATGACTGCTCCTTCTGGCTTACATCTACCGATTATGTTCATCAGGAACGCCTCGCACGATGTATTCCACCTCCAATTTCTGATACGGTCCTTGCTTTTCCCACGGCCTGTACTGTTGATGATACCCCCTGTATCGCGACTACACCTCGTGAACGTTATCCCAACGAACATGATTATTTCTCTCTGAAGCCCTTCTTTTGTTGGGTTTCCACAGATCGCATCAAAGCTACTTTTGAGAATTCAACGCAATATGGATCATAAGCAGTTAGTCCCGATGGTAACCTCTTCAAACGTTTTCATTCCCCCCAGTCAGCAATGAATGTTCAACCGTTCAATGACAACGTCTTGTCTGATGTCGTTTACTCCAACATCCCAGCAATTGATGGCGGTTCCAAACTTGCGCAGATTTTCTTTGGTCAAAAATCCCATATCATACATGTCAAAGAGATGCGCACCACTGGTGATTTCCTATCATGTTTCCAGAATTTCGTCCAAAAATGGGGAAGACCTCTTCGCCTCTTATGTGATCATGGTAACTACCAATCTAGCAAGAGGGTTCTCGATTATCTCAAGATGTTATGGATTGGACTTTGGCAGAGTGAACCCTATCACCAACACCAGAACCAATTTGAACGACATTATCAAACCTTCAAGCGTATTGTCAACCGCGTCATGGACCGCACAGGTACACCACCTCATCTATGGTTGTTGTGCATGACATACGTTGCCGGACTCCTCAATGTTATTTCTGATCCTACTCTATCGGACAAACAACCGGTCTTCATTGTCACCGGTACCCTTGGTGATATAAGCACGTATACCAGTTTCTTTTGGTTTGAACCTGTTTATTTTAAGACCAATGACTCCCCTTTTGGTACCCAGTCTACCAAATGCCTCGGTCATTTTGTTGGCATTGCCGAACATGTTGGCAATGGACTATGTTTCCAAATCTGGGACCCAGTCACTAACAAGTTGCTTGACCGTTCTGGTGTACGCTCTGCTCTTACACCTGAGTCACGCAACAAACAAGCTGGCCTCTTTACTGACGATGGCTTCATCGCATGGCGTCAAGCAAAGGATTTGGTACCTCAATTGTATGCAACCGGTGACGCCCCTAGACTCACAAAACATGGGGAGCATACCACTACAGATGCTCCGACTGAGAAACCCAAACCACAGAACGTTCCAACTACTCCTCATCCTGGAAAATCCAATGCAGACTCTGACGCCAAACAAAGCCTCAACAACCCTGCGGCACCTGAAGGCAATACGCCCCCAGTCCCTACCGAGCAACAGGCTGCGTCACCTCTTATTCAGATACCTGACAATAGTCCCCTTCAGCATCTGGTAATCAGGTTATTATCAAACCACCCACCCACCCCTCGTTACCGAGCTTTCTATATAAGAAGGTCGATGACAGCCCAAGCTGGTCCCCTTCTCCACTCCCTAACAACTATGGGGAGAGTTTTGATGGTCCTCCCACGACACACATCTTCAGCAAGACATCCGATGGCGTTCTCCTTACTGAAGATGATTTTGATCCACCGGAGCTAGCATACTTTGATGTTAGTGACGTCACAACTCCACACACCAACCCTGCTACTCCTACAGTAGACCCATCACAGGTAGTTGTCACCAATGAAGAAGGGAATGCACAATTTGACGATAATGGTAAACCGCTTACCATCCCGACGATCCCAATTGCCAATCTACAAGGAAGATCTTTCCTTGTACCCAATCCCAATGGTACTCAAAAGCGCCTTACCATTGTCAATGTAGAAGACAGTCTTGAACGCAATAAGGACTTCATCAAATTCAAGTGCAAACACTCTGATGACAAACTTGACAATATCATTGCATACAATGATGTTATGAATTACATCCACCGTGATTCGACCCAAGAAGATGGAAAACTTTGGTCGTTTTGCCGGATCCTAGGACACCAAGGTCCTTTGGATAACAAGCACCCTCAGTACAAAGGCTCCAAGTATAACCTCTGGATTGAATGGGAAAATATGGAACTGACATATGAACCATTAGCCAACATTGCGGCTGATGATCCTGTTACCGTTGCCAAATATGGGAAAGACAACAACATGCTTGACCTCCCAGGTTGGAAACGTCTCAAACAAATCACCAACCTAGCACAACGAACCAAGAAACTTGATCGACTCGTGCATCAAGCCAAACTTCAATCTTTTGCGTACCACCCCGCAGTATCAATATGGATTCAAGGTACCTCGTAACCACAAAGAAGCCCTCCAATTTGATCAAGCCAACGGAAACCACAAATGGGAAGACGCCATCACTCTGGAAATGGAACAGCTCAAAGAATACAATACCTTCATCGACAAAGGCATGTACAAAGCAAGCTCCATCCCAAATGGGTTTCAACAAGGTACACATGATATATGCTGTCAAACACGATGGTAGGCATAAGGCTCGTCTTGTTGCAAACGGCAATCTTACTAAAGCCCCCGTCCACAGTGTGTACGCTGGTGTTGTATCACTTCGCGGTCTACGTATGTGCCTGTTCCTAGCTGAACTGAACAGCCTGGAAGCATGGGGTACCGATATAGGAAGTGCTTATCTCAAAGCAGTGACCTGCGAGAAAGTCTGTATCAAGGCAGGTCCAGAATTCGGATCATTAGAGGGTCACCTACTGATCATCTACAAAGCTCTATATGACTCAGATCATTGGGCAAATGCTTTGGTGATTTACTAGCAGCTTGCCTCATTGAACTCAGCTTCAAAAGATCTCGCGCCAAACAAGAAATCTTTCTCAAGCCTGGAATGAACAAGCATGGGGAACATGTATATGAACTCATATGCACATATGTCGATGACCTATGCCTTTGCATGGCAGATCCCAATTCGTTTCTGGAGATCCTACAGTCAGAACCATACAACTTCAAACTGAAGGGACCCGGACCTATGAATTTTCATCTGGGCTGTGGATTTGAGCGAGATGCACATGGTGTTCTTTGTATGAATCCCATCAAGTTCATTGAAAAGATGGAAGCATCCTATGAACAAATGTTTGGATGCAAACCTAACACTAGGTTTCAATCGCCCATTGCCGAAAATGATGATCCTGAATTGGACTCCTCGGCATTCCTTGAAGAAACTGGTACCCAGAAATACCAAAGCATGATCGGCTCACTCCAATGGATCATCGCCATTGGACAATTTGATGTTCAAACAGCCGTGATGACACTCTGGAGTTTTAGAGCTCAACCACGAGAAGGACACCTTGATCGTGCCAAATGCATCTATGGATATATCTCCAAGCTTAGACATTTTAAGATCAGGCTCCGCGTGGATCCCCCAGATTTTATATTGACTAAACGGGACACCATCGATTGGTCCAACACCGTCTATGGGGAGCATTCTGAAGAGCTACCCGATGACACTCCTGCACCACTTGGAAAGACAGTAGTGTTGACACACTTCTACGATGCAAATCTCATGCATGACATTCTCAGTGGGAAGGCGGTAACCGGCATCCTTCACTTTTCGAAGGAAAAAAAACTCCTATGATGTGGTTCTCAAAGAAACAAGCCACTACGGAAACGGCCACATTTGGGGCTGAATTCGTTGCAGGAAGAACTTGCATTGAGCAAATCGTTGACTTACGCCATTCGTTCCGATACCTCAGAACACGAGTTCACGGCATTTCCTATTCATGGGGAGACAACGAGAAGATGATCCAGACGTCGACCTTCCCTTATGCAAGGCTGCATAAGCATCACCATATCCTATCGTTCCACTACGTACGCAGCATGATAGCAAAAGGTTTCATTCTAATGCTGCACATTCCTGGCAAAGATAATTGCGCAGGTATCCTTACCAAGCATTGGGGACACTCAGTTGTGTATCCACTGCTCAAGCCCATCTTCCACTTCTGTGGCAATACTGGCAACCTCCTTCAAGATGATGGAAGCATCATGTAAACATGTTGATTTTTCGCAAGGAGACATGGGGAGTATTAAATTCCTTTCGTGTCCAGAAGTACCAAAGCTACACGACGGCAGTTATTCTATTTGTATGAATCAATGAGTCCCGTATCAACCAAAGTAATTGATTCCCACGGCATATCGATTCCCATGGCGCATCGATTCCCATCGCACATTAACGGTGAGCAATCTCTGTTTTCTAGTATTGCCCTTGTTCTTCGATGAGCAAACTTTGATTTCGGAAAGTATCACACGAGCTACGGGAGCAATTCCTGATCTTAATGATAAACATATCATGGAGTCTTCCTAACGGAACAAGAGAAGAAAACCGTTGGCGTGTGGTTCTCACACAATATATATATACATACGAATATACGGTCAATGACCAATACATGTACGGAGATAATCAGTGAGTAATCTCATCACTATGCAACAGCAGCCGCAACGTATTTCACCTCAATAAAAGAGATATCGTGTGTTTCGGCAAGATTTCACTTTATCTCATTCTTTTAACATTCAACTGATTTATATCCCAAAATTCACACTAGTTGCTACCAACTACCTGTAATCTACATTACTAAGGTCTGTCTCACTGTATCTGAACAAGTTCACAGTAAGAAGAGATCTGGCGTTTCCATAGTCTTGCCTGTAGTCCGATTATCCGTTGTCGAAAGTATCCAATCACAATTGTCACGTGTAGAGTACAACCGTTTGTCTACTAACACACTAACACAGCGTTTATTGTAACTCTAAAAATCGACCGAAAGGTATAGGATAATTGAAATTTAAAGAGAAGTGAGCTCAGAGAGAGGCTCTTATTTTTACTGTGTATTTTACTGTATTCGACCGGTATCCCTGTGTTATTTGTGTTGTATGTAGGGATGTCTAAACCGGACGTACATCATGTGTAATTCGTCATAAGACAGAGAACACATGATGTGACGTAGATATCTTGATACTTGAAGTCATTTTTATCTCTGGAGGAGTATAAGTAATTTTTCAAGTGTAGAATGGATATAATTCCTGTAGAACGTACGTAAGTACGGTGCGTGTATTTTTGACCAACAACACACCCCTTGATGCAACACTTAGTGAAGGAGTGTTGAATTACAAGTCAGTTCTCCATCTTGTAGAACTCAAAAAAAACTTAAGTATGAGCTTGGATATCAAATCGAAAGATTGTAATCGTAGAATCGAAAGATTGATATCACGTAACGGAGAAGCATGAGACATCAATGAGGAAGGAGAGGTGCTTGAGTATGTAGCGGTCGAAGGTTAATCGGAGATTGGTCTTAGAACCATGTTTGAATCACATTGAGTGTCGATCAATCGTAAATCGTGGGGAAGAATAGAAATCGAACGTTTGTGAGGAGGTTAAAGAATCGAATCAAACGTCGAGAAGATGTGATCGACAGTTGAAGAGTTGTCAATCGGAATTGAAAAGAAGATTAGATTGGGGAATCAAAATCGTCGAAGGATGATAGCACAGAGTCAAAGCCGTGTGTATTGGTTGAGCTTGAGTACCGATTGAGTCAAAGGAATCAATCATAGTGGAATCCAAAATTGGAGGGAAGAGGAGATATGCTTGGATGAAGCGTACTGGATATCACAGATGGGATAAAGAGTCGTCCGAGAGGAGGAATTGGCTTGTCATTCACAATTGTACCGTAGAATTAGGTATTGGTGCTGATCTTAGGAAGACATGGAACATCGATAATCGATTGATTGAGAAATCAGAATTGACTTGTAGAAAAGCAAAGAGACATGCTGTAGAATCAAGAGGAATGTCTTTGCAGAGGAGAACGACGGATCAACTGTAGAATCACGAAGAGAAGTGTCTTTGGAGAAGAGGAAGACGGACCAATGGTAAGTCGGAGAATCGAACGCTGATGTAGGTATAGCCTCGGTTCAATCGCCAAAACGAATTATATGAGATGATGACGGATGAGACAAATCGGTTGAACTGGAGAGGAAGGCTCAATAGAGGATCTCAATGGAGGGGAGATCAATGAGAAGAACAGCTAGTGATGGATAGGGATAAATCGAACTCATGTATATCGATTGTAGATGGGAGATTGAAAGTAATCATAGCATCGATTAGTCTGGGATCATCGACGGAGGGGAGATCAATGCTCGTTGGTTGGGCTGTAACGACAGAAGACTTAGATCCTTGAGGAGATTGGAGAGGAGATCTATTGTAGAAAACGAACCGTAGAAATTGATCAATCGTAGAACAGCATTGGATCAAACGATCATGCCATACCCAGAGTAGGAAAGAATGCAATCGGATGTAGTCTTAGGTTCAATTCAATTGTCGAATAGGATCAAACGAGTCGATTACTGATGAGGTGGATTGATTGAGCTGGGAGGAAGGATTGATTGTGGATCTCAACAGATGGGAGTCATATTTGCAAAGAGACGTGTCGTAGAAACGAATGGAATCGGAGGGGATTCATTTCTGACTTGGTACGAAGAAGATCTATTGATTCCAGAATCAAATATCAAACGCCGACCAAGGGATTGGATCGTAGGAATCGGTTGAGTGTGGAATGCGATTGAGAGATCGGAATGCGATTGAGAGATTGTAGGAATCAATTTGATCGTAGAATCGAATCGTAAGCATTGGAATCAATTTGATTGTAGAATCGAATCGTAAGCATTGGATTGTTTGGATGGTTCAGAAGCGATTGCAACTGCTTGAATCAAACATTATTCCAGGGTTGGGACGGAATGTTGATTCAAAGGGATGAGCGAAGAACAGAGTTATGATCGCACCATCCAATTATTTGATGCCGTAGGAGAAGGCGAGTGATGGGTCTTGGAATGGAGCTTTGACGGAGGGAGTATCGGCAATTGGACCAACTAATTGAAGGGGACCAAAGTTGGCAGTCACCAGAGGAACGCTTGCTGTGGTATTGGAAGGAGTGGTCACAGCATCTGAACCAATCAACTTGATAGTAGGCAAGTCAGTAGTAGCCGAAGAAGAGGTCACACAGGATGAAGGAACTGGGATAGCCGTAGGGGCCTTGGATTCGACGGGTTTGATAGGGGCAGTCAAGATGTCAGTGTTTGGAGGAGCGCTCGGACCGGAGGAATGTGGAGGGGTAACTACAGCATCTGTGTTGGTATCGGTGGGATTAGGAGCTGTGATAGGCGATTTGTGTTGGCGCTTGCATCGGTATGTCCTTTTGGGAGGTAAGGTTTCAGTTGTTTTATCCTTACCAAGTACGGCTTGGGAGTATTGTGTTCGTAGAATCTGTTCACATTTTTGAATGTTGACCAATCGTGATCGAGAAGGCGGTTTGACAGACAATCCTGTTGCGTCTGACGGAATTCCAGTTGTAGTTGTATAAACCTTGTTGAATTCATATGGGTACCAATCTTTGTGAAATTTCCAATGGATGATATGCAGTACCAAGTTTATGGTTGGGTGACCCCTTTTTGCATGTTTAGCGGCTATATCTAACACTTGTTTGTCTCTAACCCGTATTCTCCCCCCGATGGCTTTTGAATGCCAAAAAATTGTGGTCTTGGCAATTAAGGAGGAGATATGACGTTTGTGCGCTTTAGATGCTTCTGAGGGTGGGAGTTCATCCATAATGGCCGCAACAATGAGAGACTTGAGGACAGGGATGGGGTCTGGGTGGAGAGTCTCGACACCATCGTCATCAACAATGAAGAGGCTTGAAATAGTATTAGGCAATATCTGGGAAAAAACTGCGTTGAGGTCGCCTTGTCTGTTGCCGGCTGTGAAGTTGGGGCCAAAGGAGAAATGTATTCCCTAGACTTCATTCCAGCTGACGGCGGTTTCTGTCATGATGGTGGTTGAGCAGTTGGCGTGCTCTTTCTATGGCAGATGTCGAGGACACAAGCCGAAGGAAAGGGCCGAAGAAGCGTTCGTTGGAGGGTGGTGTGGTCGACCGGTGGGACCAAAGGAATGACCGGTAACGAAAGAATTAACCGAAGAAATATCGACCGTTGGAGAAAACACCGTAGTAGCGGATCATAGATCAGATATGAAGGAGGAACCGAAAATACTGGCAAGAACGCGAGGCAAAGAATGAACCAAACGGTGGAAGAGAGAGCCGAGAAGAATGGGACTGAAAGATTGGAAGGGAGTCGCTCAACAGCAGGCTCGCAACAATCTGGAGGAGATCTGAGGTATTATTTAATCCGTGGTCTCGGAATGTCCGGACTAGGATCGATGTTGTAGGCCGTGGAGGTAAAAGGGATAGAGGTTGCTTTTTGATTGGAATTGCTCAGCGCTGGTGTGCAGAGCAAGTGATGGATTACCGTGGTCTTGGATCGTTCTTTGGGGAGCAATCAACGAATTGTCGATGTCAGCCTTGTATTAATGTAATCGTGGGCGTTCGATCGTCGTCCTTGGGTGTGTACGCCCGAGAACTGTTTCGCGGGGTTCGAATTTACTTCTCGCGCACAAATTTTGTGCGTGATTTTAACACGGCAATATTTCTGGACACCCTGAAATTCGCGACGATTGTATAAGGGTATATGTAAACTCAGCACTATTTCTGTGCGCGTGATGCACATTACTCTACTCTCAAATAAAAATAATTTATTTCAGTCTCTAGCAGAACCGAATTATTATTCTGTACGAACAACACTTACTTCTATTCACGAATAAAAAAGAAATCTTGAGTCAGTATTAATTCCAAAATATTAATCTACCAAACAACAATTCGATTCTGCTCTCCTAATTGTGAATTCTATTTCTCGACTACAATATTCCCTTTTTAAAATGTAGATTCTATTATGCTTTATTTATTCCTATTGCAACGTATTACGAATCCTCCATAATTTCTAATATTCTCAAAATTAAGTTCAAGATTAGTAGTAGTTTTGTATTATGTATGTACTGTTATTTTCTACATTAGTTCACCAATAGATAAACTTTCATTCATCGATGCTGTTATTGCCGGATCAATATAGATGTTTCTTTTCTTTTTCTTTTTTGGTCCACTACAATTAGTGGAGCTGCTACTAGTAATATTTGCATCGCCATGCTTATTGTTGGTGTAATTTGTTGAACTTTCGTTCCTAAATCTGTCCCTCATCATTTCTTCCAATTTCCTTCCTGTTTCTGGGTGTTTTCGCATCTCGCCAATTTTGTCGCACAAGTCACTGAACAACTCGCGTCCTTCCTCCATCCATCCATTTCTGCTTCCACTGTCTGAATCGCAGAATTTTTTTTTTGTCGCGGAATTGTGGCATCACCCTTTCGCCGCTGCTGGTTCACCCATACATGATGCTCATTGTAGATCAGTATCAATGCAAATGCTTCATCTGCTATAGTAAATATATCACTCAGCAAGTGCCTCTCCTTCCGTTGTTTGAAATTTGAATTTGTTGGATTGATTGCCGACATTATTCTTGTAACAAAATAATAAAAATCTTCATTTTCCGCGTCATTGTATTTTCTGTATTGAGGGTTTAAAATACCTGTGTCCTCATATTCTGTGTCTTGAATAACTGCAACAGTACCAGGGAATGTGATAGGGACTCGACCTTTTCTGTAATCGTCTGTACGGAAGTATCATCAGTATCAACGGGCAGCATGTTAGTGTTGTCGCACCAAAAATAGATTCCAAAATTCCTAATTTCAACAACCAATTCTCCCACCTGTATTTACCTATCCAGTTTTTTCTCGCTAATGTTTGTGAGTTGTGCCTCAATGCAGTCAGTACTGTCCCTACTCGTTTCCTGTAAAAGGAACAGAATGACACCAGTGGAATATTTGGTGGCTTCATAACCGCACTTGCTCCAACAGCTTTTTGTATTACATGCGCCGTTACCTTGTCATTGATAGGGAACTTCATGTTGTGGTACCAATGTTTTTTGACGTAATCCCTTAGCTGCTTGTCCACTGTTTCAGTCATATCACTCAAAGCCTTAAGCATATTGTTGTCTGTTATAAGCCCATATTCGTCTGTAATTGTACTTACTGCTCGTTCTCTTGTGTCACCGGCATTATCAGTCCCCTCTCCCTGCATGGTTGCCTCCATTTGTTTAGGTACCAATACTACCTTTCCCACCCCTATATGTGGTTCCCTCTCTTGTTGCCGTAAGTTTTTTGCCACTTCCTGTGCCAATTTGTCATATTGGATTTTTTTCATGACAAGTTCCGCAACATCCTCTAAATTGTAGCATTATCCGTTAGATGTTTTCTCTACCACATTGGTTTTTGTTCCTTCTTTCTGTTGGTTCGTTACTGTAGTGGTGGTTGTGTTGGTAATGCTCAGTGCTGGTTCGTTACTCTGGTTGATGGTGTTTTGTTCTTCCGTGTTTGTAGTAGTAGAAATTGTGTTGTCGGTACCATTTTTTTTCCTGTTGCCCTTTGATGCGTTCATAGTTGTGGTATTACTGTTACTCGCTTTGTTAGTAATTGTGGTGTTTGTTTTCACTCTTTTTTTCTTACCGTTGTTGTCCCCTGTATTTTGATGATCACCGGGCCGGATGGTTTTGTTGTTCCGAAGGGTCTTCCCCTCGGATTTTTTGCTTCGTCGTGTCTTTCCGATAGCATTCATATTTTTTTATTTTATTTTCTGAATACGGTGCCGATCAAGAATCGTGTGTTTCTTTTTGTGTGGTTTTGTGTGTGTACTAATAATTTTGTCAGGTTGTGTAGGGTGTTTTGTGTTGTGTGTGTTGTGTGTGTGTGTGTGTGTGTGTGTGTACGGTGTTTCGTGTAGTATGTGTACAATGTTTTGTGTGTAGAGTTTTTCCGTGGGTTCTGTACTATGTTGTTTGCCCTAACTTCTTCTGTGTGTTGTCTGGCTTGGGCACGCTGTTATATATTTGTAGAAGTAGATCACGTACCTGTGCCAGCCAGCCCTCCTGCGCCATAATTTTTTCAGAAGGGAAACTTTTGATCACACTAAGGTTATGTATTTCAATCCTCTAGTCACATGTAGAATCTCGTAGACTGCACCTAACATACCGTACTGTCTTGTGTGCCATTTGTATCTACAAACCACAACATTGTCTGTACTGTGTGTGGCAAAGTTGTTCCCAATATGCATTTAAAAGTTGTTCCCAACATGCATTTCGTAAGTCATGTGATATGCATTCATGGCCTGGTACAAAAACTTTGGTAGTCATTACCAAATGAGACTGTTTGTGCCCTGGAATTGCACCAAAAATACCCTCATGTTTGCCATATGGATAGTCAAACCACAACATTTCCAGCATTCTGTGTGACAAAGTTGTTCCCAATATGCATTTGATGAGTCATGATAAATGTATTCATAGTTTTGACCGGATACTTTTGGAGTCATTACCCAATAACTCAGTTTGTGCCCTAGAATTGCACAAAAAATACCCTCATCATGTTTGCCATTTGTAGAGTCAAACCACAACATTTTGGGCATTCTGTGTGACAAAGTTGTTCCCAATATGCATTTGATGAGTCATGAGGAATGTATTCATTGCTCGGACCGGATACTTTTTGAGTCATTACCCAATAAGTAAGTTTGCGTCCTGGAATTGCATCAAAAATACCCCCACGTTTGCCTTTTGTAGAGTCAAACCACAACATTTTGGGCATTCTGTGTGACAAAGTTGTTCCCAATATGAATTTGATGAGTCATGATGAATATATTCATGGCTTGGACCAGATACTTTTTGAGTCATTACCCAATAAGTTAGTTTGTGCCCTGGAATTGCACCAAAAATACCCCCATGTTTGCCATTTGGAGAGTCAAACCACAACATTTTGGGCATTCTGCGTGACAAAGTTGTTCCCAATATGTATTTGATGAGTCATAAGAATGTATTCATTGCTTGGACCGGATACTATTTGAGTCATTACCCAATAAGTAAGTTTGTGCCCTGGAATTGCACCCAAAATACCCCCATGATTGCCATGTGTAGAGTCAAACCACAACATTTTGGGCATTCTATGTGACAAAGTTGTTCCCAATATGCATTTGATGAGTCATGATGAATGTATTCATGGCTTGGACCCGATACTTTTTGAGTCATTACCCAATAAGTATGTTTGTGCCCTGGAATTGCACCAAAAATCCCCCCATGATTGCCATTTGTAGAGCCAAACCACAACATTTTGGGCATTCTGTGTGACAAAGTTGTTCCCAATATGCATTGGATGAGTCATGATGAATGTATTCATTGCTTGGACCAGATATTGTTGTAGTCATTACCCAATAAGTTAGTTTGTGCCCTAGAATTGCACCAAAAATACCCTCATGTTTGCCATATGGATAGTCAAACCACATCATTTTGGGCATTCTGTGTGACAAAGTTGTTCGCAATATGAATTCGATGAGTCACGATGAATGTATTCCTGGCTTGGTCTATATATTTTTTGAGTCAATATCCAATAATGTAGTTTGTGCCCTGGAATTTCACCACAAATACCCTCATGTTTGCCATTTGTAGAGTCAAACCACAACATTTTGGGCATTCTGTGTGACAAAGTTGTTCCCAATATGCATTTGATGAGTCATGAGGAATGTATTCATTGCTTGGACTGAATATTTTTGGAGTCATTGCCCAATAAGTTAGTTTGTGCCCTGGAATTGCACCCAAAATACCCTCATGTTTGCCATTTGGAGAGTCAAACCACAACATTTTGGGCATTCTGTGTGACAAAGTTGTTCCCAATATGCATTTGATGAGTCATGATGAATGTATTCATGGCTTGGACCAGATACTTTTTGAGTCATTACCCAATAAGTTAGTTTGTGCCCTGGAATTGCACCAAAAATACCCCCATGTTTGCCATTTGTAGAGTCAAACCACAACATTTTGGGCATTCTATGTGACAAAGTTGTTTCCAATATGCATTTGATGAGTCATGATGAATGTATTCATGGCTTGGACCCGATACTTTTTGAGTCATTACCCAATAAGTTAGTTTGTGCCCTAGAATTGCACCAAAAATACCCCCATGATTGCCATTTGGAGAGTCAAACCACAACATTTTGGGCATTCTGTGTGACAAAGTTGTTCCCAATATGCATTTGATGAGTCATGATTACTTTATTCATGGCTTGGACCAGATACTTTTTGAGTCATTACCCAATAAGTTAGTTTGTGCCCTGGAATTGCACCAAAAATACCCCCATGTTTGCCATTTGGAGAGTCAAACCACAACATTTTGGGCATTCTATGTGACAAAGTTGTTCCCAATATGCATTTGATGAGTCATGATGAATGTATTCATTGCTTGGACCGGATACTATTTGAGTCATTACCCAATAAGTTAGTTTGTGCCCTGGAATTGCACCCAAAATACCCTCATGTTTGCCAGTTGGAGAGTCAAACCACAACATTTTGGGCATTCTATGTGACAAAGTTGTTCCCAATATGCATTTGATGAGTCATGATAAATTTATTCATAGTTTGGATGGGATAATTTGGTACTAGTCATTACCCAATAAGTCAGTTTGTGCCCTGGATTTACACCCACAATATTATCTTGTGTGCCATTTGGATAGAAATCTACACTAGCATACATCCGGTTCGCAAATTCAGTAATTATTGTTTCTTATATGTGGACTTCTCGCAAGTTCTTTACCCCCCTGTACCATGTTGATACACTACTACTACTTATCTTGTACAACAAGCGTGTATTAATCATCTCGCGTAGAATCCTACACACTAACCCTAAACCTAACCCTAAACCCTAACCCCAACTCATAAGTTGAAGTATTTTTTTTTTCGTACGTACGAGATTGATTTTTTTTTTCGTACGTAGGAGATTGATTTTTTTTTTGGTATGTACGAGACTGATTTTTTTTTTTTGTACGTACGAATTATCTAGTACAAAAAACGTGTAGAATTCTACACAAAATCATGTAGGATTCCAATCGATGATTTTTTTCTACCTCGGGACAAAAAAAAAATCTTTCCCACACAAACACTAATAAACTTTTCTTACCTCCCGACAAACAAATAAAATCACTTTTTCTACCTCGCAACAAAAAAAACAATCACTTCATGATCTGTTCTACCTCGCAACAAAAAAAAAATCACTTCATAATCTGCCTTCTTACATCCGACTTATTTGACTAGGGTGTTGGTTCTTGTAATCAACACTCCGTCCGAGAACGTTTGATCAAAAACCTCTTTCACAGAGCCGGAGGATCTGTTGTCAGATATTTTAGTCCGAAATAACAGCCTTGTACTGGAAAAGAAGTAGTTAGCATTTGACGAGAAGGGGATTTGCTGGATAGATAGTGTTGTTCGGATTCGCGACCCAAACATATACGTCTTGAAAGAAGCAATGAACTGATTTTGTCCCTTGCAATTATATCAACAGGAACAAGGTACTGTTTTTCGTGACATGGAGTAAGAAGTATTCTACGGCAGCAACTACAATTTCATTGGGACGATTGTCGGAACGTCGGAATCGGATCGGTTGTCGGAACGTCGGAACAAGCAAAGGTAAGAATGAGAGAGATAGGCATTGGCAACGACAAGGGCAATTGATTGGTCTTCCACTCCACGGCATTACTGATAATGTATTTCCTCTCTGTTTTTCTTTTTATTTTCATAGGAACGGATCGGAACCAACAGATCAACGAATCGGAAGCAAAGGATTGGAAGCAACGAATCGGAACAACAGATCGGACGACGAATCTTTTGTCGTCTTGTTCCCTGTAGGTGGGGCGAATCTTCCCTTGAAATTGTAAGCATCAAATTGATCGGACAAATTGAAGGCAACAACAAAAGGAGGCGGCGGCGGCGGCGGCGGCGTCAAATCGATTGGGCGCCAACAGTCTTGGTTTGTGGCATCAAATCGATCGGCATGTAGATTATATTATTCTGTTTTTATTACTTACTCTATGTACTACATCAATAGATACTCACCCATTTTGTTCATTTATCATCTCCACCGGCGCTCCTCCTCCACCGGCGCTCCACTAACGTCGGTCCTCCTCCTCCTCCACCAACGCTAACGGCAACGAATCGTCGGCGTCGAATCGCTCCTCCACCGGCAACGAATCGTCGGCATTGAATCGCTCCTCCAACGGCGATCCACCAACGTCGCTCTACCAACGTTGCTTCTCCTCCTCATTCACCGGCGCTCCACCAACGTCGTCCCAGCAACGGTAACGGCAACGGCTATTGGTCTTCCTCTTGATTCTTCGTCGTCCTCCAAATTGGCAACGACAACAGCAACGGCAACGATTTGTCGTCGTCCTCCTCCAACGGCTATTCGTCTAGGCAAGAAACCGCAAAGCGAGACCAACAGCAACAGCAACAGCCACCGGCAACGAACCGGAAACGCACAAATCGATCCAACACCAATCGATCCGCAACACGAATCAATCCAACACCAATTGATCTGCAACACCAATCGATCCAACACCAATCGATCCACAACACCGAAGCTGGAACGATCGAAGCAAGCAGGAACAATCAAAGCAAGCGGGAACAATCAAAGCGAGCGGGAATGCTAGAATAGAAGCAACCGGGACCCATCGAATAGAAGCGGGAACGATCAAAGCAACCGGGAACGATCGAAGCAACTGGGAACAATCGCAGCAAGAGCACTACAAGAGCAACAGCACTCCTCCGCGCTCGAGAGCAACAACAGAATTGATTCGTCTTCCACTCCATCGTCATTGGCAACGGCAATTGATTGGTCTTCCACTCCATTGACATCGGCACAACGGCAACAATGGCAATTGGTCTTCCACTCCAAGGCCAAATCGATTCGTCGTTGTCCTCCAAATCGGCAACGGCAACGGCAATTGGTCTTTCACTCCAAGGCCAAATCGATTCGTCGATCTGCCACACCAATCGATCCACAGCACAAATCGATCTGCAACACCAATTGCTCCAACACCAATCTATCTGCAAAACGAATTGATCCAACACCAATCGATCCAACACCAAACGATCTGCAACACGAATCAATCCAACACGAATCGATCTGCAAAACGAATCGATCTAACATCAATCGATCTGCAACATCAATCGATCCAACAACAATCAATCTGGTCCCCACATATCCGCACCTCCTCGCACCTCCAGTCGCTCTCCCTTAAACACGCCTCCAATCAGTTTGCAGATTCTACCTAAGGTACCAACTTCTCGTCAACCCGCACCTCCAGCTATCCAGCCCAATCCGCACCTCCAAGCAGCCAGCCGACACCCCGCCTCCGACGACTACTCCGACCAGTTGACACCCCTCCTCGGCATAGAAACGCTCCTCCTCCACCGGTGATCCGGCATCAAATCGATCCTCCTCCACAGGCGCTCAGCAACGAATCTTCGGCATTGAATCACTCCTCCTCCTCCACTGGCAAGCGGCAACGAATCGTTGGCATTGAATCACTCCTCCTCCTCCACCGGCAAGCGGCAGCGAATCATTGGCATCGAATCGCTCCTCCTCCTCCACCGGCAGGCGGCAACGAATCGTTGGCACCGAATCGCTCAAATAGGAAACATGAGAGAAGACATAAACAGAGAATGTCTTCAAATTTTCTGACCATTGCAGCATCAGTGTCGAAGAGCCATACGACTTATAAACAATTGTCGCAGATAAAACCGGAAAGGAAGAGGGTAAATAAGCCCATTGACAAACCTGTCAAGACAGTAGCGCTGAAAAACAAATACCGAGCAACTGTGGTGGCAGGTAAATACATGGAAACCAATTGGTGGGATGGCAAAATAGGGGGAAAGAAGAACTATGAACCGGAACTGGCATTGTCTATTGACAATTTCGAGACGTTGGATAGTATGAAAGACGAGCATATTCTTGCATTTGACGATTATAAACCGTCATTGCGCATTTTTGCCAAAGTTTTAAGAGGTTTAGCAGAACGACACCTGGCTTCCAAGAATAATATCAACTTGTTGAGAGAATTCGCTCCTGCTATTGTTGGAGCAAAACCAACCGTTGGAAGAGGAGTGACGCGGGGCAGTATCAATGATGATTATGCTATCATTGGAATTCAACCAGAAAGATTGGATTCAAATAATGGTGAGTATGTTTTCAAAAGTCATGTCGATCCAAGCATGAAACTAGAGCTAGAAGAGAAAACAGTTGAAATTGTGAAGCATATGCATCATAGTTTAGTTGACATGGAACCATTTGTTGCGGAGGAAATGGATGTGTTGTCTCAGATTCTGTCTCGTACAAAGCTAAATGCAATTGGGCAGCAGGCATTAGCATTTTCGATCGGTCGCAACTACCATTCTAGATGCCATGTAGACGATGATATGTTCTATACAAGGCTGACAGTCATTGCTCCAGCAGAAGTGTCTGCTGATGAGGTGATTTATTATTTTGTCTTCCCAATGTACCATATCAAAGTGCCGTTGCGTTCTGGAGATACTCTATTGTTCAATCCATTAGTATTACATAGCTGTTCGAATCCCAAATTCGAAGGGTGTTATATTATGAGCGCCTATGTATCTCGCAAAACTGTGCTTAGAGCTAAGCCTCTATAATAATATTAAACGATAATTTAAAGTTACCTGTTACATTCCCAATCACTACTCAATTGGAACTGCTGTCTGAGCTTTCGCTCTCTGAACTGGATAGAGAATCACTGGATTTGTTATCATTCAATGCCATCTCAAACGGTTCCAACTGGATGTCGTCCTGTAGTGTGCATGCATTGTACAAACATTCATAAGACGGTGGTGTAGCAGCATTTTTCCTTTCAAAGAAATCCAGCCACGATATACAATTTGATATCACTAGCCAATCACAATTGGTTATGGAGCCATCTTTTCCTTGCTCTGGGACAACTGCCAGCTCAGAATGAATAGTGTCGACATGAAATAGGTACAGTGAATTCATGAGGCGCCCACGTTGGACAAATTCAGAAGCTGTTTTCTTTGGCTCATCTTGAAACCGACGAGCCACAGCATACATTCCGTTTGTATCAATTGGATAGCCATAAATACTACTGTATGGCTGCTTCAAATTCTGTACAGTTAAAAAGCATAGCAGATGGCACGGTATGAGCTTGAGATTGTTATTTAAATCAAAGTCCAATTTCATCAAACACCAATCCATCCATACGGAGTTGAGCAGAGAACTGTCCGATCTATATGAAGGATGCAAGCGAAATATAAAATTAGAACCACAAGCAACATCGAAACGATTGTGCTCTGTAACTCCACAAATGTGCAAAGGATTCTCCAATAAAGGTAGCACAGAATCACAAACAAAGTCGAGTATGTCAGAAGGAAAAAATGGTTTGGTTTTGTTCGTAGAACGAAGCCACTTCATTGTTGATCCCCCATTCTCGGTTCTCATTATTTGAAAATGAGAACCGCCACCATCAGGGCGTTCAATTGAAGGAGGATCAGGCAGATTCAAGTTGAAGTGATATGTTGCCTGGCTTAGCATCATTTTCTCGGACTTTCGCTTGGCCGTTTGATTGATTAGTGATGCAGCATTATCTTGCGTGTTCTTGGAAGGAGCTTTAATCTCAGTTTTATGGTGAGACTCATTCGGAGCACTATCCCAGCCTACGGGGCTCCCCCATAAAGAGATATAATCTGGTAGGTGAAAGTACAGGTGATTCTTGATTAGTTTTGTTCCCATCCCTTTCCTGTGACATGTTGAGTTTATACAATTAATAAAGTGAACAATTGTTTTTGGGAGATTCTTTAAGGAAGCATATTTCATTCGACCGTGTTTAAGAAATTCTTCCATTGATAGAATGAGCTGAATTACCTCTATCTGTTTCTTTACAAAACGATGGTCACCAATAATGTCAGATCCATGTTTGGAAACCATAGCGATCAGAAGAGAAATAAGCATTCCAGAGAAATCATGCCCTTCTTTCTTCGTAGTTGATAAAAGCTGAGTCCCAAATTTTGTGCGAGGAAAATCTCTATCAGACTGGCGTGATAACAAACCACCGTACCGTTGTGCTAAATGGCCAATACTGTTAGCAACAGCCACACCGTGCTTCAAATTGGGGGCATAAACACATGGAACACTTCCGCGGAGCAACAATTCAATTGACTCGATGGCCCGTTTGGCAGTACCAAGCTGGTGCATGTGCAAACATTCACCGGGAGTTGCAAAATGAATGTTGTTCTGATTAGTACCAAAGCATAAATCATGAAATACATTCCTGATGTTGTGATGAGAGTTGTTTTTGAAGTTCTTATTGATATCGTTTAGATCAGTGCCGGGAAAACAATGAAAATTGGTAGGTGACCACTTCTTTGTTGCAGGTTGAACAGAAGGAATGTTTATGTTCGGAGAATAACAGTTGCAGTGACGGCACATCCGCATGACACCCTTATTGAAGGAACCGTATTTTCCACACAATTTATCGTGAAGTTCTGTGTCGCCAATAACATAGGCAATGGCAAATTTCATTTTTACCTTCCACTGTTGATTTGCGTACGGAAGATAATTCCATTCGATACCACCGTCTTTGTTACACGCGGCTTTGAAGGAACGAAACGCTACTTCCAAACCATTGTGAAGATTCTGAATTTTTTCCTTCGAAGTGGCAGGACGAGAGTGTCTGGTTGACTTCCATTCGGGGTCGGGATGGAAGTAAATAGTTGTCCATGCTTCAGGTCGAGAACGAGTCTCCACATTAAAGATACCGAGTGTCATGTTCAATGGTGTTAACGTAAGTAAGTCGTCCATGCGCATCCAAAGATATGCCGTCCATGTAAAATATAATAGGAACAAGAATTTCTTGCGAATTGGGATTGCAAATTTCTTTCCAAGAAGATTTCCACCACGAGCTGTGATGCAATTCTGAGATTACAGAATTAGGATTCAACTCAGGATTATTGTCAGGAGATAGAGGGGTGGAATAGTTGGGAAATGAGAGGTTTTCTTCTATCATTAGCTGCTGGTCAGAAAGAAGAGAATAAATGGCATCCTTAAAAGAACGGACATACACCTGAGTGGGCTTATTATCAGGTAACCAATTCAGTATATGAGGATGAAATTTCATATCGGAGAGATCCAGATTGGATTGGAGATTGTCAAAAATTGCTTTCCGAGATCTAATTTTGGCATCGCAAAAATCAAAACCCGGTCTCATTTGACTTTTCTTTGCCCACTGGAAAATGGATTTGAATGTGTTCAGTGGCAATTTATGTCTGGCCATTAAATTCATGAGTTCCAATTCAGCAAGAAGATGAGGGGGTGGCGGTAGTTTTGTGTGGCTTTGAAATGCATCCTCTCTTTTGTTCAAATTAATGCTTTCATGAAAAGATGGTGGTGGAGGGGCTGGCTGAGCAGTAGCGACGTTAACATCAGAACCATTAGTGTGATCTTCTTTGTTGTCTCCACAATCAATGTTGTTAATAGAATTGTTGTCGTTATTTTCATTTACGTCATCGTCATTGTCATCCTCGTCATCGGAATTGGCGATATCATTATTCAGCAGGAATGCATCTTCATCTTGAACAGCAGAAACAGCCATGTAAGATTCAATGGCGTTCCGATCCATTGGCGATAAAAAGACATCATGTACAATCTGTTGGTTTAGAACAGAATGAAGACCCGTGGCTGATTGACTTGTGACGGTGTGGTGCTGGGAGAGATAGGAAAGGGGAACAGATGGACCGTTTTGTGTCATAGTCATCCCAAAATCTGATGGAGAATGTTGAACAGACGGCAAGGTAAACTGCACTTTGATAGAGGTGGAGAGGTTATAGATCTTTTGTTTAATTAGACCCTGACTATGGTAAAAATGACGGCACTCATCAAGACAATAAAGATGTCTTCTTAGGCCAACAGAGACGTATTTCAAAGTACCCTGCTTGTTTGCCGTGGATTTATATCCTAAGAACTTGGAGTTTTTGCCATTCAGCGCGCAACAACGGCAGTAGAATAGAAGAGGGGTTTTGATAACAGGAGGCATGATGTTGCGGAGTTGTTTGAAGGAAAATATCAGTAGAATGGGTCGAAACGAAGGAGGTCAGAAAGATGAACCGTTGAAAGGAAAAAATTACATGTGTTATTTTGTGTGTGATGTGTTTTCTTGTACGGTAGATTTCCTTACTATTATACTTCGATTGCAAAAATGGTCTGTAAAGTAAATGCATTACTACTTAGTGATGATTGCAACATTCCTCGTACAATATGTTTAGTAGTGAACAGTACGTACAATCAACTCATTAAGAGGGTTAATGCACAGCGCCGGACGGGTCAATCATATCAGTTCTTCCAAAAATTCGTTGGCAGGCGCGTCAGTTCTTCCATAAGGTGCACAGAAATGTGAATCGTAATGGAAATTGTGGACAATTGCCTTGTTGATTATCGAAATGGAAATCGTGGACAATTGTGTTGTTGATTACCATCGTGTTGATTCCGACTTTCATGTACCCGTAAAACCAACTAGTACGCTATTTTGCATGAGTTATTACTAGTAGATACTAGTAGTACATTATTTTCACTGGTACTTAATCGAAATGGAAATCGTGGACAATTGCGTTGTTGATTATTGAAATGGAAATCGTGGACAATTGTTTTGTTGATTGCGATCGAGTTGATTCCGACTTTCATGTACTGGTAAAACAAACTACGCTATTTTGCATGAGTTATTACTAGTAGATACTAGTAATACATTATTTTCACTAGTACTTCATCATTCTAATTCATTATTTCATTTTCTTTCCGACGAGCAAAACAAATACCAACGTGTTAGGTGTTACTACTAACTAATCTTCGAATAGATAATCTACTCTACTGATACTACTAATACTAATCTTCCAATCGACAGTCGAACCAACCATGGAGGGAATTTACAAAATACAAAAGGTCGTTCAGGAACACCCAGCCGATCTCGAACAAGAACTCCAGAAAATGATTATTAATCGCAAGAAAGAGATTGCTGGACTCCAAAAAATGATTCGTAAGATTCGTGCAGGAAAAAGCAATCATCCAAATGTTAAAAATGAAAGCGTCGATCCTACTAGTAATCATCAAGTCGTTCCGAATGTAACCAGCAGCATCAATCCACCAAGCGGGTTATTTGAGAGCGAACCAGATTTTGGTGGCGATTCCGACAGTGTAGCTTCTGAAAATACAGCGGATCTTCCTGCCATTAAACAGGAACCAAACCCTTGAGTGCAATAGCCCGCCTGGGGTGGATTCGACTTGGAGTTGGAGTTGGGATTTGAGTTGGAGTTGGAGGATTTGGGTCGGAGCCCATTATACCGGTATGGTGGAAACATGTTGAGAAAATGAAATAAGTCATTTGTGCACAAGTTGTACACAAAATAGTGCTTGTCACGAAACGAATATGATATCCTTAACCCTAAAATAGTTATTTTATTTGAGGAGTGACGAGATATTGTCTCGAAAGTAAAGGTGTGCGACACGCGAGGTTTTTTAGTAGACACGCGACCTAAAAAGATAGGAAATTTAAAAAATAGGGTCGAGAATTGTAAAAATACCGCGCGATAGCCCGTGGGGGGTAGAGAAACAGTTCTCGGACGTATTACAGAAGGAGATTCTTGGTAGATGGATCTGTAGATACAGTAGGTCGGGGGTCAGAATATTGAAGTATCGAGTGATCGTCGGAACGATCCTCGGAGGTGCAGAAATAGCCGAAGGAATGTTCCGACGTAGTATCGGAAGAAGACGGTGGTGACCAAGCGAAGGTGCGGCGGTTGAAGGGATGACCGAAGAATTAACCGAAGAAATTGAAGGAACAAACGTCGGGGAATGAATCGAAGTATGGATTTAATGTGGGTCGTGGATCGAAATATCGCCGTATCGAATGATCGGGTTGGTTTACAGGGATTCCTTTAGTGGATGTTCTTGGGTTATCTGCGTTGGAAGGAGATAATCGTCGGCGTCAAAGGTGTCGTCGGCGTTATCAGTGATTGAAGTGGTGCTTAGCACAATCAAATGGGCGTCGATGGTCCTTTGACACATTTGGTGCCGGCTGGATGATGGACGCGGAAGAAGGTATGGATGGATGACTGCAATCGGCGTGTCCGGTGCAATGGGCTTTTATGAAAGACGGCGGTGGTCTTTATGGTGTAACTGGAATCCAGAGAGCTGGTTGTGGGTTACAAGGCTTGTGATAGCGAGTACACCCCCTGATCCACAAGCAGGGAACAGAAGGAAGATGTACGTCCAAGGTGCGGCCCGGAGGCGTCGCCGAAGCTTGGAGTGGAGGCCTAAGAGTAGCACACGGATGAGCGTCACTACAAGTGTCCTCTGGCGGTAACCGAACAGTTGAGGTGCTGAACGGGCGGAGATAGGTAGCTTAAAGTAAACACTAGTGCTCTTGCGGGCCACTAGTGCAAGGTATAAGGGCTCTATAACCTGTTGTAACTCTAAAAATCGACCAAAAGGTATAGGATAATTGAAATTTAAAGAGAAGTGAGCTCAGAGAGAGGCTCTTATTTTTACTGTGTATTTTACTGTATTCGACCGGTATCCCTGTGTTATTCGTGTTGTATGTAGGGATGTCTAAACCGGACGTACATCATGTGTAATTCATCATAAGACAGAGAACACATGATGTGACGTAGATATCTTGATACTTGAAGTCATTTTTATCTCTGGAGGAGTATAAGTAATTTTTCAAGTGTAGAATGGATATAATTCCTGTTGAACGTACGTAAGTACGGTGCGTGTATTTTTGACCAACAACAGCGTTGCTGTTCTTCAGAAGCCTCTGACTCAGACTCTCAGCAGACCGGATTCAGAAGGAAAATAATATGCCTGTTTGTCTGAAAATGGTGGGGGGGGGGGGGGGGGGGGGGGGTCTGCCACCCTTGGAGATTTGGCCGGCACCCTTGGAGACTTGTCTGTATCTGTGTCTGTGGGTGCGTGTGTGGGTGCGTTTGTTGTATCTGTATTGGATTGATGTAGGGGGACCATGTAGAGGTCCCGGAGGGGATTGCGTGTGCCTTCCAGTACTGTGTGATTGGAGGGGCCCGTGACCGTGACGTTGTCTTGGGTGAAGGTGACCTGACATCCATTCTGGCATAATTTTGGGACAGACACGAGGGGGATGTTCATTGTCGAACTTGTGGCACCCACGCGCTCCTTTTGGGAGCTGTGGTAGGTCTAAAACGTCAGTAGCCACCGAGCGCATGGTGCTCCCATTAGCACAGCCGACTACGAGGGGAGCTCCTGGTGTTGTCTGATGTGCGCCGCCCTGATACGTCGTAGGGACAAAGTGATCGGTGGCCGCGGAGTCGAGGGCGCCATAGCCTGGCGCTAGGACTGTTGTTGTCATGGCAAAGGTGACGCGCTTGGTATTAGACATGGACCGGTGTCTGTATTTGCTCGGAGGGGAACGTAAGATACTTAGTATTGACTTTGACTGGTGACTATTACTATGTTTATGTATGTTAGGTTGCTCCTCCCCACGCCGTCAGGAGGGAGTATCGTGAGTCTCCTGAGTGACCGGGTGGCTCCACTTCATCCATCGGTCCTCACGTTGGGTGGAGCCGCCCATTTTGTTGGCAAATGTGGCCCCAACTTGGTGGTTGGGCTTGAAGCAGAAGCAGTCCCCGCCATCGTGTGAGAGATTCACCCCGCAGGAGTGGCAGTAGTGCTTGTACTGTTTCCATTTAGCGGGCGGCTTGTGCGCCGCCTGATGCTGGCGCCGTACCCCACTTGCAGGCTGGTCGCATGTTTGGTGTGTCCCCGGCTGCGACTGTTGTTGGCTGGCGACTAGTAGTCCCATTTGTTTTGTGAGAGTGGATAGGGCCGTCTCCAATTGGTGATTGGACATGGTGAGTGTGGACGCTGCTGTAGCCGACTCTGCTTGGGATTTCAGGTCCTGGCATACACTGACGAGTGCACGTTGATTGTCCTCGATGATAGCGGGTTGCCGGTCGTTCTGGGTATCAGCCAAGTTGGCTGTCCCTGATGTGGCATGGTAACTGCTGTATAATTCCTTGAGCCTGTGTCCCTAGAACCGCTTGTAGTGGGTTAGTTCCTTTTCATTGTCCTCAGTGTCCACAGTTGTTCTGTGTGCCTTCCATGCATCTTCTACTTGGTGCAGCATCATGGGGTCGTGTTTGCTCCGCTTGAAAGCCAGGTGTGCGTAGTTTATCATTTGAGCGGCGGTCATCCTGACGGTGGCCGGTAGGAGATTGATCTGGTGTTGGTATTTGGTGAGGAGCTGGAAGTACTCCTTGGGTCCCAATGGGTTAGGGGTGTAGTTTAGCTCTCTCATTTTCTTGGTGAGGGATACAGTTAGGTTGCGTTGAACATCTGACGCACACAGCTCGTTTTCCATGTGTTGGAATGCTGCGAGGGCCGTGATCCCTCGGGGGAAGGCATCCAAAATGGGGTCTTTCAATTCGTCTAGCATGTTGGGGAACTTCTTGTCTGTTAGCAGCAAGGCCTCCCTGTTGTACCGGTTCCATTCCACAAATAGGGTCCTTTGTCTCTTCCATAGTTTGTATGTATCCGACTGAGCTGTCAAGTTCTGCCGGTTTGGTGGGGGCAATAGGGTATGCTGCTTCTGGGTTCCTCTCCCGGAGTTGATATTGTGTCTCAGTTTCCAATAGGAACGCATATCCTCCTCCCTGTATGTACTTTGTGGATGTCACTTCCGCTAGTGCGTTTGTAAGGGCCTTCTTGTATTCATACACGTCGATGCTGGTCGGTATCTGAATGGGCTTCAATTGTGTGGGCTCCATTAGGTCCTTCAATATGGAGTAGTCTTTCTTCTTGCTCATGGTGTCGTCGCTGCCTTCACTGTTGCTATAGTCGTCTGTGTATTCCAATAGTAGCTGTTGCTGTGTCTGTATTTGGGCAGTTTTGACTGTGAGTGTACTCTCGTAGGTCAAAGTTGTCCTCGGTTAGGTCCTCTAGTTGACTGCAGAGGTATCTGATTTTGTGTCCGGCGTCGATGCTAGTGTCTGGGGTGACTCCTCTATGAGTCAGCAAATTGTTGATGTCTGTTGTGTTCTCTGCTGGCATTGGCGGGTTGAGTTGTTGCTGTTGTAATCTTATCAATAACTAATAGAACCAAAGATTGCGCTGTCGTTACTATTTGTTATTTTATCTGTGATTGTTTGTATTTACTGTTACGATGTTGGAAAGAGTTATTGATAAGATTATGATCGGATTGTTTCTGGACCATATCTCCCAATTGCTAATATGTTGTCACTTTTTGTGGGGGAGCTCATACCGATCAGGTTTTGCTGTAAGTTCGATTCCCATATTGTGCACCGCTGTTCAGTGCTTAAAGTATTGATCGATACTCACCAGAGCTTATGTGTAATTTACTCATGGCCCTTATTCCATTGGTTGCGTCTCGTTTTCACTTAATGTGCGCGCCTTGGAATTGTACCATTGTATATTATTATTCTCACCGGTACATTGATAATTGTATATGCCATTTGCTGCTTAGCAACACCGGCATATAACCGTGGTAACATTCATGGTCGATTTAGTAATTCAATACGTATGCTTGTTCGTGGTATTTGAGATAGATGAGGAGGCCCATTTGGAATCGATATTGATTTCCTTGATTGCAATAAGTAATTTCCTCACGGGATATCAAGTATATTATTTCGAACATACTTAAGGGTTCCAAGTGTTCACTTATTGGTCAGGTCTTTGGATATGTCTTATTCTAACCGATTATCCTCCTTTGTTTGTAGCCTTAGGTGATATCGTTTTTACCACTTAAGGATTTCCAAGTAGTGGAGGTGCATTTGATTCTAAGACTCGATCATCAAAATAATCGTATCTCTGTGTTAATATTACGCACCTCGGTCGCCGTCTCGTTTTGTCTGTCATCGGCTTTTTCAATTGAATTTGATGCCGACAAAGTCCGTATTTTTCGCTGACAACACACCCCTTGATCCAACATGTTTACGCGATGTTGGATTATGGCCGGAGTATATTTTCTTGAATTGATTCATCCACATTTGTATGACAAATTAGATCAAATCCAATTGGCAATCGAAGTGATCCTTAACTTGGTCTTGTATTTCGATTCGAACGTTCGGTTGTACCCTGGATCAAACCGGCGCAATTGTAATATGAGATCAAATCAATCAAAGCAATCGTCGAAGTACATACTTCGTTTTGAATGATTTAACCTGGGTAGTGTCCCATGATGTATCTTGCATGTCAGGCATGCAAGATCCATCCCAATGGTTTGGTCAGATCATCGGCAGGGTTGATAACTCCGGGAAGACGGATCATCTTGATTTCTCCATTTTCTTTCCATGCTTGGATAGCAAAGAACCTGATTTCAATATGTCTGGTTCTTTCAGTTGGCTTCTGCGCATTGATGATTTCAATTGCTGACGCATTGTCTTCATAGATCGGAGTTGGACCAACTTGAATAAAGCCTAGTTCCTTGAGTATGGATCTGAGATATCTCGCTGTTTTGGCTGCTGTGACTGCAGCAATGAACTCAGCTTCTGTAGAACTTTGAGCAGTGAGTGATTGTGCTTTGGATCAATAAACAATTGCTCCACCAGGATAGGTAAATACATAGCCTGTGGTGGACCTGCAATGTTTTGGATCATTTCCATATGCTGCATCAACAAAGCACATCAGTTTGTTTTGCTTGATATCTTCAGGGTATTTGGGGAGTGATACATCTTGGACTGCATCGTTGTATGGTGCCCCTGGAGGCAGAGATGGTTCAGCATTTGGTCTGTAGAATCTAATACCCCAAGATCTGGTTGTTCTGAGGTAGCGAGCTATGTTCTTCATACTGGAATAGTGAACAGCAGTGGGATTGGAGCTGTATTTTGACATCAGAGTCACTGCATAGCCAATGTCTGGCCGGCAGCTGACATATGCAAACATCATTTCACCCAAGAGTGTCCTGTAGGAGAAACCAGATGTGGATTGTAATTCAGGATGTTCCTTCATGCCTTCTAAAGGTCCATTCGTATGCGATTGCAGTTGGCTCAGCACTTCAGTTGATAATGGCGCTGATGGTTTGGAGTGTGCCTTCATCTTAGAATCAGTTTCCCAACCATGGGATGTCATAATTCGGTCGGTGTAGTTGGCACAGGACAGTTCAATATAATCAGCTGTTTGTTTGACATCAATTCCATTGAAGTCCTCAAGTAATCCCAATTTGGTGAAGGGGATAACATCTTCTTTCGGTAGCTTCAATTTTGCACCAATTATGTCATTGATCTTGTCAGATATGGATTCTGATGAGCATGCTAGCGCAAAGTCATCAACTTGTCTCAGCATGTAGACCGTTTCACCCTCAAAGACTGTCGTGTAGACCGTTCTGTCATGTGTGGTGGTCTTGAAGTTGAGGTCAGGGCTTTTCAGGATTTTGTTGATGTGGGTTTCCCAAAGTCTTCCGGATTCTGGGTGGCCTTGGAGTGCTCGATGAACTGGGAGCACCATCCTTCTGTCTATTTCTTTGCCATGCTTGTGCTTGTACCAGTCTGCATACGCATCATCTATAGTCATGAAGGTTGGGATTTCGGGTCCAGGACTGTGCCCGAAGGCATCTTGGGCATCTGCCCCATACACTTTGAGGTTGAGGCTGGCTGCAATGGCAAAGAACAACCTTTGGATGGGATGTTCAACACATGATGAATATGACATGGCAATTGCATACAGGGTTGGCGCAGCATATTTGCTTCCATTGCAACACTGTCTTGCTTGGCGGACACCATTTCTCTTGACACTGTATTGCCAATGGGGTCTGAGAATAATGGCCTCTGGGTCCTACGGATATGGGATTGGTGGTCCAAACATTTCTAAGTCTTCAAACTGATCAAGTTGTTTGCGTTCTCCAGCTTCCCATTTGGTCCATGTGGATAATGGCTTGAGGTTTCTGCGAGTGAAGTTCCCTAGTGCTTGTTCTTCTGGTGTAGTTGCTTTTGAATTGATGGCCTTGATTAAGAGTTCAATTTGTTCAGTTGGTAGTGAATCTGCATCTAGAGGTAATGCATGATTGCCCGCCTTATGAAGCTTGGTGATGGCTCTGAGCAAAGCAATGTCAATTGTGGGGATGGCAACATCCATGTCATCTTCACTTGGTGCCAAGTATTTTTGGATGGAGGCATGGAGGGCTTCAGTGCTATCAACTTGGCTGATTCTTGATTGGATGATTTGCTTTTATTTGGTGCCAATTCACTTGATGGTTTTGATGGATGAAATCCTGTCCAAAAATGGCGGATCTTCTTCATCGGTAGGTTCCTTCCACGAAGTGTTGGGAGCAAATAGACCATATTCATTAGCATGTTTCCTGAGTTCTTTCATAGATAATTTCTCTTCAAGTGCAAAGGTTATCGGAGTATCTATGGAATGCCGCACCCCTCGATGGTGTGATTCATGCAGTGCTGTGGTAACATCAGCAGCAGTGAATGCACGATTGTGATTGATAGATACGATATAAGCGCCTCGGAACTTGGAGAGAGACTTCTGATGAGAGGAAAATCTCAGCCAACAAGTCGATCCTCTCTCAAGGCCCACACTCATGATTTCTCCATGGCATCACAGACATGTTCTATGATAACGGATGACACTGACTAATACGCCCCTCCTATTGACTTTGGTGGGGATTTCCAAGACTACCCAGTGTTCAAGGCAGGACGCACCCCTGATCCCAGCAAACGATTGCCTCCAGCAGTGTGGAAGCTCCTGTTGAGATCTGACATGAAAAACTGACTCAATTTCTCTGCTGACGGCAAAAAGAGCCTTGTCGCATGCCTTCGTCCAGATCTCTTACCTGAAACAGCCCTTGATCCCAACTCAACCAAACCGATCACTCGGCGTGCATATGAACACTCTATTGCATCTGATCAAGATACTGCCTGTTCTGACCCAGAGGAACCCCATCAGGTCCTCACCTCCGATGCTGAGGCTGATGCACGCCGCGCTTTTCATGCATCATTGGGTGTCCACAAGACTGTTTCTGAAGAAGTGGATCACCGACCTCTTAAATCCTCTGTTTCTCCAGCTCACCCTGCCCGTTTCTTGGCAGACAATCCTAGCATCCGATACACGAAGGATGGCACTACGTCTATTCCTGTTGGTAGCTCCTTCCTGTCTGCACATTTTCATCAATGGTCATTGCCTGACCCTCAGCCTCTCGGTACTCCAGTATACCAATCCTACAAAACCGCTGTCTCTGCACCTGGTTATGCAATGTGTTGTTACTCTTAAAATTGACCGGATAGGTATAACGAATAGTTTAACTTTAAAGAGAAGTGAGCTCAGAGAGAGGCTCTTACTTTGCTACGTATATTCAGGGCTCTCTGCTGTAATTTTTCATGGTAGAGATCTTCCCCGGTTATTTGTTACTGTCATCTTCATCGTACCGATACTGTTGCTGTTCGTGTGTTAGTGTCGTGTCCGTCTTACTGTATTGGTCATTTGATGGTATCGGTCATTTTACGAGGTTAAGTCTTTTGTTCGATGGGCCATATGCTTGTTCGTAGAGTAGGTAGATAAATGAGGCCCATTTGGAATTGGTATTGATTTTCATGATCGCAATAAGTAATTTCCTAACGGGATATCTGCCATTCCAATGGTGGAATTAAATCAAGACATCAACTATGAGGAACCAGCAACAACAGCAGAAGAGGAAGCTCCAACCGACCTCATCCCCCCACTGATTGATAACACAGCCCTACAGGACGCGCATGACACCATAGCTGCGCCCGACACGCACGTCGCACACAACACGACTGCTCCTGATAGCCTGCCGGCGCGCCGGCCGCCCCCAATGCTGAGTTTCCCAATAATCCAACCGATGCCGGACCCCAAACTGCCACGCCAGACGATGCCGAGGAAGGCGAGTCACCATTCTCTACCCCTCGATACAATCTCCGGCCAACCGTACAGAGAACACATAACAAGTACAAGGCTGGGGAAGGATATGAACACACCACTCACCACCAATCCTTTTTCTCTGCAGGCTTTTGATCAGCAGTCAAGGTTCTTGAAAAGGAACATCACGCCGTGGTACTGGTGTCCTCCGCTCTCGAACAGTACAACAACCTCGACGTAACTCTGGCAACCAAACAATACGGCATCAAGAAAGGACTCGACATCTTTGGGGAAGCAGGAGCAGAAGCTATTTTGAGTGAACTGCAACAGATGCATGACATGGAAGTTGTGGCACCAATTCACCCTCACAATATGACAAAGGAATAAGTTCAAAGGTCCCTCCAATATCTCATGTTTCTCAAACGGAAGTGATGTGGGAAAGTGAAGGCTAGGGGATGTGCTGATGGCAGATCACAACGGGCCTTTATGTCTAAGGAGGAAGCCTCATCCTCCACAGTATCCCTATATGCACTCATGCTCTCATGCCTCATCGATGCTATTGAAGAACGTGACGTAGCCACAGCCGACATTCCCGGGGCGTTCCTACAAACTCCAATGCCCGAGGATGAAGAAGTGTTCATACGTCTAGACGGCACCATGGCTGAACTACTAACACGAATCAACCCACAGCTATACAAGAAGTTCCTTGTTAATCGCAATGGCCGAAAGGTTATGTTTGTAAGAGCAAAGAAGGCCATCTATGGGACACTACGGGCAGCAATACTCTTTTGGGAGAAACTAGTAGCTTTCCTCACCGCCGAAGGTTTCGAAGCCAACCCATATGACATGTGCACCATGAACAAAATGATTGATGGGAATCAGATGACCATTGTATGGCATGTGGATGACCTCAAGATATCCCATCGCCACCCACATGCTGTAGATGGGATGATAGATCGACTCAACTAAGAATTCGGAAAGATCAAGCCCCTGTGGGTCACTCGTGGTAAGATACACGAGTACGTGGGAATGACAATCAACTACAGTGACAGAGGCAAAGTGAAATTCAGTATGTTTGACTACATTGCAGATGTACTGGAAACCCTTCCAGATGAATTACAGGACGGGCGAACAGCGCCAACACCGTCCGCAGCACACCTGTTTGATACATCCGACGAATCAGTGCAGCTACTATGTGAAGAGGAACGAGACACGTTCCATTCTTGCGTTGCCAAACTCCTGTCCGTGGCCAAAAGAGCACGACCCGATATACAAACAGCCATAGCACTCCTCTGTACTAGGGTACAGAGACCAAACATACATGACCAGAAGAAATTGAAGAGGGTTCTCACTTATCTCCGGGACACCATTCCTCTCCCATTGGTGCTAGGATGGGATGGGACCAGGAACTCATACTGGTATGTGGACGCATCGTTCGCAGTGCACTCCGACATGAGAAGCCACACGGGCGCCGTTTTGACCATGGGCCAAGGGGCAGTCCTGTCGATGTCAACGAAACAGAAGATCAACACAAAAAGCTCAACCAAAGCAGAGGTTGTGGGGGTTGATGACCACCTACCTTTCAATCTGTGGTGTCGGTACTATCTACAATGGCAGGGGATCACTCCCAAGGTTGCAACCCAATGAATGGGGATGACCCGCCCGCGCCGGTCTTAGGTGAGAAGAATGTTCTCTACCAAGATAACACCAGTTACATACAACTGGAGACCAATGGAAAGAGCACCAGCACCAAACGGACAAGACACATCCATATCAGATACTTCATGGTAACAGACAAAGTCAAGAATGGAGAGCTCACAGTGGAGTACTGTCCAACAGGAGACATGCTGGCTGACATCTTCACCAAACCGCTGCAGGGATCTCTATTTAAGAAATTTAGAAACAAAATTTTGGGGATCAATGAGCAGGATTATATAAGCTACAAAACCGATTTCGAAGCAATTAGGAAACTGCGTGCGGAGACCACAAAGGGCTGAGCTAACCATGATATACGCCACATCCACCTTTATGCCAATGCAACGCAGGAGTGTGTTGGAGCACAGCACAGACGGTGGTCCCACCACCATTTACCAAATTACTAAAAACATGACCTTAGGTACAAAGCCTACAGGGGCGAGTACAAAATGTATGGGCAGAGAAAGAAATGAGACAATCGAACCATTCAGTCAATCGGCACATACTTTTAATTTTATTTCACTAATACGGTAGGACATAACCCAATCCTTCTATTTTTTCTCTCGTCACTAACGCGTTTACACGTGTAGTCCGCTAGATATTCTTACTAGTGGTATTCAGTGATTTCAAGTATTAGTATTTAGATTTGTGAGTGTTTTCATGTAAGATGACTTCTGGGATCGAACCTCTATCGGTGCACTATTACTGTTAGCGATTCAGCGAGTCGACTCGCTTATTTGCCTGTTAGTCGTACGTGTGTTATCTCATTCGTGTGTTTCTCCGAATGTCCGTACGTCTGTACGTTTGTTACCGGCGCTTTTCTAGAGTCCCCGTGTCTTCGTACTCGTACTGTTAAGTACTTGTAGAAGATACCTTAAGGGCCGGTCTTCTTATTTGCACCGCCACATACATCTCCTACATAAGGAGAATAGCTTTACTCCACCCATAAGCTTAGTGAGTAGATCTGCAATATTAGTTTCACCGGGTTCTTTTCCAATCCGGATAATCTTTCCTGCAATGCATTCGCGTGCCTTATGGTAAGCAATACTGTTGTGCTTCTTCTTACAAGGGCTTTCCGGGTGTGTTACATTCTTAACAACCGAGTCATTGTCACAATACATGTTGGTTGGTCCTTCTATAGGTATGCCCATCATTCTGAGCTTATACCGTAGGCCTTCTACCATTTGGATTGCGATCTTGAGTGCCACAATCTCTGAGCCAAACGTGGATGTTTCAAGAGTTGTTTGTCTCTTAGAGAACCATAGGATTGGTGCCCTGTTAACAAAGATGATGATTCCCGTATGAGACCTCCTAGTAGCCTTGCAACCAGCATGGTCGGCGTCCACGAAACATGTGGTAGTTACGGAGTTTCCTCGTGGCTCGGGCATATCCGGAGGAATTAGTTCCCCTGCTTCTGGATAGAATTCGGCCCAGTCACATTCATGGAAAACTGATTCATCAAGTTCTGGGATGGAACAGTCAAACACCAACTTTGATTTGCTGTAATTCTTTAAGTATGCAAACAAATGAAACAATTGGTTTAGATGTCCTTCTCGTGCCTGTGCAAGATACCGGGACATAAGTGAGACAGGCATTACAATATCTAGCCTTCCGAGTTCGCATATCCAACGGAGTATACCTATTAAACCCTGGTAATAGTTTTGTTTCTCTGAACCAAGTTCCGGTGAGGCATCGATTTCGGGCCTATACCCAGTTGCCAATGGTGATTTTGCGGATTTTGGGAGTACCTTGAAGGCATATTGCCCCCTACTCAATTCCTCTTCAACAGACTTAACGGCTTTGGAGGTATACTTCGTTGAAGACATGGACCAGTACTCAGCCCCATCAACGGATGTGTTACCAATATCTGCCCCTAGATAGAAAGTGGGTGGTTCAACAGTTCCATCCTTCAGTTTGAACTGTCTTTCGATTGCATCCATTTGGAACTTTGGATCCATCCCACATACAAGGATGTCATCCACATATGCCACGCAGTATTCGTAATATGCTGAGCCTTCTTTCTTTACAGCCGGCCGCATATATACATCTGGATCCGCCTTGCAAGACTTGTATCCAAGTCCCCTTAAGTGTTCAGACAGATGAGATCGAAATGATGCGCCCGCTACTGGTAATCCATACAGAGCTCTTACAATTTTGTAGGGCCTTCCACATAACTCCGGTGAAAATCCTTGTTCCAGTGTAGCCACTGTGTAGTATTTTTCCTTAATTGGTGCGGTTAAGTATGCATTTTGGATGTCAGCGCTTAAGACCTCAAGGTCGTTAAGTGCAGCAACTAAGAAGAACATCCGAACCAAATCCCTGCTGGGCACGCTTGAGTATGTATACTCCCGTGATATTTTGGGCACTTTATGCCCATCGCCAACAAGTCGTGCCTTCCAAGTTAGGTCTATCTTCATGTCAAATACCATGTGCATAGTGATTTTTGTATGTGCCACCGGTACTTTGTCCTCGTCATTGAACTCAAAAGCTATGAAATTGTTCTTCATTTCTTTTGCAATAGCCCGGGCCCAATAGTCACTGCCGGATTCTTCATCTATCCTTCTTGCTTCAGCAATTGTTTTCGGTAGTCTAACCCCATACTTATGGGATTTGGTCCAATATTTGGTCTTGGCGCTGGAGATAATCCGGTCTTTTTTCCGAATTAGTCGATAGGCCCACCACTTGAAGGCTGGCTCATCTATTATGCCTTGATCCTTGGCAAACAGAGCCGTTTCAACGGGGAAACTTTCCTTCATGTCACTTAACTTTGCCCAAGAAGAAGTTCCATCTTTCCAACTGACCAGGATTCTCCACCCTTTGGTTGTTGGCTTAGTCCGAGTTTGTCTGGACTTAGTAGTGATAGTTGCCTGCTGTACCGTCAGAGCCTCTTTATCCTTTTCATAGTCAAGTAGCTCGTTCAGAAGACAGTACATGCGCCCCTCGTCGTCCACGGAGGAATAGAGATTCTCCGCGAGCACATTTGCTGTGTAGATCTCAATGGATCCGTCTGGCATAGAAACCTCGTAGGACCTTGTATCTAGGAGTGGATTGTTATTCTTTTCTCCGACTAGGATCCCACTCGCGTCCCTGTATCGGTTATTAACCGTACTGCGAATCCGTTGGTCCCCTATCTGCAGTAACACTTGGCTTCCAAGGTACTCGTCAAGATTGTCGGTTAAATTGTCGATGTCCGGGGAAGACGCCTCTGGCTCAGCCATAAGTACCTCGTCCTCACCCTCATATTTGCCATCAAATAGGCCCAAGGGTGGTTCCCCTAACTCGTTTTCCAGGTAAGTATCTGAGGGCTTCGCCTCATTGCCGATCCTTTCATTAAGTAGCTTGTTGTGTTCCTCTAACTGCAGGATAGTGTCTGGGTGCTTCCATTTCACTTCAGATATAGGCCGTGTGCCGTTTGTTATGTGTACTTTTCCAGTCTTATACAATACATAGTGACAATTGCCACCTCCATAAGTATCTCCACATGGGCCCAGCCATCGTCCGTATTTCTCCGACTTATCCTGTAGGTCGTACCACCGGATGAAATCATACCAATCGTGTATCATGTATGGGGTTATATCTGGAGTATATCCATGGACTAACTCAAATCCTGTTCTTCCCATAGCAGATGGGTCCCCAGATGCGGTGTTACTTAACCTTCCGGCCGCCAACATTCCACAAAAGGCCCAGCACCTCCTCAGGCTTCCTTTCTTAGAAGTCATCAATCTGATTGATCTCCTTAGGTCCCCTGCACTGTGTTCTGCCGTATTCTGCCACCAACAATGGGGCTGTATGTAGGTTTGGCGAATGCGATACTCCGATCGAAGCCTAGTCCATCCAGTGCTGTGTGTCTCATGATTTCCTTGGGCCTTTGCCCCATCGGTGACAAGATGTTCCGGTATTCCTACCTCATTTATGAAGCAAGATAGTCCGTCGTGACACCGTTTCTCCCCTCTTACTGGATAGAATGCCACATATCCTTTCCCATTGGTAAAGATCTGTGCGTCAGTATCGTTTCTAATGATACTCGGTACTTTGAACTTCATAGTATCAGCAAACCATCGACCCTTAAGTACTTTCCTGTTTCTCCATTTTTGGGTCTTCAGCCTTCGGGTGATTGGTTGCGTAAGGTTTCTTATGCTTCCTGGGTAGTGACCTTAATTGTTTCTTCAGCCCTCTTTACACTGATGTTCCACATCTTTGCAATGGCTTCTGAGTCATATCTGTCCACTTCTCCGGAATCCTTATCGGAGGTCCCCATTGTCCGCGTCAGATAAATGACCTCTTCTCTAGGGAAGTTTCCTTATCTATCACATCTTGCTGGCGTCGGAGTAATTTTCTTTCTTTTGTCCGAGCTTTTGCTTCCTTTTGGATGGCAAGCTCTTCCTCTGTTAGTGAAATCGAAGTTTTGGTTGAAGTAGCTGAAATTTGGAGTATCTCCGAGCTTTCTCTGTCCCCGGTACTTTTAACAAAAGCTGAGTGTAACCGGTCGCCAATCTCTTGTTGAGTATACCCCGGCCGTTGAGTACGGGTTGTACAGATTTTTTGTAGGTATCTGAGACGATAATCCTTGTGTTTTACATTGATGTGTATAGGGTTGTCTGTGGATCGTATCCATGACTCAGTTGTCCCAGTCGGTCCTCCCCCTGAGAGGGCGGCCACTACTCGTGGGAACGACGCGTTTGCTGCTTCTTCATCTTCTCTGAAGTGGGGGGCGTATGGGTCCCAAGTATGAGTGTCGGTTGCAAGGACCTGATCACATGTATCAATTTCCCGGCGTGTCGGCTTCTGTGTGTCAAAGTATGACAGAACGCCATCAACTAACAATGGTATTGCCAATTCGAAGCCGTCGGCCCGAAAGATAAGACTGTGACTGGAAGAACTGCAGTATCTTCTTGGTATGTCTTCGACCACATTCAAATTGCATTCTCTGATTTGGTTTGGGCATATCAGACTGTGCTGCAGTGATTCTCCGAAATAGAGGGCCTGTCCGAATACCAATATGTATGTGATACCGTCTGTTGGGTCTGTCCAAGCAGTAGCACAACGGGCAATAGGAACATCTTTCATTGGTGAGTAAACATCTGAAAATGGAGCAACATCAGCAAATGTCATGATAGAATCCAGTGGATCGAGTAATACCATGTTAGATCCAGCTGCAGTCGTGTCTGCATGGCTATCCAGCTTGCATCGGCCTGGCTTAACACTGGATGACTGGGTCATCTCTTTGAGATGGACTATCGGCCGGCCTACCCGAGGTTCTATCTTAAGGCCCCGACTGGCAAATCAATTTCCATTCCCGTTTCCAATATGGCTGTGACAGCCAAACTGGTTTCCAGCTGAACTGGGGTTATTGGGAGGGTTTGCAGCTGTGGTTGCTGCTACTTTCGATTGTTGGTTGCCCCCGCTATTGCTTGCATTCCTTGCTTGTTTTAGCGCTCGGACTCTTTGTTGCTGCTCTTGGGACATGCTTAACCATACTTCTCGTGGATAGAACTTGCATTCAACGGGCCCTTTATAGGTCCCTGGTTGTGCTTTTGAGCCACCACTATTGTTGTTGTTGTTGTTGTTGCCTTGTGGCTTGTTGGAAGAGAAGTTGCTGCGTTTGTTGTCACCTTTCCTCTTTTTGTTGTTAGTGAAGGCTGACACATTCCTACCCCTCTTTTGCGGTTGATTCTGGAGTTTCTTTACTCCGAGCATCCGAGTAAGATACGCCGAAGCTTTCTCAAAATTCACGTAATAGTCCGACTCTTCTGTTATTACATTTGGGATGGATTGCTCGAGTCGTACATCCTGTAGGGATCGTACGAAGTCATACACAAACTGGTCCTCAGGTGGGAATGCGCCGTATCTTATCAAGGTTTGCTTTGCATCATGCCATAGCCTCTTGTGCCTGTCAAAATTGTAGTGTTTGGAATCCCCTGTGTATACTGATTCCCGGATAAACTGCCTTTTTGCTTCGACAATTAGCTTTACGTTGGTTGCTTCATATGCCTGAGAGTAGAGGGCGAAGTATGCCTTTCGGCCGTCACCCCCTACCCCGTTTTTGGTCCCAAAGCTTTGTATATAGGACCAACCGGGTCCGGATCCTACCAGCTTAAACAATATCCCCCAGAGAGTATTGTTGTCTTTAGACCAATGAGAGTTGGCGTGAATCGTGCATCTTATTGCATACTCAGTCCAGTCAGGATACGCGTTGTCTGGGCCCGAGCCGACCGTTCCGCACCTGTCGGTTTCTCTGACTGCAGATTGTTGTCTTATCGTGTAAAGTAGGGATGTCTTGGTGACACCCCTCTTATGCCGTAGGTATTCACGTAAGTTCTCATCAAATTCCCTGAACTTTGACATCGTAGTCAGTTTGTCGGGTAGTGTTAGATCCTTAACGGCCGTATTTTCATCGTCCTCCTTTGTAGATCTCAAACGTTCCCTTGTATCCATCTCGGCCGTTGGGTCCTTGATCCAGTCCACTTCGGTGGCCGTTGTGCCTATCATAGGCTGGAATTTAATCCAAGCCACGAACAGCTTCAGTCGATCGCCAAATGCCCTTCCAATAAAGACTTCCTGTGGATCCGGGCATAGATGGTGTTTTGCCTTGGTTAGCGACCCTAGAGTGGACTTGATCCCTTCTGAATCGAGATCTGCGATGGCCTTCATGTTAGAATATCCATGTCTGAATATTTCATTTGCCGTAGGCCTGTTGACTCCGAAGGACTCGAGGATCTTCCTGAAACAAACCTCGGCTGAGGTCAGCGCCCTTTCTCCTTCATAGCCAGGGATGCCATGATTGGCCTCTGCCCTTTCTTTGGCTTCTCTTGCTGTCGTTGATAGAGATATGTCCCTGCTTGATAGTCTTGCAACCAAAGTCACCGTGAGTTGCTCAAGCTGTTCCGGGTCCAACCTTGTTGTTACCGATGGAGGTAGTAGGCCCATCAAGTTGCCCGCCGCCTCTGTTGCCGCCGCGTCCGCTGCTTCTGCTTGTGCTGTTGCTGCTGCCGCGGTTGCAGCTAGTTGAGCTCTGGTTGGTGGCGCCATGGTGTGTTGTTTTGGAGTATGTTGTAGGAATTAGTCTTGTAATAAGGTGTTTGTTAGCTTTTGCTTTCATGAGGAAGCTGTGATTGTGATTTTCTGAGTTCTGAAGCAACTTGTGGAGTATTTTTCTTTCCACGTGCTTTTGCTAGTAAACAGGTTCATATCCACGGTATGAGGATTGATTCCTATCTGAACCCCAATTTTTTTAGTTCCTCTATACTTAAGCTCAACAGTTGTTTCCCTTTTTCCGAAACGGTATCGAATATTCGTTCGTCTCTTATTAAATATTTGGTTCAGCATTTTTTCGTCATTTCTATTTTTTGTGTATGTGTTTATCCAATACTGGGTATGTATATTACCTCGGCTGGTTTTGTTATCATATCATTTGTATACGGGTGAGTTTTGGGCTCTTTTCTGTAGGAATTGAATTTGATTCCCATTTGTTTTGTTTTCGAGGTCACATTCCCGAGGTCGCGTGCCTCTCTTTATTAACGGTTCTTTTGTAGCCGTTATGCGATTCGTAGTACTGAACACACGTACATCGCGTTATTCCGGCCGTTATTTTTTCGTTATATTTTCGACACATCTTTTTGCTGTTCCCATCGTTGGGGACTCCATTGTCGGGGACCTCTTGCAAGTGTCTATTTTGGTGGATAACAAGCTTTTGGTGTTCTTTTCTCCCCTACAAACCTCAGTAGAAGCCACGGGTATTAGCCTGGTGTGCTCTGCTGCGCTAGTGTTGTTAATCTTCTAAGCGCCTGAGTCTCTTCTGTTGGGGAGGGTCTTTAACGTCCAGCCTTTTGGCTTCAGACGGCGATTAACCGGTGATCAGTCGGCAATCAGCTTTCATTTTGTTACCCAGACTCTATGAGTCCATTTGGGTCTGATAAACTCTATTTTTTCTCTCGTCACTAACGCGTTTACACGTGTAGTCCGCTAGATATTCTTACTAGTGGTATTCAGTGATTTCAAGTATTAGTATTTAGATTTGTGAGTGTTTTCATGTAAGATGACTTCTGGGATCGAACCTCTATCGGTGCACTATTACTGTTAGCGATTCAGCGAGTCGGCTCGCTTATTTGCCTGTTAGTCGTATGTGTGTTATCTCATTCGTGTGTTTCTCCAAATGTCCGTACGTCTGTACGTTTGTTACCGGCGCTTTTCTAGATCCTACACTAGATTCAGTTTTGTTCTTTAAAGTGTTCGTGTGTATCACTGGTATCACGTGCTTGATAACACACTGATTTCAACAACACCAGCCACGCCCTCCATCCCAATGGCTGCACCCATTGTAGCGACCCAACCCCCAGCCCTCTACACCCCATTACCCACTCCACTTAGGCCCGACCACGCCGCCTCCAAACCCACCCTCTCCCACGACTACCCCAGCGACGTGCTGGCCACAGCGTACGGCTCCGAAGAATGTCCATCGTCTCCCTCCAATCCATCCATCCAGCTGCCAATCCTGAACAAATCCATCACCTACACCGCCTGAAGCGTTCCTTCCTTCCTTCCTTCCTTCCACCCTTCCTTCGTTTGTTCGTTCGTTTGTTCGTTCGTTCGTTCGTTCGTTCGTTCGAACCATAATGGCCACCGCGAGAACGTGTCCGAACGCGGCTCTGGCGGTCAATTGCTTTCAGGTCGCCAATGGATGCTTTCGGATCCCCCGACTCCCCTCAATTCTTCCCCTCCCGGTGCCGACCGAAGACGACGATAAAGACAACGAGGACGACAACGGGAAATCTTCCAATCCAAAGCGCGGCTGTCACGAATCGGTGTCGCTGTCGCTGTCGTCCTTTCCCTACGCCAATTGGATGGAAGCACTCGTGGCACGAACTGCTCAACCTGAAGTTGAAGCTGAAGCTGAAGCTGCTGACAACAAAAGCAACAACAAAAGCAACAACAAAACCCCGACACTGAGGGACCTCGTCCTTCCTGGATCCCACGACTCGGCCACCCATTCCATTCCGGCCAGCAGCTGGTTCTCGGCGGTAGGAATCACACAAAATGCTTCGGTGGGGGAACAATTGCTGCGGGGGATCCGATTTCTGGACCTCCGCATTGCGTCCGCTCCTTCCCGGAGCAACACAAGGTCTTGTAGGTCTTGGTGGAGGAGGAGAACGACGATGATGGAAGGCACGGAACAACACGGCGACAAGAACGACAGCAGCAGCAACGACCTGTTCATTTATCACGGGTGCCTCCGGGGAGGATCTTTCCGACCGGTCCTCACCGAGGTACGAACCTTTTGCGAACGCTTTCCGGGAGAATTTGTGGTGCTCCTGGTGGCACCGGAATACGGGCAGCCCCTGGGGGTTGCCGGAAAGCAAAACGCCCTCGAAACGATCCGTTCCGTGCTGGGGGACCGGCTGTTTCGGGGAGGAGCGTTAGCGCCACCATCGTCTGTGTCTGCGTCTGCGTCCCCGCCGGTGTCCGTGTCCGTGTCATCGCATCCTTGCCCGGCATCATCATCGTCACCGTCGTCATCTCTGGTGTCCGCGGCGAGGGAGGCCCTGTCGGAGACGCCCCTCGCCGATCTGATCGGCAGCCACCAACAAATCTGCGTCCTCCTCTCGGAACGATTCTACGAGGGGGGGTCGATCGACGAATCCCTCGTCGCGACGCGCTATCACTGCTTTCCGGCACACCGATTCCTCCGGGACAAGTGGCAGTAAGTGAAGTGAAGTGAAGTGAGGTAAACAAACATGCTCGAGACGGCCGGCCGGTCAGAACGGGCCTACTACTGTTACGACTACTACTACTAGCATAGTATCGAAAGTATACTATTGGATCGTCCCGGAGGGTTTGGATCTGGAATTGTTTTCAGTTTTGTGGTTGCTCACAACAGCTCCGTTTTGGAACGGAACGGAATTTGAATCCGATTTGCATGTCCTTTTGTTTTCTCACTTGATGGTTGGCGGCCAGCAACACCCGGGATCCGGAACAACTCCTGCGGGGAAACCTCGACGAAGTCCTGTCCCACAGCAACAGCAACAGCAACAAAAACGATCGTCTGCCGTTGCCGTTGCTCAACAACCAATTCGTTTTGACCCCGGGAATCGATGGCCTCGGGGACGTGACAAATCTTCTTCTGGGTCGGTCTTCCCTCCAGCCCGTCCACCTGGCCAACAACGGGTTGTACCTGCCCCGTCGACGACAACAACAACGACAACAACAACGACAACAACAACAACAAACGATCGCCACCGGGGATGATCGCAGCACCACCACTACCATCCCCCTCCTCCACGAGTTCTGGATCGACCACGCACACCTGCCGGCCTGGAACATTGTCTCGCTGGACTTTGTCGATCTGGTTCCGTCCGTCGTGGACGTCCTGGTGGGCCTCAACGGGGTGGGATCCCTGGACGTCCTGCTGGCGACCCTCCGCATCGTGCGAAAGGGGAACAGCAACAGCAACAGCAACAACGGCGGATCGGCATCCTCGTCGCCGTCCGAGACATCAGCAGCAGCAACAGCGGCGGCGGCAGAAGCCGTGCGGGTCGTCTGCGTCACCGCCGAGGTTCGATCCCGCGTCCTGAGAAACAAGTGCTTGTTTCTGCACGTGGGACCGGATCTCCTGGAACAGCAGCAGCAACAGCAGCAGCCGACGATCGCCGGGGACAAACGCGCCCCAACCGAATCCATCGTCGAAATCGAACAGCAGCATCAAACCATCACACTCACCCTGGTCTATCGGGCCACAGCCATCACAACCACACGAGGAACACGACGAGGCGGGGCGGTTGTCGTGGTTTCGTCCCTCGTCCTGCCGGTAGACGCGAGCTCGGTAGTGGTTCTGAACGAGCACAACCACGAGAGAGCCCGGGGACGGAAGGAGCACGAGCTGCCGGTAGTGGGGAGCAGCCGAAGCGGTGACAACAAAACCAAAAACAACAACAACGACGACGACGACAACAACAACAACAACAACAACAACAACACGAGTGTGAGTACTACTAGTGGCATGTTCGATCCCGGCTACGGGGGAACCATCGTGACGTGGACGAATATGCCAAACGAAAACAACAACAACAACAACAACAACGGACCCTGCGGTGAAAGGAGAACCGTGGAAGGAATTCGATTCGGGTATCTGGAGGAGACCGGCTGACGAATTGGACCGGACCGGATCGGATCAACCACACGCTTGGTAATGAACGACGTCCATCACTCGCGCGGTGTAGAACAGTACTCGGCTCGAAATAATGCCAACCCATCCATACCGTACCGTACCGTACCGGTACATATCATGCCAAGATAAGATAGCTCGAATCATCGTGATTCTGCGTCGCACGCACTCCGCGGCGAGGTCGAGGGGAGGCACAAACAGCAATCGTTTCGAGAGAAGTACTGTAGTTTTCTACTACTAGAGTACGAGCGCTATACGATACTCCATTGCCGTAGAATATCATTCATTTGGATTCATTCATTCATCACGGCCGGTGGTGCGGGTGGGTCAACGCATTGCATTGCATTCCGTTGCAATGAATGAAAACTCGGAGAGAACTCCGTGCCGCGAGTTTAGTCTCGTCTCGTCTCGATGCCAGACAAATTGCATGCACAAAAACCGCTTTCTCTACGTCTACGAGTATTATACGGTATTGTAGTACGGAACGATCGCCGGGAACCGATCCCAGAGCATGGTCGCTGTTGCACTATCGACTTGACCGCCGATCCTTCGATCGATGACTCTTCCAAGAAAAAACTTCCCTCGTACGGTACTCATCCAAAGACATTCCTAGGTATGTACCGTAGCTCGTGGCAATCCAGTCCACGAATCCAATTAAATCCAATCCTTTTCTACAGTACGTACGCACGCCATGCAATTACTTCGTAGTAGGCTTGTTAAAAATGTTTTGCATCGTGGTGAGACGTGACGTGCGATCCATCCATCCCGTTTGGGGGGGGGAGGGAGAGACTTGCCATGCCACGGAAGAAACGAATCCATTCGTATCGTATGGTACCGTACCCCTTGTCACGAGTGCCTTTCGTATTGATACTGCGCCTGTGCTGCTACGGTTCTGCTTCCGTACACCGCCCTGCCCTGCCCTGCCCTGCCCTGCGTTGCGTTGCGTGCCGTCTAAGAGTACAGCAGTAGCTCCCAACGAGCGGTTTTTTTGGGGGTAGATGACGACACACACACCCGATTTGTAATAATAATGCAATCCAATCCAATCCAATGCAATGCCGTTTCGCCTCGCCTCGCCTCGCCTCGCAGTTTATTTTCTCCTAACTTGTCACTCGAAACGGAACGACGCTGCCGCTTCATTGCATCATTCATTCATTCATTCATTGGCATCATTCACTGGTAGAGCATCCGTTCGTCCCATCCGTTGCATTGCGGTCCCAACCTCATGGGTGGCGGGTGGCGTTCGGTGGCATTTCTGGCGTTTGTCCTTGGTTCTGCTGCTGCTGTTGATGCTGCTGTTGATGCTGCTGTTGATGCTGCTGTTGGTGTTAGTGCTGCTGCTGCTGCTGCTTCTGTCGATAGGACAGACACCACGCCGCAAATCGGATCAGGAATTCCGTTCCGAGCGAAGATGGCGATGGCGATGGCGATGGCGATGACGATGATGGCGACGATTCGCTCCACCGCTTGCCTCCTTCGTCGTCGTACAATCGCATCACCACACCGAGGCAGGCAGCAATGCCCTCGTCGTCGTAGGGCGGAGAAAACGACGACAATGATGACGGCTTGAACTTGCTTGCCGCCTCTCCCGGTGCCAGTGCCAGTCCCAGAGGGATGACGTCGTGCGTGACGATCCATTCGGCCAGCGCGTCCGGAAACGAGGTACCACGGCCACGGCCACCGCCACCGTATCCCCCGGCCTCCGCGATCACCGTGGGGGTCGGGAACCTCCCGTGCCCCCGGCGGATCCATCCGTGGGCCGGGGGGAGGCTCTGCTGTGGCTGTTGTTGTTGCGGTTGTTGTGGTTGTGGTTGTTGTGGTTGTTGTGGTTGTAGTAGTTGATGGGAGGATTGCACCGCAACACGCGGTGTCGCGTAATAGTAGTCGGTGTCGCAATCCGTGTTGGGTTGTTCCTCGTCGAGCTGCGTCAGGAACCAGGCAGAATTTTTGAGACTGCTGCTGGTCGTCGGCCCGTAGCTCATGTCGCAGCGGCACAGACTGATGGTGGTTGCCGACGGCAGCCGTTGTTCGTAGACAAGAGAGGAGGAGGAGGACGACGACGACGACGACCCCGAATGGTAGTACCGGTATCGGGGAGGAGCGTTAGCGTCTCCATCGCCGTTGCCGCCGTCGCCGTCGCCGTCGTCTTTCATTAACATGCACGGGGTCGACAAGACGTAGCGTCCGTTGACGACCTTCGATCCCGCTCCGGTCACCAAATACGAATACGGCGGCGGGGTGAGGTGCTCCCTCGTTTCCTCCACCATGACGGCCAGGTGCTTCCACCCTAGGTTCCGGAATTGCAAAGCACGCTCGCGGGAGCTGTTGCCGTTGCCGTTGCCGTTGCCGTTGCTGCCACCAACGGTGGACTCGATCGGAATCGAAGTAGGAATCGAAGTAGGAATCGGAATCGGAATCGAGATGGAGATCCAGGCGAGCACGTGGTGCCTCCACCAGTCGTAAAAAGCTACAACCGCCCCCGGAATCCCGTTGACGACGGATGGGATCCGGTACACGGGGAGCAGGCAACCGATCAGGATCCGGTCCCAGCGGTCCGGTGAGAGCTGTTTTAGCATTCCGAGGTGATCGGCGGTTTCCGCGACGGTTTGGGACAACCGGACCAGGCGCTCGGCCGCGTCTTTCTCGTCGTTATCGTTATCGTTGTCCTTGTCCTTGTCCTTGTCCTTGTCGTTATTGTTGCTTTGTTGTTGCGCGACGATCACCGAGAGGGTCGCGCACGATTCGTCCAGCGGGACGACTCCATCAGAATCGTGTTCGCATTCGTGTTCGCATTCGCATTCGTGTTCGCATTCGCATTCGTGGTCGCATTCGTGTTGGTCGTTGGAATCGTTCCTTCCGTTGTTGTTGCGGGTATTGCTGTAGTTGGTCGGTGGGGTTGGCGCTGCCATCCTTGCAGCAACGGCAGCAGCAGCAGACGAACCGGACGATGCCGATGCCGATGCGGATGCGGATGCCGATGTGGATGCGGATGCGGATGCCAAATCGGCGGACGACTTCAACGACCACTCGCAGAGCTGCGAACCGCCAATCGAACCCGCAATCATAGCGGGAGTGTTGGCGGTGGTGTTAGTGGTGTTCGTTCTTCTTCGCGATTGATGCTGGCTAGCTTGCACAGAGCTGAGCTGAGCTGAACTGTGCTGAACTGTGCTGAACTGTGCTGAACTGAACTGTGCTGAATTGAACTTCAATGCCGATTCGGAGTTCAGACCTATGATAGACGACGATGACGAGCTTCGTCGGTATTGAAATTGATGTTGATGCCGATGCTGGTGTTGAGGTCGATTGTTCGTATTGTATCACGTTCGTACCGGTACGAGTACGAGTACTCCGTATTATGATACCCGCACTGGTACAGCGGTCTCCGTCTCGATTGATCTCCGTCTCCCTTCCCTAGGAAATAGAATCCCGTATCGTATGGTAATAATACGAAGTACAAGTACAAGTCGTACAAGGAGTAATAGTAGTAATTAGAAGAAAGATTAGCGCAAGATCTTTGTTTAACCTTCGTTCTGTTCTGTTCTGTTCGAACCCAACCAAAAAGAAGAATGAATCAATCAAAAAGAGCCGATTTTGGTACGAGTACCGGTACGAGTAAGGTACTCGCACGATCTACGGTATACCCGGTAGTAGCCTAAAAGTGTCTGTCTAACAGAGCTGCCGCCATCGGAACGTCTTCGATTTGGCGAACCACTGACGCAGAGGTTCGTTTTGTTGGGGTTCGTTCGAAACTACGAAGTAAAAGCCATGCAATGCAATGCAATGCAATGCAATGATGTTATCGGTTATCGCGAGAGTTAGTCACTAGATAATCGGGACTGACTAATCCTCAATCTTCCCGTACCGTACGTACCGTACGGTACATTGAAAGATTACCGTACGTAGCTTACGTACGGTACAAGTACGGTATGATGGAATCCTGAATGGGATGACAAACCACTCGAGAACGGACGATGACGAACGCAGATAGATTACGTTTTAGACACGTATGAGATTTTTACCGTAATGCTGTATTCCATCCAGCGCGCACACAGCAAGCAACTCCAAAAGTCGGTACAGACGGCACCAACACCAAGGAGCAAGGAGTCATGACCAACACTCCTACCGGTACGTACCGGTACTATGAGTATCGTGCGGTACGAGTAATTACTTGTATCCGTAATCTTACGAGTACTCGTACTCGTACCGGTATGAGTACTCGTACCAGTACATATGCTCCTGCGACAAACAGCTACGAAACCGACAACAAACACCGCGGCGCAGCAAGATTATTATTTTTCTTAACCGAAGACGGACAACTCGGCTACGAAGTACTCGCAATCTTACTCCATACTCCGTTTCATTCGTTGAAACCTCTGTGAACACACACCCTTGCCAACGATACAAACAACTACCGGTACGAACTGCTGCAGTGTAAGAGAATACGACACGCTTCCGCAAACACGACACAATACAATACAATACAATACAAGACAATACAAATATGGACGCATCAACCGAAGCAGCAGCAGCAACAGCAGCATCATCGCCAATGAACGGAGACCACAACGAGGAGGAGACAGAGACTATATTCAGTCTCTCCACTGTCCTGTTTGCGATTGTGACACTCGCCATCTACCTGCTATTCCTCAAGCCGACAACGAAACCGAATGACAATAATGCTAATGCTAATAACAACAACAACAACAACAACAATGCTACAGCAACGAATCGCCGGGGATCGCAACAGCAGCAGCGCCACCAGCGGGTCCCCGCGGCACGCCGGCAGCACCAGCCACAACAGCAACAGCAACGAACCCCCCGAGCAGCAACAGCCGCCGCCTCAGCAGCTCAATCCCGCCTGTCCGACAATGCACTCGAGATTCTCAACCGGTGCCGATCGGTTCCTCCCCACGTCGTCGTGGCATCGTCCTCGTTGTCGTCCTCGTCCTCGTCTTCCTACCCGGGAGGGTTTTCCATGCTCTCCGAAAACGGACTGGTATCCCTGTCGCACACGCGTGCCGCCGCAAGCAACAACAACAACAACAACAATCATAATAACGCCAATACTACCAACACGGCACGGCGCACGGAACGCGCCAAGATTCTCCTGCCGCTGTGCTCCGCCGCCGCATCGTCGTCGTCGTCGTCGTCAACGACGTCCGGCAACAACAACAATAACAGCAGCAGCAGCAAGCTGTGGGTTCCGGCCAACGGATCCGTCCTGGTGCTGGGCGTATCGGAACGGAACCACCTGCGGGTTCCGTTCCAGCGAGCGGCCATCGCGCGCGCCATCAAGGGCCTGGCGGCGCACTATTCCGTCCTGGTCATTGTGTCGGTGGAATCCGAATCCGAGCGCAACAATAACAACAACAACAATAGTGGCGACCATGCGGAAACGCAGCGGCTCCACGAGCGCGCGGTCCGGGCCCTGCGCCGCGGTGACAACGACGACGATAATAATAATAATAATAATAAGGATGATGATGATGCTACCGATAACGACAACAACAACAATAACGACGACATTCCCGAATCCCTCCTGCCCCCGCACAGGGTGCTGCTGTCGGGAGCATCGGCCCTCGGACGGGTGGCCCTCGCGCGGCAGCTCTCCTCCAACGTCGGGCTCGTCGTCGATTTCGATCCGGAGGTCCGGACCCAGCTCCAGAGGTTTGGATTCGACGTGGCACTCGTCGACGACTGGGCGGGCCTTTATTGTTCTTCCAAAAAATAAATAATAATAAAAACAATAACCAATAATAATAACCAATAGATGGTGGTGGTGGTGGTGATGGTGACGACGATGGTGACGATGGTGGTGACGATGGTGACGATGGTGATAGATGACGATGATAGATGCAACAAAGACTAATCACAAACAATACTACGGTGGTACTGTATTATTATTATTGTTATTGTTTGGCAGAAGAAGCAGGGCAGGGCAGAGCGGAACGGATTGGTGGGCGGGTGGGCCGACCGGGACACGGGTTTTTGTGTGCGATGCGGACACACCACGTAATTCGATTTTGGCATGAGTATTGGCATTTCCATTTCAATGGCGCCCGCGTCGGCTCGGCTCGGCTCGGCTCGGCAACCACAGCGGCAACGGCCACCGGGACAGCGTTCCGTTCCGTTCGGGGGTCGAACATTGTTGAGGCTGTGGCTTCGCTTGGCTTGGCTCGGCGAACACGAGAAAACAAAACAAAAACACGCCGTGGAGGTGGAGCCCCTACCTACTACTGCGGTATGGATGGATGGTTGGTTGGTTGGTTGGTACAATCGGCCACAGGACAAAGCCGGGGTGCCGAAACGAAACAAAACGAAACGAAACGAAACGAAACGAAACGACCCGAGTGGATACTATACCGTACGGCCCGAAACCGCATCCCTGCGCAGACACAAAGCAAGCGCCCCTCGACTTGTTGTTTAGTATCCCTTAGTGCCTAATAGTACAGCAGTAATGCCATGCTTGTACACTACGGTATTATTTCTTATTATTATTTTTACCAGAATCGATCAGTTGTCAGACTGTCTGACAGACCTGAGCGCGCGTGGTTTTAGAAAGTACTATAAAATAACAGAGTTATTAATACTTGAATTTAACAATAACTTAAGTTACTATTAATCCTGTCAGCGTAGGATTTGTACTGGGCACTTATTTTAGTCCCACACCTCTTCTATCCAACGGACCAAACCCGAACACCAACCCGACAAGTGATCACCACTCCAGTTTTTTATATGAATATAAGGAACTGAAGATCAAACATAAATTAAGACATCCCTACCCGCTGGGACTAAACTCGCCGGCCGAGGTAAATCCCAAAACTTTTTCTAAGATGATTTCTGTTTTTTGATATTCAACTAAACACGACGTGTTCTTCAATACTCAACGAAATGGGATCCAACACGATTGCTTGGAGTGATTTGCAAAAGGAAGAAACTCTAATTTGCAATTTGCAATTTGCACGTGATTCCACTACGTAACACGCAATATTACTAGATAACAAGTGATTCCACTTCATAATTTCTACTTTTGCAACAAAGTGCTCATAATTTCAAATTTGGAACTACTAAACTCTGCATCTTTTTTGGCTCTGCTGTAAACTTTGCTAAGCTGAATAATCTCAGAATGGAATCGACCATGGGATTGTTCTTCCTCCGCCAAATTGACTAAACTGATGCTAAGCAAAACAATCATTCTTGAATTGTCTGATGGAATCGACCATGGGACTCATCTGAACAATCAACAATCGGCTGGCTCTCCTCTCCAATCAACGATCGACTTGCTCTCCTCTCCTCTCCACCAATCACCAGCGGCTATCCTCTCCTCTCCAATCGAATTGACTCGTCTCCAACAATCGAATCGAATCCACTCGTCTCCTCCTCTCCAATCAAATTGACTCCTCTCCTCTGTCCACCAATCCAATCGACTCTCCAATTGACTCTCCAATTGACTCTCCAATCAACTTTCCAATCCACAATGACTCCTCTCCTCTCCTCTCCAATCGACAATCAACAATTGACAATGGGAAACCAATCAACAATCTACAAGTCAAACTGCTTGCAAAGTGTTTGATGCTTTGGGGATGGGCCATGAATCGATTGGCAATTGGTTGGTGGTGGGAAGTTGAAAGGACTTGGTCTTTCAAAGATGGGTGTGGAGTGTTGAAAGGGTATTTGCCTTTGTCTTCATTAAGTTGTCGTCTTCTTCCAGTATGGCCTCTAAGGATTCGCCAGCAACAACTCTACCCTTCACATAATCAGCAATGCACTTGAGGCAGGAGAAATGCTTCTGGTTGGCTGTGTTGTAATGCTTTCTCCAATGGCTGTTGATCTTTTCAAGGTCTTTGATCCCCCCGGGGAAGTCAATGTCATTGAAGTCCCCAAGTCCAAAACACTCATTCCACATCGATGAAACAGACTTATGGGTACAAAACAACAAGTACTTTCTTGTTGTTTCTGGAGGATCACCCGATGTGTCGGTTGTTGCTTCTGTTGGTGGCGCTGGCAGTTGAAACAAATGCATGTGCTGCAGGAAGTGGTGGAGTTGATTGTTGACAACACCTTATTGTTGTCTGAAGGTGGTAACTGAAGCCTGTATCCGCCGAATGTCCTGTGAAGCATTATGGACTTCTGAATGAAGGTTTTGAAGCCGGTCCCGAACCCCCGGAAGGGCAACATTGATACTCCTTTCGATTGAGGTAGTAGCTTCCATTCCTGCTTTGACGCCGACCTTCTCCATGAGAGCTGCGTGATAAGCATGGAATGCGGTAGTTGCGGAAACAGGCAACAAAAAGAGGCGGTTCTTCCTACCTTGGTGGAGCAAGATGGCCGCATCCTGCAGTACGACACATTGTAAATTGAGGAGGAGCTCAAAGAAAGCTTAAGCAGTGGGCTTTGGGGTGCTATTGATGGTGTTCATTGCCTTGTCAAGGAGGGGGAAGACTTGACGCCGAAGCTCCGGAGGTGGATCGAGACTACATCTTGGCAAGAAGAACCCCCCTTTATCTTGTGAATGCCCAGCCAATGCCCTCATAGCCTTCAAAGGGAGTTTGGAAGAGTATTGGTCCTCTCTGACATCAAGGTTCCAATTGCCAATCATTTTGATGTATTGGGGATCAACCTCTTGCATTTCACATGCAACTGCACCTGTACCACGGCCAAAGTGAACAAAATGCTTTGAAGTGATCCCCAAGGCGTTGCAAGCTTGTTTCATTGTACTTGCATAGGCTTGATTGGTGATCAACTGTTGATAGTTCCCTGTGTTATTACAATCCGTGAGTAATTTGGCGTTGAACCAAGTGGCATTTGTTGCAAAGTCGTAGCAAGCAAGCTCAGCCGTTGAATGGAATTGTGCCATCAAATAGAAGCCCAACGCACCAATTGGACACATGTTAACGTTTTGATGTCTCATAACGCATCCATATAAAGTTTTCTGACCATTCGTTTTGCCTGTTATTATTTGCATAATTAGGATCTGGCAGGCATGTGTGCCTTCATCATATTTGATAAGGTCACACAGGTCGGACAGCTCACATTTGAATAAGGACTCGCCCCAGAGAACCCCTCCATGTGTCATAAGGAAACAGAATCTGTCTCTCAAGGCTGCCACATGATAACTTGGTTTGTACTGATTCTTAAAGAACAAGAAATCCTCTATCCGCTCGATGTTTTGCACATTCATGTATGGTGACAATGCATGATCTATCTTCTCATTGAATCTCATTTTTTTATCTTCTTCTTTCGGACTTGAACGACTTGCAGCAGTTGGGTGACTCTTTCAGATCGAATGTGTTCCTTTGTGAGATTGTTTGCCTTTTGACTCCTCTGATGCCTCAGCATTTTGAGGATGGAACACAAGTATTGATTTGAGGATAGTGGTGTTATTTTGGGTAGATATCGTAAGCGGTTTGGTTGTTTTGGCGTTTCGTCATGTCATCTCGTTTTTGTTGTTTTGGTGTGTTTTTTGTGTCTTTATGTTCGTCTGTTGGAATTGAAGTGTATGTGTTTGTTGTGTTTGTTGTGTTCCTTTGGTGAGAGGGCGCTCCGGGCCTGGGCCCGGCGCAAAGTGACACCACCTTAAAGCTGATTGGCTGAAGAATTTGGGTATCAGAGGGTCTTGGTCACTTGGTCGCGCACATGGTTCGCCCATGGTTGAATTTGGTTGAATTTGATTGGTTGGTTTTAGTGTAAAGTTGTTATCTTAGTATGTCAGAGATTGCGACCGTTACGGTTAAATCACGGGCATTTTGCTAAGAGAGGAGTCCGACACTGCTCTGACATACAAATATCTTATTATTATTATTTTATATTTTTTACCAACTATGTACGAAGTACGAGTACTTATAGTAATACCGTACTACATACAAACTACCATACGAAACAGACTCACTCTTTGTTTTGGATATCCCAACCCTACATACCGGTACCGGTATGTAAAGCAGTACACGTTTAGTTGAGAGAAAGAGGAGGGATTGCTCTGAAGGAGGAAGGATGGATAGTATTATAGATGGATGGGGATGGAAAGAAACCGCGGGAGCATGCTCTATCAACAATCGAAGCAGTCGCAGGCGCAGGCGCGGTCACAGGTACAGTCGCAGTATCCAAAATAATAATTGGGGATTATCGTATTTATAGTCCGGGAACAAGGTTTGGAAAAGGGCAGGCAGGCAAGACAGTTGCAAGCAAAAAGAGGGACAACGGAACGAGCAATGCCACGCGACCGTCGCAAAAAGTACAAGAGAGGGGATTCGAACCCCCGACCTCATCCGTGTGAAGGACGCGTCATAACCAACTAGACCACTCCTGCTGATGTTGTTACGAATATGGGCCGTTCGTAAATATATAACCCCTTTGAAAAATTTGGTTTGCGATCTTTCGTTGTTGATCGGATTCGTTTCTGCTTCCAAGAACCGTACGATAGTACCGGTAGAGCAGATCCAACTTTTCATAGTATCGTACGAATAGTAAGTTAACCATCCCACCGGTACAATACCGGTACTTGTACGGAACGCAGACAAAGGTTTCTGCCACCAACGACAACAAGAACGAGGAGACCAAAGATCTCAAGTCGTCCGACACTCCCAACGAATTCGACTTCACTTCCACATACACATACCGTACACATACGGTACACATACACACACACACACACAGACACAGACAGACACAGACACAGACACACTCCCACATACCCGGTACCGGTACACAAACACACTTCTCCCCCCGGATTGCACCATGTCGGAATCCACGGCAGAACAACCACCACCACCACCAACACCACCAAATTCCTCCAGCAACGGCAACAAAATAATCGACAACGACAACAACAAAAACGACTGCTCGTCGATCGTAAAAAAACGCGGGGATTGCTACCGCAAACACCAGCTGGGGGGGGATCCCGACGATATTGCGGCCATCACCACCAACCAGCACGCATCCAATAAATTCCAGAAATGCTGGATCCCCACCCTCCGGGCCAAGCGGTGCCTGGCCTTTTCGCTCTGCGCGCGGGAAGCCCTCGATTACTACCAGACCCCGTCCGATGCGATCGTCGAGGGCGTGAACGGTCCCAGAGACAAGGGCTACTGCGCCGCCTACGACGAGGCCTACTGTGAGTATGCGAATGCGAATTCGAATTGCGTATGCGAATGCGAATGGTACAGTAATTACTGTATCTTGTCTGTATATCTACGTGTAGAAACAATTTGGATGTGGCGATTGCGATTGCATCTGCGACACCTCGCACTCACCCACGTTTTTGTTTTTTGGTTTCTTTCTTTTTTGGTTTCTTCTTTTTTGTTCTTGTTGTTGTTCTTTTCCTTTGCGTCACGTCACGTCACACTCAACGCAACGCAACGCAACCGCCAGGCTTTGGCAATCCCCGGATCATGAAGATCGACCTCGAGTCGGCCAGGCACCAGAAACACCAAAAACACCGCCAGGAAACCTTTGAGCACCACGAGCGGTGGAAGAGACGGGTGGTGAACAGCAAGCCGAAGCAAGGCCGGTGCGAACAAATGCGAGACCGGCTTCACCGGTGCCTTTCCGAGCACGGGGTGTGAGTGTGAGTGGTGTATGTGGAGCGGAGTGGAATGGAGTGGAATGGAGTGGAGTGGAGTGGAGCCGACCGGATGGATGAATGAAATGAATGCCATGCGATACGATACGATACGATGCGATGCGATGCGATGTACGATATTGTATGATTTGTTTTGTTCCATTCCGCTCCTCGATTGCGTCACTCCACCTATCCTCACGAACGAATGCAGCTTCGGATCCCATTGACGTTGACGTTTGTTGGACCCGTATCCGCTTTCGTATCCGTAACAACGATAGGATGGTATCGATTTAGAACATCGCGCGATTGATTCGCAAGCGGACGATCGAGCAGCTGCGAGAGAACAAGACCATCGGCTGGATGGATGGATGGATGGAATGGAATGGAATGGATCGGCGGAACAGAGGAGCATCGGTCTGGGTTCCCGGATTGCCGTGCTTGTCTCGTCTCGTCTCGTCTCGTCTCGTCTCCTTGCGACTCTTTCATTGCCTTTCTCGCACAAACACAACGGAGAGAATGCCGAAACCTCGAGTCCCGACGGTCGGAGACGACCGGTACGCTCGTCATTAGCCAGCCAGCCAGCCAGTCAATCAACCAGTCAATCAACTGCCAAAAACAACGAAGAACAAAATAAAAATCATGCAGGGCATACATGATTGCCATTAATGAGGCCTGCGCTAGTAGCTGTTGCGACGACGAACTAACTTCTAGAGTAATACGTGTAGTGTAGTGTAGTGTAGTATTGTATCTCGATCGTGCAGTTTCTAAAATTACAGTAGGATGATGTATCAGGGTACAACAACTCCATTATTTGGAGTAGATTTGGGGGGGTGGACGCCGCCGGTCGGCCGATGCCGGTAGGCTGGTTGGGCGTGGAAGCGAAGCGAAGCTTTCGCACAAACCGCAAACCGCCATCGAATTGTATTAAACTAATGCATGTATATATATACACAATATGTACAGGGATGACTTACCAGAGTCGAGAGTCGAGACAACACGAGACGAGGACGCCACCGGAGCTCCGATTGATTTCTTCGATCGAACATCGTTTCGAACCCTCTCCCGAGCGAATGGGAGAGTGCGGCAATGCAGTGTAGTGCAGCGCAGTGCGGTGCACCCCACCGGGTGACCACTCCACTCCCACCAAATGTTCAATCGGCATTCACAGCATAGCACAGCACCGCACAGCACCGCACAGCCAAGTGTAGCCTAGCCTAGCCTAGCCTAGCCAAGAACCAAACGACCGGGACCACGGCTAAGTGCATTCCTGTTCCTTCGGTCATTTATTCCTTCATTGCATTGCTATTATCCTATTCTTGCATTGTATTGCATTGCATTGCATTGCTACCGTACAATTCAATTCAATTATCACTACTCGACTACCCGCTGGATGGTGTGGATTTCCGCGTCCTCCCAGTAGGGAACCTGGTCGTTCTCGGCGGGGTTCCAGTTTTCGATGTATCCCTCCAGAAAAAAGAATCCGCTGAGGTAGGCCACCAGGATTCCCGTTGCGCAAAAGATTCCCAACGCCACCAGAGGACGGCCCGTGAGGAGGGAATAGGTCGAGGCCTCGATGTGGTCGAAGCTCGCCTTGAGGAGGCTCGCCTTGGATTGTTGTTGTTGGTGGTGGCGGTGGTGGTGGCGGTGGGTGTCGGCGGAGGACAACGACGACGACGACGACGACGACGAGGAAGATGACGGCGACTCGGTAACCTCGTCGGCCGGGGACGACGATGTTGACGACGCGGTCGACGAGAACAGGGAAACCAGGTCGTCCGTGCGGAGGCTCTTGGAGTAGGCCTCGTTTCGTTTCCGATAGAACTCGGCGTCGCGTTCGTATTCGCTCGCGTGTTGGGCGTTGCCGATGGCGGCCTCGATCGAGAAGTCTTGGTTGCTGCTGTTGCTGTTGCTGTTGTTGTTGTTGTTGTTGTCCGCGGGGTCCTCCCCGAAATAGCGATCCGCGCCCGCTCCGACACACCGCGCCGACGCCGAGCCAGTCTTCGGAGCAAATGCCCGCGACGGCGACAGCGACAGCGGTTTTTGTTGTGGCAGGATGATGTAGGCGTGGGTCGATTGGATGCTGCCGATGCTGCAAAGCCCTTCGATCCACAAGAGCAAGAGGAACAGGCCGGAACCACCACGAAGCGTGGTGGTGGTGGTGGCGGCGGTGGTTATTGTTGTTGTAGACGATGCGGACGCAGGCATGGTGGTCGGCATTCGATTATTCTCGTTTCGAAATAATTTCGACGAGTTGGCAGCAATGCAGTGTTCCTTCTGTGCAGATGGAAGATATGGCTGGATGGATGGCTGGATGAATGGATGGGTGAATGCGTAGATGGGTGGAGAGATGGATGGATGGATGAATGCGTAGATGGGTGGAGAGATGGGTAGTTGGGTTTAATCAGCGGAAGGAAATGTTGATCGGCAACAGCTCTTGGAAAGAAGAAAGCAACGTTCGGCGATGGTCGTGTTTGTGTTGAACAGAAGATACCGTACCTCTACTAGAAGATAGATACCTTTCTCGATCTTTCCAAGAAAATTATGGGCATTAAGAAAAAGAATAGAAGGCCGATGGACAACGAGAGAGGACGCTCGCTAAGCTACTTGTACTTGTACGGTACGAACGGTAGTGGATGCAAAACAGGTGCAATGCACGCACGAGATAAATGAGAATGATGTTTGTTCTCGTTCAACTATTACTCGTATTCGGTACCGGTACAAGTACGGTAGTACGAACTAGGAAAGGGAGAATGCTTTCGTTGCGGTTTCCGTTTTTCTTTCTATCGGAAATCAACCAGATGTACTCGTACTTAGGTAGGCAAAAACTGTAGTATTACTTACTGTACTCGTACCGTAATCTTACGCATTTGTAAATTCTGCGGTGTAAAGAAACGAAATGACGCAAGAACTCCAGTGTGATAGTTTATGACACGAGTGTCTAGAACTGGGACGGAAGAAGAACGAAGAACGATTGCGTGGCACCCGAACTTACTACGAGTTTGGATTTCTACCGTACTAGGAAATCTCCTAGAAGAGAACCGTTTGATGCCCAACAGCTTGCTGTCGCCTTCTTCTTTCCGGTTTCTGTGCGTTGTAAAATGTTACACAAAACTCGTAGAAGTACAGGTACAGAGTACGCTACACGGTACGAATAGTACGGTACTCCTCGTACTCGTAATTACATACCGAACGCAAATTGTGGGCGCTTGCAACAGTACAATGCGGGATGTATGGTAGACGTACCGGTAGCAGTTTTTGTACGGTTAGGAATGCGGCAGGCAGTGTGGGTGTGTCAGCTCGCGAGCGCGTGCGTATGGGACGGTACCGGTACGTACTCATACGCGTGGGTATGTATTTTTGGCGCGCAAACAATTCAAACGCACACCATCGTCAACCTCTACGTAAGCTAATTACGATACATACAGTACGAGTACATACTCCCGATAGCATACCGTTCTAGGAGGATAACAACAGTTATGGGTTGTGGTTGCGCAAGAGGACATGGAAAGGTCAGAATGATGAGCATTATGAAGTCATTAGTAGAGATATTCAATATGCAGAATCTGAAAGAAAATACAATGCCATCACCCATTATTTGAACCCATCCACCAGAGGTCAATAGACGAGACAGTGTTCAGGAGGACTCCTCCTCGTCATGTTTCATTTTTGAACTGACTTTGGTGTTGTTGGCACCATCGAATGCCCACCATGGCACATACAAGGAGCAACATTGGTGGATAGTGGTGTACTGGTGGGAACTCGTTTTGTTGGAAGACAGTGATTGCTGGTTACGATTAAACCATGTTTGGTTTGGGAATAATGGGATGTACATATGCTGCTTTTGGCAGTTGAGACAGCAGATCTAATGTAATGATTTTGTGCATGTGCATCTTTGGAGTACGTCACTTAAACTATGCTCATGCTTGCCTCAAATGCATGTGATGTATTTAAAACATTCAGAATTCTTATAATTCTCTATGTATTTTTGCATGCAACAATTTCAAGGAGGACTATTTTTGCACCCGTAGTTTCAGCCTCAGTATTATGGTTGCTTCACAATTTTTCTATTTTACAAGTTTGTTTCATACTAACCCCAATAAAAATTTATTCTCCAGTTGTCTTTTTTTTTTCCTTACAAAACTCATTGTTTTAAATAATGTTATCCTCTACGCACAGTGATATTTGCGTAGCGTTATTACAAACTCCTTCACAAAAGTATGAGCTTCTTGATAACCGGCAATCTATTATGTTACATCCATTTCACAATACTCACACTATGAATATCAAATACCAAAAGACAACAAACTTATTTTGGTCGAAAAATGAAAGTATTTTATCATCATTTGCAATAATCTCCTTTATACTATTCAATTTTAACAACATACAAATATATTGTGCAAACAGATATAAAAGAATAATGAACTAACTGCGTTACTATAATGATGTTATCACCATTTATTTTTGTAAACTTTTCATGTATTTGATGTAAAATTTGTAGTCCTTGTCATCCTTGCCAAGAGTCTCAATCAAGCTACATTGCTGCTTCCGTCTTTTCTTCTCCTTTTTACTTTCTTTGTCCTTCTTGTTATCTTGTTGTGTATGATTGCCACTTTGCTGTTGGTACATTTTAAGTAGTTATATCTCTAAATCTTTTGACTGTTGTTCCTCCCTTCATTTTTCTATTTCACTTACAAGGTAATTGTAAAGATCTTGTCCCTTGTCACTCCATTCCTCCTTATTTTCCAACTTACTGTCAGTGAATTTCTTTCTCCTCCCCGTGCCCTTCCTTGTGTTTAGCCACAAGTCGTAGTCGTTATAAAGGAAAAGCAATGCAAATGCTTCACGACTTGGGGTGAAAATGTTACTGATTGTTATTTGGAATGATTTTCTTTTGAAGTCTGTCTGTTTTGGTGACACCGCTCCAAGAATTCTTTTGAAGAAGTATTGGAATTCTGGTGAATTTTTAGGTCAATAGTCTTTGTGCAATTGGTACCTATTTTAGAGTTCACGTTTCTGGTGTCTGTGATTAGAACCATTCCTTGGAAAGTGTCTGGTATCTGTTTGTTCCTTTTATCATCTGTGTGTCAGTGTTAAGAAGACAATTGTGTTAGAAATAATGATGAAATAGTGTATACTGGCAATCATTACTGCCTGTTCTTACCTTTGTACTTTTTCCTGGCAAGAGTTTGAGCATTGTGTCTATGCGTAGTGATTGTTTGGCATAATATTCCACTCCACTTTCGATTGTTGATATTGATTGTATTTGGTATTTCATTGATATTCCCTAGTTTTACAATTCTCACAATCATTTACTGTACAAAGACTGGTTTGGGGGCCAGGAATGTCATTATCCTGAATAATGTTTCTTTGACGTATCGGGTCATGTTTTGTTTCATGTTATAGTCATTGGTCTCTTTTGTTGTCTGTAGAGTATTGCTGTTAGTACTGTTGGGGGTTGTATCTATTTGGCTATCATTTGTGTTTGTTCGCTCACTTTCTGATACACTGCTCACCGGGCTGTTTGTTGTATGTGTAACAACAGTGGTACCCTGCACGGAACTGTGACTTTGTTGGACCATTATTTATTTGTTAAATTGTGAACAGAAACTTACCATTTTTTTGTTTGATTGTTTTGGTGCACTAGTTTTATGATAATAGCATTGTTTTGGAGCAAGTGTTTCAAAAAATATCATTCATACTGTTGTAAATAGCCGTGGTAAAATTATTATGTGCTGTAAGTGCTTGATTTATTGCGTCCCGGGGAGTGCTGTATCACTATTATTATTTCTTGTATTGTTGCACTTGTGAGGGTAGTTGTACTTATGCCTGCCTATCTTTTGTTTGTGCGTGCTATGATAATCGGGAATGTGGTGTCCTGAAAATTTTGGCGCGGACCAGAACATTATTGTGTTCCCAACCCTATCAATCTGTACATTCTACGGATAATTGTGGCCCAAGCATTGATTCAAGTCTTTCTTGTTTTTCCATTTTCTCCAACGGTGTTGCACAAAATGCCCTTTTCGTTGTTTTGGGAACTTGTGCAATGGGGTTGAAGCTACCCCCATAAAAATTTAAGGGATTGTTTGAAATTATGCAATGGGGCTGCAGCAACCCCTCTAATTATAGCCTCATATCTGGATGTTCATTGATTCACGTATTTTTTCTTTTTCCATTTTCTGCAACAGAGTTGCAGCAAATGCTCTTTTCATTTTTTTGGGATCATTGAATAACTTCATAGGAAAAAATAATTTGGTAAACGGCTGTACAGTTTGTGTATGTTATTGTAATCCAGAGTAATGTCGAAATTGGTAAATGAACTTTTTGACCAACGGATTTTTTCCGCAATTGAATTGATCAATATTTGTGATTTTTCACCGACAACCCCATTTTCACATCTGGATGTAGTACAAGTACTACTTATCATAGTCCAAATGGTACTAATTGTAAAATCATTGTTAGCAATAATCAAGTCAAAACAGTACCCATAGTACTACTGTTTCTTTTATAACCATAACTTCTTACTAAAATTAGTTTGTGTACTCCTATCAACAACAAAAAATGAACAGTCTTTCAATTTTCCTCCTGTCATTTGCAACACAAAAAGATTCTTCATACTGTGAGATTCCTGATAAATCATACACAGCAGTTACTTGTTCAACAAATTGAAAATTTTACTCTCATTTGCAACACACGACGAATGATTATTGTTCCTGTGAGAATCTTTAATCATGTACAGCAGTTACTAATTCAACAAATTGAAAATATTCCTACTCTCATTTGCAACATACAATGATTATTCTTACTGTGAGAATCTTTAATCATCATGTACATAAATGACTATTTTAACAATTAAGATATATCCTACTCTCACACACAATCATTATTATTACTGTGAGAATTGTTAATCATCATGTACATAAGTGACTAGTTTCACAATTAGGAAATATTCCTACTGTCATTTGCAACTCACAATGATCATTCTTACTGTGAGATTCCCCTTAAATAATGCACAGCAGTTACTAGTTCAACAAATTGAAAATATTCCTACTCCCATTTGCAACACACAATGATTATTTTTACTGTAAGAATCTTTAATCATGCACAGCACTTACTAGTTCAACAAATTGAAAATATTCCTACTCCCATTTGCAATACACAATGATTATTGTTTCTGTAAGAATCGTTAATCATGATGTACATAAGTGACTAGTTTAAAAAATAGGAAATGTTCCTACTCTCATTTGCAACACACAATGATCATTCTTACTGTGAGAATCTTTAATCATCATGTACATAAACAAATAGTTTAACATTTAGGAGATGTTCCTACTCTCATTTGCAACACACAATGATCATTCTTACTGTGAGAATCTTCAACCATCATGTACATAAGTGACTAGTTTAACAATTAGGAAATGTTCCTATTCTCATTTGCAACACACAATGATGATTCTTACTGCAAGAATCTTTAATCATCATCTACATAGATGACTAGTTTAACAATTAGGATATATTTCTACTCTCATTTGTAACATACAATGATTCTTGTTTCTGTGAGAATCTTTCATCATGTACAGGAGTTACTAGTTCAACAAATTGAAAATATTCCTACTTGCAACACACAATGATTATTCTTACTGTGAGAATCTTTAATCGTCATGTACATAAATGACCAGTTTAACAATTAGGAAATGTTCCTACTTTCATTTGCAATACACAATGATTATTGTTTCTGTAAGAATATTTCATCATCATGTACATAAATTACTGGTTTAACAATTAGGAAATGTTTCTATTCTCATTTGCAACACACAATGATTATTCTAACTGTGACAATCTTTAATCATCGTGTACATAAATGACTAGTTTAACAAATTGAAAATATTCCTACTCTCATTTGCAACACTCAATGATTATTCTTGCTGTAAGAATTGCTAATCATCATGTACATAAATGACTAGTTCAACAATTGGGAAATGTTCCTACTCTCATTTGCAACACACAATGATTATTGTTTCTGTAAGAATATTTCATCATCATGTACATAAATGACTAGTTTAACAATTAGGAAAATTTCCTACTCTCATTTGCAATACACAATGATTATTGTTTCTGTAAGAATCTTTAATCATCATGTACATAAATGACTAGTTCAACAATTAGGAACTATTCCTACTCTCTTTTGTAGCACACAATGATTATTCTTACTGTGAGAATCTTTAATCATCATGTACATAAATGACTAGTTTAACAAATTGAAAATATTCCTACTCCCATTTGCAACACTCAATGCTTATTCTTACTGTAAGAATCCTTGATCATCATGTACATAAATGACTAGTTTAACAATTAGGAAATGTTCCTACTCTCATTTGCAACACGCAATGATTATTCTTACTAAATGACTAGTTTAACAATTAATAGGAAATGTGCCTACTCTCACTTGCAACACACAATGATCATTCTTACTGTGAGAATCTTTAATCATCATGTACATAAATGACTAGTTTCACAATTGGGAAATGTTCCTACCCTCAGTTGCAACACACAATGATTATTCTTACTGTAAGAATCTTTAATCATCATGTACATAAATGACTAGTTTAACAATTAGGAAATGTTCCTACTCTCATTTGCAACACACAATGATTATTCTTACTAAATGACTAGTTTAACAATTAATAGGAAATGTTCCTACTCTCACTTGCAACACACAATGATCATTCTTACAGTGAGAATCTTTAATCATCATGTACATAAATGACTAGTTTAACAATTAGGAAATGTTCCTACTCTCATTTGCAACACGCAATGATTATTCTTACTAAATGACTAGTTTAACAATTAATAGGAAATGTTCCTACTCTCACTTGCAACACACAATGATCATTCTTACTGTGAGAATCTTTAATCATCATGTACATAAATGACTAGTTTCACAATTAATAGGAAATGTTCCTACCCTCAGTTGCAACACACAATGATTATTCTTACTGTAAGAATCTTTAATCATCATGTACATAAATGACTAGTTTAACAATTAGGAAATGTTCCTATTCTCATTTGCAACACACAATGATTATTATTTCTGTGAGAATCTTCAATCATCATGTACATAAGTGACTAGTTTAACAATTAGGAAATGTTTCTACCCTCATTTGCAACACACAATGATTATTCTTACTGTAAGAATTGCTAATCATCATGTACATAAATGACTAGTTTAATAATTGGGAAATGTTCCTACCCTCATTTGCAACACACAATGATTATTCTTACTGTGAGATTTCCCTTATATCATGTACAGTAGTTACTAGTTCAACAAATTGAAAATATTCCTACTCTCATTTGCAACACACAATGATAATTCTTACTGTAAGAATCTTTAATCATCATCTACATAGATGACTAGTTTAACAATTAGGAAATGTTCCTATTCTCATTTGCAACACACAATGATTATTCTTACTAAATGACTAGTTTAACAATTAATAGGAAATGTTCCTACTCTCACTTGCAACACACAATGATCATTCTTACTGTGAGAATTGCTAATCATCATGTACATAAATGACTTGTTTCACAATTAGGAAATGTTCCTACTCTCATTTGCAACACATAATGATTATTGTTTCTGTAAGAATCTTTAATCATCCCGTACATAAATGACTAGTTTAACAATTAGGAAATGTTCCTACTCTCATTTGCAACACACAATGATTATTATTTCTGTGAGAATCTTCAATCATCATGTACATAAGTGACTAGTTTAACAATTAGGAAATTTTTCTACTCTCATTTGCAACACACAATGATTATTCTTACTGTAAGAATTGCTAATCATCATGTACATAAATGACTAGTTTAATAATTGGGAAATATTCCTACTCTCATTTGCAACACACAATGATTATTCTTACTGTGAGATTTCCCTTATATCATGTACAGCAGTTACTAGTTCAACAAATTGAAAATATTCCTACTCTCATTTGCAACACACAATGATAATTCTTACTGTAAGAATCTTTAATCATCATCTACATAGATGACTAGTTTAACAATTAGGAAATGTTCCTACTCTCATTTGCAACACACAATGTTAAGTGACTAGTTTAATAATTAGGAAATGTTTCTACTCTCATTTGCAACACACAATGATTATTCTTACTGTAAGAATTGCTAATCATCATGTACATAAATGACTAGTTTAATAATTGGGAAATAGTCCTACTCTCATTTGCAACACACAATGATTATTCTTACTGTGAGATTCCCCTCATATCATGTACAGCAGTTACTAGTTCAACAAATTGAATATATTCCTACTCTCATTTGCAACACACAATGATAATTCTTACTGTAAGAATCTTTAATCATCATCTACATAAATGACTAGTTTAACAATTAGGAAATGTTCCTACTCTCCTCATTTGCAACACACAATGATTATTATTTCTGTGAGAATATTTCATCATCATCTACATAGATGACTAGTTTAACAATTAGGAAATGTTCCTACTCTCATTTGCAACACACAATGATTATTCTTACTGTAAGAATTGCTAATCATCATGTACATAAATGACTAGTTTCACAATTAGGAAATGTTCCTACCCTCATTTGCAACACACAATGATTATTGTTCCTGTGAGAATATTTAATCATGTACAGCAGTTACTAGTTCAACAAATTGGAAATGTTCCCATTCTCATTTGCAACACACAATGTTAAGTGACTAGTTTAATAATTAGGAAATGTTTCTACTCTCATTTGCAACACACAATGATTATTCTTACTGTAAGAATTGCTAATCATCATGTACATAAATGACTAGTTTAATAATTGGGAAATATTCCTACTCTCATTTGCAACACACAATGATTATTCTTACTGTGAGATTCCCCTTATATCATGTACAGCAGTTACTAGTTCAACAAATTGAAAATATTCCTACTCTCATTTGCAACACACAATGATTATTCTTACTGCGAGAACCTTTAATCATCATCTACATAAATGACTAGTTTAACAATTAGGAAATGTTCCTACTCTCATTTGCAACACACAACAATGATTCTTACTGTGAGATTCCGTACATAAATGACTAGTTCAACAATTAGGAAATATTCCTCTCCTTTGCAATACATCCAAAAATTAGGGAACTACCACATTTGGTAATAACAGTATGATAACTGCTGTTGTTAATAAAAGAAATCTTGATGAACCAAAAATATAATGTGTGTCTACTAATACCGGTACCAATACCAAGCAGTACACTTGTGTGTAGAGGATGGATGACTTGATCCACTGACCTTAGTGTCATCAATGTCAACCATTTGTTTCATCATCCACAAATGTTACACTATTTAAACTCTGTCTTTCTTTGAATCCTGTAATTGCTGTGCACCGTGGCACTGCGGTATGTACTTGGTGTGTTCGTGTTCATACAACTTTTTCTGAATCCTGGAATGGCATTGCAGAAAATTGAAAAACGTCATTCGTAACATTTTTTCCATATCCTGGAATGGCGTTGCAGAAAATTGAAAAAGGCCTTTTGTATGATTTTTTCCAAATCCTGGAACGGCGTTGCAGGAAATTGAAAAACACTGTTTGTACCATAGGAACTGAAATAATCATGCGTACAAATGAATCCAACTTCTTTAGTTTTATATTTTCCAAATCCTGGAAAGTTGCAGGAAATTGGCCTTTTTCCAAATCCTGTTTTGGTAGAATGCTGTACGTGTGTGTGTACTCATCAGTATGAATCAAAGTAGTCAAAAAAGCACGGCAAAAAACGAAGGGAGGTCCAAAAAAGTATGTGTACCGATAGGCATTAATAATACCAATAAGACTCACTCTGAAGTACGTATAATTATATACTGTTAAAAACAAAATTTCAAGAGCTTTCTAACAAGCTACTAATCGTTACAGCTAGAGCAATATTTTAGAAGTTACTTTGGTATTACTTAGCAAAGTTAAATAGGCTGCATTGCAGCTCTTTTTTTACCCGCCGCGACTAGGCATTAGATTTTTTCAAATCCTGAAACAGTGTTGTAGGATTGTTCACATTGTTGATCAATTCATCACCTTTATCACCTGTACCCGTGGGGTAAAAATATATAGTCTCCCATGCATCCGGCTGAGAGTTCCAAGTTTAGGTGTTGAATATGCCAAGTGTCGTGTCCAGTGTAGGGTAATAGTGGTTTGGCCACTATTGTTGATTGCAATTCCATCCATGTAAAGAATTATAGGCACCAAACTTTTGTTGGAATCTATTTTGTATCGCTTTTCTCAAGTATCCATCCACCATTGACTGTGATGGAGTTTGTCTACATCAATGTTATCTTGTAGACCCGGATACCAGACCAGTGAGGTTGGGTCTTCAGCATGGGGGAAAGACAGATTTTCTTCTTTTACCAACGTCACATTTGTTAATATGGAATGAAGTGCTTTTTGGAATGACCGGACATAGATTTGCTTAAAACCGGTAATGTCAGCACCAATTGATTTCTTATAACACCAGTCGATATGATGTGGTTCAAAGCCATCACCTTCTATTTCAGGAACAGTTGCATGAATGTCTTTCAGGATACTTGACCAGGTCTTTACGAGATTCCCTTTTGTTCATGAAAATAAATTAAGGCACTCCAATTCAATAGCCCATTCATACAATTCCTTCTCTGCAACTACAGGGATGCTATGATTCTGCATGATTTCATTAACTTGATCTTCACCTTCAGTCCGTCTGATACATGCCTTCCAGCAATTGGAGCCATAATTTCCATGTTCCAATCAGGAGGGGTATCAACAACAGGCATGTTGTTGACTTCTCTATCAACACTCAAAGGGGGGTTGACTTTGCTGTCAACTCCTTCTCCCTCATCGTTTTCATTAGGACAAAAAAAAATATAATTGGAAACGGAGTCATTGTCATTGTCATTGTCATCGCCATTTAATTCCTGACCAATCAATCGGTTCGACAGAAGAAGGGTCATGCATAACTTGATTGTTGAGCACCTCTGGTGGTACTAGATCACTACTCAGCGGACCGTTAAGGGTGTTCGTTAGACCAAATTTTTCACTAGCATGCTCTTGCTTCTTTGATTTTCTGATGCAAAATCATCTACCTCCAAACACCGGTAGTAATAAGAATAACATTTACCTGGATTACATGAAACATGGTCCATAAGACCAGGAGAAACAACTACTCCCGTATTCTTTCTTCATCTTGCTGTAATCAGGAACGTTTACCATAAACCTGATATATAAGAGTGCGGACCATCGTTAGTAGCTAATAGAAATGAGGAACCAATTCAGATTGAGAAATTGTGACCATGCAATATTTGTTTCAGGCATCAAATTCAGTTCCAGGCCACTGGATTGGAAAGAGATGCCAGTGGGGTAGGAAGATGTACTGTGCGTCAAAATATTTTGAGTTTGACATTAATTTCATAAAATTGAGGAAATTACAAAGGGGGACCAGTGAAGTTTGGCCCAAAAATACATGAGATTCTCTAATAACCCCAAATCTCATTTATGTGACGTAGTAATAATGAGATCCAAATTTCGATGTTTTGTAATAAGGCATCACTAGATGAGTACTTTTGCCATTTGTATTGCTTGATCTAAAACATATGAGACTGTGCTAGAAGGATGAAGTTGATAGTTTACATCACTGCAGCCAATAATTTTGCTCTGATGATGATCGTTATGCTATTGTCGGTCCTAGTAGTGATTCTGGTAATACATTTATTTGTGGTGGATGTGTACGGTAGAAACACAGCTTGCTAGGGGGATTTATACTTGAAAATTTCATTATGCAAAGTTACATTCATTATCTGAGACTTGCATTGAGTGCTAATCAACAGATAGTACATAATATTATGCTTGACCCATAGAACAATTGAAATGAAGGAAATTATTGGCAGCATGTCTTCCATTTATTGTATCTCTAGTATCTGCAAACAATAAGAATTTCAGATTGGAAGGAATTATGAATTAAGAGAGAGGGCATATCAAATCTTCTAGAATATTGATGAATGGATTGTGTTTTGTAACTGACACACCTTTTCAATAATACATACATTGCAAGATTATAAACAGTGGACACTGGTAAGCAGAAAAGCAGCAGAGAGCCGTCAAATAATAGAAGCTCTAAGCCTTGTCATAGTAGAAATGTGTTGTTGTACTCTGTAGCACATTTGCATCTTACAAGTAAGCTCATAAAGATGGAATATTTAGTGGACCCAGAATTCTAAGATTCAAAGGAGATCAAACATCTGAAAAGGATTATGTTGTATTTGAATATCAGCTAGATTCATGATGACATAAGACAATGCAAAGGGACTTAGCAATCTCCAAGATGTTTCAGATGATAATGATGATAAAATACTTTGGTGAGTAGGATAGTGGATGCTATTTTTTTAGTCAAGGCAAAGGGGGCAACAAAGAACATGAATTGCTGCAATAAAATAATGAAGAATCAGTATCGCTAAACTCTTTCATCTGTGTTTGATAGTGGAGAGAGAAGAGTAGTAGTAGCTAAGTATCAAACCCTTGCGGAACCAATATAATGTTTCTGATGTTCTAATCTTGCCAAAGATTTCTGTATTCTAATGGAGATGATGTGGATAGATAGCCTAAACCGACGAGATCAATCATAATATACTTTTCTTTCAAAACGGGGAACCTTTATTTTTGTGAGCCCTTTTGCCACAACATAATTTGCTCAGACTTTCTTGTAAGTATGACACCTCATCAAGAGGTACCAATAGAAAGAGGTGATGCTTGTACAGTGCATTGGTTGTGACACCGAGCAGCAAATATGACATTGTCTCAAAGGTAACACTGGCACAGTACAGTAATAACCCAGAGTCAAGAACAACACTGGGCACAGGAGGAGGAGACCATCCTCCAATGTTCAACTGACATAAGCAGCAGCAAAAAGTGAAATGGTTCTTGATTGCAAGTAAAATATAAGTCAGGGATGAAATTCAATTTTCCCCAAAGACAATTCTGATCCTGCTTGGACCTTGAAGGACAGTACTAGATTTCCAACCAAAGTATATCAATTGTATCAAAGACAAGGAGCTACAAGGAAGCAGTCCCAAAATTATGAGTGATAGGACGAGCAATACACCCCTCTCAAGCAACCACAAACAATGAAAACCAATGTCAACTGTCTTCTAATCCCAGTGCCACCATGAATCAGATGAAGAACGAAACTGTGTAGGGATCAACAGCAGATTTAAACACGAACAATAGTACTACTAGCTACTAGCAGAGACAAACTACAACAAACAACAAACAGCAACACTCCCATCCCTAATCTGATTGTCATATGAAACCTCGATTCATCAGTCACATTATAAAAGATATCACTGGTGATAATCAAAGAAGAGCATGAACAAATGGTGAATGGCACATGGACAGTACTACAAAACAATACCTGTCAACACTGACACAGTATGCACTGCATAGCAAGACCAGCTGCACATGTCCAGAATGTCTCTGAACCAACCTACCAGGCAACAAGTAGGCATTGGAACAAAGAAAGTAGTAGTATGAACAATACAATTACTCAAGAGTGAAAAGTGTCAATGTCACCAAACAGTAACAGCAGCCCTACTCTTAACATATAGCAGCATTATAGACTAAACAATTATAAACACCACAGGACTCTCACCTTGGGATGAGCATTCCCTCCCCCAACTTTTGATGTGATACAGGTAAACCACCATAAAGGAATGTTGTCCCTAATATGCTAACAATTTTTTTGTCAGTTGCCCCGAGTACCGGCCGGTGTATTCACAAGTCTTCAATATGCACAAGAACAAAACATATCCAGAAACAAAAAACGAAGCTGATGATGCCCCTCATCAACTTCCAAGGGTACACTACCACTATTAGTGTGTGCCACCAACAGATATACACCCAACAACAAGAGTGTCGGTGAAAACGTTTTAGCAAATAAAAGGACAGCAGCAAACCAAAACATTGCTAGCTAGTCTTGAAACAAAAGTCAGTTATTACAGTACAAATCACTGTCCATGAAGCAATGCACAGACTACAGAAGGACTCCAAAACAAAATTGCAATGGCATGAATCAACAAACCAAAGGGATACACTAGATGTACTAGGCACTGTTGACAAGGGTGTGTTGAAATATAAAAAAAATAAAGGAGCCCCCTTACGGCCATCTCAACTAAGTCATTTTGTGCATCAGTCAAACACAAGCATGCACCTCTACTTACTAACAAGCAAAGAGGGCATATATCAAACACCCACAAATAAAAGATAGTTCTAATCCTTGTAATACTGAAGAATCCTGATTTGCATTATTTTTAGTAACAAGCACCACCTCTGTCTCAGATTTTTGTAATTTTGGGCATATACCAAGGAACTGTACTTCCCTCATCCAATATAATAGCCAGAGACTGCTTGTTGTTGTACTAGTCTTGTATATATATGGTATCCAAAGTCCACAAAGGGAAACACTACTAAGACCAATAAGTTTGTTCCTTCCAAGCAATGTGGCAAAATGGTGTACATATATGCTTGGATTGTTCTACTAGGTTGTGTGTGAACAAATCAAGGCCAGTATGGCAATCTTTTACATGAACCCCATGGACGGAAGAGAATGCAATGGGGGGTATGACTGCTGTGGTTTGAAGCTCACAAGAGAAGCACCAATGTCTACCAGACTCTGCACATTCACTTCCTTGACAAAAAAATGAATGAAATATGTTTTTGTCACTACTAATAGATGTTTACAATGTTATTACACATCAGCTAGGATTTTCACTGATCAGTAAGAGTTAAACATTACTGGGCCCTGTTGTGGATGATTAAAACATGTTGATTTATTATGTACAATACAGTACCGAATGCACACATGATTCATGATGGTTTTTGATTGCCTGGGTTTTGAGTCACTTTGGTCTTTTCAACCCTCCAGCACCGTCATCTGCACCAATAGTTGTAGGTTAGTACTATTGTAGGTACTACAGTACAGCGGTAGAAAAAAGTGCTTCCAAAAACAATGGGTGATTCATGGAATGCAAAAATCCTAGTAGACCTAACTTGGGTCTTGTAAACCTAAGTTGGATTTTTGGGAATCATTTCTTTTTGGCACCCCAGCAGTACCTAAAGTCACATCTTTGGGAATAGGAATTTAAATGTTTAAGGATAAGAAACAAATACTTCATAGTGTATCAACTATTGGTAGGTTTTTAGAATGAAGAATATAAAATTATAAAATTATCGAATCGGTATGTAAGATGTGAATTGATCTTCTGGAAGAGTCATCATTCCCTCTTCCTCCGGAAGTATGACTTTCTTCCGGTCATTTGGGAATCCTCTTCTGGTCATTAGGATCCCCTTCAACTTGGAATCCGACTTGATCGGTCAGTCACGAGGATTATTGTTACACTATCCCCTACAGTGACTGATTGCTCAATTGTCATTATCATCCTTGTTGTTGTTGTTGTTGTTGTTGTTGTATTGGTTTCTCGGTCATGGCATTCCCGCGGATTTCGGTTTGGGTGTTTCTCAGCAGCCGGAATCCCGGCTTGTCTGGTATTCTATTTGCTCTCAGCAGCCGCTTCTTGGCTTGGCTGGTATTCGCAGACGCCGCTGCGGCTCATCCGGTTCTTTCGCAGCAGCTGTTCAGGCTTGTCTGGTATTTTCTCAGCAGCCATTCGGGCTCATCTGGCGTTTTCTCAGCAGCCCTTCTGGCTCGTCTGGTATTCTCTCAGCAGCCATCCGGGCTTGTCTGGTATTTCGCAACGGCCTTCCTGGCTCATCTGGTATATTCTCAGAAGCCATTGCGGCTCGTCTGGTGTTTTCGCAGAAGCCGTCGTGGCTCATCTGGTATTAATATTGATATGGATTCTGGCCCTGTCCTTGGGGCGCATGATAACTGGCCTCGCTCGCCGTAATGTTGGAATAGACGTCTCCATGATAATTACTATTGTCCTGTCCCCACCATTGGTTATAGATGCTTTCATTGTTGGATACAGGTTCTCTTCCTGCACCAGCTCCATTGCCTCGACCGCCAGCTCGCCTGCCATAGTTGTTTTGGTTGGGTCCTCTTCCGGCTCCATTACCTCGACCTCCAAATCGTCCGCTTAGGTTAGAATTCCCCAAATAGGAGTTGTTAGAACTGGTGTACTGTGAATACGGTGAATGCTGTCTATTCTTTGGGTTAAAGTAGCACTGCTCCCAAGTATGGTTCCCATTTGGATGTCTCTTGCATTGTGCAAAAGAACAATTGTCTCATCCGATGTTTTCTCTTTCGTCGTTTCCCCGTTGGATATCTTTTTGTTTGCCACCTTCTTGCTCCCTAATACTAGGCGTTCTATTGTTCTTTCCTCTCTCTGTTTTGTCAGCTCTGTCCTTTCTTCTAGTCATATAGTCCCTGATCTGTAAGATGGTTACTTCTCTGAAATTCACTGCTGTGTCCATGTATGAGTCCTGCCAAGATTTAGGGCGTGTCTTGAAGAATATTATTTTTCTCTGCTGTTCCGTGAGATTGTGGTCGTTATCCCCGGGTAACATGCGGATATAATCGAGTATCGTGTCAATTCTGTTGAAATGGGCGCGTTCTGAAACTTCTTTGGGCTTCGCCATGTGGTGATGCTCAAACGCTTCTATCATTGTTCCTTTAGCATCCGGATCCGGTATGATGGCATTGATGTACGCTCGTACGGTCGTTTTGAATCCTTCTCTGGAATGATCTATCTCTCCGTCGGCTACTATCTTGTTCCACCTCTTTCTTGGTCCTCGGGATAAGCACTGTCCCCATTGGGTGTGCCACCTGTCGACTGGCATTCCCAAGTCATCGCACGCGTCAACAAAGATGTCATACCTATGCAATATTTCTTCTACATCTAAATCCTGCACTCTTCTGATGTTTTTCTTGCCCACTGATCTGTTTGTGGGCTTTGCGTAGTCTACTACGAGTTTGTGGCTGTCATGGTCTTCTGTGATATCGAAGGTTCGTTCGTATTGGATACACGGTTGGAATTGGGTATTCATCTCGCTCGTTGTTTCGTAATGCGGTTGATTTTGGGGTATTTCTTTGATTCCAATCTGTCTCCTCTTCTTCTTTGTATTCCTGTTGCAAATGTCTTGTTGGTCTTCACCACTTCTTGTTAATTTCTTCTCGTCGTACAACACCGTCGTGTTGTACGTGCGTGGTCTTTTCGTATCGAGTAGTCTTGCTGGTAATGTTTCTTCTTTTCGTACAACGCGGTATCATACGTGATTTTATTTTTGTTTTGGATAGTCTCGTTAATGTAATTACAGTGTATCAACTATTGGTACGTTTTTAGAATGAAGAATATAAAATTATAAAATTATTGAATCGGTATGTACTAAGATGTGAATTGATCTTCTGGAAGAGTCATCATTCCCTCTTCCTCTGGAAGTATGATTTTCTTCCGGTCATTTGGGAATCCTCTTCTGGTCATTAGGATCCCCTTCAACTTGGAATCCCGACTCGATTGGTCAGTCACGAGGATTATTGTTACACATAGAAGTAAGCAACAGAGGAGACATGCCCCACCAGCAGTGTTTGGTTAAATATCTAACAATACTAATGTGCACAAAACAGGATTTTAACAGGTGCAGGAAACACCAAACAGGATTCCAAGGAAATTTAGGTCTCAGACCTAAATCCTGGTAGTAGATGGCCATATGCTACCAGGATTTGGGCACAAGATGACCTAAATAATGACCTTTTTAGGCCACAGACGGATTCATTCAGATCTACGGTAGGCAGGATTTGGGTTTTTTGGAATGACCCAATAATCTCCCCTCCCCCCGTGCTCCTCCTTCCCGAGATAGATATTATGGTATGGTACAAGTACCGGTACTCTCGTACTTCCGAGCCGATCCCGCACGGCGTCGAACCGAAGCGACGCAACGCAACGCAAAGTGCCGTATTATTTTTCGAGTTTCAAACTTTGTAGAGCGTTCGGCGCGCGCGTGGCATTCTTCGTCTTGTGTATACGTCTGTCCTTTGTCGGGTACCAGTGTCCTTCGATGCCCTTCTTTTTCCCGTCCCCTTGCCAATCGTTCCCGGGGCGCCGAGCCGATGATCGATCGATCGATCGATCGAAGGAAGCTCTGCGCAGACACACGGCCGGCCACTGGTGTTGCTGTCTGCCTCCGTTTTGGTTTCGTTTGGTTTGGTTTGTGACTTTTCTGGTGCAAGGAAAATGTTTCTACGGTCGGGAACGGTTCGATTTGTACCGTACCGCACCACAACCAATCGGTTGCGGCACTACTACTCGTACTCGTAATACTCGTAGTACCTACTACCGTTAATCCTACGAGAACCCCGCTCCTCAACCAGTACCTATTTGTTCCACAAGCTCTACTACCGTACCCTACCGGTACAGTACGAACCTGCCTCCTTGCTTCGCTCTACCGTAGTTCACATTGTATTCAATATACACCAATACATCATCACAACACATCACATCACATCACATCACAGCACAACACAACCATGTCGGAAGTAGAAGCCAAAACCACTCCCGAAGCCACTACCGAGGAACAGGCTCACGAAGAGAGCACCGCTGAGTTCGCCCCTGTGGTACGTTGCCGTAGAGCAGAGTACAGCATAGCAGAGTACAGCAGATCAGAGCATAGCAGAGTACAGCAGATCAGATCAGATCAGATCAGATCAGAGCACATCACAGCACAGCACAGCACAGCAGAGCGGGAACAAACAACACGACTGCTACCGATCCGTTTTTCCCACCGATCCAATGCGGTCTGCGCTGTGCGGTCTGCGCTGTGCGGTTTGGTCTGATGCGATGCAAACTTTCGATGCAATTACTGATTATTATTGGAGACAATATCTGACCCATATTTTGTGTTACATTCTTCTCGTATCGTTTGTTGTCTCTTCCTTTCTGGTCGATTCGCCGCATTGAATCGAATGGAATGGAATCCAATCGAATCGAATCCAATCGAATCGAATCGAATAATCGGATTGGATTTCACGGAATCGGGATTGTTTCTCTCGTTGCGTTGCATTTTATTTTCTGCCGCACTGTTTCTGTTGTTTAATCTCCAAATCGATTGGATTTTGAACCATTGTTGATGATTCGGAACTACTACTATACGCATGTATACCGAAATGGATAATGCGGATGATGCCCTGTCCGAAACTGTTTCTCTTCCGGATTCTCTCTCGTTCACTGCGATAATCAATCAATCAATCGATCAATATCAATCGATCAATATCAATCAATCAATATCAATCAATCAAACCTTGGAAACCGACACAACAACAACAACAACAACAACAATTGATCATCCCTCCACCGGACGTGCCTCTGCTATGGAATGTGTTGTAATGGCTTGTGTCGTGTTTCCGTTGCGCGCCTAAAAACAAAAACAAACCCAACCCAACCACAAACCCAACAGGTCGAACTGGAGGAGGTCGATGTTGTCTCGGGAGAAGAAGAAGAGAATGTCATTTACACGCAGCGAGGAAAGCTCTTTATCTACGGCGAGACCATGCTGGACGTCGGCTCGGGCAAAAAGTCGTGGAAGGAGCGCGGGATCGGAGACATTCGCATCCTCCAGCACAAGGCCCACTCCCGCATGCGCGTTCTGATGCGACAGGAAAAGACCATGAAGGTCATTGCCAACCACGCGCTCGACCCGCGCATCAAGCTGGAGCCCAACGCCGGATCGGACCGATCGTGGGTCTGGTCCGCCTTTGACTTTGCCGGGGGAGAACTGGCGGAGACCGTCTTTGCCATTCGATTCGCCGATTCCGACATTGCCAACAACTTCAAGAAGGTGTTCGAGGAAAAACAGGTCGAGATGCAAAAAATCCTAGACGGGGAGGACGCGGCTCCCTCGAAGGAAGCCGACGATGCGGCCGAGGCGCTCGCGGGGCTCTCCACCAAGGAAAAAGAAGAAGAGGAGGAGGCACCCAAGGAAGAGTAAACGCGATTTCCTCCGAAGACACCCACTCACTCACTCTCTCACTCTCACTCACTCACTCAAGCAAACAAAACAAACAAAACAAGCAAGCAAACAAGCAGCTAACCAACCCAACCGAGCAGTTACTGTTACTACCACTACTACTTCTACTACTACTACTACTACCAATCGGCCATACCGTACACTTCCAACAAAGAAAACAAAACCAACAACCGACCGGAACCGAAGACTATGAAAGATTCGGCACCAACCCGCCACTCCTTGTCGATCTGTGTTGTCGTTATCGTTGTCGTTGTCGGCAGGCCTTTTCGTTGCTGTGAATTGTATGGTAGGTCTGTGATGTGATGGTGGTTTTGTGTTCTCTTCTGTTGTGTTTGTGTTGTGTGCTATGTGCGCTCGAGAGGAGGAAGAAAGAAACACGGTGTTGCCGCAAAGCATGGTAGGGTACGTGCGACCTAGATAGATGATATTCTCAATAATATAATACTAAAACTACAAAAGTAAAAAAAAGAAACGAACAACCACAACAACAACAACAACAACACCAACACCAAATAATATCCAATCCAATCCAATTCACACCACATCAACAAACATCGAATGAATCCATCCCCTCCGAACCAGTATTTTTTGTAGTCAGCTTTTGTTCCACATTGTAGACATGATTGGTTCCGAGTGAAAGAAACCAACTACCGTATAGAAATCCCTTCCCGCAAAAATCATCCGCATCTGTTGCAGCCGGATGGATCTACCGTACGGCATTACTATACTATGCATGTTCGGTAACAAACCGTGGATGCGTTACCATACCATGGATGCGCTGCTTTCGTTTCTCGTCGTCATCGCCTCGTCGCGTGTGCATCTCGGTTCGACAAGAGATTTATAAAGAAATAATGCAGTATATATAGTACCGTACGGTACTTGTACCGTATTGTCGAAGAGAGAGATTGATACACAATTCCATCGATGAGATTCGCTTGGTCCTCCGTCGCAATACAGTACCGTACCGTACGCACGCAACATACCATTCTTGCATCCGGCCCTCCCTACACGACGGCGCAAGAGCGTTAGCAATATTTTTGGGATTCTACTAGGTACCGTACGGACCGTAGGAATTGTGAAACAATGAACGTTACGGCAGACGGAAAGCTACTTACATACCGTATATATTGGCTAAAACTAGATTTACGCGTCTGGCGGACATTACTAGCAAGAGAAGCGGACAACAAGGTTGATTTGTTGATGCTTGCTTCCCGTTCATTGCGAACCAACACTATAGTTGGATTCCGAAGTCATTGTACAACCGAAAGATGCTGTCCGTACGAGATAGTTGCCTGAGTTTCGACAGTGGGTGGTGGTGGTGGTGGTGGTTCTCCTTCCGTTCCGTTCCATTTAGTTCAGTTCCATTCCGTTCCGTTCCGCGACACGCCACGATCAGGACGGAAATCCGTTTTCGTACACCACCGTGTCGATCGGAAACCGTGGGGTCGCCGTCTCCTTGGTGTTGCCGTGGGCCATGCCCGCGTCGTCGGAGGCAGCAGAGGCAGTAGCAGTAGCAACAGTAGCTCCCCCCGCGAACGCTTTCCCGGTCGATACCACGAGCGGAATCGTGTACCGCCGCGGGATCTTTAGGGACCGGCGGATCCCCCACGACAGATACCCCTCCATGGGGGTCGTGTCCAATCCCCGCGCCGAACACCCCAGCAGGTACGTCGCGGCCACCAGCACGGTGTTTTTTTGGGACCAGCACTCGGGGCTGCTCAGGGTCGGCACCACCAGCCTCGAGCGGGTGATCCACGAGACGACCCGCATCGCGAACCGCATCGCGAACGAAATCGGTCCCCCCAGGATCTTGGGCAGTGGAAATCCCGACGAAAAGAGCGCCACCAGCGCGCGGAGCTTGAGCCAGGCCCAGCGGGACTTGGCTTTGTTCTTGGTGGTGGCAAAGGACGGATTGTTGTTGGACTCGTCCAGCAGCATGGCCCGGTAGTCGGTCCAGGACCGCATCGCCTCCCGGTCCGCCAGAAAGACGACGGAACAATCCGAGTCCAGAACCCGGTCCTTGTTGCGCCCGATGCAGAATTTCGACAGGGCGGCCTTGGCTTCCGGCGATTCGACCAGCAGCAGCTTGTAGGGCTGGACGTTGAATCCGGTCGGTGCCCGGCAGGCAAGTTCCAGTGCCTCCCGGGCCAGTGCGATCGTGCGGGGATTGCCGGGGGACGGGGTGCGGTTGCTGGCGTCGTAGATTCCATCGTACCGTTCGTACCTCGTGCAGGCGTATCGATTGGTCACCGCGTCGTCAAAGGACGCTACCACGGAGGTGGTGGTCACGGTGTCACCGTCGTCGTCGTCGTCGTCGGTGGGTGGGACCGGGACGGCCGCTAACCATTGGTTTTGCCGTGCCCCGTTCGTATCGATGCGGTTCGTGTTCGTGTTCAATCCGTGGGGAGACCGTACTCGGGCATTTTGTTGTTGTTGTTGTGGTTGTTGTTGCGGTCGATCGTGTCTTGCCACAGGGAAGACTGTTGTTCTCGCAACAAAACCATCGACAACCGGCATGGAGGATGCAGTCAGTGTCAGAAGAAGTCCGAACATGAATACCAGGAATGTAGACATTGCGAACGGTCGCGATGTCTGCAAACAAGAATGCCGTGTTGGTGACAAGAACAACAGGGATCTCATCCTCGCGACCGCCGTCGTCTTTGTTGTTGGTGTCGAGGGAGCCGATAATGCCATGGTGGTTGTTGCTGTTGTTACGAAAGAATAATCCACCGCGGAAGTTTGTCACGAATCCGGAAAAAAATGAGATCCCTCTCTTTTTTCCTTCGTGTGACGGAGAGCAATCAAGTCTGGAATGATAGGATTCGTACCAGTTCCTTTATAGGAACATCAGTGGGAAGAGCAGACGGCAATTGGCAGAATCCTGCAGGGTGTCGATCGTTGGGGAAAGATCGCCACAAACCTCGCAACAACAAAAGAGCAATCGATCATGATGGTTGTTGTCAAAAGATGAGATTTTACTCCATTCTTCCTTTTCTTACCGGTATCCGTCGTACCATATCCGTTCGTACGAGTACGTACCGTATTTTGAGTACGAGTAAGTTATGCGCATAGATACCGGTACGTACGTACTCGTACCCTGGGAGAGAGAAAAACGGAAGGAAGTACGAGTACTCGTACCGTACGTACGTTACGAACCCATGTACAGGAGTCATAATTTTAGAGGGGTGCAACACACAGTCCGTCCGTCGTCCATTTTTGCTGCATGATAATATAAAAAAATGAAGGTCCATAAAACCATGATGGTTGGATTTTGGAAAAAACTTCCCCAGCTATTTTTTTCATCTCCATTTTCACTGAATTTTACTAGTAAAAGTGACTGTGAAATACCTTATTCCAAAAGCTACTTCCAATCAATATGAAACATTGACATTAGATCGACTTACTGATTGTTACACACTTGGTAGAGGTAGTAGTGTGCTAGCCAGGCAGTGTTTCTGCAAATTTTTTTATTTTGGTCTCTCTATTAGGTTAGCAAGGTAGTAAGGGGGAAAATCCCAAATTTGTGTGGCATGACTGGATTTTTGCGCATGTTTGGAACAAAAATCATCTACTACAGATACATATCATAGGTATGATTCAGTAGTTTGAAAAAATGTTGCTTGAATGTGATTGGCTGATAATTGTGCAATTTTCAATCCTATTAGTCAGATTTGAGTTCTTTTTCTTAGGCTGTATAGAAACCAGCACTGCCACCAGCGGCTGGGCCAAATGCCAATTCCTGGGGTCAGAGGACCACCGACAAGTGTAAAACTAGTGAAGGAACTGCCAGTGAATAAACATTTCACCGGTAATTATAATGTTCTCACCGGTAATTTAGTAGCACATAGTGAAAATATCGAGACCAGTGAACATAAAGAAATCACCGGTAATCATTATGATCATAATGAAAATACCGGTAATTATAATGAAAATACCGGTAAACTCACTGTCAGGGATGAAAATATCAATGATATGGTTAAGAAGGCCGGGAATCATGATCCCACGGGGGACAAGGGTGTGCGATGCTGCTCTTTGGGTAAGACTTGCACATTGTACCCCCCATGATAAAAAAGACAGTTTACTAGACAGTTTACTCCAGTTGAGCATCAAGAATGATGAAACCACCACACATGAATAAGAAGGCGAGGTTCAATCTAGCAAATCAGAATTGGAAAAAAAAGGAAAGATTAACACAACAAACACCACACAAGTGTTATCACAAGCAAGGATCAACACAGGAGACACAATGAAATGGTGCAATGAGGAAATATACAAAAGGATATGGCAGGCAGAACAAGACTTTAGGCTCATACTTGTAAATAACTCTACCTTAACTTCGTGATACAATCCAGCGCAAATCGATCTCGGATTGTATATTGTCGGTAAAAAAATACGGCGACAGAAACGTTCAAAAAACGTGACGAAACAAAGAAATCAACAGAGGTACAAATATTTGGCTTAGAATCGAATGTATTATTTTCCATCGGTTATTGTTGATGTTGTCGTCGTTCGTTGGCGGAGGGATATTCGATTACTTCGAAAACCGATGAAAATTCGATACCGTTGTTGTCGTAGACGGCGGCGAAGCCGGGGAGTTTTACGTTCGCTGTCGTAAACGTCGGCGAAGCGGTGGCAAATTCGTTACCGTTGTAGTTGTTGTTCTTGATGCGCAGCGGTGAAACACAACAATTCGTTTTCCTTTTCTGTTGTTGTAGAAACAATCGGGCGATGTTGGTAAATACGTTGTCGCTATTGGCGTCGGCGGTAGCAAAGAATCGATCGTAGGTTCTTGTGTATCAAAAAGGGTGATTGATCGTAGAATCAAATCGTAAGCATCGTAAGTCTGATAAGGCAATTATCGATGGAACAATTTTAGTCGGTGGTTGCGGTGCTTAGCACAATCAAATGGGCGTCGATGGGTCCCTGACAAAGTTGGTGTCACGAGGAGTGTAGGCGCGAAAAAAAAAATATGATCCAGAAACTTGTGTTCTTTGGATGTGGATATTGCTATTGGCGTGTCCAATGCAATGGGCTTCTATTAAAGACTTTGGCGTGTCCGATTGGTGTCTTTCTTGTGTGTATCGGACCAGAGGACTATCGAATTGATTGATGGGTCTTCTGTCGGATTGTTTGCGGGGGTTCGGATTGTTTGCGGCGGTTCTTCTTATGCAAGCTGCCTGAGAGCTTGCGACTGTTAATCTATTATTTTCCTTCTGAATCCGGTCCGTTGAGAGTCTGATTCAAAGGCTTCTGAAGAACAGCAACGCTGCGTTAGTGTGTTAGTAGACACACGATTGTACTCTACGCGTGACAATTGTGTTTGGATACTTTCGGCAACGGATAATCGGACTACAGGCGAAGCTAGAGAAACGCCAGATCTCTTCTTCAACAAAGCCATTAAGCGCAAAGTTTTATTATTTTCCTTCTGAATCCGGTCCGTTAAGGGTCTGATTAAAGGGCTTCTGAAGAACAGCAACGCTGTGTTAGTGTGTTAGTAGACGAACGATTGTACTCTACGCGTGACAATTGTGGTTGGATACTTTCTGCAACGGATAATCGGACTACAGGCGAGACTATGGAAACGCCAGATCTCTTCTTACTGTGAACTTATTCAGATACAGCGAGACAGACCTTAGTATGTAGATTACAAGTAGTTGGTAGCAACTAGTGTGAATTTTGGGATATAAATCAGTTGAATGTTAAAAGTATGAGATAAGAGAGTAATCTTGCTGGAGAGCATGATATCCCTTTTAGTGCAGTGATGAATACAGTACACCTAACCGTACAGCACTGTAGAATCACGTGCTATCATGAGAAGCTTCCTTCTCAATTAGAAGCTTCCTTCTAATCGTGATCATCAAAACAGCTGTTACAAGAAGCTTCTTCAAACCTCCCTTTTGATCATGAGTATCGAAACACATAATCGGAAGTATCAAAATGGCTATACCGGAACCAGGCAATTCACCTTGTTTTTGGTCATGAAAACAAAAGGAATCTTGCTTCCGATCTTAAGTATCGAACTTCGATCGTGAAAACAGAAAGAATGGGCCTTCCCAGTCATTTACCATAGATATGAGAATATTCCAATCCTGTTTACAGAAAGTATGGGCCTTCCTGGTCATTCGGTCTTCGAGAAGAATATTCCAATCCTGCTTACAGGGATACTCCTATCTTGCTTACAGAGGTGCATATGACTCGATCGGTAGTACCGTACCACTTCCAGCTGTAGTACTGTAAATTAAGTAGGAATCTACGTAAGTTTAAGTACCGGCCTGTGGTTCCCTTACATACATACGAAAGGAATTTAATAGAATGCACCTCCACTACTTGAAATCCTTAAGTGGTAAAAATGATTCCACTTAAGACTACAAACAAAACAGGTTAACCGGTTCAAAACAAGACATCTTTAAAGACCAGATTGATAAGTAAACACTTGGGTTCTCTATGTGCGTCCAAAATGAATACACTTAACAACCCGTGAGGAAATTACTTATTGCAATCATGAAAATCAATACCGAATCCAAATGGTCCTCATTTATTCTCATTTACTCCATATATCTCGATCAAGCACGAGGCCCATCAAATGAACTACTTAACCTCCTAAAAGACCGATACCATCGAAAGACCGATACAGTAAGACCGACACAACGCTAACACAGCAACAGCAGCAGCAGCAGCAGTATTGGTATGATGAAGATAGTAACAAATAACCGGGGAAGATCTCTACCATGTAAAAATACAGAGAGCCCCGGCACAGTGCCAAAATACATAGTAAAAATAAGAGCCTCTCTCTGAGCTCACTTCTCTTTAAATTTTAATTATCCTATCCTTTCGGTCAATTTTTATAAGAGTAACAACAGGTTATAGAGCCCTTAAAACTTGCACTAGTGGCCCTCAAGAGCACTAGTGTTTACCTTAAGCTACCTATCTCCGCCCGTTCAGCAGCTAATAACAATATGCATTGTGTATTCTTGTGTTCAAGGTAATTGCCTTGAGGGGTGATCACATTTTGCTCAATAGTCCCAACCATACATTGAGCTCTGTAAAATATCTACAAGCTCTTGTTGATAGCATACACCCCTCATTAAGCTGCAAGCTCAAGGGGTACCAAACCCTGACAAGTTCAACAATATAAAAGTTGGAATGATAGTATTACATTGCTTTTGTGACCCAATTATCAATAGAATTAGCCAATCACTGGTCAAAACCTCCCCCCTCCTCACAGATACAAATAGAGCTCCTATTTTTCTGTTCTTCCAATCCTCTTTGGATCTCAACAGCTTGCAGCCTGTTTTGGACGCAAATCAAGAAGAGATAGATTTTATTCCATTGTGCACATTGGCATTTAATTACTTTTATTCAAAGCATTATTGAACTCAATGATTATTTTAGCAAGAATTATTGCCGGCTAAAATGCACATACTACACATTCTATGTGTATCCTAATACAGTCATATTGTATAATTGATTGTTATACTCCTTAAGAGATAAAAAGAGGAGTATCAAGAAAAAAATAACCAAGACTGATTTAGATCTCATATGCTCTCTGTCTTATGACAAAAACACATACATGACAGATGTGATCAGTGGATACATTTTACATGCAATAACAGAGCCCCTTGATGAGCTCATACTTTGATTAATTTAAGTATGCTTTGTTTCAATTTGAGTGTACAACAGGTTATAGAGTCCTTACAACTTACATGATCATGCACACCTTAAGCCACCTATTTCTGACAAATCAGAACCTCCGCCAACCAGGCAAAATGCAAAAATCAACCACAGTAGCAGCATGAAATTGAATGGGTTTTACAGTGGTGGATTGAATAAGATTCCAGAGCAGGACCTTGTTAACTCCCTTCTGAAAGTGGCTGTTAAGCTGTCTCAGTCCAAAGGCAAAGAAGAGCAACAGGAGCTGTAGCTGCTGCAGGCCAGTTGAGGTGCCGGCGGTCTGTTGGTTCTAATATTTCTCTGATTCCACTACGATCGAGCTAGGCTTGACCGGATCTATGCTAGCTACCCAGGGCATAGCGAGTTAGATCCTAGGCTTGTAGTTCTACAACAGGTCCCGATAAGGGAGCCAAAGCAAGGTTTAAGGTTGAATAATCAAATAATCTAAAAGTATAAGATAAAGAGATGATCCTTGCTGGAGAGCAAGTATCTCTTTCAAAGATCGCATTGCCGCTAATACAACACGTCGTCGTGCTGCCGCTAATACAGCACGTACTATATGTATAGCAGAAAACAAGTTCGTGAGCAAGCGCTTCGAACCTCTGCTATCTTTTCTTGAAAACAGCACACTTAACAAGAGATTGCACGTGCGAGCCTCTACTAGCAGTGTGCGTTCTTCTTCGATCGCTAAGTATCGCACCTTGCCAACCTTGTGATCGTAAGAATGACGATCGAACTGATTAAGTATCGACCTCTAGTAGTCGTAAGAATGACGATCGCACCTCTAGTTCGTGCTATTCCATCCCTCCTTACAGAGATACCGTACTCCAATCTCGCATAGAGAAAGGCATGCCCTCTGAGTCTCATTATTCCAAACACTAAAGGTGCATATGACTTGATCGGTTGTATCTTCGACTCGTGGTATCGTGTCATTCCAGCGCTGTGAGGTACGTAGGAATGTACGTACATAAGTTAGAGTACTGTAGTAGCTTCCTCACACGTGCGAAAGGAATTTAATAGACCTTGATGCAGATGGATTCCATACTAGATGTAGAACTTGTGGCAAACACAAGAAACAGTATTGAAACGCTCAAATGCAATCATTCTACTGTGCGCTTAAATTCAGTTATCTTCGTGGTAAGCAGATATGCTGTCCTCCTTACCGGCTTCTTGCAATCAAAACACCATTCTATTATGATGTCATGAAACATCATGTCATCAAATAATAGTGAAGATTTAAAATTGCTGGTGTAGAGGATAACAATCCAAGTTCTACTAGCTACTACTAGTACTAGGACTATTGCAACTATCAATTAGTAGGGTGTATTAAACATCCTCCTCATCCTCCTATCTGTACTTTCCTGCTGGCAAAAGAACTAGAGTACTAGAAGGTCAAAGATAAAATAATATCCTAACTACTATGAGTGTACACAATAAAAATACCACAACAAAAACCAAGCACAAAAACCATGTACAAGTCTATGGGTAATAAACATGTGTCTGATTTGTACACCGAAGTCTCTTCAAAAAATACCAAGTGAGAAACACCCTGAAACAACAGCCAAATAATGGAGAAAAACTCGCCAAAGACAATTTTTTGATGGGAAGTCCGATCATCAAAATCACCAATGTCATTAATTTCCATTTTCACGACCCTGCAACAACCCTTCTGTTTCTCCTTTGATATAACAGACCATGAAGGTTCACCAATGTACAAACATTACAAAATGACACCAACTCAAATACCTACATGTTACTCTACTTGGTTTTTGATCGGGAAGGGTATTCGAGCGGCAATTCTAGTAGTACTGCAAATAACATGAGTAACGACAAAAAAGCAAGCCAACAACACACCCTTCTTCAACCCATCTGTTTCCCCTCCAATACTAGAAGGGACGATGAGGGTTCACATGTGCAGAATACTACCTGATTCGAGTGCCAGCATGCTACCGTACTGATTTGCTGACCTGGAATGGCAATCAAATGGCTATCCTTCATACAGCAAATCACGAAGATAAGAACACCATTATTTGACGACCGACCATTCTGTTTCACCTTCAATAGAGCAGATGATGAAGGTTTACCATGGTACAAATGGTACAAAATGACACCAACTCAAATACCTATGCTTTACTCTACTTGGTTTTTGATCGAGAAGGGTATTTGAATGGCAATCCTACCGTAAATAAGCAACAGGAGTGACGAAGAAACAAAAAATCAAGCCGGCGACGGCCCTTTACCGGCCCATCTGTTTCCCCTCCAAGAATAGAGGGGAGGATGAGGGTCCACATGTACAAATAATACCACATTTGAACGCCAGCATGGTACTCTACTGATTTGTTGACCGGGAATAGCTATCAAATGGCTATTGGATGGCTATTTGGATGCAACTTACGAATACACGGTGGACACCATTTCAATTTTGACAACCATTCTGTTTCTCCTTCAATAGAACATACCATGAAGGTTCGCCACTGTACAAATAGTACAAAATGATACCAACTCAAATACCTACACCTTACCCTACTTTGTTTTTGATCAGGAAGGGTATTCAAACAGCAATTCTACAGCAAATAACACGAGTTACGAAGATACAAAAAAATGAGCCGCTGCCAATGACGGCCACCCTCGTCTGACCCATCTCTTTCCCCTTGGTTAGAGGAGACTATCGAGGCGGACATGTACAAAAGCTACCAGGTTTGAATACCAGCATGCTACTCTACTAGTTTTTTGACTGGGAATGGCAATCCAACGTCAATCGGATGGCAAATAACCAAATTACGAAGATTTGTTACAGCCCGGCAAAAAAGCGGGCCCTTCAACATGTAGAGGTAACACCAAATACAGTACCAAAATATTGTACAGCACACTACTAGCTTACTCAGAGGGGTGGACCAATTTAGCAGCAATAATAGGGGGGATTGGCATTTATTTGTCTTATCCGTCGTGTCTTATTATCAGCGTTTTGAAAAAGTCAGCAAAAAAGTGAGCGAAAAGCATCTCCAGGGACACAATTTCTTAGAAAGAAAAAGAGTGAAGAACAACAGTCATCTGAAGTACTTTTGGTATTTCTGGTATTTCCTTCAGAATTACACGGAGTCTTATACCACTAAAAATGCAACAATACTGTATGAGGAAATGCCGCATACCTCTTTTTTTTGGGTTACCACATGATATGTACTGATAAAAACAGTAGAAATGGTCATTAGAGGTATGTATCATTAAGCGTACTACCTATTTCTACTAATGAGCCACAGTAGTGAAAAACTAAATGCCACCTTTGTGGTATTCCGGACGTATTGTACCGGTACCTTTACTAGTACGTGGATTGCTGTTGGGCAAGGCATAGGACAAGCCAAAGCAGGACACGTGGGAGGCACGCTCCCCCGCTCCGCGGGCACCGGCCGTCCTGCCCGCCGCCCGTGCCAAGACACAAGCAACTAGCAAGGTATGTATGCAATGGTCTTGTAGGTAGGTAGGTATGATGCAGAGACGCTAGCCAGCAACCACCCAGGTGTCTGCATGAACGCCTAGGCAGACCCTAGCCAAGCAAGGAGCTCCAGACAGAGGAGAACAATGCCCAGAGACTCACCACATTGTCCAGCAGCCCTACACAGACCCGTGACAATGAGGATGATGTGCACCAAGAGCAAGCTAACTAAGCCACACACTGCACATCACACACTAGCACACTACGGTACACTACGGAACATCCGAATTCCACCACACAACTCTGCCAGCGCTGGCAAACCGGCACCATTCTGCATTGTGTCAAGGCGCCGACCCACACAAAATACGCACCCTTCCCACAGACATGTTTCACTCTGCGTCCCCCCTAACCCTATTACATGGCACCTCACATTCGCCCACAGGCACTCTCACCGCAACACCATTTCATGACACCACACGGACCTTGCATCTGCCACACACAGACACTCACAAACACCCCCCCTCCCCCAGCATCTGATCACACAGCGAGTCCCACAACGCGCACCCCATCACATTCTCACAACACAACATTCCACGTGGCCCTGACATACACACAGACAGACACCGCCTGATTGACATCAACTCCATATCTCCACCCAACGGCTTGGCCGCCCAAAACATCACCATCCAGCACCCTTGACACCGCCTTACGAACCCACAGCCACACATTCGCCAACGTGACACCTCCCAAAGTACGGTTTGCTTTGTGTCACCACTCATTCCCAGCCACAAAAAGTTTCCTCCCCACACCTTGACTTTCAACCCCTTTGCCCACACCTCCTTTTTGGTCCCACAAACTGCCACACCCACAATCCAAAACGTACAACTACCAAACAAAACGCCCGTTCACACAACATGCCCATCACTGACCTTATTCATCTACAAAGCAAGCGCATGTCCGCTGGCTACCTGACACACTTGAGCCTCCTACCACCTGGCACCAAAGCCATTGACACTGCCCACAACACCTATCTCAAGACTATTGGCCTCCAAAGCAATGCCTTGGTGGTCACATACTCCAAACTTCCCCCCAGATCCGTTTCTCATATGTTGGCACCCACAGCACTATCCAGGCCACCCATTCCCTGGTCCGGTGGTCTGACTACACAGGCGCTTTCCATCTGATTGGTGCCCACACTGGCTCCTCTATTCAGGCCGAGGCCCTTGTCTCCTTCCCATCCATGACTTTTGCCGCCTTTGCCATCAGCATCGCTCCAAAGAACACTGTGCCTTTGTTCTGCACCTGGACCGATGCCACCCTCCTCCCAGATGATTTCACCAGCGCTGCCAACCCTACTTCCCAAGCTGGGTCTGCCCCCCTTGACCAAGATGACTCCATCAAACAGTATGCCCCAGTTCCTCCTTATTCCCCTCCTGTGGCTTACCACCTGGGACATTCCAGTTGACCATCCCATTGACACCTCCCTTCCCTATGGGTCTACAACGATGGCTTCACCACCTGGCTTGCTGCTATGTGCTTCCTTGCCGCCAAGAACCAGGCACCCAGCCTCCACATCCAGCATTCTTTGTTTGACACCGCCAACTGGACCAATCCTGGTCCCGGCCACACAATCTTTTCCCAAGTCGGCGATGATGCTGTGGGGCTCTCAACCACAATGACTCCGCTCCAGCCCACGACCTGGACCCCAGAGTGTCGCGCAGCCTCCTGCCTCCCCTTCATCAACCACACCTGACTTACCTGCCTTTGTGCCATCAGTTCCAGTCTCCCTGACACTATGCCCGCCCTCCAGGAGGCCCCACAGCCGCACACCGGCGCCACCACTGCTGACACCCATGATCTCATCCATACTTTTGTGACAGCCCATGCCTGACCTGTGTACCTGCGATTCATTAAGCCGCAGCACATGGAGTTAGTAGCGGATCTTCCTTGCCTGTGAACATTCTGGCAACATCCCTGGAGAATACACCACACACCCAGCCACCCTCTTCCCTGTTGCCAAGGCGCTCTTCCTTGAAAAACCAACCATTGGCTAGACAGCCGCATTCAGCAACAAGATTGACTGTGTTGCCGAACATTGTTGTGTGAACAACATCCTCCCCGTTGTCAATATCACCCACAGACAGTTTGACCAGACGTTCCTCCACACCGTCACCAACTTCCTGATGATGCATACCCTCCTCAAACAGAACGCCGACATCCTTGATTTGAGCCTCTTTATCTGTAACTTCCTCTGCACCCCCCACAACAACAGAAAATTCCACCAACGCACACACCCCGCCCGCTTGTATGAGGCCAAGGCCTTACACATTGACAAAGCCACATACCAGATGCACCACTCTGCAGCCACACTCTTTGTCAACGGATTGCAGGTGGCCTACTCTGATGATCTCATTCCAGTCCACAACTTCCTCCTTTTCCTTTGCACTCTATCACACAACATAAAGGACTCCTCTCACTCCTGTCCCTCTTCCACTCCCCAAGAGTCCAAAGATGGATTGAGCAATCTTCCCCCCTCCACCCGTACATTTGCCACTGTCTCCTCTGCCTTCTGCAAGAGGCAATCCTTCCCTTTGTTGTCCTTGCATGTGTCCCTGAACTTCTCCACCACACTGAGCTCAGCGCTGACCTCCAACCCGAGGGTTTCCAAATGGCAAAATCTGCATTCCCCAATCTAATCCAAGTGGTTGAGCAGGCCGCATACGGCAACCACCTCAATACTTTTACATCTGCCCCCAACTCCTTCCTCTGGCGGCCACGCCACAGGGTCACACTCCTCAAGGTGGCTGCAGGCCAGAAAGCTCTTGCCACCCCAAGCGGTGACCACAACTTGAAGTAGCAGCGCCACCAACCGCCAGTTGCTGATGCGGCAACTGATCCCCCCCCCCCCCCCCCCCCCACACACACACGCGTCCCTGTCCTTGCTCAAAAACTCCAGCACCCAAGACTCCGCCCAAGCATGCTGATCTTCTTGTAACCAAGCATGCCAACATGGCCTCTTTGTACTCAAAGGCGCCGCCAATTGCCCTTGCCTTGACAATCCCTTAGGCCCCAACAAAGCCAGAATGTGCCTCAACCACTGTTTCATTGGCTCCTTTTGCCCATGCTTTGACTCCCAGTGCAAATTTTTCAATGCCACCACCTGGGCCCAATTGTCCGCTGTCAACAAAAAAGTGTCATGGCCTATGTCAATGCTAACCTGACTATCGACTTCTCCCCCTCCAGCGGCGCCCGCCCCACGCAAGGTTAGTCACACACCATCACAACACATTTAGCTACATTCATTACCCTCCATTGCCTGCCAATACACTTGCTGTTCCCTTGTGTTGTATCCCTCACCTTTCCACATTTCCACTATATGTTGCCCCTCTGTCTGGCAACAAGGTCAGCGCATGGTATGTATACCCGCCTTCCCATGGCAACCCCTGCTCCATTTTTCCCTTGGCACGCACGCCCAGCGCCACCCCCGCCAAACCCGTTACGCTGTACCCAGGAGCAATGTCTCCTGACACTGGTCGTTCAGCATCCCCCCCCCCCCCCCCCCCCCCCCCCCCCTGTTGGAACTCACGACCTTTGGTTCCACACTGCACCTGGCGGTCTGCGTTGTCCTCCACAACTCACATGGTAAGCCCCACCCTAACATTTTCTTTTGTGGCGAGATCTGCCTCCGCCATATTGTCCTGTTCCTCCATGATACCCCATTTCTCTGGCTCTGTGCCTTCCCTTACGCTCATCTCTATGCCACCCTTCATGCTAAATACCACCACCTCAATTCCGCCACTTCTAAACAGAAACTGATCTAAACACACACAGCATCCACTGTTCCTCAGCAGCCCTCTTACAATGCCAAATGAATGTGCCCCGCCTTGTTCACTACCTTGGCGACCCACACCTGGCTGTCTACCGTAACGTTCTGGCAATTCGTTGCCGCCTCTGCCTTGGCTGCAACACGTCTACCGTCACCAAAGTCTGCCACATATTCACAACCAGACCACCCACCATCTGCAAAGGCTAATTGTCGGACAACAATTTCTGGTGCTACTACCGTTACGGCAACCATACCCTAGCCAAGTCTGACCCTTACACCAAAGAACAACTTTTGGTCGGGTTTGTTGTCAACTCTTGGTCCATGACTGTCTGCCTCTTGCCCTGCCACCGCACCAAAATCCTCTCCTATGTCCACAAAGAGGCTTGGCTGCTCCCCTGCAAGACGGCAACTATCTGTGACCTTGCCACACTCCTCAGACTCCTGGGAGAGGCTTTCCAACACTGCCCATGGGGACTCTACCACATCCTCATGTTCCGCAACATTTGACACAACAGCATCTCTGCCACCTACCACTTAGCTAAGCGCCACGTCCAGTGCCGCCCGTTAACCCCACACTATTGGTCACTCCCAGCCAACATCCAGGTCCACTTCACATGGCTCCATGTCCAAGACCAGGCAGCCTTCACCTGGCGCCACTGCAGCACCGTGTCTATCCCCTCTGCTGCCCAGCGCCCTTTACAGGTCCTTGTTGACGATCTCACATCAGGCCACATGTGCTCCACTCTGATTGGCCACCTTGTCCCGCGTGACTTTATGTTCAACCACATCACCTCCAAGAATGCCTTGCACAGCAGAATCGATGCCTGCCTCCCGTCACTCAAGATTTTCTGCTTTCTTCCATACTCCGCGGCACTCGACACTAGGACCAAGCTGCTGCACGCAGACCCAGCCTACATCCACATCAACACCCTCAAGTCCTATGCTTCCTCATAGGACAACTCTGACACAGCCAAGATCCTGCCGCTACCTGCCTCCCCCCACCCTCCACACTTCTTGCGACAATACAGCTGCCATTGCCTGGTGGATGAAGGCTTCAACCCGGTCGCTCCTTGACCGCCATGTTGTCCTCCTTTTGGCCTCCTTCCAGAAAGACTTGTCTCTTGGCTATACTTTGGACTATATCGAGGGCACGGCCAACACCCTTGCCAACTCTGTGTCCTGACCACACGAATTACCTCTCCCACCTCACTCCTTGTATCACATGCGCCTGTACCTTTTTCTCTTTCCATAGATACGCTATCAGAAAAAAATACTTGCATCTTGGATTGCTTTCCTCCCAAGTTGCAAACTCCTCTCACTCCTGGCCTCAATACTCTCATCTGGCTCCAAAATGGTAGCCTCACTAACCCCAGCAAAGCTTGGACAGTTTGCTGTACCCGCTGCCTCCATTTTATCTGGTGGAACCGTCATCACCGCATTACGACTCATTGTTTCCTCAAATCCATCACACCATCACAACTGAAGTCCTCAACCTCCTAATGGCTCTCTATGTCAGTCACCTCCTTTCCGACCACAGCCTTCTCTGCAAGATCATTTGCACCAAGACTGCACTCAAGTACCTCCCGACAACCAGCACATTCCTCTCCCATTTCAATCATGACGCTAGCCTTGATGCCCGTTGTTGCCCTTCGCCCCCTCGTCCGCTCTGTCCGGAAATCATGGCTGTTGTCAAAGCCGCCAAACAATTCGAATCTGTCCTGAACCAACGCAAACCTTTTACCTTCCCAATGTGGCTCCATTTCTGCACCCAGCATGCCAGTGCACATACTGATACCCTCCCAGCAGCCTTGTTGGACTGGATCACGGTTGGACTTGCAGTAGGCTTCCGAAATAGAAAGAGCAAATGGTGCCAGCTTCACGCACAACAACTTCTTTTTACCCACCATCTTAGCCCCGCCAACAACCCTGTTGCCATCACTGCAGTTGATATTACTCTCCATGATGCAAAGGGCGCCATTGTATTGCATACAGCAGCTCTCACCTCCCCAGCCACGATTATGAGGGTCAGCGTCTGCTGGCAATAGCAAAAAGAATGGTGAATGTAACGCGTCCAAGGGTTTCTCTTGCAATCACCTCCCAGCTCTTGATATGGTGGCCACCTGGCTCAGCATATTGCAGCACTATTACCATTTTTTCTTTATCAAGCCGGCACATGCCCTCCTTCCAACTTGTCTGCTAGCACTCTATTGCCCCCATCAATCCCATATATACCATATTACTGACTCTGACGTTGAGGCTGTCCTGTGGTCACTGGCACGCGAGGTCTATGGAGTCACATCCACTTCTGCCCTCGCAAAAGTCACATGCCATTCTATATGGGTCAGCATGTGCTGCATTCTCCAGGCAAAGGGCGCAAGTCCCGAGTTTATTAAAAAAACAGTTGCATTGGAACAGCAACTCTTGGCAAATAAACATGCACAACCTCCACGTGCTCACGTACCAACACAATTCCATTCTCAATGACGCAGCCACCTTGTAGTCCAACTGTTGGTAAACTACTTTTCTGGTACAATTACCATCCACACCTTTTTTTGCGGCACCCCACCGTATAACCAACACCTCCTTTCCCGTTTTGCCCATGTTTCTGTTTCACCTCATTGTCCACAATGTCAGCATCACTTATCAACCCTCTTTTTCTACACCACAATCAGTCCTTTTACCTTTCCCCGCTCCTTGGTCCTGATGGCTGCCATGTTGCCCTTCCCTTTCCGTCTTCAAACTTTGGCTTCCTGACATAATCCATGTTTCCTGAGTTTTGCACAGCATCCTCCCAAACTTGGATTACCCGTCAAACCAGACCTCCAACATGCCGACGGAGCTCAACACATTCTACTCCCACCTTTGGTAGTTACTTGATAGTGTGCCCACCTTCGCCCAGTTGTTCCTGCTTGACATCATCCGGTGGGCGGAACCGGCTGATGGCCTCGGCAAAACAGTCGCAAAGGCATCAGTCATGTGCCGGGGTAGCATTCTGCTCCAGAAAACCATCAAGTGATTCCGTGTCACCCTCAAAAGTGTCACACTGGCCCCTGCCACATCCACCCTCATTGATGAGCTCATTGACTCCTCCGGAAATTTTGCACAATTTGCCTGTTCCGCTGCAGTCAACATCAAAGACAAAGCCTACAATGCAGCCGGTTCCATCATACCCCATCTTGGCCATGCCCACACACAGCTCCTCCAGTACACCCCCCCCCCCCCTCTCCCAGCCACCCAATATTGCTGACTTGACATGCCACCCCCTTGCCCTGTTGCTTCCACAGGCCCTCTCCCACATGCCCATCTGAACAGACCTATTCCGACTGCCCCCATCTTGCAAGCTGCTGCTGCCCCTGCAGCTGGTGAGCCCGCACCCCTAAATGGCCCTGCTGCCGCTCCTCTTGACCCCCACAATGTCACATATGCCCACGCCATGCCCCAAATTTTGACAGCCCACCCTGTTGCCATACCCATTGGAACCGTCATTCTGGGCACCAACAGCCTAGCCAGCTACTCCCTTGTCGCATCAACCGACCGCATCCGGGTCTTACCCGATGTCAACAAGACCCAGCTGGACCTTGACCGCAAAAAAACCTGCCCTTGGCGCTTCAAATGGAATGCGCAATTCAACGACACACGGTTAAAAAAATGAATCCCTCCTGGCCGCCTACAACTTTTTGTGCTACTACTGCACACCCACTACCCTGTCCAACATCTGCAACATCCTCCAGGCATAGTACATGGTCAGCTTCTTCCGCCTTTCCTTTGCCACTTGCTTCCCCACTCGACGCCACCAAACAAGCCGTCCTCAGTTCTGCTGATGGCAGCACTCCCATCCCACCACCCACTGACCAACATCAGGAGGAGGCTCTCGATGCTTTGACCACTGCTGCCCTTTGCCACCCTTCTTGGCCTGGTCCCGGTCCACCTGCCCGCCAACAAGCTTGCTACTATTACCACCATCGGCACCAACCAAACTGCTGCTGTTCAGTTCCTCTGTTTCCCGGTCACCGCCCACTTCCACGGATGGCGACCCACACTACCCTTTGGCCTCTATGTACCGGGCGCACACTTGCTCTTCCCGTGCTTTGCCCGCAGCCGCAGCCTGCTCCAACCCACACAAGACAAAAGCAATTGGGACCACACCACTATCACGATGCTCACCGGCTACTACTACTACTAGTACTGTGGTTGGAGCATCGGTACTGCTGCTGCTGCTGCTGCTGCTTATGTGTACCATTTTGACCCAGCAACCTCGTCACTCTACAACCCCCCCAACATGATTGATTGCTCGTCAACGAACTTCCCACCGCCCGTGTCCCAGACCAACAACACCCTGACAATCCCACCGCCTAACCCACCAGGCAGCGGCTGCCCACCATCTACCATCCCCCATCTCCTTTCCTCCATGCGTCCACAACTTTGTCCTTTCCATTGTTACACTCTCCTCCAGTTAAACACTAAACAGCATTTGCCCCTAACTTCCACATAGTCATCACAGCATAGTATACTACTAGACATACGTAGGCACCCTGTGTGAGCTCAGAGGACATGATCATGAAATGCACTCCGTTGACGTACCGTACCGGTACCGTACTGGTACTACCGGTATAATACTCGGCGCCGGGGTATCCCATAATAATATCGTGATACATCAAAATCCTCCAGATGTCAGCATGGGACGCTGTTGGGCCGGAAGATGTCACGCGAAGCCGATGCGAAATCACGGCAACAACGCCGTCCTCCTCTCTGTCTGTGCTCGGGAGATATCTGATACAGTCATCATGCCAAGATTCGATGCGAGTAACAAGTCTGTCCGTGTGGTATTCCAACGCTCACGATTGAAATTACCCACGATTCAAGAAAATCTGAAAAGCAAGCCGGTCTTCAATATTGAAGACTGGATGAAGAACATATCCAAATTCTCTATGTGCAATGTACGTTGAATTTCCATTCAACGGCTTTTTACTGTTATAAGCTTTCTCAACGGCTCCTCGGAGTAGTTGACAGAGCTAGCTCACAATCTTAGTTTTTAACCAATACATAAACCTTATTTTAGTACCTTATTTTAGAGGCGTACGACACTGTTTAAACAGTCGAATAACCGCTTCGACCTTTTCTACCGGTAAAGACTACCTCAACTACACGAACAAAAATTACCACTACTACACAACTAACAACCGATCCGAAGATTGTCCAGTAACAATAAGAAATCGACCAGTATGTCTTACTCAGTCATTCCCTTCAAGTATGACTTTGATCAAGAGACTATTGAAAAGATTGAGTACAAGATTACCCAAGAAGTCAATGGCTCCCAAGAAGTTACCAAGATCAAAATTCCTTTGATTACTGCAGGATCAACCAAATTACAAATTCTTTTCACCATCGATGCATTCATTAGATCTAAGAAGACCCTCAACCTAACCACAGGACCAAGAATCTATGACAAGTTTTTAGACCTCCTCAGAGACTACACCGACTGTAGCTGGTGGAACAGCTATGTAACAGCCAATGTTCCACAGAGAACTGTGGACAACTTCCAGACGACAGTGGAAGCATTCATCAGCTTCAAGTTCAACAGCAACCTCGATGCCTACCAGAATCATAAAAGATTCCTCACCAACATTAAGAAGACAACCTCCATGACTGTACACCAATTCGTAGCTCAAGTCAACTTCCACAACCATGTTATTCTCCCATTACTACCGGGACACCCTCCACAAGATGCAGAGATCAATGAAAGTGACTTCAAGAATCTAGTCTTTGAATCGATGCCAGAGGACTGGAAAGACCTCTATCAACAACACCATTCTCCCCATAGAGATTCTCTCTCTGAAATGATGATAAAATTTGAAAGATTCCAATCTGTACAGAATAAAAACAAGAACAAGAAATCAGACAACCAGTCTCAAAACAACAACAACAGCAACAACAATGCCAACAACAACCGTAACAACCGAAATGGAAACAATCGCAACAATCGAAACAACCGAAACAATCAGAATCGAAACAATAACAACAACAACAACCATAACCAACGCAACAACAACAACAACAATCAACGCAGCAACAATCAAGGCAACAACAACAAAGGCTCGACTAGGATCTCGAACGACTCACCATGTCCTATCCACCCTGGTACCAATCACACTTGGGGTCAATGCTACACCAACAAGTATGGCACCAATTCCAATCAGTCCAATAACAACAACAGAGACAACACCGACTCGCATGTGAACGATCGCAGTAACTCCAACAACAGCAATCGATCCACTACCTCTTCCCACGGCAGTAACTATCAGGAACCCGAACAACACATGTGTGTCTTCATCAATGAACCAGAAGAAACCATACCTGCAACCCCTTGGCCAGATCTCTTCCATGTCGATATGGATATCGATGAAGAATACTACAACTCGGATCTTCAAAGATTTCCCTCTGAAAAGACCAATTCCGACAACAACAAGCAAGATGTTGCTCCTAGCAAGGACAACGTCGACATCGACCTTGCTCCAACCACAGTAAGCGTCTGCAATTCCATCAATGGATCCCTTGGAAAATACTACTTGAAAACCCTCTTCGATTCTGGATCAACTGACAACCTTATAGTGGAATCGGCAATTCCCTCCGGAATCAAGAAGAACCTCCTAGACCAACCAATTCAAATGCAAACAACAAATGGCAAAACCACTTGCAACCACTATGTAACCTTGGAGAACACCATATTCCCAGAACTATCCTACTCAATGAAAGTCCTACAAATCAAGTGCTTTGTAGTCTCTCAGAACATCAACTACCATCTCCTCATTGGAAGGAAGACAATGCGAGACCTCGGAATGAAGATGGACTTCGAAAATTGCACCATTGAATGGTATGAGAAGACCATGGACTTTCACCCTCGCAGCTACTTTGACAACAAGTCCTTGCTCCACAAGGTCATGTCTGCAGAACCACATGCCGTTGCAGAAAGTTACTCCGCCCAATCAATCCAACAGTCTTATGTAGATGGAACCACCAAGTATGAGAAAACTGACCTCCACAAGCTTGTCACCGACCAAAATCATCTTTCCTACCAAGAGAAACAAGCCTTGTTACCAATACTCCTCCAAAACAAAGAACTTTTTGAAGGGTTGAACGACAAAGAATTAGGCATTTTCCCTAATCAAACGTTCCACATTGAACTGCAGCAAGGCGCAACGCCATATCATGTAAAACAACCATATTCCATTCCACTGCACCAACAAGAAGCAGTGAAGAAAGAAATCGATCGACAAGTAAAACTTGGCATCCTCGAACGATGCTATGCAACTGAATGGGGAATGCCAACCTTTGTAGTGCCCAAACCAGATGGATCCTGTCGACTCATCAGTGACTTCCGCGAACTCAACAAAGTCACCAAGAAACTTCACTATCCACTCCCAAAGCTCCAAGACATCTTCCACAGAAGAAGAGGATTCAAATACGTCACCCTTATCGATGTGAGCATGCAATTCCACACGTTTAAACTTGACGAGGCCTCCACCTGGCTTTGTGTCCTTGTTACTCCATTCGGAAAGTTCAGACTCCTCCGATTGCCAATGGGTTTCCTTAACTCTCCAAGTTGGGCCCAAGGCTGCATGGAACAAATGCTCTCCCATCTAAAGGACATCGAAGTATACATCGACGATATTGGTATCTTCTCAGATACTCTCGAATCCCATTGCAAATCAGTCTCCTCTGTTCTGTCCTTACTGAAGTGTCACAACTTCTCTGTCAAGCCCTCCAAGTGCCACTGGTTTCAATTCCAAGCTCCTTGGCTTGGTCATATTATCTCGCGCGATGGTATTAGGCCCAATCCAAACAAGATTGCTCCCATCCTGAAACTTGCTTTTCCCTCAACAACAACCCAACTTCGGTCCTTTGTTGGGATGATCAACTTCTACCGAAACTTCTACCCCAAACGCGCAGAGGTCCTTGCACCCCTTACGGACCTCTCTGGGAGAGCCAAAGGCAAAATCTCTCCAACTCCAGAACTACTTGAAGCTTTCAACAAAGCCAAGTCCCTCATCGCCAAAGACATCCTCCTTGCCTTTCCTGATCCAAACAAGCCCTTCCATGTCTATACTGACGCTTCTGACTACCAACTCGGAGCTGTCATCCTCCAAGATGGCAAAATTATCCTTTGTTTCTCCAGAAAACTCAACGCCGCTCAACGGAAATACCCAACGGTCGATAAAGAGATGCTCTGTATTGTAGAAGTCTTCAAGGAATTTCGCACCATTCTATGGGGTGCTGAAATCATCGTATGGACAGACCACATCAACTTAACCAGACCAACTCTTACCAGCCACAGAATTATGACTTGGCGCATGCTCCTTGAAGAATTTTCCCCAGTATTCAAGTATATCAAAGGCAAAGACAATGTCCTTGCTGATGCCCTCTCAAGGCTACCACTTCAGCAAGATACTCCGGAGAAGAAGAAGGAGTTCTTCGGTCCTCCAACTCCCGATCCAACGGTTGACTCGGACCTTGCAACTAACTCAACGGACTCTGATCTTCTCTCTCTTTCTGACTTGTTTCTTAACTACCCAGAAGACATTCCCATGTATCCCTTAGCCTTCGACCAACTCGCCCAAGATCAAGCAGCCAATGCCGATATTGCTACCAATCCCCGGTACACAACTGAAAACTTCAACGGCACCGACTTGAAAGTTGTAGACTCCAACGGTCGCCAGAAAATTGTACTCCCTCCAAACAGAGTGCAAGCCACCATCAAATACTACCACCACGTGCTTGGCCATGCCGGCGCAGAACAATTGTATCGAACCATCAACCAATTTGTATATGCCCCAAACCTGAAGGACCAAATCAACGCCTTCTGCAAGACTTGTGACACGTGCCAACGATACAAGAATAGCCACCAAAACCACGGACAGCTCCCCACCAAAGAACACCAGTACGTTCCTTGGGATACCATTGCAATCGATGGAGTAGGCCCTTGGAAAATCAAGATCCCTGGCCATGGAACAGTCTCCTTCAATGGCTTTACCATCATGGACATGTGCACCAACCTCCTTGAGATCATCCGAGCTCCACAAGTAAATCCAACCGGCCTCATGGCAGTTCATGCCCTCGACAATGGCTGGCTCTCCAGATATCCCAAACCAGTAAATTGTATTATTGACCAAGGAACTAACTTCATGAGCAACGACTTCCAACTTCACCTTGCAAACCTAGGAATCAAAGCCAAGGTCTGCTCGGTCCGAAACCCACAATCCAACGCAGTACTCGAACGCGTCCATGACACCATGAAGTCTGCAATGAGAACCGAACTCAATACCAACCCTCCACAGACTCTCCAGGAAGCGACTGATATCATTGACAGCATCTTTGCGTCGGCTCAGTTTGCGGTTAGATCAACCATCAACAAGACCTTCGGAATGACGCCTGGAGCCCTTGTATTCCACAGAGACATGTTTCTACCGATTCCAGTAATTACTGACTTGGCCATGGTCAGAAACAAAAGACAAGCTCAAATTGACAAGAATGCTATGAAAGAAAACAGCCACAGGAAGATTCATGATTACAGTGTAGGAGATCAAGTTATGGTGAAAAATGAAAAGCAAATCCCTGGAGCTTTTGACGCAAGAAGCAAAGGCCCCTACACCATACAGCAAATTCACACAAATGGTACAGTTTCCTTTCTCTTTCACGTGATCCAACGCATGAACATTCGAAATCTGAAACCATATCACACCAACTAAAAATTTCTTATCTAAGCAATACTGGTCGCACACGACTAACAAAAATTCTGTGCCACCAATCGAACTTTTACGAGAAGGAGAAGAGTGTGGTATTCCAACGCTCACGATTGAAATTACCCACGATTCAAGAAAATCTGAAAAGCAAGCCGGTCTTCAATATTGAAGACTGGATGAAGAACATATCCAAATTCTCTATGTGCAATGTACGTTGAATTTCCATTCAACGGCTTTTTACTGTTATAAGCTTTCTCAACGGCTCCTCGGAGTAGTTGACAGAGCTAGTAGCTCACAATCTTAGTTTTTAACCAATACATAAACCTTATTTTAGTACCTTATTTTAGAGGCGTACGACAGTCCGAGTATCGTAGTACGAACTTGTACAAGTACAAGTTCAAAATACAGTTCTTGTTTTGTATTGACAGAAGAACCGTTAGCACGGTTTTGAACGATAGAACCCTTTAACTACTCGTATTACTTATGCAATTGCCATGGTAATATTGACAGTCCCGTCGATCTCGGCGCCATAAGCGAAATATACCGTACGGTATTTCGAGATGAAGAGAACAAGCAGCTGGACAGAAACCTACCTACGCACTTTCTATTAATTAACGAACTTTTATCACAAGGGCGAATAGAACGTACACTATTGAACTCAAACGTACTTATGAAGTTCAAATACGAGTTTGACTATCGACAATGCCCGACAATTATCGAGTGGTACGGTAAGTAGTAGGCAATACAAAAAATTTGAAGACCCCGTCAAATTCTACGAACCAATACCGTAGTGTTCAAGTATGCTTCGAACTTCCGTGAACCGATAGGTCCACCAAGATTACTACATAAGATAATTGTACAGGTACATACGGTACGAACTACGCGTCCCGAAAAACTAATGACGCCTAATGACGTGAAGCGTCCCAATCATTCAATGCGAAGTTTTCAAATACCGTTCGTACCGTACGACACTGCCCCTTGTACGGTTGGATTCGGTTGATTATGGAACTGACAATGAAACATGTACCGGTGTGAATCCAATGTCCCAATCTTCCCAAAAGCGATCGGAACACATCAACACCGAGCGATCATTTTTTCGTTTCCGCCGACCTTGTTCATTTTTGATTTGTTTCGAATATTCGTACAGTGCAATTGCAATTCCAAAACGCAGTTCCGCTAATCGTACGATACGGATACGAACCTCTCGTACCGTCCCACAACTTCTAAAATTGCACAGTGCAACACAACGACTCGACAAATCTTGAATGTTATCACACACTCCTCGTCCCACTACTACTACTACTATGGATATCATTGATGAACGGACCTATCATCCAACAAAAGGTACATCAACAACAACATCAACAACAACAACAACTTCTACTTCGAAACGCACGGCAAAAATGATGTCGCAACGCAGGGAGAAGAAACACGTTCGATCTTCCGATGATGATTGTCTTGCTGCTGCTGCTGCTGCTGTTGCTGCTGCTGTTGTCTTTGTTAGCGATTCGGAGGATTCGTGCGCCTCCGGAATCGGATCTCTATCGGGCTCCTCCTGTGGTGGCGAGCGACCGTGCATGAGACGAAGCTCCGAGACGGAAGAAGCATCGCTCGATAGCCCTATTCTTCGCCCGTATCGTCATCTCTCGGCCAACGACCTGAATCAGTGCATCGGCGAAGAAGAAACAGAAGTGTCGGAACAGGAAGATGCCGAGGATGATATTGATATTGATATTGATACTGATATTGATATTGATAATAATAATAATGCCAGCTGTGGTGGCGGCGAAGACGACCACCCCGCAACTATCGAGGGCGTTTCCTCGGTGCATTATTACAACAACCCACTTTCCATGCGGATGGCAAAGAGCCTAGCAGACAATGCTGGACCGTCTCATTTGTTTGGAGCCGGTACGAGGTATCTAAATCTTACCTTGCCCTATCCCGTTCGGACGCCAACCTATCCAAACTACAACAACAACAGCAACAACAACAACAACAACAACAACAAATACGGCGGATGCAGCGACACGGACGTGGATTCCGACTACGGCCAATTTTCCGACTTGAGCCATCACAGCAACGAGGCAATCATGAACGAGGCCATTAATATCGCTCTCGACACGACGAGCGACGATGCTGCTGCTGCTGCTGCTGCTGCGTATCTTACTACCTCTTCGTTTTGAGTCAGCAGTCCGTTTTTTTTGGTAGCTCTTTTTGTTTGTGTGAGCGAACGAAGGAAGGAAGGAAGGCAGGGCATTCGGTGCGCCCCATACAGCATCGAAGAGGCACAATTTAATTTACTTTCTCATATTTCAACGATGACGACACTTGATCAAATATTTGCACTTATAGCTAATGGACGAGTCATCGAATCGAATCGAATCGAATCAAATCCATTCCCCAGTCTGCATACTGTCGTATCTCGTCTCTCCTTCTCCCGATACACGTCCAACCGTCGTCCCAAATACGATTGATCGGAATTCGAACTCCAATCATACGATTCAATTCCGAGAACACGTCACTTTTGTATATGAGAAGCTTCTCCCAACCTTCTCCCAATCTAACACGATTGAATACAAAAGTATCCAAAAACATGTTTCTTTCTTCAGATTTATCATTCCCACAATTCTAAATTCTTACTAAATCAAACTACCAATACACACTCTCTTTTTAGAGGCTTACGACACTGTTTAAACAGTCGAATAAACGCTTCTATTCGATATTTATCCTTTCAATATTACTCGAGTATTACAATTCAACGCTTTACACTCTAATCAACACTTTTCTCACCCGTACTAACTATCAACAATTCTATTCACAATGACTACTTACAATCTTATCCCCTTCAAGTTCGATTTCGATCCGAACACGATTGAAAAAGTGGAATACAAAACCTCAAGAGTCGAAGACGGCGTTACCGAAACAACCAAGGTAAAAGTCCCCATCATTTCTCACTCTTCCACTCATATGCAAATCATTCACTCTATTCATGAATTCAACAAGGCCAGAAGAACCCTCGAATGGGACGATGGCGCCAAGCTCTTCTCCAAGTTCCCAGACATCCTCAATGACTATGCTGATGATGCTTGGTTCACTGAACAAATCGAAGATATTGAAGAAACAGAAGAAAACTTCGATATCGTCATAGGACAATTCATCCAATTCAAGTTCTCCAACAACTTTGATGCCTATCGCAATCACAAACGATTCATCCTCAATATCAAGAAGACTTCCAACATGACAGTCAACAAGTTCGTCTCAATGGTATCTTACCACAACAAAGCCATTCTTCCTCTGCTTCCCGGTGCTCCTGATGACCCAAATCTTGCTATTATTGATGGCGAAGACTTCAAGAGCTTGATCTACGAATCCATGCCTGAACAATGGAGACACACCTATGAAGAACACAATTCACCCTTTGACGATGAACTCCATCAAATCATCACCAGAATGGAAAGACTACACCAAAAATCCATACGTAACAACAACAACAACAATAACAACAATCAAAACAACAATAAAAACAACAATCGCCGCAACAACAACAACAATTACAACAATCGCCGAAACAACAACAACAATGGCAATCGAAACAACAATTCGAACAACAACAACAACAACAACCAACGGAACAACAACAATGGCAATCGAAACAACAATTTGAACAACAACAACCAAAGAAACAACAACAACAACAACAAACAAAGACTACAATCTTCGGACCCTTGTCCCGTACATCCAGCATCGAACCACACGTGGGGACAATGCTATCAAAATGCGAGCAATCCTAACAGAAACAGTCGCAATAACAACAACAACAATCGCAACAACAATAACAATGACTCATATGTCAACGATCGTTCTGATGACAACAACAACAACAACACTCCACCTACTCCTCCAGATACGGAACAACACATGTGTGTTGTTATTCAAGAACACTCCGAGTCTCCAGAAGAAATTTGGCACGACCTCTTTCATGTCGACATTGAAGCCGACTCCGAATATTACGATAAAGACATTCAACGGTTCCCATCATACAACAATGATTTGTGCGTTGAGATTCCAACGGAAGAATTGATCTATATCAACAACAAGCCTAACAAGGAACCACTCACTGACTCTTACGTCATATCTCCTAGCCCACCTAACGGCTACACTGAAAACTTCACAGCTCTCTCCAAACCAAAGGAACCCCAAGATCTTGCTCCAACGACCATTACTACTTGCAACCAAGTCAATGAACAAAAAGGAAAATACTACTTCAAGACACTTTTCGATTCGGGATCAACCGACAATCTTATTCTTCAATCATCCCTTCCACCAACAGTCGTCCTCCATGATCTCGAAACTCCGGTCAACATGATTACCACCAATGGCAAAGCCAGCTGCTCCAAGTATGTAAACCTTCACAACCTCATGCTTCCCGAGCTATCCTTCTCACTCCTCATCAACAAAGTCAAGTGCTATGTAGTCGACGCCAAAATGAATTACCATTTCATCCTTGGCCGAAAGACTATGAAGGACATTGGAATCAAAATGGATTTTGAAAACTCAACCATGACCTGGTACGAGAAAACGATGCCATTTCATCCACCCAGTTACTTCCATGACAAGACTATCATCCAAAGAGTCATGTCCAACGAACCATACGTCGTTGCCGAAAGCTACATGAACCAAGTCAACCAACAAGCTTACGTTGATGGAGCAACCAAATACGAGAAGACTGATCTACCCAAACTAGTCTCTGAACAAACTCATCTCAGTTCATATGAACAAGAGCAGCTCCTCAAGATTCTCAGCCCAAATGCTAAGCTCTTCGAAGGTCTCACCGACCGCGAACTAGGAATCTTTCCGGACAAAGAATTCCACATTGATATTCAACCCGATGCAGTTCCATTCCATATCAAGCAACCATACTCCATTCCCATCCACCAGCAACAAGCCGTCAAAACCGAACTCCTTCGACAAGTCAATCTTGGGATTCTTGAACGTTGTTATGCTACCGAATGGGGAATGCCTACATTTGTGGTGCCCAAGCCAGATGGTTCCTGCCGTCTAATCAGTGACTTTCGTGAACTCAACAAGGTCACCAAGAAACTTCATTACCCATTACCAAAGATTCAAGATATCTTCCACCGGCGTCGAGGCTTCAAATACCTCACACTCATCGACGTCAGCATGCAATTCCACACCTTCAAACTCGATGAAGAATCCAGTTGGAAGTGTGTTCTTGTAACCCCTTTTGGCAAATTTCGCCTCCTTCGCTTACCCATGGGCTTTCTAAACTCTCCATGTTGGGCCCAGGGTTGTATGGAACAAATATTCCTTCATCTCCCTCAAGTCGAAGTCTACATTGACGATATTGGAATCTTCTCTGATGAACTCGGCGCTCACTGCAAGACCGTAAATCAAGTCCTTTACCTACTAAAGGCTCATAACTTCTCAGTCAAGCCAGCCAAATGTCACTGGTTGAAAAGCTCTGCACCTTGGCTAGGCCACATCATATCTTCCGATGGTGTCAGACCTAATCCTATCAAGATTGAACCCATCCTGAAGCTCACCTTCCCCAAAACCATTACCCAACTCAGATCGTTTATCGGTATGGTTAATTTTTACAGAAACTTTTGGCGCAAACGCGCTGAAGTTCTTGCTCCACTCACAGCTTTATCCGGCCAACAAAAGGGTAAGCTTGCTCCCAATCCAGCACTTATCGAAGCTTTTACACGGGCAAAAGCTATGATAGCTGAAGATATTCTTCTCAGTTATCCTGATCCAAACAAACCATTTCATGTCTACACTGACGCCTCTGATTACCAGTTAGGCGCTGTAATTGTCCAAGACAATCGAATCATCGTCTGTTATTCTCAAAAACTAACCAAGGCTCAACTCAAGTACCCTACCATCGACAAAGAAATGCTCTGTGTAGTCAAAGTCTTCAAAGAATTTCGACCTATCCTCTGGGGCGCAGAAATCATTGTATGGACTGACCATATCAATCTCACTCGTCAAACTATCACTTCCAATTGAATCATGACCTGGCGAATGCTTCTTGAAGAATTCTCTCCAGTCTTCAAATACATCAAGGGCAAAGAAAATGTCATTGCAGACGCACTCTCGCGACTACCCATGCAAGAAGACTCCAAGGAAGAAGACTCTCCTAGCCTCGATCTCTCTGATCTCTTCATCAACTATCCGGAAACAATTCCTGAATACCCACTAGCCTTTCCACACCTTGCGCAAGCACAACTTGCGGATGAAAGTATTACACAAAATGACAAGTATACAATTCAAAATTTCAATGGTACAGATATATTTGTATTCACTAACCACAATAACCAAACCAAAATTGTTCTCCCCGCAATCCTCAGAGCCAACACCATCAAATGGTACCACCATGTCCTCGGGCATGCTGGAGCTGATCGACTCACCAGCACAATCAATCGATTCATCTACTCTCCTGGTCTCAAGGACGCCGTTCTTCAATTCTGCCGTACTTGCGATGCTTGTCAACGCTACAAGTTAGATCATCGTCACCATGGTCAACTAGCTACTCGACAAGAAACACATGTACCTTGGGATACAATCGCCATCGACGCAATTGGTCCATGGTCTATTGAACTCCCTGGTCATCCTCTACCCATCCAATTCAATGGTTTTACCATCATGGATATGTCCACAAATCTCTTGGAAATCATTCGATCTCCTCAAGTCAATCCTACCAGCCTAATGGCAGTCCATGCACTCAACAATGCCTGGCTTTCTCGATACCCTCGACCCAACAATTGTCAATTTGACAGAGGACCTTGCTTCATTGGCCATGATTTTCAATTCCACCTTGAATATCTCGGTATCAAACCCAAGATGTCCACAACCAAGAACCCACAATCAAATGCTGTTCTTGAGCGGGCCCATGATACTATTAAAACAGCCATGCGCATTGAACTAAACACCAATCCTCCTCAAGATCTACAACAAGCTCATGATCTTATTGACAACATCTTTGCATCCACACAATTCGCTCTTCGATGCACTGTCCACAAGACTTTTGGTATCTCTCCAGGTGCCCTTGTATTCAATCGCGATATGTTTCTCCCCATCCCTATCATCTCTGATATCAACATCATTCGAAACAAACGCCAAAACATCATCAACAAAGATGCCCTCCGTGAAAACTCTCATCGCAAACAACATGACTTTGCTGTCAATGAACAAATCATGATCACCAAACCAAATGCAGATGCTCTTCATGCCAAAAACATTGGTCCATTCACCATTGACCAAATCTTCACCAATGGCACCATTGCCTACTGGAAAACTCCACACCTCAAAGAAAGAATCAACATTCATCACATCAAGCCTTATCACCCTACTCTTTGACTCATTCTACGAGAAGGAGAAGAGTGTCGTATCTCGTCTCTCCTTCTCCCGATACACGTCCAACCGTCGTCCCAAATACGATTGATCGGAATTCGAACTCCAATCATACGATTCAATTCCGAGAACACGTCACTTTTGTATATGAGAAGCTTCTCCCAACCTTCTCCCAATCTAACACGATTGAATACAAAAGTATCCAAAAACATGTTTCTTTCTTCAGATTTATCATTCCCACAATTCTAAATTCTTACTAAATCAAACTACCAATACACACTCTCTTTTTAGAGGCTTACGACACATACTACTACTACATGCATTTTTAAATTTTTCATTATTTTGCTTCATCACATCACACCACACAGTAGTAGTAGCAGTAGCAGCAGCAGTAGCTAGTATTCTTGTTTGTCTTATCGTAGGCACCTTTTGGCAGTTTCAATTCATTTCCATTACAGTGCGGAATGGATGTCACAGTTTGGACTTTCGCGACAAAGAGACAGTGGTGGTGTTCCTTTAGTTTCACTTTGGTTTGGTCCCTTCACTCTTATTATTGGAGATTCTTGCTTTTGACTGCTGTGCTTGATTGTTGGTGTATTGAGGAGAGCAGCAAGCGCAGTTTTTGCTGGTTCCTACCCTCTCTTGTTCCTTGCTCCTTGCTCCTGCCCTTTTGCTGATTGTGTGTGTGCCAATAGTAGTACCGTATGCTAAATACTAAAGACAAATTTGGTAGTTCCTTTGCAACCTCAGGGTGTCACCACTCACTCACTCACTCACTACTACCTTAGTAGTAGTAGGCATACAACCTGGAAATTGTATGGTGCTCCTGTCCGTTATGTATCTACCCATTGTTCTTAACAACAAGAGTGAGTTTGTTTGCAAGTATAACTACTAGTACTGTAGTTGGTATCTTGTTGCTTGCTGTAGTAGTAGAATCCTTCTGTACTGTTTGAAAACTGAGAATATTTGTGCCACTACTACTAGTAGTAGTACTAAAGCAAAAGGTATAAGCAACAAGAAACCAAAAAGTCTTGTTCTACTAGTAGGACCTACACTGCAATTTTGCATCGTAGCTTATCCCACTAGTAGTATTGGGTTAAGAGTAGTTTGTGCCAGTTTACGCCCAAAAAAATACATCATGTTCTTGTTGCTTCTTGTATGAAACTCGACCTAGTAATGAATAGTAATAATAACAATAACAATAGTAACAATAATGACAATAACAATAGTACTAGTAGTACTAGTACTGCTTCGACCAAGAATATGTTTGGTTTGTGAAGTTGACTGATTGTTCATAACAATGAAGGAACTTGGATTGTGGGCAACACACAAGCTTTGGTGTTTGTTTTGACAAATGCTTGGCGTAGTGCATAACCTGTGAAGACTCCTCTGGCTACCTACTATGTGATGGAAGTATATGGTATATAACTACTACTAGTAGTAGTAGCTATTTTCATATATACACGTTTTTTGCTTTTATTCTACCAAATCACACCCTCTTCACTCTGAGAATCTTTATCCTCTTCATGTCTTGAAGGTTCTTATTGTTGGTGGCATCAGATTAAGGTATATCTCGAGTTGAATTGTAACCTGGAAGCACGCGTGCAGATGGCAGAGTGCAAACAAAGCATGATACTATGAGCCAGCAGTCTTTTGTTCACAACACGAGATACTTTACATACAATGCCCGTGATGATCTGTGCATAGATGAATCAAGCTGGTCCTAGCACTACAGTTTTGAAGGCCCTAGTACTACTATGGTAGACTACCTACAGGACAAGATATTCTCTAGAGAGGAGGAGGGGCAAACTGTGATATTGAGTGATGTACTAGTAGTAGATCAAATGAGACAGCATACTAGTAGGGGATACCTGCATACTCACAAACACTATAAAAAAACGCCGCGGCACACAACAAGGGGGTGTTCTTAAGTGCACAACATTGTCACCAAGTTTGTTTTACCAAATACTGGACTGGGGAAGCTTTGAAGCCACCCCCTACACATTGTCACCCGCAACTTCTTCAATACTAGAAGCTCCATTCTGAACTGGATGGTGGGCGAGCAAGAAGGGTTGGGCAGTTTGTTGACAGGAGATGTGAAATGCAGAACTGATAGTAGTAGAAAGTGGTCTAAGAGGAATTGGAGCCTATGGAATGCAAGAGAGTTTCTTTTGAATGAAGAGTATGTGGACGAGTACGTGTTATTTTTTGGTGAAAAGGAAGGAGAAGACCAACGTTCAATCACAGATTTGACACCTGATTTGATTAGTGCAGTTGCCGCGGTGTAAAGTGCTTAAGATACGTTGGTTTGATTAAAATCGGTCCTTTTTATGCACAAAATTGGCAATAACACAATTTAATTTTTTAATCAAACATGCCTAAGCACAGGGGAAAGGATGCCCAAAATCTCCGTTTTTGGCTCACATAGTCTCCAAATAAGAAGTTGTCCATTGTTAACAGAGTGATATCTTGGCCACCAACAGCTTAGCTGGCAAGCCAAGCACACAGTTTTAAAGAGGAGGTCACAACATTTCCAATGGTGTGTTGGTTGTTGAGATTGGATACGTAGATATAAACATTTAAGTACAGTATGTTAGCCCATACAAAAATCCCTGGCTATACCATTGATTTTTGGGGGGCCACAGCTTGTCAATACCTAGCATCTGGAGCTTGTATCTCAGCCCTTCAATTAGCTATATTGCTATTTGGAGTGCTACGATCTCACTACCAAATGTAAATGTCTTTGCTGTGTTCTGTCGTTTGGAGAACCACAATATTGGGGCATTGATCAAGTACATTATTATTCCACCAGTGTGTGATCATTTGGTTTGCTTGCACCCTGCATGGTCCACATCAACAAAACAAAACATTCAGACTGCCGTGCCTTGATTCCTCAGGTTTCCTATCTCTAGCAGGCATGGATTCTTCAGTGTCCGGGTAGAATTCAGACCAGCTGCAGTACCTCCTCTCATCTATGTTTGGTACTGTATCATCAAACACCAACTTGGACGTACTATATTGCCTGAGGTGGGCAATTATGTGAAATACCTGTTGCTCTAGTAAGTGTTTATCCTGGCTTGTGCTAAATATTGTCACAAGATTGATGCTCCAACAAGCAGTAGTATGTCAAGCCTTCCCAGTTCACATATCCACCTCAACACTCCAATTGCCCCCTGACAGCAGTTCTGTATAGTTGGTTCCAATTCCGGTGTCAGATCCAACTCTGGTCGGTTACCACATATTCATGGTGTGACTGTCGTTGCTGTTGGTAACCTGAGGTTGTTTTTGTGAGCTCTCACTCAACATCCTGTACGGCCTTCATGGTATAATGTTTAGAAAATATTGCCCCCCTTGCTTTGGCTGGATGGTTCAAATTGGGCATCGTGCGCTTTTTGATGGTTGTTATTGTCCCTAAACATAACCCAGGTTCCAGCATCAATACTCTCTCCTTTCATTTGAACAGCCCTCCAATGGCATTGAACATATTGTCTGCACCCATGGACATTCCACATTCTAGATTACCCGTGTATGCCAGTAGGTATTAATGGTATTTCTCACCACCTGGTTTCACTACCACCGGTCTCATCTGTAGATCTGGATCTGCCTTACTCCTTGGTAGGTATGCTAGGGTGCCCAGCTTCATACCAAGGTATGCGCTGAAGCTTGCTCCTGCCACTCGTAAGCCATACAGTGCCCACACACACCACTACTTTGGCAATCTTTTCTTTCTTCCATCCAAACTCAAGGCCACATTTAATGTAGTATCTTTCTTTTATGGGGGAAGTGAGGCAGTATGTGTTCTGGATGTCTGTACTTGCCAAATATTCGGGCCAGTGTATCCCATGGTTGCTTCAAGCAAAGAATGGTGTTCTAGTACCATTGTTTCCCGGCATGTTGAAAGCACTGACGACACACTTTCCACATACATAGCTACTAGGTCCCAGCAAGGAATGCCCACATCAGTCTTTTGGAACCGCATCCGGCACCAACAGGGGTGTCTCCTGCCTGTATTTCTTTATTGTTGTTCCTCTTTGAACAACCTCTCCACCAAGAATCTGACGTTGGGCTAACGTCACTTAAATGATGCTCATGCTTGCGTCAAATTTGTGCGATGTATTAAAAAAAATCAGAAATGTTTGTTGCACGCATGAAAAATAATTCTCTATGTATTTTTGCATGCAACAATTTCAAGGAGGACTATTTTCACACCCATAGTTTCAGTCTCAGTATTATGGTTGCTTCACAATTTTTCTATTTTACAACTTTGTTTCATGCTTACCCCAATAAAAAAATATTCTCCATTCATTTTTTTGTTTTTTCCTTACAAATCTCATTGTTTTAAGTAATATTATCCTATACGCACAATGATATTTTCGTAGCGTTATTACAAATTCCTTCACAAAAGTATGAGCTTCTTGATAACCGGCAATCTATTATGTTATGTCCATTTCACAATACTCACACTATGAATATCAAATACCAAAAGACAACAAACATATGTTGGTCCAAAGATGAAAGTTTTTATCATCTTTGCAATAGTCTCCTTTATACTATTCAATTTTAACAACATACAAATACATTGTGCAAACAGACATAAAAGAATAATGAACTAACTGTTTTACTATTGATGTTATCACCATTTATTTTTGTAAACTTTTCATGTATTCGATGTAAAATTTGTAGTCCTCGTCATCCTTGCCAAGAGTCTCAATCAAGCTATGTTGTCGCTTCCGTCTTTTCTCCTTTTTTACTTTCTTTGTCCTCCTTGTTATCTTGTTGTGTATGATTACCATTTTGCTGTTGGTGCATTTTAAGTAGTTCTATCTCTAAATCTTTTGACTGGTGTTCCTCCCTTCATTTTTCTATTTCACTTACAAGGTATTTGTAAAGATCTTGTCCCTTGTCACTCCATCCCTCCTCATTTCCCAACTTACTGTCAGTGAATTTCTTTCTCTTCCTCCTGCCCTTCATTGTGTTTAGCCATGAGTTGTAGCTGTTATAAAGGAAAAGCAATGCAAATGCTTCATCACTTGGGGTGAATATGTTACTGATTGTTGTTTGGAATGATTTTCTTTTGAAGTCTGTCAGTTTTGGTTACACCGTTCCAAGAATTCTTTTCATGAAGTATTGGAATACCGGTGAATTTTTACATCAATAGTCTTTGTGCAATTGGTAGCTATCTTCAGAGTTCACGTTTCTGGTGTCCATGGTTAGAACCCTTCCTGGGAAAGTATCTGGTATCTGGTTGTTCCTTTTATTGTCTATGTGCCAGTGTTAAGAAGACAATTGTGTTAGAAATATTGATGAAATAGTGTATACTGGCAATCATTATATTGTCTGTTCTTACCTTTGTAGTTTTTCCTGGCAAGAGTTTGAGCATTATGCCAACACGTAGTGATTGTTTGGCATAATATTCCACTCCACTTTTGATCCTTGATATTTGTATTTGGTATTTCATTATTATTCCCTAGTTTTACAATCCTCACAATCATTGACTGTACAAATACTAGTTCAGGGGCAGGAATTTCATTTTCCTGAACAATGCTTCTTTGAAGTACCGGGCAATGTTTTGTTTAATGTTATAGTCATTGGTCTCTTTTGTTGTCTGTAGAGTATCGCTGCTATTACTGTTGGGGGATGTATCTGTTTGGCTATCATTTCTGTTTGTTTGATCACTTCTTGATACACTGCTTGCCAGGCTATTTGTTCTTGTATGTGTAACAATGGTGGTACCCTGCACCAAACTGCAACTCTGTTGTACCATTATTTCTTTGTTAAATCGTGAACAGAAACTTACCGTTTTTGTGTTTGATAATTTTGGCACACTAGTTTTATGGTAATAACCTTGTTTTGGAGCAGGTGTTTGGATTTTTTTCATTCATACTGTTGTAAATAGCCGTGGTAAAATTATTATGTGCTGTAAGTGCTTGATTTACTGCATCCCAGGGAGTGCTCTATCACTATTATTTCTTGTATTGTTGCACTTGTGAGGGTGGTTGTACTTATGCCTGTCTATCTTTATTTTGTTTGCGCGTGCCCTGATAATCAGGAATGTGGTGTTCACGTAATTTTTTGTTTTTCCATTTTCTGCAACGGCGTTGCAGGAAATGGCCTTTTTGTTTTATTTGGGGAACATCAGAAAACTTAAGGATTTTTTTGAAACTGTGCAACAGGGCTGCAGCATCCCCCCTAATTACAATCCCATATCTTGATGTTCATCAATTCATGTCTTTTTTGTTTTTCCATTTTCTGCAACGGCTTTGTAGGAAAGTGCCTTTTCGCTGTATTTGGGGATTGAATAGCTTGAGGAATTTTTCAAAGTTGTGCAACGGGGTTGCAACAAATCCCCTAATTATAATCCCATATCTTGATGTTCACTGATTCATGTATTTTTTGCTTTTCCATTTTCTGCAAAGGCGTTGCAGGAAATGCCCTTTTTGTTGTTTTTGGGGAACATTGAAGAACTTCACAGGGAGAAATAAGTTGGTAACCAACTGTACAGTTTGTGTGGTATGATAGTATGTTGTAATCCAGAGTAATGTTGGAATTGATAAATACAAAGAAATAGTAAATCCTGCAACGGCGTTGTAGGAATAGAACTTTTGGACCAACAGATTTTTTTTCTGCAATCAAATTAATCAATATTCATGATTTGTAACTGGCAACCCCATTTTGACATCTGGATGTAGTACAAGTACTACTTATCATACTCCAAATTGTACTAAATGTATCGTTAAAAAAGCGGTTGGTTTTTAATCCATAGCAATTCATCTCAAACCTGAGAAATCTGAATACCTGCAACAGTGTTGCAAGAATCAAAAGATCCTTCAACGTTCCAGGTTTTCTTTCTGAAATCAGTTTCCCATTTTCATTTACTTTAACCATTGTCAGTTTTTGAGATGTGGTTTTTCCATTATTTCCTATCATTCTTGTCTGGTTAGGTTTTTTGTTGTCTGCTTTACTTGAAACAATTCTTGGGTTTGTTGGAAATGCTTGCTGTTGGCCATATCCATCAACCCATTACACAGTTTCTTTGTCATGATATGCGCTCCCAACAAAAGTGGCACCAATGGATTTTTATGGATCATATTCCATATGTGTTCTGCAAGATATTTGTTACTGACCCGGAAGTGCTCTGCAACAATTTACTTGATGAATGGCTGCCAATACTCATTCCCTACAGTTATCTGCCAGAAAGCAGAAAAATATTCACCCCGTTGACAGAACCTCTTGTAGAAATGTTGGTGGATCAGTCAGATGAGCTTTTCACAGCAAAGCTTGAAGTTGTATTTCTCTCCCGAACTGGCGTGCAAAATATCAATGAGCATTTTGGCAAGGAGGGTAACGAGATGTATTTGAATGGTGTGTTCAAACCCCTTGAGGGTTCCAACCTTAAAAACCACACATTTTTGGACTTTGAGACTTGGGAGTGCTTCAAAGACAGCAAGGCTGATTTACAAAATTTCAAGAAATCCCAAACCGGTCCATATGTGGCAGGATGGGTTATGTTCACTTCCAAACGTGTAGAATCTTTGTATCTCGGCTTCATCCTCCCATGGTTGGTTCAATAAACAGAAGGACATGGTCCCTACAATCCATGATGATGGTAGTGACAAGGTGGAGGACAATGTCAATAAGAGTGACCAGGGAAATGATGAAGATGGTGATTTGGATAAAGAAGGTGACAATGTTAGTGACCCTAGGCATTACAAGGGCAATAAAAGTGACCAGGGAAATGACAAAGATGGCACATTGGACAACTGTGATGATGTTAGTGACCCTAGGCAGGAAAAGGGCAGTAAGAGTGACCAGGGAAACGGCAAAGATGGCAATTTGGATAATGATGGTGACAATGTTAGTGACTCAAGGCAGGACAAGGGCAATAAGAGTGATGAGGGAAACAACAAAGATGGAACATGGGACAAAGATTGCAATTTGAAACCTAAGGCAAAGCCAACAACATCAAAAGGTACAAAGCCATCGTTGGTCAGAGATCTTGAATTTGCTCCCAAAGATTGGTCGCATAGTATGCATGCACAATACTAAAATGGCAACAACAACCAATTGGAACAAAGTGTTCAATCATTGAATTATAGTCTGGATGTAACCGTGCCCAAATTTCCTTTGAGAGTTGGGCGGGACTTTGCATTGCATGAAATAAAAGTCATGTTGAAAGACCCAGATCTGGAGATATTATATCCTATTTACAGAATTGGTCAGAAAGCCGTGTACATTGGTGACATAAATTGCATCGGATTGGTTGATAGATATGTTTCTGAACGGCACAAAGATTATGATGCGTACCCAGGTTACAAACTTTTTTTCCAACTTGATGATGGGATGGATGAATATGAGTGGTTCCCTTTTTTTGAAGTGTCACATGTGAGTGAACAAGATTGTCCCATCAATAGAATATCTGATTTAGTACAATGCTACAGTGAGAAACATGGGAGGAATTCTGGTAAGACACAGCGCAACAATGCTGAAGGGAACTTGGTAGGGGATAAGGATTTCAACTCTTCTTCTGACTTAAATAACATGCCGGACAACAACAAAGGCTCTGTATATGATCCGGTTGTTGACAGGGATAGCGAATCCAAAGAAGAAGACGAGTGTCAATAACATTTATCACTCCATAACATGAAATAAATGTAGGAAAGTAAAAGTATAATAGTAATAATAAGTAGTAACAGTTAATTTTTTGTAACAAAAATGAAATCATTGTTTGTAACAATCAAGTCAAAAAAGTAGTCCCATAGTACTAGTAGTACTAGTCTTATAAGCTTAAATTCTACTAAAATTAATTTGTGTATTCTTATAACAATAAATCCTTCTTACTAAAATTAATTTGTGTATACCTATCAACAAAAAGAAATAAACTGTCTTCAAGTTTTTGTGTTAGTCATTATTGTTCCACAATTAGGAAATATTCCTACTTTTCATATTATGCATAAGATACACTATGAAAAAGAATTATTACTTCAACAATTAGGAAATATCCCTACTACTCTCATATGGAACACACAATTTTTATTGTTTCTGTGACAATGTTTTATAATGCGCATACATTAAAAGATCAAAAATTAGGAAATATTTGTACTGCTGTCATTTGGAACTCACAATTATTAATCTTTCACTCACAATCTGTAACCATGTACATAAATTATTTCTTCAACAATTAGGAAATATTTGTACTACTATCATAAAGAACAAACAATTATTATTCTTTCTTTGACAACAATCTTTAATCATGTACATAAATTATTACTTAAACAAGAACTTGGAAATAGTTTTCCTTTTCTCATTTGCAACACACAATTATTATTGTTTCTGTCACAAACTTTAATCATGTACTTCGTACTACATAAATTAGTAGGTCAACATTTTGCAAATATTCCTCTCCTTTGCAACTCATCCAAAAAGAAGGAAGCCACCACATCTAGTTATTAGTATAATTACTGCTGTTGGTAATAAAAGGAATCTTCATGAACCAAAACAATAATGTGTGTCTACTAGTAGTAGCAATTCCAACCAATGCACACGTGTACAGGGGACAGAGGACTTGATCCGCTGACCTCAGTGTCATCAATATCAACCTTTTGTACCATTGTCCAAACGTTGCAATATTTAAAGTCTGTCTTTGTTTTAATCATGAAGTTGCTGTGCCCGGTGGTAGGAACTGCTGGTATGTACTTTTGTAATTGGGCAGAAGTATCCACGTGGCAACAGTGAACACACACGGTACGTGCCAAGAACTTGATCATTCTTGGTTTGAGCATACAACGACAATGACTTGTCACGCAACCGCCCAAACACAGGAATGAAATAAAAATGGACAACGAAACAGAATCAGCAACAAAGAGGATGGCAAAGAATCCATGGTTTCCTATTCTTTCCAAGGAGTATTGCAAACAAATGAAAGAGCTGCAAGACTTAGACCTAAACCCATTTTTATTTCATTTTGAAACCGGGTTTGATGCGATATGTGCCAAAAATGGCCACTTGTTGGTACTCACAATCCTTGAGGGATGCAAGCAGATTGACGCTGTGAGAACAAGACTCAACAGCAAAAAAGGATGGTTTGACAAAGAAGAAGCTTTGTTGATTTTGGAAGAATGCTTCAAGTATGTCAGCGACAAATTGTTTCCAGAATATGAGGAAGGCAACACTGTTGCTATGGACCATGTGCGGGCTATGGGTATAATTCTCTTGTACCTTTTATGTGGTTATCCTACATTGAATGGAACAGAAGAGGACATCAAGTGCTACAACAACGTGGGCACTGGACCAGACAGACTCAAAGGGAATGGTCATACGTTCCCAGCAAAGGAATGGCATAAAAAAGTGTACACATTTTGACTCTGGTAACCATCTCTGTCTAACAATGATTCGGTTGAGTGTTGATTGGTGATTGGTGGATAAGGATTACTCATGATGTAATGGAAAACGAATGTTTGAAATACATAATCTATGAAACACCTACTGAGTATGGGACCAACACAGAACAATCTGATGAGGTAGACGTAATGGCCCAGGACACAGATAGAAAACGTAACAAACAGGAGTGGGATTCATTCATGCAACAATCAAAGAAACAGTCAAAGAAGAAGAAGCGGAAACTGAAACAATTTAAAAACAAAGAGAAAAAGGAGGAAGAGAACGGAAACAAGAGGAAGATTCAGCACTGGCTGCATCTTTGCCATAAACGTTGGAATTCACCAGAAGATTTTGAGGAGTACAACAAAATTCCCGTCCCTTGCGGCGCATGGGGACGCGCCAAATAGTAGTAATAGTGAATTTTGGAAAAGATTGAATTCTTCCTTAAATTCATGTACTCTTTTCACCATCTTTGACTATCAATTCTAATTTCTTGTGTTCCAATCCAGCCATTGTGTCACGGAAATATTAAAAACCATTGTTCACGGTTTCCAAGTACCAAACATTGATCTTTGCTACCAAGATTTCTGACCACGGCAACTTCAGACTCAATGACATTGCAGTCAAACAAATATAATTTGTTGCGCAACTCCCTTGCTTCACCAATACATGGCAGTGTTTTTTTTTCCTTTCTCCCTCTTGCTTGAAATTTGGGCAACAGAAATGAAGCAATGAGCAACTGCTTAGTAACCACCGCATACTAATTCAAACACGCTAACAGAACTTCCAGGGGGGAAAGGGCCTTCAAGGTGAAGCAAGCAAAGAATCTGACAGGGATAAACTTGCAGCCCACGTCCTTCCAGGGGGTCTAGTTGAAAATTTGCCTAGTCGTACCATACGTTTGACACTTGTCCAGAATTGGATTACAATGGATGGGCCCGGAATAGTAAGTTCATCCCGCGCATAGCTCTTGTGCTCCGTGGATCCCCGAAGCATGTTGGTGCCCTGTTCACAGCCAGAAGGATCACGTTGCAACAAACTTTGAGAACATCCAATGGACACCAGGGTACACTTGTGTTTTTCTTTTTGTCCCACTACATGAAAGGCAAACCATCCACCATCCACAATACCAATCAAAAAATTTGACTCAGCCAACCAACCACCCTCTGTAGGATGATTTGGTCCTATCAACAATTTATGATGAAACAAATCAAATTCACAGTCAAGTCAATGAATTGTACAATACTCCATTAATCGCTTGCAGGTTTGCTTGATTAGTGTGGACTTGATTCATTGGGTTCTCATCCCGGGAGCCTTCACTTCAGTTTTATGATTGCTCTTGCTGGCTGCAGAGTTCCATCCAGTTGGAGGACCAAATAATATCATGTACTGTGATAAATGAAAATACATGTGATTCTTTACCAGATTGTTCCCCTCTTCCTTGCTTTTTTGCAGATTGTTATTGATACAGTTGATGAAATGAACAGCCATATTGTCGAGATTCAAAACACCCTTCTTGTCTTGTTTGAAAACCTGATCAAACCTTCCAGCATATTTGAGGAACTCTTCCATACCTGACAACAACTCAAGGGCGTTAATACGTCTGTTGATTTTGACCTCACACTTTCTGCTCCTGTTCTCAAGATTGGTTGTTGTTCTTTGAGACAACAACAATTGATGACCTTCAGCAGACAGAAGTGCTAGCATCTGAATATAAAGCATGCCACTGTACTACTAGTTCCACTCCTTCTTTGCTGTATGTATTGGTTCCAAAAAAATGGTTCGCAGAAAGTCGCAATCTGACTGTCTCTGAACAGCAGTACCATAATAACTGGCTATTCGCTCCATGTCACCAAGTAGCTATGTGCTATTTCCTAAAAATCCTCACGGAAGGTCTTCGCTGCTCGCTTTGTGCAACCAAGTTGGCGCATATGGAGTCTCTCTCCTGGTGACGCTAGATGAATATTATGTGTGTTTTCTCCAAAATCAAGATCATAAACCACGTAACCATCATGTGCACCGTGATGGGAGACATTTTTGAAATACTGTTAAACATTCACTCCTTTGTCCACTGGTGGAGCAGTAAAATTGGACATCTTACATAGACAAACAGAACGATACTCTTCCCCATTATTCTCCTTAGACTCCTTCATCTTCCCACTTTTAGTTGAAATGGGGACCTTCAGAACATTCACACGAGCGCTATTATCAAGTGCCCTTGGACAATTGCAATGCCTACAGATCATGTTTGTATTGGCCATTTGATAATGTCCACAAAGTTGGTCGTGCTGGGGAGTATCGCCAATGAAATACGCAATAGTAAATCTCATTCAAACAGACCATTTCTTCTTGTTCCACGACAAATTAGACCATTCGATACCATCCGTTAGGTTGCAGGCATCTTTCAAAGATGAATGAGCCAAATGAAGGCCAGAGGAGCAAAGATTGCTCACATTGTCCATTGATTCATCACCTTTATCACGTGTACCTGTGGGGTGAAAATATATAGACTCCCATGCATCCGGTCAAGAGTTCTGAGTTAAGGTGTTGAATATGCCAAGTGTAATGTTCAGTGGGGTAAGAGTGGTTTGACCACTATTGCCAATCGGGATTCCATCCATTTGGAGAATAATGATAGGCACCAAAATTTCATTTGAATCTGTTTTGCATCTCTTTTCCCAAGTATTGATCCACCATTCAATATTACCTTGTAGCTCCGGATACCGGACTGGTAAGGTTGGGTCTTCAGCTTGGGGGAAAGACATATTTTCTTCCTTTACCAATGTCACGTTCGTTAATAGGGAATGAAGTGCTTTTCGGAATGACTGGACGTAGATTTGTTTACGACCAGCGTTAGACCTAATTTTTCACTATCATCCTCTTGCTTCTTTGATTGTCTGATGAATACAGTAGGAGGACTAGTAGTACTTCTACTTTCTTCCACACCAATGTGTTTCTTCTTGTTGTAGCTTGGACTGATCCCTATTCTTCTCTGCTCCCATCCGTTATTCGTGTAGAATTCCTGGTATCGGGTACGAGTACTATTACCGGTACATAGTACGGTACGAACCTATCTTGTAGAATGTACATAAACAAGTCTTGTAGATTCGTCGCGTCCTTGCGACTCCGACCGGATTGTGCTGAACAAGAACCTACCGGTAGTAGTTGTTGTCGTTTTCGCCCTAACTTGAGCGATGAAGTATCGTATGCAGCAGGTACGTACGGTACGGTATGCGGTATACCGTTTTACTTCCAGCAGCAAAGAAATGTCAGCTATTTTATCACCACGACCGTCTCCCGATAACGTAATTTTTTTCGTGACATCTTGGTTATCATCAAAACATAACGACAGGTTACGTGTCCGATTGAAGAACATAATTCATACCATTTTATCAACAAGACCTCATTATTCAGGCTCTTTTCTTCGATTACATAACAGACTCTGCTTTTTTAGTACCGTACTCCATCTCCAGTCAGACTAAATGCGGCTCTGTCGGGAATAGTGTGATGATGACTCATTTTTTATTTTATAGGGAAACAAACCAAAACTACCTACGCAGGATAGCAAAAAGGTCAACAATCGCAGCCCCATGAATCATGCTTTTAAAAAAAGAGATTTGTTAGAGAGTCGTTGGGATCGTTTCCTTACTACTAAGGAGCTATACTAATAAAGAACTTAAAATGTCAATCTCTTATGTATTACTCTGGCACGTGGCAGGACTAGATTCCCTAATCTCCAAGAATATTTTTATCTTCATTTAATACTCGAAAAAAAGGCTTCAAATAACGGGTTGATGGAATCGTTTCTTCACGATCAGGGCCATACTATTGAAATTTTAAAATCATATGTATCCCTCAGCAATGTGGTACAAAATCCATTGACTTTGATAGAACTGAAACTACAATTTCTTGATTTCCTGTATGTCGTTAAGTGACACCCCCGTGCTGACACGTCCCGACACGTGCCGACAAAAAAAACACGAGCTAGCATTCTTGGCCAAGAATATTAGGAATTCATGAGATGAAAAGGCATCTTCCCAACAGGCACAAACACTGGACTAACTCGGAAGCTGCCATCAATTAACCTACGGGCCATCATCGGTTCCACAAAAATATATCTTCAAATTACAAATCAAGGCCGTAAAATCAATCAAATCACATACAGCACGGACGGAGTCTATTTTTTAAAAATCTACACTCACCAAAAATTATGATTCGTTCCGTAGAACAATTCAACAAGCCATTGCCGGTGCCATACTTGGCCAACGAAATAGCACCAATAGGCAGGGCATCGTCTCCCCTTCCATCCGAAGAACAAAAACAACAACTGTATCCCGAGAAACGAAAGGATCGATCACCAAATTCAGTAGATCCAACACCCTTGGCGCCTTCTATTTTGTCACCCCTGAAGAAATCACCGAAATTGTGTGCGATAAAGTCGCCCTCGTCTCTTCCCAAAGAAATTGCACTAGCGTCACAGCCAAAGCCAGAACCAGAGGTCATCAAACCGCAGCGACCGATTCGAAAACTCGTAAGAAACGGACGATCCAGATCCAGAAGGAACAGTCTTGAAACGACACTAAATAATAGTGCCCGAAGTGACAACAATGAGTCATCGTCATCGTTTTACATCACCGGAGAATCCGCCGCCAAGATCGAGGAATCCTCCCGGACAACAACCATGTCCGTGTCCTTCAACCGGAGGGTACGAATCCGAAAAATCCCCATCCTGGACCAGATGCCGATGGAAGAAATCGAAGCCAGATTCTACTCCGAAGACGAGATGTCGGTCATCCATAACAAGCTGAGAAAACAGATTCGATTCCTCGTTGATCAGGGTGTCGACGTGGGCGACCTTGTGGAGAGCGACGAAAGCAGCAGCGCCTGCAGCAGCATCCAGAGCCAGACGGTGCGCAACAACACGGAATATGATTGCAATTATTTCTGGGACTACGAGGACGACGACGAGGAATTTTGCATGAGGGGCATCGAACAAGAATTCCCTAGGGGCAAGGCCCGGAGGCGACGCAACAGGGACAATGCAAGAAGCTCCGTTTGTGAGGAGCAAACCGTTCAGAGAGTGCAAAAGGAACTGCAGGGGGAGTGCGGCTGCAACAGCAACAGCAACAGCAACACGATGGTCCCCCCGGAAGATTCCGAGGAGGTCATTGCCGAGGTGTACCGCAAGGCATCGTGGCCTGCATTGGAACACGCTCTGGAGGCAGCCCGGCTCGATGCCCTCGCCGCGGAGGACATCTATGCCGCGGATTGGTTCGTTGACGACGACGACGATTCCATCTCGCGTCGAAGGGCCGCGTGCCGTCGCCGACAGCGCCCTTCGTCGCGATAAATCACGAACAAAACCCAATACCAATACCAATCCAATTTTTGACCGGAATTTTGTCTGCTGCATTATTATATTAATCAAAGTACTATAACGATGATGAACATCTAGCAAAAGAGTAAAGATTAAAAGAGCTGCATCTACTACTACTACTACGTGGACGAATTTCTATCATGGCAAACGAAAGGATAGGATCTGATTTCTCACGATACAGTGTACCGTCGTCAATAGAAACCATTCATGGCCCACATGCATTCTAGGGAGGAACCACAACAAGAAGCAATCAAAGGCAGGCAGACCAGTCTGCCGGAGCAGAGCAGGACGAAACGAAACGAAACGAAACGAAGCAGTCTAACGAAACAGAGCAGGATAAAGCGAAGCAAGTGATGAGCCTCAAAGAAGAGGAACAACGTAAGAGAATTTCTACGGTACAAGTACCGTACAGTACATGCAACGAAGTTCTGAGAACCCAGCCCCGATTTTACCGACGGGAATGTCCTGCCGTAAACTATATCGGCAGCGATGGAGGAGAGATGGTCCACGACTCGTGAATGAATGTTGCAATGGTTGTTGATACCTAGGTCGTGATGATGAGGAAGACAATGTTCTTGTCATTTGTGACGAGCAGCAGAATGATGTTCGGAAGATGAAAGCGACACGTATGTACTAGTGCCGGTAGAAAGCACTTCCTGCTGAATTCACATTATTTATGCCTCGATTTCTGTTTTGCAGATGACGAAGCTGCTGCCTCCTGTCCAAGAGTCAGAACCATTCCGATGTGGCGGCTTCGCATATCCGACTGCTGCACCGCAAATGCAAAAAATGCACCGCAAATGAAAAAAATGCAAATGCAAATAATAATAATGCAAATGCCACATCTGTCTACGGTAGTACCGGTACATGCCAGCACTTCGGCACCCCTGATCCATTGATCCCGCACAGGGTTCCTCATAGGTATGTGTATGGATCTCCGTGAGTCATACTATTCCAGTTGGTCATGCCCATGTGCACATTATTATTATTTGTGAGTGTTCAATTTTGTACGACCTAGAAACTCGGTGGTGCTCAATGGGCAGTTCAATTTTGGATCTGTTATCCTTTCTAGTACCGTACGCGCGCGATAGCCTCAGTCTGGTATTTTTGCAATTCCTACCGGTACGACCGTACTTTAGGGACTAAGTGTGAATGCTTCTTGCAGTTCACCATGGTGTGCTGGTGGGTTACTAAGCACTGCCTGCTAAATGGGTGTATGAAACCGAAGCCTGTGGTTGGTTTTTGCAGACCTTCCACGTGGCTGGTGGGAAGTCCGGTCCTGGATTAGGTTGATGTGGTATTCAAACCCTCACGATGGAATTCCCACCACGATTCACAAAAATCTGAAAGCTGATGTCAGACCAAATGATACGCCACCAGCGGGTTCTTCAATAGTATTGATCAATATTGAAGTCCGAATGATCTGTATATCTTAGTTCCTCTATGTGCAAGACGTTGAGTTTCAAGTCCAACACCTCTGCAACTGTTTCGCAAATAAGACAAGCTTTTCAACGCCTCCTCTTTGGAGTACGGTAGTTGACAGAGCTTGCTCACAATCTTAGTTTTAGCTCAATTTCAACCTAGTACTATACCTACCCATATGTCGTATTACTACACTACCTTCAATTAGAGGCATATGACACTGCTTAAACAGTTGAATGACTGCTTTGACCTACTATCCTTCACTCGAGTAACAACTACTAACAAGCAACCAATGCTCCACTTGTTGTGGGCGAAAAATACGGACTTTGTCGGCATCAAATTTGATCGGAAAAGCCGGCAAAACGAAACGACGACCAAGCTGCGGACACGGAATAACAACAGAGATATGATTATCTTCATGATTGAGCCTTAGAATCAAAGACACCTCCACTACTTGGAAATTCTTAAGTGGTAAAAACGATATCACCTAAGGCTACAAACAAAAGAGGATAATCAGTTAGAAACAAGACATTCCAAAGGCCTGACCAATAAGTGAACACTTGGAATCCTTAAGTATATTTGAAAGAATATACTTGATATCCCGTGAGGAAATTACTTATTGCAATCAAGAAAATCAATAACGATTCCGAATGGGCCTCATTTATCTACCTACTCAACGAACAAGCATAGGCCCATCGAACAAAACACGTAACCTCGTAAATGACCAATACCATCGAATGACCGATAAAGTAAGACCAATACACGACGCTAATACAGCAGCAGAACCAGCATTGGTACGATGAAGACCATAGTGAGAAATAACTGGGGAAGATCTCTATCACGTAAAATACAGCAGAGAGCCCCAATACAGTACAAAATACATAGCGAAAATAAGAGCCTCTCTCTGAGCTCACATCTCTTTAAATTTCAATTATCTTATACCTTTCGGCCGATTTTTAGAGTTACAACAGGTTATAGAGCCCTTATACCTTCCACTAACAAGTGGATACCTTAAGCTACCTATCTCCGCCCTGTACAGCACCTCCACCATCGGTTACAGCCAGAGTATACTTGGTACGGGACTCGCATCGCCAGGCTGTATCGATAGACCTCCCCGCCTCTCTCTCTCTCTCTTTCTCTTCTTCTCCTCCTTACTCGCGTATCAAGAGGTGTATACAGATCCTTCTACCAAGAATCTTCTTCTGTAATACACGACCAAGCGTGCGTATCAAGGGGTGTATCTACGGAACATTCTACCAAGAATCTCCTTCAGTAATACACATCCAAGAACGATCGACGATTCGAATTCGAATGATCAAACAATTCCTCTGACACCGCCGGTTAATTACATCCCACAAACGTTCCGGACATCGATTGAACAATCCCTCCGGCATTGCCGGTTAATTACATTGCATCACCAACAAGTACAATTGAACGATCTACCAAGAATCCCCTTCTGTAATACACATCGTATCATCTACGATTGATTACAATCGGACGATTCTCCCAACACCATCGATTCATCCCACCGGCAGCTTCGATACAAGACTGAACGCCGCAACGGATGACGACTCAAACAATACCGCCAGCACCTCCATTTGACTGGAATCAAATGCAGGAAATCGCAATCCAATTTGGGACATTCAACACCAAAGGCAATGCCCAGAAACATGAGGCCCTCAACGACTCATTCCACCATGATCTAGAAGACACTGCTGGCCTGTTCCTCACAGACGACGCCGACAACGAAGGACCCAAGACACTGGCCCCAGATCCGGTTACCATGCTCAAGGAAATCATTGTTAATGCAATCATGTATATCATTCCCCCCAAGGAACAAACTGAGATCAATAAAGGACACATATTCACCCTTTTTGCAGACGCTTGTTTCTGTTACGTCCCTCCAAACAAAACGACAAAGAGAATCAGAAACAAACACTCGATGGACAAGGCAGGAACACTAGCCATCAAACAAGGACAAGACACCCTTCTCATACAAATTAGAGCAGCACACTGGGACTTCAAACCAAATTGGGATGCAGTACACTTTGACGAGGTCTATTACACAAAAATCTACAGCTTCCCTGAAACAAATGACGACATCGAAGCCACACAAACTGCGGAAGGCACTGACATGAGTCAACTGACCAATTCATTACAGCAATTGGTCAACAATGGCAACAATGGCAACAACAACAACAACAACGGCGCCAACCACCAAGCGACACTCGACCTACCATGGAATCCAGCAACCTTACCACCACCAGTTAAGGAGAGATACAATAGAAGAGATGAATTCCTCACCAGTGATGACATGAAAGACTTTGAAATCACCTACACAGACTCATCAGGAAATGAAACAATTGTCAAGCAAAACTATTACCTTCACAACCTAGGCAGTGGTAGAAATGATCAGCGCCTAATCACTAGAAGTGGTGACTGCTTTGATCTAACCAGAGCCTCTGACAAGTCCAAGGAAGCAGCTAGAGACAAATTGTTTCTCTCAGGGTTCCCACAACTAAAGGATTCAACCCATCCTCAGGTTAGAAAATGGTACAGGGAAATCACTGCTCATGCACAACAACAACACATCTACATCCACCCATACTACCTCTACAGGCGTGAAGCCGATCATCTCTGAGGATTCACCATTGGAGACAGCCTCCCACATGACCTACCTACAAGATATGAATTGGCCATCAATGAATGGGGTAATCTCATTTGCACTGCACTCAGAACTGACAAAATCATTCCGGACTCATGTGGAAGTATGAAGGCCACCATTCAGAGTTTTGAAGGGGGACAAGGATACAAAGCTCTATACACAGTCGTTGCACAGACACATCCCAACTCCAAAAGGCCATCCAACGCAGGTAGAATGGTCAGGAATCCTCCAAATCAAGATGCAAATGAATCACTGGAAGAATACTACTTTCGTTACAAGGATTATTTGCAACTTAGAGTCTTCCTCCACAACCAACCCAGCACAATCAGTTCAACAGAAGAAGTTAGCAACCTTATTGAAGGAACCACTCTCTCACAGGAACTCTTCAAGAAAACAGAAGATGAAGGCGAGTCAGATGACCAATTCAAACGAGACAAATACAAAGCAGGAAGGCTTCTACAAACCCTGCAAACATATGAGCAAGAGATTAAGGCTGAAAAGAAGTACAAGGACAAAACCTCCAAATCAAGTCTGCTCAAGCAATTGCCCATCACAGGAACCAGGCCAGGTCCTCGCCGTAGTGATAGGTTCCAAAAACACGCTGGCAACAATACTGTTAGAACACCTTCTACTTTGACTTCTCACTCAATCAGTCTGATTGAGTCCCTTGGATACCCTGAAATGGATGAAGCATCTGACAATCCCTTCCTCCACCAAGTATATTGCAACGCCATCACTGCATTCGACAAAGAGCCCAGTCTCTTTGACACCTCCAGGCAATGTATTGTTTGTCACACCTCTGGACACAACTTTGACAACTGCCCTGCCCTGCAAGACGTTGAGTCTCTCAGGAAACATAGGATTGCAACTGCCGTTTACATCAGTAAAAACATGAGAGAAACAAAAAAACTTTTGGATTCTACTCAACACATCTCCCAAATCCACATTGAAGATGAGGACCCGGATGAGACCTCCCCAAGTCATGAACCAGAAGACCAAAATTTTTGCCACGATCAAGAATAGATAGTCTTTCTTGCAGCCACACGACGTCACCTCAAGATGATCCTCAAGGATTTGACAATGTCACAGCCCCTCAAGTGAAGAGCTCATGCCCCTCATTGGACTCCAGCAGTGTCAGCTCCTACGAATCCGTCCAGATTGGTGCTGTCAATCTTCGCCCTAGGGATAGCCTCCAGCCTTCAATCCCAATTGATGTCTACTGTGATATGGAATCACTTGAGGTTACAGCCCCTGTATTGGAATCACATCTGGAAACCAATGGAGATCCCAACTTCGACAGGGACAATCCTATCTCAGTTGATACCAACCATGTAAAAAATCTTGTCCCTTCAGATCCTATTACGGCTGCAGCATATTTCCAACAAGGCGTCAGAGCACAGATTGATACTGGTGCCAAAGTTTCGTGCACAAACCTACGGCATATCATCCATGATTACAAACCTTACACCAAGCTGAGAAAATGTCCAGTCAGGCTCACAGCAGCAATTGGAGGCAAGGCAGCCAGCTGCATTCCTGAAGGATCAGGCTATGTGCATATACCAGCTCCCAATCACATAGGGTATCTCAAAGTCTTCTTCTATTATTCTCCCTCCCTGTCAACAACATTACTGAGTGAGAATGACCTCTGTGGAATGACATCACAAATGAGACAACAATTCAGCGGACAGTCCATACACAAAGCCTTCACTGACACCCATGACTTGTCTGTTCAACAGAATGACAACCTCACGATTATTTGTCATCACAAGCATAGCACCGCTAAAAGCATTGTCCTCCATGGAAGCATCATTGATGGCCAGTGTTTTACACACCCAGTATTGATACCAGACATTGATTTTGCATCCCCATATGCCAATTGTGCAACATCTTCAGCATACGCTTTAGCCACTGACATGGAGTTCAAGAAAGAAGCTTGCAAACTGGCCTCCAAAGAAGCCATTAGCAACTACAGGTATGATATATACACCACTCTTGTGACACTGCAAAAATGCACTGAAGCTGCCAGAGCTCAGCCTGATACCAGCAACACACCAAGGTTTGATGCAAAATTGTTTTTCACCAAGATCGCTGACAAACATATCCCCATTCAAGCCATCAAAGCCAAACCATCCAAACTTCTCTGGCATCAGAGACTGGGACATCCATGTGATGACTTCCTATACCAAGCTCATAAGCACATTGTTGAGTACCAAAGTTCAAACGCCAAACCACTGTCCTTGATCAATGTCCAACTTGTATTCAATGTAAGCAAACCAAGACCCCTGCCGGGTCCCATTCCACAAGAAAGGCTACACAACCCTTTCAGGGCTTGTCTATTGACTTTGATTTTTCAGGCGCCAAATCATCCAACAGTAAACAAAAGCGTGATTTTGAAGGCATCCATGGTGAGACAGCTTGGATCCTCATCACAGATCACCACACCGGTATGAAATATGGTGATACCAGAATCTCCAAGGCAGCACCACTCCATTGGCTTGAGCATTTCTTCTCCCAGCACAACCCAGCTTGTGCCAACAAATCTGTCTCAGTAGACCAAGGTGGTGAACTCTACCACAACCCCGATATCAGAAACCTCTTTTCTGCTTTTGGATACTCCATTTTCCCAACTGGTGCTGATGCTTCACATCAAAATGGTACAGTTGAAAGAGCCCACAGAACTCTTGCTAACTCAATGAGGACCATGCTCAGTGGTGCAAATTTGCCCATCAAGTTCTGGCCTTTTGCATTCTATCATGCCCTGCGGTTGTCAAATGCATTCCCTGAAGGCAACCAGCAGCATTCACCCTTAGAATTGGCAACTGGACATAAAGAGAATCTTGCTGACTTCCGGACCTTTGGATGCAGAGTTTGGGTGAGACCTCCAGGCAAGAGATCAATCAAGCTCAAACCCAATGCAAGAAAAGACATATTTCTAGGTTTTGTACCATACACTACCAGAAACATTCTTTGGTATGATACTGAGACACACAGAGTCAAGATAGCCACCCATGTCAGGTTTGATGAAGGCATGAATGACTTACCACTTGCAGACCTTCCTACAAATGTCAAGCACCTGCTCAGGACTGATGACAACCTTCCTCTCCCACCGGAGCCAAATGAGGTATCATCTAGTGATTTTCAATTCTCCATCTCACCTTTTACAGATCTCACCAATCTCAGGCTCACTGTTTCAAGCTCCTGTACTGATCAAGCCTTTGGTCTCTGGTATGCAAATGATTCACTACTTGGCAGAGCCTATGTCACAGATCTCCTTCCCAAAAGTCCTGCCTCCCAGCTTTTTTCCTCTCACAAGAGGGCCCTTTCCAAGCTATGGGGTGCATACATTATCTCTATCAATCACAATTGTGTGTTCACTGCAGCTGATGTCACCACAGCGCTGCATTCCTCATACGATCAAGGGGTGCGAGATGATTCCATAGAGATACCCATATCCTTTGCACTTGAAGAAAACTATCTATGAAGGAAGTCAGGAAACACTCAAACGAATATGGTCTATTTGCCCCCAGCACTTCTTGGAATGAACCCACTGATGAAGAAGATCCACCATTTTTGGACCGGATTTCATCCATCAAGAAGACCATCAAGCGAATTGGCACCAAATACAAGAATATCATCGAATCCAGAATCAACCAAGTTGATAGCACTGAAGCACTCCATGCATCCATCCAAAAACACTTGGCACCAACTGAAGATGACATGGATGTTGCCATCCCCACTATTGACATTGCTTCACTCAGAGCCATCACCAAGCTTCATAAGGCAGGCAATCATGCATTACCCCTAGATGCAGATTCACTACCAACTGAACAAATTGAACTCTTAATCAAGGCCATCAATTCAAAAGCAACTACACCAGAAGAACAAGCACTAGGGCACTTCACACGCAGAAACCTCAAGTCCCTATCAACGTGGAATGAATGGGAAGCTGGAGAGCGCAAACAACTTGATCAGTTTGAAGACTTAGAAATGTTTGGATCACCCATTCCATACCCTAAGGATCCAGAAGCCATCATTCTCAGGCCCCATTGGCAATACAATGTCAAAAGGAATGGCGTCAGACGAGCAAGACAGTGCTGCAATGGAAGCAAACATGCAGCTCCAACCCTGCATGCAATTGCCATGTCATACTCATCATGTGTTGAACACCCCATCCAAAGATTGTTTTTTGCCATTGCAGCTAGCCTCAACCTCAAAGTATACGCAGGTGATGCTGCTGACGCCTATGCACATAGTCCAGGACCAAACATCCCTACTTACATGACTATTGATGATGCGTATGCAGAATGGCATAAACACAAGCATGGCACAGACATAGACAGAAGATTGGTGCTTCCTGTCCTTCGAGCACTCCAAGGCCATCCAGAATCTGGAAGACTTTGGGAGACCCACATCAACAAGATTTTGAAAGGCCCTGATCTCAACTTCAAGACCACCACGCATGACAGGACAATCTATACGACAGTCTTTGAGGGCAAAACAGTATACATGCTGAGACAAGTTGATGATTTCGCGCTAGCCTGCACATCAGAATCCATATCTGACAAGATCTATGACATCATTGGTACAAAACTGAAGCTCCCTAAAGAAGATGTTATCCCCTTCACAAAAATGGGATTGCTTGAAGATTTCAATGGAATTGATGTCACACCATGAGATCTCATGGTTGGGAAACCGATTCTAAGATGAAGCCGCACTCAAAGCCATCAGCACCATTGTCAACTGAAGTGCTGAGCCAACTGCAATCTCATACGGATGGACCACTAGAAGGCACCAAGGAAATGCTGACTTCCAATCCACATCTGGTTTCTCCTACAGGACACTCTTGGGTGAAATGATGTTTGCATATGTCAGCTGCCGGCCAGACATTGGCTATGCAGTGACCCTGATGTCAAAATACAGCTCCAATCCCACCGCTTTCCACTATTCCAGTCTGAAAAACATAGCCCGCTACCTCAGAACAACCAGATCCTGGGGTATTAGGTTCTACAGACCAAATGCTGAGCCATCTCTGCCTCCAGGGGTATCATACGACGACACAGTCCAAGATGCAGCGCTCCCCAAATACCCTGAAGATATCAAGCAGAACAAACTGATGTGTTGTGTTGATGCAGCATATGGCAATGATCCAAAACATCGCAGGTCCATTACAGGATATGTTTTCACTTATGCTGGTGGAGCAATTGTTTACAGATCCAAAGCTCAGTCACTTACTGCACAGAGCTCTACAGAAGCTGAGTTCATTGCTGCAGTCACAGCAGCCAAAATTGTCGGCGAAAAAAAAAAATACGGACTTTGTCGGCATCAAATTCGATTGGAAAAGCCGACAAAACGAAACGACGACCGAGGTGCGGAATACGTGATACGAATACTCAGATGAGCACCTCCACTACTTGGAATCCTTAAGTGGTAAAAACGATATCACCTAGGGCTACAAACAAAAGAGGATAATCGGTTAGAAACAAGGCATATCCAAAGACCTGACCAATAAGTGAACACTTGGAATCCTTAAGTATTTTCAGAAGAATATACTTGATATCCCGTGAGGAAACTACTTATTGCAATCATGAAAACCAATACCGATCCTGAATGGGCCTCATTTATCTACCTACTCCCCTAACAAGTATACGCCCAATCGAACAAAACACTTAACCTCGTAAGTGACCAATACCATTGAATGACCGATACAGTAAGACCGACGCGACGCTAATACAGCAACAACAGTATCGGTACGAGAATGGTAACAAATAACCGGGGAAGATCTCTACCATGTAAAATACAGCAGAGAGCCCCGATACAGTGAAAATACCCAGTAAAAATAAGAGTCTCTCTCTGAGCTCACATCTCTTTAAATTTCAATTATCCTATACCTTTCGGTCGATTTTTAGAGAAACAACAGGTTATAGAGCCCTCTATCTCCGCCCGATCAGCACCTCAACTGACGGTTAACACCAGAGGCAATTGTGTGCTTAGCTCCCTGTGCGGCACATTCTAGACCTCCACTCCAGGTTTCGTTTCTTGCGGCGCCTCCCTTCTGACGGCCGCACCCTGGACTGTACCTCGTCCTTCTGTTCCCAGCTTGTGGATCAGGGGGTGTACTCGCTATCACAAGCCTTGTAACCCACAACCAGCTCTCTGGATTGACACGGTTACAAACTAAAGACCACCGCCGTCTTTAATGAAAGCCCATTGCACCGGACACGCCGATTGCAATCACTCAACCATATTTCTTCTTCCGCGTTCATCATCCCTATAACGGACCATCGACGCCCATTTTGATTGTGCTAAGCACCACTTCAAACAAACAAACTAACAGACTGCAACTCATCCTACGATAGTTGCTTTATTCACTACCTTTCACACCGCCGTTTGTTCCTCGGAACATTCCTTCGGTCTTCCCTTAGACACGACCGCACCTTCGTTCGGTCATTTCAATATTTCGATCCCCGACCTACTGTGTATACCGATCCTTCTACCAAGAATCTTCTTCTGTAATACACACAAGCTCGATCGATTCGAACAGCAATCTCTATCCCGTTTACCTTCACGGCCTACAACATCGATCCCAGTCCGGAAATTCCGAGACCACGGATCAACCAATCTCCTCCTAACCAAACGTTTCTACGGAACATTCCTTCGGTCATTCCTACACCTCCGAGGATCGTTCCGACGATCACTCGAGGCTTCCATATTCCTTTTCTTTCCCCTCCGGAACATTCCTTCGGGTATTCCTTCAACCGCCGCACCTTCGCTTGGTCATTTCGTTGGTCCCACCACCGTATTCTTCCTTTGCATATTCGACGTTTTTCTCCAAGCCCTCCGAATAATACAACCAGCAAAATCTCGTTGTTCTCAAAGCCCTCCAGATAACTAACAACAATTGTTACCAAGGCCAATTTTTTTCTACGACCACAATCGAGCGCTTCCTTCGCTCGGTCCTTTCTTTGGTTCCTCCTTCGGAAGATACTTCAATATTTCAATCTCCCTTTGATCTACACCTGATCATTTGATCTTTCGATAACCAACACCGGTTAATTACATCGATCCCGTTCTTCGGCCCTCTCTTTCACATCCAAGGCCGCTTCGATTGCTTCTCTGACGAACATCCTGACGGTCTTTTTGGTTATTTCTGCACCTCCAAGGATCGCCCCGACAATCAATCGTAATCGACAATCTGACGATTGCTCCCCAACGGTTCCTCCCTCGAAACGGCAATCCCGCACTCGGTCTCTTCCTGCAAACGCCTGATTCGCTGCTACCATCCGCCTATCAGCGATTACAATCACGACTTCACCATGACGCAACGAACCGACTTGAACTATGACGGCTGGAGCGACTGGAACTATGTCGAAGCCATACAGTTCTCATTTGGAAAACCAGTAGGAGCTGGCAAGAACAATGTCACCCAAAACCTACTCAACGCAGCATACTCCCAGAAATTAACAAATATTAACAGCATACTCACTGTTGACAATCATGGTGCTGAGACCCTCAAGCCGGACGCCATTTCCCGAATCAAATCCCTTGTCACTGCAGCCATCATAGAAAATCTCCCTCTCTCAGAAGTATCTCCCAAATGTAAACAGCACATTAGAATGCTTCTGGATCACTCTACCATTTGGTACCTTGACAAGGACACGACAAGGAGACCTGTTCATGACTATCATGCACTTGCCCCTGCAGCACACGCGGGAAAGCTCGACTATCATCAGTATAAAGATCCTACCATCCACTTGGAATTCAGCATCCAACATTGGGGGTTTGATAAAGGATGGTATCCATACGAATTTGCCAAGGTTTATGATAGAAATAGCAGCAAAGCAACGGCTTCTGAGAAATCCAAGCCTCTGACTCCATTGCCCACCCTCGCGTCATACAACAATCGAGTGGCAAATATCCTGAAATTCTCCAGGAGAACCATCTCCCGCGAAAATGAGTTTTGCTTTGACCTACCAGATCCCTATTTTGATTACGTGGCATTTAAACAAATTTATCTCATGGCCTTTCCTCCTAGTTACACATGGACATGGACCTACTCCCCCAACAGTGACTCCGTCTCCTTTCGCCGAGTCCGATCCAACTCCATCTCCTTCCGGCATGCCACTTCCTCCGGTCCTCCTGTCCAACGTCTGGACGGGTCCACTGTAACCTCACTACCTGTAACGCCATCTACATTGCCCCGCTCAGACCATCACTCCGCTCCACCTTGGAAATCAACCAACTTCGTATGGACCTTCAATCCTCAGAATGAAATTGCAACATTCCGACGTGTACCAACAACATCTGTGCCCACACCACAGCCTCCGATGTGCCATCAATTGCTACCGTCTGCGACACTCGCCAACGACACTGCTGACCATCCACACGCCGCTCCTGCATCCATCCGGTCATTGCATTCTCCAGGACGCAGTCAGATTGGCTCAAAACCACAGCCTGTCCTGCGACTCTCCAAACGACATTGCGATGCCTTGAAGATGAAGATGTATCACTTGTATGCTAACATCTTATCGATGAATTGGTTCTACGATGCTTTTGACTGAACGTGGCAATCGACTGCAACTTCCTCATCCGAGTTCGTTGCTTTAACCCTTCACTCTCCCTCAACCATTCCTACAATGCGCGATATGCGTCTCAGCCATGTTTGCTTGCATCGCACAACTTCTACGATACTTTTGACTGACAATTGCAACCGGCCGCAACTTCCTCATCCATCGTTAGTTGCATTAACTCATCACTCTACTCCGCGCGTTGCAACGTTTCCTGCTCTTCCACCAGCAAACAGCTAGTCATTCCAATGACATGCGTCACTTCCATCGATTCTACGATCGATTTCTCTCCCAGGGGAGGGATACCAGAACGACGCACAGAATCCCTTCACAACCCCGATCGGGACGTCTGCTTTATCCATCCTTTTTGATTCTCCGATTTGGCTTACCTCCCTCCAGTTGGTCCTATCGATCGACGCTTACCCGATGCTTGATCAATTTCACGGTTTCTTGCTCAATTTCTACCATTTGATCCGAACCATGGAACTCGCCCTACGGTTTTCTATAATTAACAACCTTGGAACCCGATTGAACCATGGAATTCAATTCTATAAGTGCTGAATCACGGGGTGTGCATCTGCATCAAGGGGTATGCATTGGATACTTGCATGACGCTTAATTTCAACGCGTTGAACTTCCAGCGTTTTCATCATAAGCCTCCACCGCTTTACTTATGCCCCCCCACACGCAACACGAAACCGATTGAAAACAAATCAACGAACCGACTGATAATTCGCCACTCCTCCACCAAGTGTCGAATCAAGGATTGTGTTGCCGGTTCTGACGGTATCAAGACGAAGATATGATTCAAAGCGTGACTAACACACGAGCTAGATCAGATCTCACACAGAAGGGGTCTACCGAGGGGCCTTTGAGCCCTCTGCTCCAGCACAATTGATCTCTTTTTCATGGTTCGTCTTCCTCTTCTCCAAAGACACGTCTCTCAACATTCCTTTTGTATCTACGGCACCGCGTCGAATCGATATCCTACTATTTTTGGTTCTACGATTTTGATATACGATCATATTGATTCCGATCTCTCAATCGTATTCCACACTCAACCGACTGCTATTTGATTCTGGCATCGATAGATCTGCTTCCTACCAAGTCAGAATAAGTCTACTTATCAAGTTTCCATGCGACGATTCCAATCCCAGCAATTTACTTGATATCCAGCATCGTCTCCCTACAACAATACCATTTGATCTTATTTGACGATTCTGATTCTCCATTCTACCATTCCATCGGCGATACATTCGATCCTGCGTCTACAACTATGCGCCAATCTCCTCCCTACAATTTGGTTCTACGATCTGATATACGACCATATTGATCCCTTCGCATTTGAACTCAACTGATTGCGATGATTCAATCCCTTCGCATTTGACCATTCATTCTGGAATCAATAGATCTTCCACACTCAACCGTTTGATTCTGGAATCGACAGATCTCCTTTCTACCAAGTCGGAATGAATCCCCTCCAATCCCGTTCGTCACTACGACAAGTCTCTTCGAGATTTTACGCCAAGATTTCCCAATCTACTCTTCTTCTCAATCCCGATTGATTCTCAATTCCGATTGATTCTCAATTCCGATTGATAAACTCTTCTAACATCAATCCATCAGCTTCGAATCTCGATTCCCTTGTAAATCAATTCTATCGTCTCCACTCTGCTGGCGATCTACGATTGGTCAATACTCACCATGTTTCGATTCTCAGCAATTTAAATCATTGGTTTTCCTACAATCATCAATCGCCTCAGCAACTGCCGTGAATCTAAGACTATCTATCACATCTTCCAAGATATGAGTCTCTCTCACGTCATCCAATCCGGCACGTTTAGGTCTAAATCTATCCCACAATTCTTTATCCCATCCGTGATACCTTGTTTGTGTGCTTCAACTGCACATGATCCCCCCTTTTGAATTGATACTACGATCGAATCCACCCATTTGGGTTTAATCGATAATCCGTATCATCCCTCCAGTCAACCGGCCCTCTGTCGACGTTTGTTTCTAGAACATGTCTCTTTGAGATCCTACAGCCAATCGCTTCTCAGACCTACCGACTTACCTTGAAGCAATCGATCCTATTCTACAACTTGAGGCTAGCAATTCTCAACCTTTGACTCTCTCCCACGCTTCTCAATCGATTTCTACGCTTAATTCCAAGATTGGTATACACGACTTGATTTCCTACGAATCAATTATCTGTTTGGTGCCTTGGTTCAACCTATGGTTCAGCAATCGAATGCTTCTGACTTGATTCTACACCCGATGTTTGAGAATGTATGATCAACACAACCATGGAATTCGTTTGAACCACAGAATTCCATTCCATCAGTGTTGCATCGAGGGGTGTGCATCTGCATCAAGGGGTGTGCATTGGCTCACTGCATGACGCTTAATTTGCACGCGTTTACCTACCACATCAATGAACCGACAAATAATTCAACACTCCTTCACTCCGTGTTAAATCAAGGGGTGTGTAGCCGGTTCGTGTAAATCCAACACAAGAGAATTCAAGGCACTTACAACTTCACGTACAAAAAAAAAAAACTCCAACTTCACGTACAACACAAGAAACATGGCTTAGCGTGCAGCAATATCTGCAATTGATCCTTTTCCCAAGTCTTTGATCCATGAATGATACCAAGCATTGTCCAATCAATTCTCTCCATCGACGCCTAATCTAATTTCTATATCATTGTCGAGCAAATTGCTTTGAGACAAACTTAGATTACGGTTCGCCACCGATCTCTCAATCGTATCCCACACTCATCCAATTGCTATTCGCTTCCGGAACCAATAGATCTTCTTTGATCCCATTTTGGATTCCAGTTCAATCGATCCGTCTCCCCTCTCCATCAACGTTCAAGCGCGCAATCACTGATGGATCTCAGCATTTGCCCCCTTCGTTGACATTTGATTCTGTAATCTCTTCTTCTCTTTGATATCATTCCACAATTGAATCTAAGACCATCCACGATCGAGCTTCTATGCATCGATTCGGATTATCCAATCCCTCCTTCCAGCTCAAAGATATGAATACGTCGCTGTACTCTTCCATTCACAACGTACGATTCCATCCTACGGCTTGGAGCAGCAATCAATCCTCGATGTTTGCCTTTATCCGATCTACGCTGCAACGACTCATTCCACTCTCCAAGATATGACTCTCTTCCGAGTCACCCAATCCGTCATGCTTCGTTTCGGATCTATTCAACCCTTGGCCATCCCCTCCGTGATACCAAGTATTGCCCCATCAATCTTCCATCGAGCCTTCCTCTCCCGTTCAATCGCTTCGACTACATCCGATTGAATTCTTTCCTACGCGTGATATGGCATGAACTCTGCGATTCGTTTCACAATCAATTTCTACGATTGATTCCGATTATCCCAAGACTCGATACTGATAGATTTCACTTCCAAGTATCCGGTTCGAATCTCAATCACTCATGGCTCTCCCCTCCGTTGAGATCCTCAATTGAATCTTCTGCTCCAGTTCAATTGATTCACCTCATCCCTACCCGACTCATATGATTCATTTCGACAATTAAATTGAAACTCCGCTCTACATTCGACTTATACTACTATGGTCGATCCCTCCGCCGCCGACCATTCCATCACTTCGATTTGTTCATACCTACGATTCGTTCATATCTACAATCATGTCCAATTCCCTCCAAAGATCAGCACAAATAGTTGATTCTACGGTACAATGGTGAACGACAAGCCAATGATTCGTTACCCATCCAATTGATTCCAAGACAATATGACTTTCACGCAACCATCGCATTCTCAACCAGCCTCCACAATTTGGTCTAACCCTTTGATAAAAACAATCCTCACTTTCTACGGTCTCGTCTCTCTTTGATCCACTTGATTCTATTCCACGGTCGAATAAAACCAGATCATCGATATGGCATGATCGACTCCCACGATCTCCGATTGAATTCTTTCCTATGCTTAATATAACATAATCCCTACGATGTGTTTCACGATCAATTGCTACGATTGATTCTGAATATCCCATCACTCAATCAATGACCATGATTTGTCCTACGCGCCAATCCGGATTCTCCAATTTCCGTTGATATTCGATCTTTGCTATCAACAATCCTTCCGTCGACGAGTTGATATTCCCTTTTGATTCATCTCTACGACAATCCTATTCTACGTCTTGAAGCAACCAGTCCTCGACGACTTGATCCGTCTTGCCCCTGATCAATTGTATTTCTACGACACTCCAAGCGTTTGATTCTACAATCCCTCGATTACGATTGGTAACTCTTCCACGATCAATCAACTCTCTCCACAGACAATCTCAAACTCCAATCTAATCAGCACTACGATTACTTTCAATCTCTCCTCCTTGATTGCACCATACGATCCTTTGAGCCTTCCACTCCGCTCCATAATCAATCAATCGTCTTCAATGATTCTCCAATTTGCTTTGACAAGTTTCATTCGATTTATACCATGGTCGATTCATCCTACGTATAATCAATCTCCTTTCAGCGTCTCCACTCTGCTGGGGATCTACGATTGATCAATACTCAACATGTTTATATCATGGTTCGAAGATCCATTCCGGTTAATTGACGCATCGGCTCCATTTTGCGGCCACCGCATACTCAAGCACCTCTCCTTCAATGCTACTCCGATTCTACGATTACAATCTTCCAATTCGATATCTAAGCTTCTACCTAAGTTTTTTAGAGTTCTACAAGATGGAGAACCGACTTGTAATTCAACACTCCTTCACTAAGTGTTGAATCAAGGGGTGTGTTGTCGGCGAAAAAAAAAATACGGACTTTGTCGGCATCAAATTCGATTGGAAAAGCCGACAAAACGAAACTCAGGTCTATACTCAAGGAATTAGGATTTGTCCAAGTTGGTCCCACTCCGATCTATGAAGACAATGCATCAGCAATTGAAATCATAAATGCCCAGAACCCAACTGAAAGAACCAGACGTATTGAAATCAGGTTCTTTGCCATCCAAGCATGGAAAGAAAATGGTGAAATTAAGATGATTCATATTCCTGGAGTTATCAACCCGGCTGATGATCTAACCAAACCATTGGGATGGATCTTGCACACCCGACACGCAAGATACAAAATGGGACACCACCCAGGATAAAATCGCCTGTACGTTAAAGTGCGGAGGAATTATTTGGATCAGATTTGTTTGATTCGATTTGATTCGATCCGAACGTTTGATCGATTTGTAAAACTCCGATTTGACTCCAGGGTACATAACCGGCTTTGATCTACTCTGACAGTAATCCAGCATATCATCCAGACCGACATGTAATCATGTTGGATCAAGGGGTGTGTTGTTGGCAAAAAATACGGACTTTGTCGGCATCAAATTTGATCGGAAAAGCCGGAAAAATGAAACGATGACCAAGCTGCGGACACGGAATAACAACAGAGATATGATTATCTTGATGATCGAGCCTTAGAATCAAACGCACCTCCACTACTTGGAAATCCTTAAGTGGTAAAAACGATATCACCTAAGGCTACAAACAAAAGAGGATAATCTGTTAGAAACAAGACATTCCAAAGGCCTGACCAATAAGTGAACACTTGGAATCCTTAAGTATATTTGAAAGAATATACTTGATATCCCGTGAGGAAATTACTTATTGCAATCAAGAAAATCAATAACGATTCCGAATGGGCCTCATTTATCTACCTACTCAACGAACAAGCATAGGCCCATCGAACAAAACACGTAACCTCGTAAATGACCAATACCATCAAATGACCGATAAAGTAAGACCAATACACGACACTAATACAGCAGCAGAACCAGTATCGGTACGATGAAGACCATAGTGAGAAATAACTGGGGAAGATCTCTATCACGTAAAATACAGCAGAGAGCCCCAATACAGTACAAAATACATAGCAAAAATAAGAGCCTCTCTCTGAGCTCACATCTCTTTAAATTTCAATTATCTTATACCTTTCGGTCAATTTTTAGAGCTACAACACCACTAGATTGTCCAGTAAGGATGACAAGTTATTCTTCTGTTATCCCTTTCAAGTTTGACTTTGACCAAGAGTCCGTTGAGAAGATAGAATTCAAACACACCAGTACCAGTACCAGTACCAGCACCACTACCACTACCAATGGCGGCACAGAGACTGTCAAGGTTAAAGTACCTCTCATTACCACAGGAGCATCCCTTTTCCAAGTCCTTTTTACCATTTATGAATTCTCACATGCAAAGAAAGCCCTTTCCTTAACAATAGGACCAAAGCAATATGAAAAATTTGCTGATCTCCTCAGAGATTACGCCAATCAGAACTGGCGAAATGAGTATGTATCATTCAACGTACCAAATTGAACCGTTGAGAACTATCTGACCATGATCAACGCATTTATCACCTACAAATTCAACAACAAGAACACAGATGCATACATATGCCACAAAAGGTTCCTCAACAACATCAAGAAGACCACCAACATGACCGTACAGCAGTTTGACTCCATGGTCATCTTCCACACCCATGTGATTCTATGACTGCTTCCAGGGCACCTGCCAGAAAATACAACCATCAATGATGAAGACTTCAAGAGTTTGATATTTGAATCCATGCTGATTGAATGGAAGGACTCCTACAAAGAAAACCGCTCCCCTTACGAGGATACTATTACACAGATTGTGACAAAGATGGAGAGATACCAAAATGAAGAAAACAAGAAAAGTAAGAAAAACAACCAAGATCATTCCTCCGAAAACAGGAATAACAGCAACAACAATAGCAGCAACAATTGGAACAATAGAAACCGCCGCAATCAGAACAATCCCAACAACAACAACAAATTGATTGAACAACAACAACAACAACAACAACGACCAACACTGACAGCAAGGCTCCAACAACAGCCAAGACAACAATAACAACTCCACGAGAGTAGCTGAAACCTCACCTTGTCCAATCCACCCTGGTGCAACCACACTTGGGGACAGTGCTATCTTAATGCCAACAATCCAAATGGACCTAACAGGAATAAGAATAACAGCATCAATGATGCACATGTGAATGATCACAATTCCAACAGCAACAACAGCAATCGATCGAGCAATTCATCTTCCTATGGCAACAACTCACACAATCCAGAGCAACACATGTGTGTCTTCATCAATGAACTGGAAGAATCACCTCCAGCAGAACCTTGCGTAGACCTCTTCCATGTCAACATTGACATTGACCCGGAGTATTACAATGCAGACCTCCAAAGATTCCCTGAAGCAGCACAAACCTTGGATTCCCTCAACAACAATGGGAATGTTGCTCCTAGCAACGACACAGGCAACACCAACGATGAAGGACATTGATCTTGATTCAACCACGCTTAGTGTCTGCAACTCAAGCAATGGCACATCAGGAAAATACTATCTGAAGACTCTCTTTGATTCCGGATCCACAGACAATATCATTGTCAAATCTTCTATTCCCCTCCTGGAGTTACTAAGCATTCTCTTGCTCAACTAATTCAAGTGCAAACAACCAATGGTAGAGCCACTTGTAATCACTATGTGATCCTGGAGAATATCATGTTTCCAGAGCTATTCTAATCCATGAGAATGCTGAAGATCAAGTATTTTGTTGTCACCCAGAATATCAACTATCACCTCCTCATTGGCAGAAGAACCATGAGAGACCTTGGAATGAAGACAGACCCCAAAGCTTGCACCATAGAATGCTATGAAAAGACTATGCACTTCCATCCAAGAAACTACTTTGGTAACAAGTTGATGCTCCACAAGAAGGTCATGTCAGCAGAGCCACACTCTGTTGCAGAAAGCTACTCCAACCAATCAGCTCGACAAGCCTATGCTGATGGCTCCACCAAGTATGAAAAGACCAACCTCTACACGTTAGTGTCTGAACAAGAACACCTCTCGGACCATGAGAAATCTTGCTTGCTGAAGATTCTCCTTGACAATGAAGAACTGTTTGAAGGACTGAACGACAAGGAATTAGGTATTTTCCCTAATCAAGAGTTCCACATTGATCTCCAGCAAGATGCATAGCCATATCACATCAAACAGCCATATCCCATTCCAGTTCACCAACAAGAAGCCGTGAAGAAGGATATCAATCAACAAGTCAAGCTTGGTATTCTTGACAGATGATATGCAACTGAATGGGGAATGCCAACCACCGTAGTCCCCAAAATGGATGGCTCCTGTAGGCTCATTAGTGACTTCTGGGAGCTCAACAAAGTAACCAAGAAACTCCACTATCCACTCCCAAAGATCCAAGATATCTTCCACAGAAGAAGAGGCTATAAATTTTATGTCACTCTTATCAATGTCAGCATGCAATTTCACATCTTCAAGCTTGATGAATGCTGTACTTGGCTCTGTGTCCTTGTTACAGCGTTCAGAAATTTTTGGCTTCTCTGACTTCCAATGGGCTTCCTCAACTCTCCAAGCTGGGCCCAAGGCTGTATGGAACAGATGCTCCTCCATTTGAAAGATATTGAAGTAAGCATCAACGATATTGGAATTTTCTTGACACGCTTGACTGTCACTGTAAATCTGTCTTTTCTTTTCTCTCCTTGCTCAAAATCCACAACTTTGCAGTCAAGCCCTCCAAATGTCATTGGTTCCAATCACAAGCACCATGGCTTGGCCACATCATTTCCAGAGATGGAATCAGACCCAATCCAAATAAGATATATCCCATATTGAAACCGGCTGTTCCCTCAGCAATCATCCAACTTTGATCCTTTGTTGGTATGATTAACTTCTATTGGAACTTCTACCCAAAGAGAGATGAAGTCCTCTCACCACTTACTGCTCTCTCTGGCCGTGCAAATGGAAAGCTCACTCCCACTCCAGAGTGGATTAACCTTCAACAAAGCCAAAACCCTCATTACATGCTGTATCCTGCTTGCTTTTCCAGATCCAAACAAGCCCTTCCACATCTATACTGATGCTTCAGATTAGCAACTTGGTGCTGTGGTGATCCAAGAAGGAAGAATTATCCTCTGCTTCTCCAGAAAACTCAACGTTGCTCGACAGAAGTGACCAACAGTTGACAAAGAGATGCTTAGCTTGTATTGTTGAAGTTTTCAAAGAATTCAGACCAGTCATTTGGCGTGCAGAAATCATAGTGTGAACGGGCCACATCAACTTGACCCGGCAAACGCTGACAAGCCACCGTATTATGACTTGGAGAATGCTCCTTGAAGAATTTTTCCCTGTATTTACATACATCTAAGGCAAAGATAATGTGATTGCTGACGCACTCTCAAGGCTCCCTATTCAGCAATCCCCAGAGGAAAAGAAGGAATCTCCTACTCCAACTTCGGATTTGGAAATTGTGACCACTCCAACCACTCCAACGGACAATCCAACCAACACCTTTTCCCTTTCTGATTGGTTTATCAATTACCCCAAAGACGTTCCCATGTATCCGTTAGCCTTCACTCAACTGACCCCCGGTCAAGCTGCCAACGTAGATATCTCAACCAATCCAAGATGTACCACAGAGAGTTTCAATGGTACTGATTTGAGAATTGTTAAATCCAATGGCCAAAAGAAAAAAATACTTCCACCAAACAGAGTACATGCCACAATCAAATAATATTCCCACCATGTCCTTGGACACGCCGGTGCGGAAAGACTTCACTGAACTATCAACCAATTTGTATGTGCTCCAAATATGAAAGACCAAGTCAACACCTTCTGCAAATCCTGTGATGCCTGCCAACAGTACAAGAATCGACACCAAAGTCACGGCCAACTCCCAGCCAAAGAACACCAGTATGTCCCCTGGGACACCATTGCAATAAATGAAATCGGCCCTTGGAAGATTAAGTTTCCAGGCCACGGAACAGTTGAATTTGTTGGATTCAACATCATGGGCATGTGCACTAATCTTCTGGAGATAATCCAGGCGCCACAAGGTTAATCCAACTGGTCTCATGGCTGTCCTTGCCCTTGACAATGGTTGGCTCTCCCAGTACCCAAAACCAGTGAATTGCATCATTGACCAAGGAACCAACTTCATGAGTCATGACTTTTGCATGCACCGTGACAATCCCAAAATCAAAGCCAAGGTTTGCTCAGTTCAAAACCCACAAGCAAATGCTGTTCTTGAAAGAGTACTCAACACCATCAAGTCAGCAATGAGAACAGAGCTCAATACCAATCCACCACAGACCCTCCAGCAAGCAACCGACATTGTTGACAGTCTTTTTACTTCAGCTCAGTTTGCCGTTAGGTCAACCATCCACAAAACTTTCAGAATGACACCCGGTTCCCTTGTATTCCAGAGAGATATGTTCCTTCCCATTCCGGTGATTACAGACCTTGCCATGGTCAGAAACAAAAGACAAGCCCAAATAGACAAGAACGTGATGAAAGATAATAGCCATAGGAAGCTTCCTCATGATTATAGTGTTGGAGACCAAATTATGATGAAAAATGAAAAGCAAATTCCAAGTGCTTTAGAAGCAAGAATCAAGGGACCCTCCACAATCACGTAAATTTATACGAATGGTACACCAGTTTCCTTTCTTTTAGATGATCATGTGGTTCAACCCATGAACATCCGGAACCTGAAACCATATCACGCGAATTAAAAATTTACTATCTAACGAACACCGGTTGCGCGTGAGCACAAAAAATCTGTACAACCAATTGAAGTTTTTACGAGAAGAAAAAGAGTGTGATATTCAAACCCTCACCAATGAATTCTCACGATTCAAAAAATCTGAAATGCTGATGTCAGACCAAATGACAAGCCAGCCGGCTCTTCAATATTGAAGTCCGAATGATATACATATCTTAGTTCCTCTATTTTAACGCCTTTGCAACTGTTTTAGCAAAATAAAGACAATCTTTTCAACACCTCTTCGAAGTAGTTGACAATCTTAGTTTTAGTTCAATTTCAACCTATATGGTACCCACATGTCGTATTACTACACTGCCTTCAATTAGAGGCATACGACAGTTGCTTGGCCCACACACCGGCGCACAGACAAAGTGTATGCCTGCTTAGAAAGTTGAGCACATAGTCCTGCAAACAATCAGGTTCAATCAGGCTTTGTCAACTCTGGGTAACATGTCCAGCTGTTTCAATGGCGAGAAGGCGCATTGAACATGAGTAAATCAAATTCTGAGCTAAGTGGATGGATCTTGCGTTATGGTTTGCAAATTGAATTCTAGATTATTGCATTCTTAGCAACGGCATTGCATGCACCGATTGTCATTTTTTAGAACCAGTTGGGTAGATTGCTTCCTTATCGCCACTGTCAAGGCAGTGGGAGGAACAGTATTGGTGGGAAGTCGGACCCCCCACAAGACACTCATTTTCCTGAGCTCGCACAGCTTTGGCAACGGGAGTCACAGTTCAAATGCCTTTGCATCTATCAATTGCTTTGCATTCCAAGCAATCGGTGCGTTCCAACGTTAGGATCTTTCTTGCTCCGTTAAAAGGGAACGTCCTTGAACTCATCTGGTTTCGGCACGGACCTTGTCGTCTTTTCCCAAAAGTTGCGCTTGGGTTTCTTCTTCGGTTTGTCTGTCGATGTCGATGTCGATGTCGATGCCGACGTTGGCGGGGTTGGTGCCGATGCCGATGATGTTGGTGTCTCGGACCGCGAAGCCTGCGGGGCGGGTGCACGTCCCTGCTTCGGTCGGGGACTCCTCTTTTGGTTGGAGTTTGTGCCGGTGCCGCTGTTCGCTTCCCCGCTTCCTTTCGTCCCATTGGACGCCAGACGGTCCAGCAACCGCTGCTTGAGCGTGAAGAATCCCATCTCGTCGTAAAAGGCCAGGATCCGGTCCGCGTTCAGGCGAGCCATCCGCAGGTCTCCCACCACGGTCGTTTCCTCCAATGAAACGGCCACCGACCGGGATCCCCCCGCGCCGTCGTCCCAATCGTCGTCTTCCCGCGGCGGGTAAAAGGCCTGCAGCTGGGACCAGGTCAGGTCCCGCTTGAGTTCCACCAGCTGCCGGGAGATCCGGGCCGATTCGGCGTGCTGTTCGAGCTTTTCCCGGCGCTTGGTCTGGGGAATTTTGTGGGTTTGTTCCAGGAGGGCCTCCAGGGTCTCGAATTCCTGCAGGAGCGAGGCGGCAATCTTGGGACCAATGCCGGGGACCCCCGGGACATTGTCGGCCTTGTCACCGGCCAGTGCCAGGACGTCTCCCAGCTGGGAGGGTCTGACCCCCCACTTGGAAACGACCGCCTCGTGATTCCAGATCTTGCTGGTCATGGGATCCATCATGTGCACCGATCCGCCATTGCAGCTCTCCTCGTCGTTGCTGCTGCTACTGCCATCGTCTTCGTACTCGTTTTCGTCTTCGTCCTCTGTGACGAGCTGCATCAGGTCCTTGTCCCCGCTCAGGATCCTCACGTCCAGCCCCTCGGTCTGGCTGCCCAGCGTGGCCAGCGTCGCAATCACGTCGTCCGCCTCGTAGCCGTGGGCCTGGATCTGGATCATTCCGTAGGCCCTGGCGGCCTTGTTGATGAGCTCGAACTGCGGCACCAGGTCCAGCGGGCAGGGCGGCCGGTGGGCCTTGTAGTCGGGGTACAACTCGCTGCGAAACGAGGCCCCGGGAGCGTCCAGGCAGTGGATCAACCGGGGTGTCTCACCCCTCAGCATGGAGGTCAGCAAGATCTTGTTCATCATGCTACAAAATCCCATGACGGCCCCGACGGGCATTCCGTCCCGTCCCCGGTGGATGGGTGGGGAGCTGTAATAGGCGCGGAAAATGAACGAGCTCGTGTCGAACAGCAGGACGGGATCTCCACCACCACCAGCGGAAGTCCTTTTGCTGCGACGGATCGAACCGTTCGACGAATCGGACTGTGTTTGTGGTTGTTTTTGCTTTTGTTTTAGTTGTTCCCGTTCTTCCCGAATGTCTCGGTCCTTGAGCGCCTTGGTGAGCTTCCGCTTGGCGTCCCGGTATTCCAGGACCAGTTTGGCGAGAATGTTGGATCCCGCCATTCCCTCGAGGGTTTCCTTGTTGGTGGACATGTCGGGTCTTCCAAACAAGAGCTGCGAAACCTGCTTGGGGCTGTTGAGGTTGATGGGTTTGGAATCGTTCTTGTTCTTGTTGTCGTTGTCATTGTTCCCGACCAGCACAGCAATTTCCCGTTCTGCGTTGTTAAGCCGTGCCTGAAGCGAGTCGACCAGATCGTCGAATCCGTTGGCTTGGATCGAGGGCACCAACAACGATGGGCTCGAGTCGTTGGAATTAGAGTCGTTGGAATCCGAATCCGAATCCGACGCCGATGACGACGGCTTGGACAATCGGAGGGGAGCGACCAGTGGCGCCGGGGGAGTGCCGTCGTCTCGTAGTGGTGGCGGCGGCAGCAGCATCGGATCGCTGTCGTCGTCCACGACGGAGGCAAAGGGAATCAACGATTCGTCGTCGGGTTCCAATGGTGGCGGTGGATCCTCGATGGTCGCCTCCGAAACGGAATCGAAGGCGGCGCCAGCGATTGGATCTGCATCCTCGTCGAACGGGGAAATCGAGTCGTCGGAAATTGGATGCGGCAAAGAATCGTCCGGCGGTTGGAAGGTGTTGCATTCTTGGGCAATGGGAACTGCTCCGACTTCCTCGTCTTCCAACGCCGGGGCAAGAGACGTGCCGTCGTCGTTATCGTTCCCACTGCCGATGTCACCGCCGACTCCAGCATCGTATGTATTTGGGGCGATTCCTCCCTCCGGGGTGGGTGCCACCGACGCCGGTACCGTTTCTATGGAAAAGGATGGAACACCAAAGGGTGCCCCGCTTCCAGAATTCGGGTTTCGGTGATCGTAATTGTTGTTGTTGTTGTTGTAGTTGTTGTTACTGTTGCTTCCGCTTTCCAGTGTGTTTCCGTCCTCGGTGTACGAAAAGGTGGGCATCGGAAAGCTGAACGGATTGATCACTTCCTGCTCTTCCTTTTCCCTGTAGTCGTCCGGAGGGGGAAGCTCGAGCTCAAACGAGGACGACGAAAATCCATTGGGATCGTAGTCGTCCGGAAAGGAGTCGTCCAGTTCTGGCACCACCGCCGACAGCACGGAAGACGAGGAGGAGGAGGAGAAGAAGCTACACCGACGATGGATAGGGTGGAGTTGGTGTTGGTGATGGGCGCATCGTTGCTTGCTGTAGCTGTTGCTCTTGCTCTTGCCGCGGTTTGGCACAACCGATGCTGTCCCCATCCACCGCATTCGCAGTGCGCGGTTGTTGTTGTTGTTGTTGTGGCGAGTGGGAGCAAGGGCAAGGGCGCGGACCACCGGAACCAGAGTGCTCGACACCGCCGCTTTTGCCAGTGAGGAGAAAAACAGGTTGCGCCTAG